>OX352310.1:0-1200000 GCA_947086415.1 Pammene aurita
ACCTAACCTAACCTAACCTAACCTAACCTAACCTAACCTAACCTAACCTAACCTAACCTAACCTAACCTAACCTAACCTAACCTAACCTAACCTAACCTAACCTAACCTAACCTAACCTAACCTAACCTAACCTAACCTAACCTAACCTAACCTAACCTAACCTAACCTAACCTAACCTAACCTAACCTAACCTAACCTAACCTAACCTAACCTAACCTAACCTAACCTAACCTAACCTAACCTAACCTAACCTAACCTAACCTAACCTAACCTAACCTAACCTAACCTAACCTAACCTAACCTAACCTAACCTAACCTAACCTAACCTAACCTAACCTAACCTAACCTAACCTAACCTAACCTAACCTAACCTAACCTAACCTAACCTAACTCTAACCTAACCTAACCTAACCTAACCTAACCTAACCTAACCTAACCTAACCTAACCTAACCTAACCTAACCTAACCTAACCTAACCTAACCTAACCTAACCTAACCTAACCTAACCTAACCTAACCTAACCTAACCTAACCTAACCTAACCTAACCTAACCTAACCTAACCTAACCTAACCTAACCTAACCTAACCTAACCTAACCTAACCTAACCTAACCTAACCTAACCTAACCTAACCTAACCTAACCTAACCTAACCTAACCTAACCTAACCTAACCTAACCTAACCTAACCTAACCTAACCTAACCTAACCTAACCTAACCTAACCTAACCTAACCTAACCTAACCTAACCTAACCTAACCTAACCTAACCTAACCTAACCTAACCTAACCTAACCTAACCTAACCTAACCTAACCTAACCTAACCTAACCTAACCTAACCTAACCTAACCTAACCTAACCTAACCTAACCTAACCTAACCTAACCTAACCTAACCTAACCTAACCTAACCTAACCTAACCTAACCTAACCTAACCTAACCTAACCTAACCTAACCTAACCTAACCTAACCTAACCTAACCTAACCTAACCTAACCTAACCTAACCTAACCTAACCTAACCTAACCTAACCTAACCTAACCTAACCTAACCTAACCTAACCTAACCTAACCTAACCTAACCTAACCTAACCTAACCTAACCTAACCTAACCTAACCTAACCTAACCTAACCTAACCTAACCTAACCTAACCTAACCTAACCTAACCTAACCTAACCTAACCTAACCTAACCTAACCTAACCTAACCTAACCTAACCTAACCTAACCTAACCTAACCTAACCTAACCTAACCTAACCTAACCTAACCTAACCTAACCTAACCTAACCTAACCTAACCTAACCTAACCTAACCTAACCTAACCTAACCTAACCTAACCTAACCTAACCTAACCTAACCTAACCTAACCTAACCTAACCTAACCTAACCTAACCTAACCTAACCTAACCTAACCTAACCTAACCTAACCTAACCTAACCTAACCTAACCTAACCTAACCTAACCTAACCTAACCTAACCTAACCTAACCTAACCTAACCTAACCTAACCTAACCTAACCTAACCTAACCTAACCTAACCTAACCTAACCTAACCTAACCTAACCTAACCTAACCTAACCTAACCTAACCTAACCTAACCTAACCTAACCTAACCTAACCTAACCTAACCTAACCTAACCTAACCTAACCTAACCTAACCTAACCTAACCTAACCTAACCTAACCTAACCTAACCTAACCTAACCTAACCTAACCTAACCTAACCTAACCTAACCTAACCTAACCTAACCTAACCTAACCTAACCTAACCTAACCTAACCTAACCTAACCTAACCTAACCTAACCTAACCTAACCTAACCTAACCTAACCTAACCTAACCTAACCTAACCTAACCTAACCTAACCTAACCTAACCTAACCTAACCTAACCTAACCTAACCTAACCTAACCTAACCTAACCTAACCTAACCTAACCTAACCTAACCTAACCTAACCTAACCTAACCTAACCTAACCTAACCTAACCTAACCTAACCTAACCTAACCTAACCTAACCTAACCTAACCTAACCTAACCTAACCTAACCTAACCTAACCTAACCTAACCTAACCTAACCTAACCTAACCTAACCTAACCTAACCTAACCTAACCTAACCTAACCTAACCTAACCTAACCTAACCTAACCTAACCTAACCTAACCTAACCTAACCTAACCTAACCTAACCTAACCTAACCTAACCTAACCTAACCTAACCTAACCTAACCTAACCTAACCTAACCTAACCTAACCTAACCTAACCTAACCTAACCTAACCTAACCTAACCTAACCTAACCTAACCTAACCTAACCTAACCTAACCTAACCTAACCTAACCTAACCTAACCTAACCTAACCTAACCTAACCTAACCTAACCTAACCTAACCTAACCTAACCTAACCTAACCTAACCTAACCTAACCTAACCTAACCTAACCTAACCTAACCTAACCTAACCTAACCTAACCTAACCTAACCTAACCTAACCTAACCTAACCTAACCTAACCTAACCTAACCTAACCTAACCTAACCTAACCTAACCTAACCTAACCTAACCTAACCTAACCTAACCTAACCTAACCTAACCTAACCTAACCTAACCTAACCTAACCTAACCTAACCTAACCTAACCTAACCTAACCTAACCTAACCTAACCTAACCTAACCTAACCTAACCTAACCTAACCTAACCTAACCTAACCTAACCTAACCTAACCTAACCTAACCTAACCTAACCTAACCTAACCTAACCTAACCTAACCTAACCTAACCTAACCTAACCTAACCTAACCTAACCTAACCTAACCTAACCTAACCTAACCTAACCTAACCTAACCTAACCTAACCTAACCTAACCTAACCTAACCTAACCTAACCTAACCTAACCTAACCTAACCTAACCTAACCTAACCTAACCTAACCTAACCTAACCTAACCTAACCTAACCTAACCTAACCTAACCTAACCTAACCTAACCTAACCTAACCTAACCTAACCTAACCTAACCTAACCTAACCTAACCTAACCTAACCTAACCTAACCTAACCTAACCTAACCTAACCTAACCTAACCTAACCTAACCTAACCTAACCTAACCTAACCTAACCTAACCTAACCTAACCTAACCTAACCTAACCTAACCTAACCTAACCTAACCTAACCTAACCTAACCTAACCTAACCTAACCTAACCTAACCTAACCTAACCTAACCTAACCTAACCTAACCTAACCTAACCTAACCTAACCTAACCTAACCTAACCTAACCTAACCTAACCTAACCTAACCTAACCTAACCTAACCTAACCTAACCTAACCTAACCTAACCTAACCTAACCTAACCTAACCTAACCTAACCTAACCTAACCTAACCTAACCTAACCTAACCTAACCTAACCTAACCTAACCTAACCTAACCTAACCTAACCTAACCTAACCTAACCTAACCTAACCTAACCTAACCTAACCTAACCTAACCTAACCTAACCTAACCTAACCTAACCTAACCTAACCTAACCTAACCTAACCTAACCTAACCTAACCTAACCTAACCTAACCTAACCTAACCTAACCTAACCTAACCTAACCTAACCTAACCTAACCTAACCTAACCTAACCTAACCTAACCTAACCTAACCTAACCTAACCTAACCTAACCTAACCTAACCTAACCTAACCTAACCTAACCTAACCTAACCTAACCTAACCTAACCTAACCTAACCTAACCTAACCTAACCTAACCTAACCTAACCTAACCTAACCTAACCTAACCTAACCTAACCTAACCTAACCTAACCTAACCTAACCTAACCTAACCTAACCTAACCTAACCTAACCTAACCTAACCTAACCTAACCTAACCTAACCTAACCTAACCTAACCTAACCTAACCTAACCTAACCTAACCTAACCTAACCTAACCTAACCTAACCTAACCTAACCTAACCTAACCTAACCTAACCTAACCTAACCTAACCTAACCTAACCTAACCTAACCTAACCTAACCTAACCTAACCTAACCTAACCTAACCTAACCTAACCTAACCTAACCTAACCTAACCTAACCTAACCTAACCTAACCTAACCTAACCTAACCTAACCTAACCTAACCTAACCTAACCTAACCTAACCTAACCTAACCTAACCTAACCTAACCTAACCTAACCTAACCTAACCTAACCTAACCTAACCTAACCTAACCTAACCTAACCTAACCTAACCTAACCTAACCTAACCTAACCTAACCTAACCTAACCTAACCTAACCTAACCTAACCTAACCTAACCTAACCTAACCTAACCTAACCTAACCTAACCTAACCTAACCTAACCTAACCTAACCTAACCTAACCTAACCTAACCTAACCTAACCTAACCTAACCTAACCTAACCTAACCTAACCTAACCTAACCTAACCTAACCTAACCTAACCTAACCTAACCTAACCTAACCTAACCTAACCTAACCTAACCTAACCTAACCTAACCTAACCTAACCTAACCTAACCTAACCTAACCTAACCTAACCTAACCTAACCTAACCTAACCTAACCTAACCTAACCTAACCTAACCTAACCTAACCTAACCTAACCTAACCTAACCTAACCTAACCTAACCTAACCTAACCTAACCTAACCTAACCTAACCTAACCTAACCTAACCTAACCTAACCTAACCTAACCTAACCTAACCTAACCTAACCTAACCTAACCTAACCTAACCTAACCTAACCTAACCTAACCTAACCTAACCTAACCTAACCTAACCTAACCTAACCTAACCTAACCTAACCTAACCTAACCTAACCTAACCTAACCTAACCTAACCTAACCTAACCTAACCTAACCTAACCTAACCTAACCTAACCTAACCTAACCTAACCTAACCTAACCTAACCTAACCTAACCTAACCTAACCTAACCTAACCTAACCTAACCTAACCTAACCTAACCTAACCTAACCTAACCTAACCTAACCTAACCTAACCTAACCTAACCTAACCTAACCTAACCTAACCTAACCTAACCTAACCTAACCTAACCTAACCTAACCTAACCTAACCTAACCTAACCTAACCTAACCTAACCTAACCTAACCTAACCTAACCTAACCTAACCTAACCTAACCTAACCTAACCTAACCTAACCTAACCTAACCTAACCTAACCTAACCTAACCTAACCTAACCTAACCTAACCTAACCTAACCTAACCTAACCTAACCTAACCTAACCTAACCTAACCTAACCTAACCTAACCTAACCTAACCTAACCTAACCTAACCTAACCTAACCTAACCTAACCTAACCTAACCTAACCTAACCTAACCTAACCTAACCTAACCTAACCTAACCTAACCTAACCTAACCTAACCTAACCTAACCTAACCTAACCTAACCTAACCTAACCTAACCTAACCTAACCTAACCTAACCTAACCTAACCTAACCTAACCTAACCTAACCTAACCTAACCTAACCTAACCTAACCTAACCTAACCTAACCTAACCTAACCTAACCTAACCTAACCTAACCTAACCTAACCTAACCTAACCTAACCTAACCTAACCTAACCTAACCTAACCTAACCTAACCTAACCTAACCTAACCTAACCTAACCTAACCTAACCTAACCTAACCTAACCTAACCTAACCTAACCTAACCTAACCTAACCTAACCTAACCTAACCTAACCTAACCTAACCTAACCTAACCTAACCTAACCTAACCTAACCTAACCTAACCTAACCTAACCTAACCTAACCTAACCTAACCTAACCTAACCTAACCTAACCTAACCTAACCTAACCTAACCTAACCTAACCTAACCTAACCTAACCTAACCTAACCTAACCTAACCTAACCTAACCTAACCTAACCTAACCTAACCTAACCTAACCTAACCTAACCTAACCTAACCTAACCTAACCTAACCTAACCTAACCTAACCTAACCTAACCTAACCTAACCAGTCGCGCACCCTCCGGCGTCAAAACAGCAGCGTTCCTGTAGCGCTCCGCAGTCAAAAATTCATAAAAGTGGCAATTTTGGTCGTATCACTGTGAAAAAAGTGTCATTCTGTGCGGGATCACAAGTGCAATAAAGTGAAATAAAGTGAAAAACCCCTGGATTACAGTGACAAAAACAAGGAACCAAAAACACCAAAGTTTGAGGTTATAAACTCCTTAAACTTTGAATACTGCGCGCTAGAGCGCTGCAATCTGTACGTGCGATACGGCGTTGAAAGCGTCTTACTAAGGCCTACACGCCGACACCTTTGGCGCCTCGCTGTGACACACCACTGAGGAAATATCCACAGAAAAACAAGTACCACGTGGTGGCGTGGTCGAAGATCCAGCTGTTTCCGGCCAAAAGTGACATCACCATCAGACGCAGGACCTCTCTCCGAGTACAACGCAGCTTAGAACAAAATTTTTGGACACATAGTTTGTGAGTAATAGATTATTAAAAATTCAAAATTTAAAGTGAAATAGTGAAGAAACTTCAGTCAGACTATATATTTTTCTCTACGGATCCTGTTGCGCGCTAGGACGAAGAAGAGGCTTAAAAATTTTGGACAAATTTTTGACAGTTTTTCATACTGAAAAACCAGTTTTTGTGAAAATTTTGAAAATTGTACTTTTTGGAAATTTTTTGTATGAAAGTAGCTAGTGTTCTTATTTTATAGTATAGGTGTTAGGATACCATAAATTTTACCGTTTTTTGTATAATTTTATGTCCAGTGGTTCCGGAGATATCGATTTTTAACCTATTTTTAGCTATAAATACTAAAATAATAATAAAATTAGTTTTTTCTTAGTATAATTAGTTTTGGAACAGTTATCCCACCCTGGGAAAGTGAAAACGCGGACCCCGTAACGTTTAAATTGACGGGATACCGGAAATTCCGCCATTTTTCTTTTTGGTACCGATTTCTAAAATAGGAATTTCTCAGGAACCATCAGACATAGAGAGCCCGGATTTTCGCCTTAGTTAGTGAAATTTGATAGAGAACCAATTGTTATCGGTTTTTGGCGGATATCTTGTAATTAAATTTTTAGGGCTGAAACCTCCTGTAAAGCATAAAAGAGGTCAAGCAATCAACAACGGAGGAAACCCGAAGTCTCTGCGACCACGGGTTCACGAGATATTAGCATTCTAACCTTAGGTTTGACAGTTCGGCGGCCATCTTGGCTTTTTTCAAACACCAATATCTCGGGACCCGAGGGGCCTGGAGACTCGCGGTTTTCTTCGTAAAAGTCACAGCGGTAAGGCCTATCACCCAAGGCACTTTTCAGGAACAGGCAACAAAAACCTAAGTTTCAAAATCCTGAAAATTTTAAAGGCCTGAAAGTGACCTAAATTGAAAATAGAGGTGAAGGGCATACTACCGCCGCAAGTCCGGGATCTCTGCGACCCCTAGAACGGGAGATATCGGCAGTCAAAGTTTGACTTTGACAGTTCGAGCCGCCATATTGGAAAAGTTTAAGTTGAGATATCTCCCGAACGAAAAGTCGTAGAGACCTCGGACTTTTTCCGGGAATATTGGCAAGAGGCCCACTGTACAAATTCCTACTTTTCAGGAAACTTTTACGAGTTTCAGACACTGAAACTTTCAAAAAATTTTCAGCCCTGAAAAAGGGCCCAAAAGGTAGAGCTCACCGAGACCTGAAAAACGAGCCCAGGCACGAGCTCGTAGGACCAGCGGTTCCGGAGCTACGAGCAATACCGGTTCTATAATACCGGTATTGGGACAAATACCGAAAACTTTAAGATCCAATAGCTCCGAAACCCGTGGGAGTATCCGGGCGTGCTTGGTGTCGTTGGAAAGGGCTCGAGGAGAGCTATCTTCTGACGTGGAATAAACGACTCTACCGTAGAGTCGAAATTGGACACCCGTTTTTCGGGCTGGAAATTAGTTAAGCGACAATTAGGGAGTGCAACGGACATAAATTATAGCCCCTACTAGCTTTTAGTGATAATAGAGTCAGCGACTCTATAAATTTTTTATTGTTAATTTACTGTATTAAGTGTATATCCGATTTATTGCCTATTCTGCAATATTTTTGCATCCCATTGTGTAGTTCCCCATTCTTGTGATTGTCCCAATTATACAACTTTTACAAATTTATTTTAAAGACACTATTTACCTCAATTTTGATTCTTATTGACGCTACCACCAACAATGTTTGGAATCAGGACCCCCGACGCAAAGCAGGTGATTGACAAATCGCCGTCAGAATTGAAGTCCCCAGAGAACAGTGTGAGGAAAAGTATAGGGGAGTGGGAAGCGACGACATTTGGGTGCCATGACGGCACTCCGCCGCCTGTACTTACACCACTGACAACGCAGGCAGGCCCTGCTACCGCCCCAAATACAAAGACGGCACCGGCAAAGACCGGCAAGACAGCTACTGCACAAAAGGCCCACAGCCCAACCGTGAAAAAGCTCGCAAACAAGACGGCGGAGGCAAGGGCAATTCACGATAAGGCCAAAAGCAGTATAAATGCGGGTCGGAATATACGAACTGACATCAAGAATGACGTCATTGACGCACTTGACAGTCTGTACCGAATGGTAAAGGAGCTGGACAACCAGCCAACAAAACAAAAGTCAAAAACAGGTACAGAATTATCATCGTTGGCACTTATGACAGATACCACCTTTGTTTTGAACAAAGGGCCCGATCCAATCTTGACAAAAATCGAGGAGCAGACTAAGCTTATTTTAGAAAACAGTCGGAAGTTGGAAAAACTCCAAACCACGCTAGACTCACATAAAGAGACCCTCGAGAAGGTATCATCAACAACGATGACATACGCAAGCGTAGCGGCGGGACCCAGGGCAGAGACCCAGAACCCAAAGCCCGCGGACAGAAGAAACACGCTTCACTCAGTCGTTGTCACCTCAAGTGATGAATCAGAGACTGGAGAACAAGTCCTGGATAAAATAAGGAAGGCTGTAGATGCAAAGGAAGGATGGGTGAAAGTGGAGAAAGTGAGAAAAGCGAAAGATAGGAAAATAATAATGGGCCTGAAAACAAGAGAAGAAAGGGAAAAGGTCAAGGAGAGGCTTCAAAAACAAGGAGGCAACCTTGTCGTCGAGGACGTGAAAAACAAAGACCCACTTCTGGTCCTCAGAAATGTACTTAATATTAACACCAACGAGGACATAGAAAAAGCACTTAAAAACCAGAATCAGAGGGTTTTCCACGGCCTCGACGAGGAGGAAAGCCGAATCTTAATTAAATATAGGAAAAGAAACAGAAATCCCCATACTAGCCACGTAGTGATCTCCGTCTCCCCTATAGTCTGGCAAAGAGCGACGGAAACCGGAACGGTACACATTGACCTGCAACGCATAAGGGTCGAAGACCAATCGCCGCTGGTTCAGTGCACGCGCTGCCTGGGCCTCGGCCATGGAAAGCGATACTGCACTGAACCGGCGGACTTATGCAGCCACTGCGGAGATCCACACCTACGATCGGAGTGTGATGCCAGACTGGCAGACGAACCGCCGAAGTGCCGCAACTGTGTAAAAGCTGGACTCGAGGACACGGGACACAACGCGTTCAGCCTCACTTGCCCTACAAGGAAAAGATGGGACGAAATAGCGAGATCTAGCGTAGCCTACTGCTAAAGGCGCCCAAGTGGAACTCACCAAGTATATAATTCTGCAAGCCAACCTCCAGAGGAAAAAACTGGCAACATACGAACTCCTGTTGGAGGCGGTGAACTGTAAAGTCGCTATAGCCCTGCTGCAGGAGCCGTATGTTGGCAGAGAAAACCTCATGAGGAGCCACAAAGGGGTCCGAATCTTTCAGGGCACCGGTGCAGACAATGGAACAGTCAAGGCTGCGATAGCAGTCTTTGACAACGATCTAAAAATTATCCAACACCCTAAGCTTACAACAAACAATATCGTAGTTGTAAGCGTCAGCACTGGAGCCTGGGAGATTACGTTGGCGTCCATCTATTTCGAACCGGACCAGCCTATAGAACCCTACCTCGAACACTTGGTCAAAGTCGATGCGGAATTAGAGCCAAAGAAATGGGTCGTTGGAGGTGATGCCAACGCAAAAAGCACATGGTGGGGTAGCCCAGTTGTCGACCATAGGGGTGAAGATCTGCTCGGTACATTAGGCCAATTAAACCTGGAAATACTTAACAGAGGGGAAATACCAACATTCGACACCATTAGGGGCGGCAGACACATCACCAGTTATGTCGATGTGACTGCCTGTTCGATAGAAATGCTGGACCTGGTGGAAGATTGGAAAGTGGAAGAAAGCCTTATAAACTCGGACCATAATAGCATAAGCTTCAGTATAAGATCTCAGAAATCCCAAGGAATAAAAATACAACGTACTACAAGAAAATACAACACAAAAAAAGCGAATTGGGAAGAATTTAATAGTAAATTCGAACAATTGCTACTGGACAAACAAATAACAAAACAGCAGATAGACCAAATAACAAGGACAGAAGACTTAGACACAACAATAACCAAACTTAACACCATAATAGATGAAACTTGCAATACAACCATTCCAAAACGAAAAAATAACGAGAAGCCTACTCTGCCGTGGTGGTCCCAAGAATTGGAAGCGCTAAAAAAGGAAGTCGCCACCAGGAAACGCAGGATTCGATGCGCCGCCCCGATACGAAAACAAATGGTCGTTGAAGAGTACCTGAAACACAAAGAAACGTACGAGTTAGAAGCAACAAAAGCACAGGTCAGCAGCTGGAAAGAATTTTGTAAAAAGCAGGACAAAGAGGGACTCTGGGAAGGGATATATAGAGTGATAGGTAGGGTCACTAAGAGGGAGGAAGATCTGCCACTGGAGAGAGACGGAATGACACTGAACGCAAGCGAATCAGCAAAGTTTTTGGCCGAGACCTTCTATCCGAAGGATATCGCCGAAAATGATAACGAAACCCACAAATTTATTAGGACTAAAGCAGAAAAAGTGAACACTGACGAACAAAATAACACTTGCGAGCCAGGGTTCACGATGCAAGAACTCCAGTGGGCAACCAGGTCATTCAATCCTAAAAAAGCTCCAGGAGCGGACGGGTTCACCGCCGATATATGCCAACAGGCTGTAGCATGTCAACCTGAGCTTTTCCTCGTGCTCATGAACAAATGCTTAGAGTGCCATCACTTCCCCAAAGAGTGGAAAAAAGCAACAGTCATAGCACTAAGGAAGCCAGGAAAAGAGGACTATATGAAGCCTAAATCCTATAGGCCAATCGGCCTGTTACCCGTACTAGGCAAAATCCTCGAAAAAATGATAGTGGCGCGCCTGAAACACCATCTAGTGCCCAGGACCAGCCCGAACCAATATGGGTTCATGCCACAGAGGAGTACCGAGGACGCCCTCTACACCTTAGTGCAGCACATCAAGCATAAAATCAAGGCCAAAAAGATAGTTACAATGATCTCACTCGATATAGAGGGCGCCTTCGATTCCGCGTGGTGGCCTGCAATCCGGGTCAGGCTGGCCGAAGAGGATTGCCCGATAGACATAAGAAGGATCATAGATAGCTATCTGAGAGATAGAGAGGTCCAAGTCAGATACGCGGGGGAGGAATTCAGTACGATAACCGAGAAGGGATGTGTACAGGGCTCCATAGGTGGACCAATCCTCTGGAACTTGCTGCTGGATCCGTTGCTTAGAGATCTCGAGTCGCAAAGTGTCTATTGCCAGGCGTTCGCAGATGATGTGGTGCTCGTCTTCGATGGTGACACAGCACTCGAGATAGAAAGAAGGGCAAACGCCGTACTCACACATGTTCAGGAGTGGGGTGCATCAAACAAACTTAAATTCGCTCCGCACAAAACAAATGCAATGGTATTAAGTAAAAAGCTGAAATACGACGAACCACGACTGAGCATGGGAGGGATCGACGTTGCTCTATCCAGTGAAATCAAAGTGCTCGGTGTCATCATCGACGACAAATTAACATTCAATACCCACGTAGCGAATGTATGCAGAAAAGCCATTGGAATCCACAAACGGCTGGCAGGAGCGGCAAAGGCAAGCTGGGGCCTACACCCGGAGGTCATTAAAACCATATATGTGGCAACGGTTGAGCCAATAATACTTTATGCAGCCAGTGTCTGGGAACCAGCGGCCAAAAAATTAGGGATCATAAAACAACTGGGTACAGTACAGCGAGGCATTGCCATAAAAGTGTGCAAAGCATACCGCACTGTCTCGCTCCACGCGGCCCTCGTATTGGCCGGGATGCTTCCCCTCGACTTACGAGTCCGAGAGGCGGCCGCACTATATGAGGCCAGGAGAGGAGTACACCGGCCCGAGCTACTAGACCGAGAGGTCGAGCGAATGTCCCCTGCTGCAGAAGCCCCACACCCCGCATTACGCGACAGCCCAGAAGTTATCTGCCTGGTTGACCAGCGGCAAGTCGACGACCACAGTGGTTACGATGTCCGCATATTCACAGACGGCAGTAAGATTGCGGGCGGAGTTGGAGCAGCACTATCTATATGGAATAGTGAAACTGAGACAAAAACCCGCAAGCTTACCTTGTCGGACTACTGCACAGTGTACCAGGCGGAACTTCTGGCGCTGAATGAGGCAACAAAAGAAATTAAAAATAGAAGTGCGAGAACGTTTGGAATATATAGTGACTCTATGGCAGCTCTCCAAACCATCCAAAACTACGAATGCCTACACCCGCTAGCGGTCTCAGCAAGGGATAATATAAGATCCTCATCCCTCCAGGGCAAAATAGTTACCTTGCACTGGATTAAAGCCCATGCGGGCCTAGTAGGAAACGAGAGGGCGGATGAGTTAGCTAAGGAGGCTGCCACGGGTTCAAAGCGAAAACCAAACTACGACCTGTGTCCGGTTTCATTTGTCAAGCGAACCATTCGAATGGCCACGATTGACGAATGGAACCAAAGATACACGGGCGGTGAACAAGCGGCAGGTACAAAACTTTTCTTCCCGGATGCAGCGGTAGCATATAAAACAATTAGAAAAACTGAACTCACCGGAATAAAGACACAGGTGTTGACAGGGCACGGTGGATTCTCAGGATACCTGCATCGATTTAAGTGCAAGGAGAGCCCATCGTGCATCTGTGACCCGGCAGCTTCCGAAACGATTCCACATATTTTGGTAGAGTGTCCAGCAAACGCGAAAGAAAAATATGACCTAGAGCAACTAACAAATGTAAAGTTAACAATTGACACAATTAAAGAATTTATAACATCGGAACACAAAAACACATTTTTAAAATACTGCACTAATATAGCAGAAAAGGCAATAAAAAGAAACAAATAGTTATTAGTTTATGTTTACATAATATAATGAATATATTAGAGTTAAGCATAAGTACAACCAAGATGTAAAACAATGTAGAGAATGGAAGCAGTAAAAATGTTAAAAGCAATGTTATAAAGTATTAGTGTATAAGAAATTGAAACAGGAAAAACAACCAACCTGTAAAATATGTAGCAAATATAAGAAAGAAAATGTCAAAATGTAAAATAAAATAAATAAAAGTGTGTAAAATTGTAAATGTAAATAGATATAAGAAACTAAGAAGAAGCAAACAAAATACCTGTAATAAACAGGACGTGTAAAATCATTTCCCCGCTGTTGAATCCCTATAAATAAAAATAAAAATAAAAAGAGTAGACTAGATAGAAAATATAGGTGGGAATCCCACCCACAGAAAGCAATGAAAGATATGATGAATGACAGAAAGAAATGTATGAAGCATGCAAGTACGAGAAGCAAAATAGCGAGAACTGGTATGTAAGAGAATCCCGACTAGCACAGGCTCCGATTATGTTGGAGGTAGAATAGGAAAAAAAAAAAAAAAAAAAAAAAAAAAAAAAAAAAAAAAAAAAAAAAAAAAAAAAAAAAAAACCTAACCTAACCTAACCTAACCTAACCTAACCTAACCTAACCTAACCTAACCTAACCTAACCTAACCTAACCTAACCTAACCTAACCTAACCTAACCAGTCGCGCACCCTCCGGCGTCAAAACAGCAGCGTTCCTGTAGCGCTCCGCAGTCAAAAATTCATAAAAGTGGCAATTTTGGTCGTATCACTGTGAAAAAAGTGTCATTCTGTGCGGGATCACAAGTGCAATAAAGTGAAATAAAGTGAAAAACCCCTGGATTACAGTGACAAAAACAAGGAACCAAAAACACCAAAGTTTGAGGTTATAAACTCCTTAAACTTTGAATACTGCGCGCTAGAGCGCTGCAATCTGTACGTGCGATACGGCGTTGAAAGCGTCTTACTAAGGCCTACACGCCGACACCTTTGGCGCCTCGCTGTGACACACCACTGAGGAAATATCCACAGAAAAACAAGTACCACGTGGTGGCGTGGTCGAAGATCCAGCTGTTTCCGGCCAAAAGTGACATCACCATCAGACGCAGGACCTCTCTCCGAGTACAACGCAGCTTAGAACAAAATTTTTGGACACATAGTTTGTGAGTAATAGATTATTAAAAATTCAAAATTTAAAGTGAAATAGTGAAGAAACTTCAGTCAGACTATATATTTTTCTCTACGGATCCTGTTGCGCGCTAGGACGAAGAAGAGGCTTAAAAATTTTGGACAAATTTTTGACAGTTTTTCATACTGAAAAACCAGTTTTTGTGAAAATTTTGAAAATTGTACTTTTTGGAAATTTTTTGTATGAAAGTAGCTAGTGTTCTTATTTTATAGTATAGGTGTTAGGATACCATAAATTTTACCGTTTTTTGTATAATTTTATGTCCAGTGGTTCCGGAGATATCGATTTTTAACCTATTTTTAGCTATAAATACTAAAATAATAATAAAATTAGTTTTTTCTTAGTATAATTAGTTTTGGAACAGTTATCCCACCCTGGGAAAGTGAAAACGCGGACCCCGTAACGTTTAAATTGACGGGATACCGGAAATTCCGCCATTTTTCTTTTTGGTACCGATTTCTAAAATAGGAATTTCTCAGGAACCATCAGACATAGAGAGCCCGGATTTTCGCCTTAGTTAGTGAAATTTGATAGAGAACCAATTGTTATCGGTTTTTGGCGGATATCTTGTAATTAAATTTTTAGGGCTGAAACCTCCTGTAAAGCATAAAAGAGGTCAAGCAATCAACAACGGAGGAAACCCGAAGTCTCTGCGACCACGGGTTCACGAGATATTAGCATTCTAACCTTAGGTTTGACAGTTCGGCGGCCATCTTGGCTTTTTTCAAACACCAATATCTCGGGACCCGAGGGGCCTGGAGACTCGCGGTTTTCTTCGTAAAAGTCACAGCGGTAAGGCCTATCACCCAAGGCACTTTTCAGGAACAGGCAACAAAAACCTAAGTTTCAAAATCCTGAAAATTTTAAAGGCCTGAAAGTGACCTAAATTGAAAATAGAGGTGAAGGGCATACTACCGCCGCAAGTCCGGGATCTCTGCGACCCCTAGAACGGGAGATATCGGCAGTCAAAGTTTGACTTTGACAGTTCGAGCCGCCATATTGGAAAAGTTTAAGTTGAGATATCTCCCGAACGAAAAGTCGTAGAGACCTCGGACTTTTTCCGGGAATATTGGCAAGAGGCCCACTGTACAAATTCCTACTTTTCAGGAAACTTTTACGAGTTTCAGACACTGAAACTTTCAAAAAATTTTCAGCCCTGAAAAAGGGCCCAAAAGGTAGAGCTCACCGAGACCTGAAAAACGAGCCCAGGCACGAGCTCGTAGGACCAGCGGTTCCGGAGCTACGAGCAATACCGGTTCTATAATACCGGTATTGGGACAAATACCGAAAACTTTAAGATCCAATAGCTCCGAAACCCGTGGGAGTATCCGGGCGTGCTTGGTGTCGTTGGAAAGGGCTCGAGGAGAGCTATCTTCTGACGTGGAATAAACGACTCTACCGTAGAGTCGAAATTGGACACCCGTTTTTCGGGCTGGAAATTAGTTAAGCGACAATTAGGGAGTGCAACGGACATAAATTATAGCCCCTACTAGCTTTTAGTGATAATAGAGTCAGCGACTCTATAAATTTTTTATTGTTAATTTACTGTATTAAGTGTATATCCGATTTATTGCCTATTCTGCAATATTTTTGCATCCCATTGTGTAGTTCCCCATTCTTGTGATTGTCCCAATTATACAACTTTTACAAATTTATTTTAAAGACACTATTTACCTCAATTTTGATTCTTATTGACGCTACCACCAACAATGTTTGGAATCAGGACCCCCGACGCAAAGCAGGTGGTTGACAAATCGCCGTCAGAATTGAAGTCCCCAGAGAACAGTGTGAGGAAAAGTATAGGGGAGTGGGAAGCGACGACATTTGGGTGCCATGACGGCACTCCGCCGCCTGTACTTACACCACTGACAACGCAGGCAGGCCCTGCTACCGCCCCAAATACAAAGACGGCACCGGCAAAGACCGGCAAGACAGCTACTGCACAAAAGGCCCACAGCCCAACCGTGAAAAAGCTCGCAAACAAGACGGCGGAGGCAAGGGCAATTCACGATAAGGCCAAAAGCAGTATAAATGCGGGTCGGAATATACGAACTGACATCAAGAATGACGTCATTGACGCACTTGACAGTCTGTACCGAATGGTAAAGGAGCTGGACAACCAGCCAACAAAACAAAAGTCAAAAACAGGTACAGAATTATCATCGTTGGCACTTATGACAGATACCACCTTTGTTTTGAACAAAGGGCCCGATCCAATCTTGACAAAAATCGAGGAGCAGACTAAGCTTATTTTAGAAAACAGTCGGAAGTTGGAAAAACTCCAAACCACGCTAGACTCACATAAAGAGACCCTCGAGAAGGTATCATCAACAACGATGACATACGCAAGCGTAGCGGCGGGACCCAGGGCAGAGACCCAGAACCCAAAGCCCGCGGACAGAAGAAACACGCTTCACTCAGTCGTTGTCACCTCAAGTGATGAATCAGAGACTGGAGAACAAGTCCTGGATAAAATAAGGAAGGCTGTAGATGCAAAGGAAGGATGGGTGAAAGTGGAGAAAGTGAGAAAAGCGAAAGATAGGAAAATAATAATGGGCCTGAAAACAAGAGAAGAAAGGGAAAAGGTCAAGGAGAGGCTTCAAAAACAAGGAGGCAACCTTGTCGTCGAGGACGTGAAAAACAAAGACCCACTTCTGGTCCTCAGAAATGTACTTAATATTAACACCAACGAGGACATAGAAAAAGCACTTAAAAACCAGAATCAGAGGGTTTTCCACGGCCTCGACGAGGAGGAAAGCCGAATCTTAATTAAATATAGGAAAAGAAACAGAAATCCCCATACTAGCCACGTAGTGATCTCCGTCTCCCCTATAGTCTGGCAAAGAGCGACGGAAACCGGAACGGTACACATTGACCTGCAACGCATAAGGGTCGAAGACCAATCGCCGCTGGTTCAGTGCACGCGCTGCCTGGGCCTCGGCCATGGAAAGCGATACTGCACTGAACCGGCGGACTTATGCAGCCACTGCGGAGATCCACACCTACGATCGGAGTGTGATGCCAGACTGGCAGACGAACCGCCGAAGTGCCGCAACTGTGTAAAAGCTGGACTCGAGGACACGGGACACAACGCGTTCAGCCTCACTTGCCCTACAAGGAAAAGATGGGACGAAATAGCGAGATCTAGCGTAGCCTACTGCTAAAGGCGCCCAAGTGGAACTCACCAAGTATATAATTCTGCAAGCCAACCTCCAGAGGAAAAAACTGGCAACATACGAACTCCTGTTGGAGGCGGTGAACCGTAAAGTCGCTATAGCCCTGCTGCAGGAGCCGTATGTTGGCAGAGAAAACCTCATGAGGAGCCACAAAGGGGTCCGAATCTTTCAGGGCACCGGTGCAGACAATGGAACAGTCAAGGCTGCGATAGCAGTCTTTGACAACGATCTAAAAATTATCCAACACCCTAAGCTTACAACAAACAATATCGTAGTTGTAAGCGTCAGCACTGGAGCCTGGGAGATTACGTTGGCGTCCATCTATTTCGAACCGGACCAGCCTATAGAACCCTACCTCGAACACTTGGTCAAAGTCGATGCGGAATTAGAGCCAAAGAAATGGGTCGTTGGAGGTGATGCCAACGCAAAAAGCACATGGTGGGGTAGCCCAGTTGTCGACCATAGGGGTGAAGATCTGCTCGGTACATTAGGCCAATTAAACCTGGAAATACTTAACAGAGGGGAAATACCAACATTCGACACCATTAGGGGCGGCAGACACATCACCAGTTATGTCGATGTGACTGCCTGTTCGATAGAAATGCTGGACCTGGTGGAAGATTGGAAAGTGGAAGAAAGCCTTATAAACTCGGACCATAATAGCATAAGCTTCAGTATAAGATCTCAGAAATCCCAAGGAATAAAAATACAACGTACTACAAGAAAATACAACACAAAAAAAGCGAATTGGGAAGAATTTAATAGTAAATTCGAACAATTGCTACTGGACAAACAAATAACAAAACAGCAGATAGACCAAATAACAAGGACAGAAGACTTAGACACAACAATAACCAAACTTAACACCATAATAGATGAAACCTGCAATACAACCATTCCAAAACGAAAAAATAACGAGAAGCCTACTCTGCCGTGGTGGTCCCAAGAATTGGAAGCGCTAAAAAAGGAAGTCGCCACCAGGAAACGCAGGATTCGATGCGCCGCCCCGATACGAAAACAAATGGTCGTTGAAGAGTACCTGAAACACAAAGAAACGTACGAGTTAGAAGCAACAAAAGCACAGGTCAGCAGCTGGAAAGAATTTTGTAAAAAGCAGGACAAAGAGGGACTCTGGGAAGGGATATATAGAGTGATAGGTAGGGTCACTAAGAGGGAGGAAGATCTGCCACTGGAGAGAGACGGAATGACACTGAACGCAAGCGAATCAGCAAAGTTTTTGGCCGAGACCTTCTATCCGAAGGATATCGCCGAAAATGATAACGAAACCCACAAATTTATTAGGACTAAAGCAGAAAAAGTGAACACTGACGAACAAAATAACACTTGCGAGCCAGGGTTCACGATGCAAGAACTCCAGTGGGCAACCAAGTCATTCAATCCTAAAAAAGCTCCAGGAGCG
The DNA here is from genome assembly GCA_947086415.1 of Pammene aurita. Taxonomy (NCBI): domain Eukaryota; kingdom Metazoa; phylum Arthropoda; class Insecta; order Lepidoptera; family Tortricidae; genus Pammene; species Pammene aurita. The sequence continues at coordinate 19,093 of OX352310.1, forward strand.
GACGGGTTCACCGCCGATATATGCCAACAGGCTGTAGCATGTCAACCTGAGCTTTTCCTCGTGCTCATGAACAAATGCTTAGAGTGCCATCACTTCCCCAAAGAGTGGAAAAAAGCAACGGTCATAGCACTAAGGAAGCCAGGAAAAGAGGACTATATGAAGCCTAAATCCTATAGGCCAATCGGCCTGTTACCCGTACTAGGCAAAATCCTCGAAAAAATGATAGTGGCGCGCCTGAAACACCATCTAGTGCCCAGGACCAGCCCGAACCAATATGGGTTCATGCCACAGAGGAGTACCGAGGACGCCCTCTACACCTTAGTGCAGCACATCAAGCATAAAATCAAGGCCAAAAAGATAGTTACAATGATCTCACTCGATATAGAGGGCGCCTTCGATTCCGCGTGGTGGCCTGCAATCCGGGTCAGGCTGGCCGAAGAGGATTGCCCGATAGACATAAGAAGGATCATAGATAGCTATCTGAGAGATAGAGAGGTCCAAGTCAGATACGCGGGGGAGGAATTCAGTACGATAACCGAGAAGGGATGTGTACAGGGCTCCATAGGTGGACCAATCCTCTGGAACTTGCTGCTGGATCCGTTGCTTAGAGATCTCGAGTCGCAAAGTGTCTATTGCCAGGCGTTCGCAGATGATGTGGTGCTCGTCTTCGATGGTGACACAGCACTCGAGATAGAAAGAAGGGCAAACGCCGTACTCACACATGTTCAGGAGTGGGGTGCATCAAACAAACTTAAATTCGCTCCGCACAAAACAAATGCAATGGTATTAACTAAAAAGCTGAAATACGACGAACCACGACTGAACATGGGAGGGATCGACGTTGCTCTATCCAGTGAAATCAAAGTGCTCGGTGTCATCATCGACGACAAATTAACATTCAATACCCACGTAGCGAATGTATGCAGAAAAGCCATTGGAATCCACAAACGGCTGGCAGGAGCGGCAAAGGCAAGCTGGGGCCTACACCCGGAGGTCATTAAAACCATATATGTGGCAACGGTTGAGCCAATAATACTTTATGCAGCCAGTGTCTGGGAACCAGCGGCCAAAAAATTAGGGATCATAAAACAACTGGGTACAGTACAGCGAGGCATTGCCATAAAAGTGTGCAAAGCATACCGCACTGTCTCGCTCCACGCGGCCCTCGTATTGGCCGGGATGCTTCCCCTCGACTTACGAGTCCGAGAGGCGGCCGCACTATATGAGGCCAGGAGAGGAGTACACCGGCCCGAGCTACTAGACCGAGAGGTCGAGCGAATGTCCCCTGCTGCAGAAGCCCCACACCCCGCATTACGCGACAGCCCAGAAGTTATCTGCCTGGTTGACCAGCGGCAAGTCGACGACCACAGTGGTTACGATGTCCGCATATTCACAGACGGCAGTAAGATTGCGGGCGGAGTTGGAGCAGCACTATCTATATGGAATAGTGAAACTGAGACAAAAACCCGCAAGCTTACCTTGTCGGACTACTGCACAGTGTACCAGGCGGAACTTCTGGCGCTGAATGAGGCGACAAAAGAAATTAAAAATAGAAGTGCGAGAACGTTTGGAATATATAGTGACTCTATGGCAGCTCTCCAAACCATCCAAAACTACGAATGCCTACACCCGCTAGCGGTCTCAGCAAGGGATAATATAAGATCCTCATCCCTCCAGGGCAAAATAGTTACCTTGCACTGGATTAAAGCCCATGCGGGCCTAGTAGGAAACGAGAGGGCGGATGAGTTAGCTAAGGAGGCTGCCACGGGTTCAAAGCGAAAACCAAACTACGACCTGTGTCCGGTTTCATTTGTCAAGCGAACCATTCGAATGGCCACGATTGACGAATGGAACCAAAGATACACGGGCGGTGAACAAGCGGCAGGTACAAAACTTTTCTTCCCGGATGCAGCGGTAGCATATAAAACAATTAGAAAAACTGAACTCACCGGAATAAAGACACAGGTGTTGACAGGGCACGGTGGATTCTCAGGATACCTGCATCGATTTAAGTGCAAGGAGAGCCCATCGTGCATCTGTGACCCGGCAGCTTCCGAAACGATTCCACATATTTTGGTAGAGTGTCCAGCAAACGCGAAAGAAAAATATGACCTAGAGCAACTAACAAATGTAAAGTTAACAATTGACACAATTAAAGAATTTATAACATCGGAACACAAAAACACATTTTTAAAATACTGCACTAATATAGCAGAAAAGGAAATAAAAAGAAACAAATAGTTATTAGTTTATGTTTACATAATATAATGAATATATTAGAGTTAAGCATAAGTACAACCAAGATGCAAAACAATGTAGAGAATGGAAGCAGTAAAAATGTTAAAAGCAATGTTATAAAGTATTAGTGTATAAGAAATTGAAACAGGAAAAACAACCAACCTGTAAAATATGTAGCAAATATAAGAAAGAAAATGTCAAAATGTAAAATAAAATAAATAAAAGTGTGTAAAATTGTAAATGTAAATAGATATAAGAAACTAAGAAGAAGCAAACAAAATACCTGTAATAAACAGGACGTGTAAAATCATTTCCCCGCTGTTGAATCCCTATAAATAAAAATAAAAATAAAAAGAGTAGACTAGATAGAAAATATAGGTGGGAATCCCACCCACAGAAAGCAATGAAAGATATGATGAATGACAGAAAGAAATGTATGAAGCATGCAAGTACGAGAAGCAAAATAGCGAGAACTGGTATGTAAGAGAATCCCGACTAGCACAGGCTCCGATTATGTTGGAGGTAGAATAGGAAAAAAAAAAAAAAAAAAAAAAAAAAAAAAAAAAAAAAAAACCTAACCTAACCTAACCTAACCTAACCTAACCTAACCTAACCTAACCTAACCTAACCTAAGATTGATGGTTAGTCAAATGGGGTGAAATAACACTGGGAGGGTGAAATATCAATATCTGTGTCTTTATTGGGTTACGATGCAATCTCTGCTTCAAGTACAAATGTCCTTTCCGCGTCAATTCCATCGGAGGGCAGAGCTGTAGAGGTCCATAGGGTCCTCTAAGTATGAAAATTAGCAAAATGACTTTAAAGGCTGATAGAGCTTCATTTGTAAGCTTTTACATGATATTTTCATGAGTAAAGTTCATGAAAAAAATGAAAAATAAATGATTCACATAGTATGTATGAGGGTGGAGGATCACCTTATTACATATTGGTTTTATTTTAGTATGTAAGAAAAGATCAAGTTAATGATCTGACAAAGGAAATAAAATATATGGAAGTATATAAGCATCATTGTGTTTTATTAGCAACCATACATACCTGAACTTTAATGATAAGCTATTATCATTGCTTTCAGCAACTGAGAATATTTGGAAAATATAAAACCTGAAATCTTTACTAGGATTTCTCACAGTTTTCGATAAATTATATTATGTTTAGATATAATTATATATTATATTATTACTTATTTTTGCATTATCGCATAAGCAATTGATACCATAGAGTTTTGCTAAATATTGTTCACCGTTGATTGGCAAGATTTTGAAACATTCATGATCTTGGTCAATTAATTATGTATTTAGCATAGTTGTATTTTAGATAGAACTAATGGTTATTATTATTATTATTTGGGTATTTAAAATGGCATTTTGACCATAAGTGGCATTCATATGTAATATATATATGCAGCTTGTGTAGATATTTAATGTATGTTTTAGGTTTCACAGGAACAGAGGCTATGAATAACAACTTAACAGGATAAGTATGCAACGTTTTGGGGAATTATTATCTGAAATATCCGTTTGTACCATTTGCAGTGGACAAACAGTAATTTGGTTACCGCACTAGATTTGTCATAAAGTTTTAGCAATCTTGTGATCGATTCCTTCAATGGGGGATATATTATTAGGTAAAATTAAACTCATAGGATGGCAGGGGTTCGTATATAAAGTATGTTCTAGAAATATTTACTTCATTCTTGAGATATGTACTAAGGACAAAAATATATAATTTACTAAAGACATTTTATGACATAGTACAAACGGTTAGTAACATAGACAGGTTCTTTTACCTATTTAGAAATTAGTATTTTGATTACAAATTGCTTTATCATCAGTTTCTTATAATTTCATATGTTTTCATTGTGAGAATATCTAGGGAAGGGAATGACCGACAACTGAGAATATTGTTCGTTAAGTAATGATGAAAATCGATACTTTTAATAGGATTTTCGAGATGAAATGTAGTTTATTGTATAGAGTAACTGTATTATTGATGATTTATTCAATAACAAAAACTAGTATCTAATGATATTTTAAATTTGTCTGAAAATTTGTCCGAATGGAGAGGTTATGTTTTTAATTTGTTAATTATTGTTATAAATCGATACTTTTAATAGGATTTTCGAGATGAAATGTAGTTTATTGTATAGAATAAATGTATTATTGATGATTCATCCAATAACAAAAAGTAGTATCTAATAATATTTTAGCTTTGTCTGAAAATCTGTCCAAATGGAGAGGTTATGTTTTTAATTTGTTAATTATTGTTATAAATCGATACTTAAATTAAAGGGAAAGTAATTAAAGTTATATTGCAGGAAGTATATTAACGAAATTGAATTAATTAAGCGTGAAAAAGTTAAGAACTTACTTTCTCGTCCAAAATCGATTTTGGGATTATTATGTAAAAACTCATATTATGAAATTAAATAACGGAAATAAATAAAGTTGGGAGCTTTGTTTTTATAAAACATAACGAGTTCGATTCGGTAAAGCGCTAAAATAGACAAATTTTATGATCGAAAATTGTCGTAAAAAGATTGTAGATATTACTGATGTTTGATGGAATTCTAGGCTAGTTTTAGCTTATAAACGTGTGATAAACACAATTTTGATCAAAACAAATAAAGGAAAGTGATGAAAATTAGGATAAAAAGCGAATTTTCTTATAAAATTTATATTGGTATTTTACAAAGTAAATACGCAGTAAATCCGATAGGATCTGGTCATAATATATGCAGAAAAATTATCTTCATCATAGATTATATAAATACACCTTAGGAAATACTTACTTTTGTTTGAATTAAAGAAAATAGTTTTCTTAGAGGTTAGGTTTTCCAAAAAGGGTAGGGCGCTCATAGGAACTTGATTCTTATAGAAGTATGTAGCGTAGGGATCTTAAGAATCAAATTGGTATACAAAGATATATTGGCATTTTACGGGGAAAATAGACATTAATACTTACAGGGGCTTATTAAATCATACGCGGGGCTAATGTTTTCATCTATTTTCATATAAATTTTCATTGGAAATTGCATAATTGGATAGATATTCAAGAAAAACATTCCCTATGGGAGATAGGAGGTTATCGAACTAGGTCACTTAAGTATAGGAATTTGGTCTTTAAAATAGTATGAACTAAAGGATCAATAAGGTTCAAATTGGCTTAGATCAATCTAACCAAGCTACCACAAGGCGGACGTTTCGGACCTCTCTGACGTCACGGGGGTAGTTCGCGTTTATATACGTAATTTTATTGCTATATAAGGGAAGGGCGTACCGTAGGGATTGACTTTGCCTTCGACCAGAGCTGCGAGCACTTTGCCTTCGACCAGAGCTGCGAACACTTTGACTTCACTTTGACTCCGACCTGAGATCTACGAGCTCCTTGCCTCCAACCTGACTACGGGACTACGGAACGACTGGACTTCTGCTGCCAACGTGAGCTAGAAGCATATCCTGAACCACGAGACTCCGACTTCTGTCTACAAGCCGAGCTGCAAGCACCGAGGCCCCACTCTGAGCTGCCAGTAGAACCAGCAAAAGAAGTCTTATTTGGTGAGGCAAAATTTATTCACTTTAATGATAAAATTTATTTCTTTTCTGTGTATTCTCTTTAGGCCTTGGAGTTGAGTAAGTGCTTTTAATTGACTGTTATATTATGAACATCTTCCTTATTGTTGTGGTTCTTGTATTTAATTTATGTGAAATTTGGTTGAATTATTATATGCAATATATATATACGTACGGAATTTAACGGAGTATGCGGAAACATTTTACGAATTTAACGAAATAGGGATGGATGCGTTTACCCTATATTGCGTATGCGTTATATTTTTATACGTTTGTGGATGCGTTTATCCTATATCCTATATGTCGTATGCGTTATAATTTTATACGTTTGCGAATTTTATTGCGTAATGCGTGATATTTTTATGTTTTGCGGTTGCGGCATATGAATTTAATTGAGTATATATTAAGACGTTTACCCTATTTTGGGAACGATTTTTAGCGTGTTTTACGTACCTGATTTATGAATTTAAAGGAGTGCGTACTCTATTATATTTACGGTTCATATGCTTTGGTATATAAGCATTGACTTGAACTGAAGTAATTGTATGATTGTAACATTATTCATTTATGACAGTGTAACCAACATTAACCATTGATCAATCATATGTTCATCCTTCATTAACCAATGCTATAATCCTTCTATGACAGTGAAAGAAACATTAACCATTGAACAATTATGTTCATTCTTCATAACCACTGCCTTGATCCTTCTATGAAGTGTTATTTATATAACTGAAATTATTTATTACTTTTGAGCTGAAATAAGACATCTGAATATGTACCAACCTTGTGTTGTAAAACAAAACATATTATGAAAATTTTAACATGTTCTCTGACTTAGTGAGATTTGTATCTTATCACCATTCATGATAATTGATGAATAAATATTATTGTATTGTTGGAAATACAATTATTGGCAAAGAGAAAGCCACTATAATAAAGTATTGAAATTCAACTGAGAGATTGAGTCGTGCTGGAGTGAGTTATGGGGATCCATATCAACTACAACTGAACGAAAATAGTTCATAAGTTAATTCAGGCTTTCAATTCAATAGTGTACATCATCTGTAAAATTTGATAATTAGATGAAGAGTTTGGTAGTTAGAAACAATGCCCTACTCTGCGTACTATACTATTTGCTTATCTTTGAAGTTTGAATTAGCATAACTGCCTAACACGACATATTTCTATGATTTATTTCGGCATGACCACAGTCCCTTTGGTTGAATTTTAGATTTAATTTTGATGTAATTAATTAGCTAGGCATCTCAGAGGTTTTCTTGGCGTTTCTTTCCTCTGGTGTGTAGGTTACGAAACGTTGGTAGCTTCACTTAATAAAGTTATTAGTAGAGAAAATAATAACACAAAATAAAAATATATAAAAAAAATGTAGACAGGTTCTGAGCTAATAATCCCCAACGCACGGATTACAGGCGTGTAGATAAGGGAAAACCTTTCACACATCAGCTACCCATCCTAACTTTTGTTTAAATACTTGCAAAATTATATCTAATCAAAATAATCAGAAAAAACAACTAATTAGAAAAGTTGTTACTGCCTGGATTCGTTAACATTAGCGCTTGTAGGCGTAGGGGTTAAATAAAAAAAAACTATATTTGCTTATAGTTAAAAAAATATTCAAATAAGACAAGAGATCATTACATCGTCAATAACAAAATTTTACAAAATAATTTTCTAGCATTAATCTTCACCGCAAATATTGGGAAGACTTTGTCTATGTGGAAACTACCGAATAGCCTTTTCTTTTACAGATCCTGACACCATTCTACAGCCTTACCACTAACCTTCCCGTATCAACAGCTTGAACTTATAACCGAATATCTAATTAACTAATTAATTTTATATACCTATTTACTTAATGTCTTTTCATTGTAAAGTACCATTTATAGGAAATAAAAGTTTAATCTAAATATCCTTGTTTTTGTTTCAACAACCTCTTTATCGGTCTCCTAAAAATTATCGGGTTACTACATAACTAGGGATCTACTACTAGACTTTCACGAGCCATTGTTAGGAAAAACCGCTGAAATTGTCTGACAAATCATGTTTATATAGGAAATTAGGTTATTGGGGTTGTAGTACTTAACGCAGGGTTGTAGTGTTCCTTTCAGGAGGTAAGTATGTTTAGTCATCAGAGCTTAGGGAAAGTTTTAGTATTACAGGGTTTCAGACGGGGTAGAGGGTTTCCTTCATAGAGAGCTACTTTGGCTTTCTAAGCTTTTCAGTTTCAGCTTTCTAAGTTGTACCGTCGTTTAGTAGCTTCCAATAGCTGCTCTAGCTTTTAGTAGCTTATAACGTAAAGAAGCGTTCTTATTTTAAGAAACGCCTGGCGCGTTTCTCTTCAAGCTGGTTCGCGTTCGTGTATGGGAAAACTAAAAATCCTCCACGCTGCTTCGTTACTGTTGATGTATCTTCCCATTTGGTACATGAGGATTTCATCATTTCTATTATTTTGTTCGCTATTTTGGACTATTTGAAATACTGCCATATCACTACCTTTGTTTACGTACTTACATATATATTTAATAGATTTTACTGAATTTCAATATTCAACGTTTATGTGTGCTTGGAACATTTTGGAAAGTAGTGGGTTATATGGTACTACCCACTGATTATTTATTTCCAGTTCGTCTCTGCCTTGTATTGGTATTTTTGCTGTGAAGCCACCGTTTTTCGGTGATCGTCTTCTATATTTGGGATAGCCGTCATCTTCAGTTTTTGTATCGTCCAAGTATGGTTTTGGATATTTTTTTGTACATTTTCCATCACTCATGCATGGCGCATTGAAGTTTAATAGTCCACATGGTCCGTGAATCATGTTTTTCACTACTATGTTGTATAGTTCCGGATCATTTTGTGGATTGGGAAATTCAGCTTGGATGATTTTGTCGATATCCGTGGGATAAATTTTATCGTGTAGCCATATGAGATTGTGTGAGTGAGGTAATCCTCGTTTTTGCCACTCGATTGTATACATCCAGCATCTAACGGTTCCAAAGATGTGGTATTTTGTGATGACTTCAATAAATCTTATTTGTTTTTGTCGAAAAACTCGGGCTATCATGTCGTGTCGATCCATGGAGGTTTGTCCGTATTTTAGTTGTTCTTTGATTTCTGGCCATGATGAGTTGCACGTAAATGTTATGAAGAGATCAGGTCGTCCATATTTTCTTACGTAGGTCATGGCATCTTGAGTATATTCGTGCATATGTCTTGGACTTCCTATGTATGATGAGGGTAAGATTACCATTGTTCCAATATCGTCAATATTGCCGTCATTTATGATCGCATCTCGAAGGTGGATGTATTCTACTGTGCGTAGTTTCTTCTGATTCAGTCTTATGTAAAGCATCCGTTCTGCTTCTATTTTTGCGTACATATCTACCAGAAATTGTTGGAATAAACGGCGAGTGTTGAGAATGTGATTGTATATTTCATTGTCTCTGATCATTAAGCGGTAAGCATAGAACTCCTTGGAAGTGACTTTTTTGTTTGTTTCTATGCCTGTTTTAGGATGAATTTGTTTTATATTGAAATGATAACCATCCTCTCCGTGCAGAAATATTAACGGATATTGAAGAGCATCATATGAACGGTGTGTCTCTGCAATGCGTTGTAGTCCTTTTCTTCTTCGTTGTACAATTATGTCACGGCTTGTATTTTCATTGTCCACAATTACGATGGCGACTTCATCTATCTGAGGTGCATTAAATCTACGTTCGTGTTCTCCACGTGGTCTTTTATCGGCTCGAATTACAATTTTATAGTCATCAGAAATCATGCGGTCTAGTGTTGTTTTGAATATGTAAATCAGTTGATTGTATTTGTGTAAGATCCTCTGTACATCTTGGATTATTTCGCGTTTCAATCCAATAAAATTTGTACATCGTTGATCAATTTCGTTTTCTTCATTTCCGATGAAATATACATGCAGAAATTTATAGTCATCGTTAGCATTGGTAGTAACGATCCAATTTTGTGATAAATTTGCCCTTGAATTGAAAATACATATTCAAATTTGTCTCTATTAGTGTCAGTCGAAGTAACACCGAAAGAAGTCATTTGAAAGCAGGAGTTGTATGATCTTATATTTTGAAGAAAGTGTTTTGATTCTGGTGTTTCCCCGGTCATGTAATGTAGAAATTCCTGTGGAGGTGCTTCCAGTGGTGGTAATCGAATTTTTCCATTCATGCAACATAGACCTGGTGTTTCTTTACTGAATTTTTTCGCGTGGCAAAATTGGCAAATGTTATTCATTTTTCCGATCACAACATATTTATGATCGTAATATTTCTTCGTCGGTTCGTAGTGGAATGCTTCCTTTGTTAGATTATCTTTTAAAATGCTCGATTCTTCAATACTTTTATTTTCTTTTCTTTCTTCGCTTTTTCCGCTTCTCAGGGTGCTCATTCTGGTTCGTTGATTTTGTAAACTTGCTTCGCGCTCTTCTTCCGTTTCATTTCTTCGATTTTCTTTTTGTTTCCGCCGTTTCGCTGCAGAACTGGCAAGATCTCCACCTCTTTTACGTCTAGGCATTGTATTCTGTAAAATATAAATTAAATGAACATTTTATAGACAAATATATTGTTACGTAAACGTGGAGCACGTTGAGACAAAGAAAAAAAAATTATTTAATCTTCAAGCGGTCGCGCGATATTTTGTTTACGGCCAAAGTATATAGAAGGAATCGATTCAACGCCGCGCGACTACTTGAAAGTTAAGGAAATTACAATTAAAAGAAAATAAAATAAAAAAACCATTAGAATTAATTAAATACACTATTAAAAATACTCACATTTGATATTTCACAATAAAGGCTCACAGATAACTTTTTTCTTCTTCGCTTCGAAATCGAGAATTAATTAAACACACTATTAAAAATACTCACACGTGATACTTCAAAATAAAGGCTCACACACAGATAATTTCTTTCTTTTTCGTTTCGAAATCGCTTGTTTCGCTGTTCAAATCAAACTAACTCTGGCGGGTGACACCGGGCTCTTATATATTCAGAAAGCTAGGCTCTAGGATATTCGAGAAAGTTGGCGCTAGGATATTCGAGAAAGTTTGGAAATAATCGTTCGTTTAAGTCCATATTGTGTACAATGAATGAAATTCAACTATTCGACAACAGATGGCACCACTTTGGACAATGAATGAAGTTCAACTACTCGACAACAGATGGTGCCACTACACTTACTTTCCGAGTTGAAGGGTTGGAAAAGCCCTTATATCTTTAAAGACACACCCTTTAGGTTAAAACGGGAACTTTCTTGTTCGAGGGGGAATAAAGGGCTATCACACTATATAAGTCCCTTTATCGTGCTGGGACTCCTTTTTAAGTTTTATCGGCACGCACATTTTCTCAACTTAGTTTTATTATATATAATGATGTGCCAGAATCATAAGTTGTAGAAATTGTTGGTATACTCTGACCAGCCAAAGCTGCAGTAGAATATTTTTTTAATTTATACCTATGTGTGCTTACCATGACTTGTATTCGATTGCGACTCTGGCAATCGAAAATATGTCCGTCTCGCTCCTACCACTACTCTGGCACACTGGTGGGAGCAAGACGAGCATACTTTCGATTGCCAGAGTCGCAATCGAATACAACTCATGGTAAGCTCACTATACACATGAAATAACAATACACTCCTTTTTTTGGGCAGTCCTGTAAAAAGTTAGGGTTCTAGACACTTTTTTCGATGATTGTATTTCTGCCCAAACACGAATCTGCCATGAAAAGAATCTGCCGTTACCAGAATCTGTCCTTAACCAAATAAAGGCATTGAAGGTACGGAACCCTCCCTGGTCCGACACGCACTTGGCCAGTTCTTGTATTTTTGGAAGGGGCCATTTCCCACTGCCGCTCAATGGCCTTACAAAAATCAAATAATCTAATTAATCTGAGAGGTTCCAAATCCATCTAGGGAGGATTGTTTGGGTCCCAAAACCTTACAGCCAACGAGAATATAGTTCTTTTTTGGCCACCTTGTATAATGACTACGGACAATTTACACTTGATCAACATTTTAAAGAATTATCTACTCCGATGACCGCAGTTTGTTTGTTCTTTAAAAATTAACTTTAAATACAATTTGCTTAAATAAAACAAAAGTACAAAGGGGAATTAATCCTTTCAAGAGTTGTGTACCAGTTAATGTTCGAGTAATAGGATAAGTGGAAAGAAGCCTAGAAGACCACGAAGACTCTCAGCCAGTTTATGGTGGAGACAGACTCCGACAGACACCGACCGCCATATCACCGGTCCAGTATTACAGGGTTCCATTACATTTTCAGGGCAGTTTAAAATAGACTTAGGGCGGGTTGCACCACGCACACTTTACGAACTCGTCATGGTTACAGTATACGTTAAGTCCGTTTTTCCGTTGCACCATGCACTTTAGCGGTCAGAAAGTTACGTTTACCTTAACCAGCCTTCGAGCACTGGTTAAAGTCAAATCTACGTTTAAATATGGCGGACAATTTGCAAAAATGTCTCGTATTTCATAGATTAATGCTTGATTAGACAAAAATACAGTGATATTTGATGAAAAATAATAAAATATTGTTCGCAGTAATAAATATATGCACGTATCTGAACGCAAAAGGGTCATACGATTGACGTTTTGTATTATTCACACTTCAACTCGTGTATCTAATAATAAATAAATAATTCTGTGTAAAAAGTGCGCTTTTAAGTTAAAACCGAGTGCCAAGTGACTTCAGGTTGAAATAGACCAGACTTACCAGAGTTATAACAGACATACCAGAACTATGCCAGAACCTACAGTAATTGTCATGAAAGCCGACAGCCGTAGAGCGAGCGAAACCTGCAGAACAATCATGATAATCATTTAAAAACCACTCTGTTTTTGTCAATGAAGACGAAACCTTTGGAAATAACGAATGACTGACTACAAGACTTGAATACTGCAAGTTCTTTAAGGTAGAAAGCAAAAGGGAGCGTAAACCTCTGACGCGGTGGAGTGAACAGGTCAAGAAGAAAAACATGTTTTATGACACGGTAGAAAGACTCGATGGGAGCAAGTCATACGATTCAAAAGGTGCCAGATAACCAGATTATAATTTAATGCCATAGCAGCAGTGCTATTATATATATCACCAAACATTTATCGCCAATACCACCGAAATCGAGCCTCGACAATGTTCTACTCAACTAAACAATGTTCAGAACTACATGTAAATAAAGCGTGATATGGAATATACAATCAAGTAAATTAGAGTGTCATAGTAGTTCAACAATGGTTTGGTAACCACAAATTCAAATGTCTATGAAAATTTATTATACTGATTCATTTTCTTGTTTTTAGGGTTCCGTACCTCGAAAGGAAAAAACGGAACCCTTATAGGATCACTTTGTTGTCCGTCTGTCTGTCTGTCTGTCTGTCTGTCTGTCTGTCTGTCTGTCAAGACCATTTTTCTCAGGATCGCGTGGAGGTATCAAGCTGAAATTCAAAGTATATCTGAGTATCAAATACTCAGGTCTATTGTCCCTTGGAACTGTGAAAAAATCAAACTTAAAAGCCAACGCAATCAAAAGATACAGTCGTTTATGCTGCAAATATTAGAGTTTTTCGGCACTCGCAAAACCTACGGGGTACTTCCCGTGAACTCAGAAACTTGAAATTTGGCACGAAGCAACGTCATATAGCATAGACAACGGAAAAATTACAAAAAGTACAAATTTTTTGTAAAATCATACAAAAAAATATTTTTTTAAATTTTAAACTTACTACCTTTTTCCTCGTAAACGCGTGGAGGTAATAAATTGAAATTCATGTCTAATACTCAGGGCTATAGGACCTTTCAGATGTAGCAAAACCAAACTTTTATGTCAACGCAATCAAAAGAAATAGCAATTTAAGTTGCATATTTTGAAACTGAGTACTTGCAAGAAACTCAAAACCTAAAGGGTACTTCCCGTAAATTCAGAAACTTGAAACTTGGCACGAAGAAATCTCATATAGCACAGACAAAGGAAAAATTACGAAAAGTAGACATTTTTAGTAAAATCATACAAAAAATATTTTTTTAAATTTTAAACTTACTACCTTTTTCCTCGTAAACGCGTAGAGGTATTAAATTGAAATTCATGTCAAATACTCAGGGCTATAGGACCTTTCAGATGTAGCAAAAACAAACTTTTATGTCAACGCAATCAAAAGAAATAGCAATTTAAGTTGCATATTTTGAAACTGAGTACTTGCAAGAAACTCAAAACCTAAAGGGTACTTCCCGTAAACTCAGAAACTTAAAACTTGGCACGAAGAAATGTCATATAGCAAAGACAAAGGAAAAATTACGAAAAGTAGACATTTTTAGTAAAATCATACAAAAAATATTTTTTTAAATTTTTAACTTACTACCTTTTTCCTCGTAAACGCGTAGAGGTATTAAATTGAAATTCATATCAAATACTCAGGTCTATAATACCTTTCAGCTGTAGCAAAATCAAACTTCTACGTCAACTTTTACTTATATACCTACAGGTTTGTACGGAACCCTCGGTGCGCGAGTCCGACTCGCACTTGGCCGGTTTTTTTTATTTGATTTTACATAGGCCTTAAATCAAGCACAGTAGGTCTCTGTTTAACGACAACTCGCAATAATATGAAAAAAAATCCGGTTCCTTGAGTGCCGCTATATAGTTTACACTGTATTTCAGTTTCATTTGTGAAATAAATTCACAGCACAGATTTTACAGATCTGAAGAGACAATAACCCCATATAAATAAATAATTATCTACTGAAAATTTGGTAATAGCATGGTTTAGCTAATTTGACTTCATGTGTGTTGCTCTACTGAGGCAAATTATTGTTTTATTTGGAATTTTCTGGCATTAATTATAGCCCTTTAAGCCAAATCCCATAGAACAAAACTAGTGGTAGGTACCTACAAAGCTAGGCTGGCACCATCTGACAAACCTTTGATAGATGCCTTCCTCCATTTCCCATTAGTATTTTTTATATCGGCCATTATTATGAACATGCTTTTTTTCATTCAAGTTGTACACAAAATACATGCATTTGCATTTTGTATCTGTTTTATGATGGTCTAAAAAGGAAGCAAAGACCTGGCCTTTAGGCCAGGCAATAGAGGGTTGACCTCGCATTAACTCCTCAGTCCAAAAAAACTTTACAGCATGATAAAGTGTCAGGAGTAGATGGTATATATATTTTTTTCCAAAAAAAACTATTGTCCTTCTTAGGTTTTTTATCTAAACTCTTATATCGTCTATATTTGCGTTTGAAAAAATGCTCAGTCTAATTTTATAGCACTAGAAATATTGACTTGATGTATGTAACCAATGTTAAAAATATCAAAAAAATAATCCATAACAGAACATATTTTTTTATAAAAAATATTTTTTTTGTGTAACTCACATCGGAAATTTGCTCCGTCTTTTTTTTACTGAAGTGACATTCAATGTATGTATTCTACGTATGACAAAAAAAAATCCAAAAATTTCCTCATTAAACTTTTTCAGTATAAAAATTTGCTTATTATTCGCAGTAGAATATTGCTCCGTCAATTTTTTTTTTAAATTATATTTCCTTTAAGAGTTTTCTTGCGACTGTACAAAAATCCAAAAAAATATCCTTCGTATTAAAAAGTTAGTGGAATGCGTGCAGGACGCGGGACGCGGGAGCGGGGATGCGAGGGGCCATGCGCAGCGTTCTCGTTATCTTCTTTAATAAACTCAAAGAAAAAGTTTACTTTTATGGTTTTGCACGTTACTAAAATATACATTAACACTACATTAATACCCCCATACTGTTAGTAATTTTATCTTAATTGATATAATTTGTAGTGGTGCTAAACGCCTAGTCACAGTGTAAATAAAAAAGTACGCCAGTTGTAATATATTTGACAATATTTTAAAATGCATGCGTGTTGTGTAGATGTGTCATATGCAGACTCCGTTATCAGTGGTGAAAATTTAATGATATCGAATCATAGGGTTGTCACACAATATTTTATTTCGAGTAGAACATGCGACATATTAAAAAAAAACATAATTTTCAATTATATCACCGCTCCATGACAAAAAGGTTACATTCGTTGAGATGGTATTTTCATTAGGTAACATTTTCCGTAACTCTGAAGTCTGGTTATCGCTTGTGCAATACAATTCATTTTTTGGCCATCTTTTTCCACTTGTCATAATTGTTTTGAATACTGTGACCATTTCATCCTAGTAACCGTCATATATATACGATTTAACACGTTTTAACACGAATCTTAGTCATCTTACTTTAAAATGTATATGAATTTGCACAATTGTATCATATATGTTACTGAAAAAAAAACAAATTTATTTATTTATTAGAAAACTATAATCTAATAGGTACGCTTACCAGGCTTACCTATTCGAAAAAATTGGTATCTATTGCACAGTTATACTAAATTTAGTAACCATTTCCGGGTCGCTGAGACTGACAAACTGAGAAAAATTAGCAAGATTATTCAGGAAATCCATACTTTTACTGAATAAACAATTAAGTGATTAATATGACATCAATCATAATTGCCGACGAAAATACAATTAAGTAACTATTATGGAGTTTATATACCAAATTAAACCTCGTTAAAGTCCTTTGCCTTAATATACAGGGTGGTAAAAAATCATGGGCCCTGGAGGGGAACTACCTTAAAAAGTTGATATAGCTCAATTCACTGAAAGGAAACATTCTTTAATTTCTTTAAAGGGACATACCTGCATTTACAATTTTTTGGAAAAGAGTACAGTTTTCAAAAAAAATATTTATTTTGTAATTTTTGCCATATATAATTTTTATGACAATTGATGCCAATCGATCCTGTTTCCAACGAGGATAAAAACTTTTAAATACCAACCAAGTTTAGGGCACAAGAGAACAAATAAATAATAATAATAATATTTTTCATACAATTCGTATGGAATAAAGTGAAAATTAAGAAAAAAACTGTGAATGCAGTTTTAGTTTTTAGGAAAAATAAAAGAATTCTTCTTTGAGCGAATTGAGCTATCTCAAAGTTTTAAGGTAGTTTCCCTCCAGGGCCCGACTTATCTTTCCACCCTGTATAAATAAAATAAGTATATAGCATACATCACAATATATATATACGTCATGTTAAGAATATTAAAATGTGCTATGCCAACCCTAGCATTTTCATTAAAATTTCACCACTGAAAACGGGGTCTAGTCATATGGAACAAATAAAACTATTTTGTAAATTTATGGAAATTGTGATTTTCTTTAAGTTGAAACAGATTTTTACAAAAAGATTTATTCAATCGGTCACTAATGTAACTGTGGTGACGAAAATTTGTTCCTGTTGTCCCTCATTAGGGACATAGGGCTCGCATAAAAGTTTTGCACTTGCCACGATCTTAAACGGCAACTTCTAGCCGAGACCGGCTTAGGCTACATCTGTCTCAACTTATCGCCTCTTTGTATTGCGGGTTTGGGGGGGCAACCCGACACCCGTAGATTGCCAGTAGATTGCCAGTGGAGACTATGTGGATAAGTGGTTATCCGGTCTTCGGATTAAGTATTCGCTTCGATCCATACAGATACAAATAATTTATTGTACCTACGAAACAACACATGACAATGGCCAGTGTTTGGCGTACAATAATGTTGATTCTATTGCATGTTATGTCATTGAATGTCTAATAATGTTTATAGTTATATCAACCATAGGTAGATGCCAAAAAAAAGATGCTGCCTGCTGGCCTCGCCTCGGATACCGGAGGACTTGGTCACTTTTTCTAAAGCATATGTCATCTACTCGTATTTCAACTTATAACAAAAGAAATAATTAAATATTACACACAGAGAAAAAAATACAGTTGTCACAGGTGAATTACACAACAGACATAAATCTTATTTAAGCGTCATTTATAAGTTTTTTTTAATACTACGATGGTGGCAAACAAGCATACGGCCTGCCTGATGTTAAGCAGCTATCGTAAGCTATGGACGCCTGTAACTCCACAGAAGTCACATGCGCGTTGCCGACCCTTTACAAAAAGGAGGATTCACTGTGTTGAAGGCTAAAGGAACAAGAGGGTCCCTCATCGTCAACACACTGGGTCCTCTTTGAGCTCTTTGGCAACCTTACTCACCAGCAGGAACACAACACTATGAGTAGGGTCTAGTGCTATTTGGCTGTGGTTTTCTGTAAGGTGGAGGTACTTCCCCAGTCGGGCTCTGCTCCAGATTTGAGCGAGATGACATTCACTGAACGTGCCATACCACACTAAGCGAGATGCCATTCGCAGTGCCCATACCTCTCTTAAAACAACTACAACTTATGTTTAAATTTGGGTAAAATAAAAAATTTAAGTTATCTGGCAAATGCGCTGTTTCGCATATGTCTTGATATACCCGTTATGAAGAAATCTATGGTTATCGCTCTAGCGGGGCGGCGGGAGGCGACGACAAAAAGTCGCGCGTACTAGATCTGTGGGCACGGCAGTTCCCCCGCCAAGTCGAGCAAAACAAAGGCACGGCCGAACCATCCTTTTTCCGAAGCCATTTAGGCCATTTTCGACCCCCCCTCTAATTCTGTTATCGATAAAGCTAGAAGGCTGAAATTTCTGTGACAAAGAGGTCATAAGACAAGGAAGATCCCAATATCATTGAATTTCACTGTATACTGTAAGAACTATTGCAAGTCAAAATTCTTTAATTTTGTCACTGACTCACTGATTACGATCATCGTATATCTAAAATATTTCTAGCAGTCCCACAAGCTCCAAATTTGAACACTTCTAACTTCTAGGGTTAACTCTTAGACTATAAAGCCACTGAAAATTAAAACATACCGCAATATCCCGGGTTCTCTAGTTTTACAAACCGCACAGTTAACATTGTAATCCCATATAAATATATGCAGAAATAAAGTTATTTTTTCTGTTTCTTTTTATTATAAAAATATAAACATCTGATATTCAAAAGATCACAATGACATGTTGTTAGTAAACTCCGGCACACCGGCTTGGTTTTACATTAGACCTCATTACTTTTTGAAGTAGGAGAATTGCGTTGCGAGGCTGGCATTATTGTACATGTAATGTTTTTGATGGGATACAATTTATTGCTTTTGAAATTTACATGTACTCCCTTCTCTCTAGTGATTACATGACGAGTACTACCCAGCTAGGTAGATGTGTACCGGGCCAGTAATTTGTCCTAAGGGTGTGCCTTAGGACAAATTACTGGCCTAGTGGCTTAGTATCACAACACTAAAATGCTCAAACTTGGTTGAGGCATATAGCATGCGTACCTTGAGACCGGTAGGGCGTTTCTCAAAAAGTCCTCGGCAATGCGCCGAGGGTCATGTTTCTGCGTTGAACAAACGTTAGCGGCATCTATATAACTCGATCAATGTACCATCTGTTGGTAGGCGGCGTGACTAGTGTCGAAGCGTAGTTGTATCGGTGCATGCGGCTGCATTGTGTGCATTATGACACTACAAGCGTCATCTGTTGGCGAGTAGTGGTGATGGTGTTCTATTTAGTGAGGCAATGATACTCTGATGCTTCAATTAAATACTAAATTGTTTAATTAATAATACGCCATCAAAATATTTATTAAAATTATAATGATACGAGTTAAGTACATAATTTGACAATTATATAATTGAAGTAACTTACTCCACTTTTTTCACTAGGACGCAAGCATAGCTGAGTCGTAGCCGCGCATGCTAAACTGAACTCAATAGCTGAAGCACGACGACATATTACTGCGTGCTCACTCGCTTTAAAAGGCTAGATAAAGTTTTTCATTTTGAGATTTGACGTATTGTATGTGGAATATTTTTTGGAAATTTCGGTTGTGGCTGTTGAATTGACTACCTTACGTGAATAAAAAACGAAACCAGGCTGAGGAATTTTCCATAATGTTTATGAAGTATACTGTAATAACAATTTTATTTTTAGATTTTTTTTTTGGATATTCGTAACTATTATGCTAAAATAAGATTAACGTAACACCCACTGTTACAAACCTGACTGAGAAATTTCCCAAACAAAATGACGAGTGTTACCAATTACTTTTGAATAAAAGTGACAGTTTTATTTGAATTTTTTTTTTGAACTTTCGACAGTATCTGTCAGTAATGAAAATAATTTGTTTAGTGAAAAAAATATACCCTGAGAAAAATTCCAGTACAAAGTATTAAGCTTTTTGTACATTTTTGTAAAAATACCAAAACTGACATACTTTTTTTTTTGGGAAAATAGTGTTTTGTGTTTGTTATGACCTGTACTACATCCTAGCAAAAGAATAATCGACTGAGGAATTAATGCGAGGTCTCCATACAACGACCCGGTAGATTTCCCACACTACTTGGGCTTTGGCTAAAAATGTTAGATCCTACGAGGGTTTATGTACTGTACTCTAACATAAGTAGATACCTAAAAATTCATTAGTAATAAATAATATAGGTCTCTTTTTTATCAATGTCATATATCTCTACTAATCAGGATAGGTACCTATTTACAAATAAAACAAAATAGTACAGTCAGTACATACATGGCTGTTTGTATGACTTGTAACATATATTTTACAAAGATACAAGTGATAATAAAACATTTTTGAAATTTACTCTTATGACTTTGGGACAATCTCACCTAGCCAAACTAAGCAACTACAGCAATTTATACTATCTATTTATTGATAAGTAATGTTTCATAAAACATTACTTGACCATAGTCACTTTGACCTGTATCATATTGTTGATAACCATCTGTGGTTCAGTATATGAAGTTTTTTCTCCGGTCAACAAGCTGGGTCACCTTGGCCACGGGTTGGGTTTATACTATCCTAGATTGATCTGGCCTAAAATACTTCAATAGTTTCAAGTTTAGTAAGTATGAGACTGCATAACAATGCAGTCTGCAGTTATGTTGACTATTATGCCTTGTAACGTTGTTACATTGTCTTTTGGTTCTAATTAGAATAGTTTCTTATCAATCAATTTCAACACCTTCGATTCGATCGGTTATAACAATGCTTCAAACAGCGCCGTTCGAATGCACCTTGTGTTTATCTGTATGGGGTTGTCATCTAATAAATTTAGCCTAAATTATGGGTTTTTCTTCTGTCATTTTTTATAACATTGGCGTTTCATAAATAGGTATTTTGGAAAATTAGTAAATGAAATGTAGTCAAAGAAAATGTATCTGGAAATTCTGAAAGCGGGTTTTGAAGTAAAGTATTTGGATATTTAGTATCATGTCTTTGACCTATTGATAGGAAAGTTGTTTCGCTGGAATCAATCAACAATAATTAGAGGGATTTATATTTATTTAATTGCCACCCTGAATTGGGTCCTCTGCCCTCTGGTTTCTCCATCTTGGAAGTCACTAGGGATGACTCGGTCATTTGATTTGCGGCCTTGTGCAAGGGGGGGCTCAAGCAGCCTTCTGAAATTTTGCCCTTGGTGGCAGCGAAGGTGGCGGTTCAATAATCCTCGGTTATTTGCAAAGGAGAATCGTAAGTAAGGATTAATAGGGTTTTTGGCTATTACGGCGCGAAACGTGTTCTAGCTATTTTGACCATGCTTTTGGTTTTCAGATTTGAACTTGCCTGAGGGAGGGCGTGCTCTGTAGAGATGTTATAGGAATATTTTCCATTCTCCGGTAAGGTTTCTTTCTTCAGTTTTGTCAATTTATCAGGGCTGTAGTTCAGTCGACTAATGCAGATAATATATTGTTCCTTGCAGGAGTCGGGTGTTGTATTTTCAACCAATGTGTTGTATTTTGCAACCATTGTACCATGTAGTACAAATGTTATAGTGAAGACTTAAATTGTCCTCTCATATCATTAATGGATCGAGCAGCTGCTTCTCCATTTGTTTCATCACCACGTTGTTCCGGCCAAGCGGTCTGAGCTTCTCGGAAGTCGGTGCCCCGCTGCAAAGTCTGTGTGAGCAGTTTCCGAACAGCGTCCTGTAGTTTTGCGATGTGGCAAGCTTCTTGCACATCAGCGACTGGCGAAGAACAGCTTCTGAGGTCGGTTCAGTCCTTTATTAATTTTAAATAGCAGTAGGAATTCTGTGGAAAAGTAAATATCATTAGTTTTGAGAACCAACATTAAGTATTTAAATTTAGAAATCTCTGATATATAAAACCATAGGGACTAACCTAAGTAGTTAAGAATTTAGAGAGAAACCTGAATAAATCTCAACCTTTGAATTGAACCTTGTTAACAATCTAGCTTAACCGCTGAGCTCCTAAAAATTTTAGTTGGTGTCGAGCTTAAACGAAAACAGAGATTTATCCAGTGTTTCGATTTTAACAAGTTATTTTCAAAAGCAAGAATAGGAAATAAAGATTTAGTACAGTATCCACTTGTTTAATTTCACACCAGCCCTGCATAGTAGTCCCGTCTCGTTGGCAATATTTTGAGGGTTAAGTTTCGAAAATTCTAAAGTCACTTATTATTGAAGTTGGAAATACAGTGTGTACATGAGAATCTTTCAGTGCGTTTTGTGTCATATTCAGTTGGTGCTTTTTTTGTAATTCAATAATTTGAGGTTAACTTTTTTAGCTTGCCATAACTTGAGTAAAAAAATATTAGAGTTAGAAAATATAACTGTTTTGTATTTAGAACAGTTTTATTGTTGTACAAAACTAGTTTGTGTCATTTACGTCGAGTGCAATTTTATATAGTATGACAATGCTAAAGAACTACGTATAAAAATTAAGAGTTCATAAAATAAGGATTAACTATATCATCACCTCAAAATATGTAAATAAAATCAATATGTGTCAAATTAAGCAATGAAAATTTAAGTTTCTTGGTAATTTCGTATTTTTAGGTTGTTATCGTTTTAATAAATTATTAAAGTCATCAGAGTCACATTATAATAATCAAAAAGGGATTTTAAAGAAGATATTTCAATTTGTGTCACTTTCATCAATGATATTTCGTCTAAAATTAAACAGAAACAATATTTGCGTTCAGAGGAAATCTTCTTAACTATAGCGCGTGACCTTGATGGCACGCCTGTTCGGCTTACTTCTGTAATGACCACTAGAAGTAGACCCCCGGCTCGCTTCTTAACAAGCTAATCCATGGGTCAACCAGGCGCTGGCAACTTAGCTGTTACGATGTAGGTACTTGCTCACGGAGGCGCGCGCGGGGTGATAAAGCTGACATACTCGACAAAGGAACTGAGCGGAGGAGCGAGTCGCGGGAAGCCGACGAGTAGGGCAATGAACTCGTGCGTGTCTCGCCAATACGTACCTTTTTGAGCGGTAGCCGCTTTGTTTGTGTTTTGACTAGACTGTTGAGTACATTTTCGAAGATTTCAAGCATCGTGAATTATGGGTAGAAAACGCAACGTAATATTTTTATTTAGTTCTGTTTTATTGGAACGAAGTTCCTTATCGGACGGTTCGCGGATGGGGGGCTAGGCGAAAAAAGTCACATGACCGTCACGAAAAAGCATTGAGAAACATGTGAAATGGAATGAAATAAAAAAAATGAAAAATAGGATAAAGTGAAGTGAAAGTGAAAGTGAAAGTGAGAAGTGACAAAGTGACAAAGTGAAAAAAGTCAAGTTTAAAAATTTCTATAATTTCAAAAATTTCATATATCTCAAAAATCTCAAAAATATCAAAAATATCAAAAATCTCAAAAATCTCAAAAATCTCAAATCTCAAAAATCTCTAAAATCTCAAAAATCTCAAAAATCTCAAAAAATCTCAAAAACCTCAAAAATCTCAAAAATCTCAAAAAACTCGAAAATCTCGAAAATCTCGAAAATCTCAAAAACGACAAAAATAACGAAAAAGTCAAAAATTAAATAATATTACTTCGTTCTAACCGAGTGTTTCACGACACTAACGTATTTTTTTATTCTTTAATTTTTTTTTTGTTTTTTTTTCGTCTGTATTTTTTTATTATTTTGTATTGATTCTGTTTTTATTCCGTTTATTTTGTTTAATTGTATTCTTATTTTACTTTTTTTTTATACCACAACGTGGCAAACAAGCATACGGCCCGCCAGATGGTAAGCAGTAGCATTTGGATGCCTGTAACACCAGAGGTGTCACATGCGCGTTTCCGACCCTTTACAAAAAGGAGGAACAAGTTCAGAGTCCATTACCTCGGCCATTTTTAGGGTTCCGTACCTCGAAAGGAAAAAACGGAACCCTTATAAGATCACTTTGTTGTCCGTCTGTCTGTCTGTCTGTCAAGACCATTTTTCTCAGGAACGCGTGGAGGTATCAAGCTGAAATTTATATCAAATATTCAAGTCTATTGTCCCTTGGAGCTGTGAAAAAAATCAAACTTATAAGCCAACGCAATCAAAAGATACAGTCGTTTATGCTGCAAATTTTATCTGCAAAGTTTATCGGCACTCGCAAAACCTACGGGGTACTTCCCGTGAACTTAGAAACTTGAAATTTGGCACAAAGCAACGTCATATAGCATAGACAATGGAAAAATTACAAAAAGTAGACATTTTTAGTAAAATCATACAAAAACATATTTTTTATTATTTTAAACTTACTACCTTTTTCCTCGTAAACGCGTAGAGGTATTAAATTGAAATTCATTTCAAATACTCAGGGCTTTAGGACTTTTCAGATGTAGCAAAACCAAACTTTTATGTCATCCCAATCAAAAGAAATAGCAATTGAAGTCGCATATTTTGAAACTGGGTACTCGCAAGAAACTCAAAACCTAAAGGGTACTTCGCGTAAACTCAGAAACTTGTAACTTGGCACGAAAAAACTTCATATAGCACAGATAGAGGAAAAATTACGAAAAGTAGACATTTTTAGTAAAATCTTACCAAAAACATTTTTTTAAATTTTAAACTTACTACCTTTTTCCTCGTAAACGCGTAGAGGTATTAAATTGAAATTAGTAATAAATATACTACAACTTTTGCTTGTTACAGGTTTGTACGGAACCCTCGGTGCGCGAGTCCGACTCGCACTTGGCCGGTTTTTTGATTTTAGAGCAAAGATTTTTAAATAAATCACGCTTATTTTAGCGTATTCTATATGGAAAAATCATAAAAAGGACATGTTATAATGACGTCCCGTCGATGGTTTTTTTTCGAAATCCAAATAATATATAAGTTCAAAATCCATTATCACGGCCATTTTTGATTTGAGAGAAAAGTTATAATGACGTCCTGTCGATGGTTTTTTCCGAAATCCAAATAATATACAAGTTCAAAGTCCATTATCTCGGCCATTTTTGATTTTAGAGAAAAGTTTTTTAAATAAAACACGCTTATTTTAGCGTATTCTATTTGGAACACTCATAAAAAGTACATGTTGACAATGACGTCCCGTCGATGTTTTTTTTTCGAAATCCAAATAATATATAAGTCCAAAGTCCATTATCTCGGCCATTTTTGATTTGAGAGAAAAGTTATAATGACGGCCCGTCGATGGTTTTTTTCGAAATCCAAATAATATACAAGTTCAAAGTCCATTATCTCGGCCATTTTTGATTTTAGAGAAAAGTTTCTTAAGTAAAACACGCTTATTTTAGCGTATTCATAACGGAAAAATAATAAAAAGTACACGTTATAATGACGTCTCGATATACAAGTTCAAAGTCCATTATCTCGGCCATTTATGATTATAAAGAAAAGTTTTTCAAATAAAACACTTATTTTAGCATACTTTATACGGAATAATCATAAAAAGTACACGTTTTAATGAAGTTCCGTCGATGGTTTTTTTTTCGAAGTCCAAATTATATACAAGTTCAGAGTCCATTGTCTCGGCCATTTTTGATTTTAGAGAACAGAGTCTCAAGTAAAACACGCTTATTTTAGCGTATTCTATACGGAAAAATCATAAAATGTACACGTTATAATGACGTCCCGTCGATGATTTTTTTCGAGGTCCAAATTATGTATAAGTTCAAAGTCCATTATCTCGGCCATTTTTGATTTTGGGGAAAAGTTTTTCAAATAAAAGACGCTTATATTAGCGTATTCTATATGGAAAAAATCATTAAAAGTACACATTATAATGATACCCCGTCGCCATTTTATTTTTTAAGTCCAAATTAGTCCATGTAGTCAATCTTCAAAGTCCGGTAACTTCCATGTTTTTGGGTAAAAAAAATGTTTCTTATAAAACTTGCTTATTTTAACACATTCTACAAAATAAAGTATGTGTCATAATGACACCATTCCAACCAAAATAGTCCAAATTGTACTTAAACTTCAGGGCCCCATAACTTCGAAATTATTGAGTTAAAAAAATGTGTTAAAGAAAAGTTGCTTATTCTTATGTGTTATATACGATAAGTTAATAAAAACATAGTCTTATTATGACATCACACTGATGAAAAATTTATTAAGTTCAGCCCGGCCATTTGCTAGTCCAACCGAGAGGTAGATAACGATATTTCGATTTTCGCGTTTCACGATAGCCACTCTGTAAACAAACCGCCTTGATGCATAAATTACATATTTATTAGTTACAAATTATCTGTGACAATTTGCCAAAATACTGTTTAAATGGTAAACTGGGTTTACCGTGGCACACAGATCCGCCGTTGCAGTCCCTTATGGACTAAGTTTACATTAATTATCCTTAACTTACTTAAGTTT
Source organism: Pammene aurita (assembly GCA_947086415.1). Taxonomy (NCBI): domain Eukaryota; kingdom Metazoa; phylum Arthropoda; class Insecta; order Lepidoptera; family Tortricidae; genus Pammene; species Pammene aurita. The sequence continues at coordinate 45,559 of OX352310.1, forward strand.
TATATTATTGCTTTCTTTACTTGAAAAATAAAGAAGAGCGACTGAAAAATCGCTGTTTGTCTTTGTCGCACTTATTACTACTATTACTATATGTATGCATAGAGTAATAATAGAAAACAAACAAGCCGCTAGGCAGCCTGGTCGGCACATGAACCCCGCCCGCGCCTTACCCTTCCCCGCGCATGCTCTTTACGCAAAACAAGTTTTCATTCTGAAAAATAAAAATAATCCATTGATTATAATGACACAAATTTCAAACATTGTTTCGATACGCTTTTATAAAAATATTGATGCAAACTTTAATAACTTTAATATTTTATTGTACTGTTAACAGGGGTCACACAAGAAAAAAAATTAAAGTAAATAAATATCATTGATTAATATGGCACAAATTTATTCAAATAATAGATACCGATATTTTAGAAAGCACAGTACCTAATCGATCAACTCTAATTTTATATAGGCTTGTAAAAGTCCACATATATGTGCTGATTGAACGTCAGTATTCCCATTGACGAAAGTGACACAAAACGCGTCCGTGCGTCAGTAACAACTTTGCTGTTACAGTGAAAAAACAATTTTGATCTCTAATTTTCTATTTAACGAATAATGTAAAAAAAAAGAAATGTCTAAGTTTCTACCTACGCAACAACCTAGGATGACACAAATTATTATTATTAGCTAAGTTGGATGGCCTGAACTCTGTATGCGAATAATAAGCATCTTTAATATTATCGAAACTTCATAATTTATCGGTACGGGTCTATAGAGCAAGACCCTTGCGACATCAACATTTGATTTAGTGATTTAATAATAATTTATTTAATTGTGTTCAGGAAAAGTAAGCTGTGGCATAGTTCTAGGTTATCAAAACCTAGCCTAAATTTTATCAACCTGACAATCTTGCGAAATCAAACACAAATAAACTCAACGACCTTTAGTACGAGTATATGGACAACAAATCAGAAATACCGATAATATTTAGACTAAAACAATAGTAACCTATATCTTTAAGACTTCCCAAATCTTTAAAATATTACTCAACCTACTCAATCTATACAAACTATAAACAAAACGTTAACTCTTAATTATTAGACAAGTGTCAATATAATAATTAATAATCAATGAACTTTCTAGTAAAAGTATTACCTACCTAGTACTGAAATATAGCTAAACTAATGATATTTTTAAACGAAACAAAGTAATATCTAACTAAATAAACTAAACCTAGAATACTAGAAAAGTACTTATACCTAACAATATTAGCTGTCTAGCACTAATTGTTATAATAACAACCTGCTAATTAACCTTAGCAAACCTCACGAAATAATAAGCGCAATCAACGAAATGCAAATAATCCCTCCTAATCCCTTTTCCCTTTATATAAAATCCCTTTATCCCTTTTCCCTTTATATAAATAAAATTAATCGTTCGACTACATACATACAACAACATTACATTACAACAACTCGTAATCCTACTTATACTTCGTTTTTTTTTGAGATTAGAAATTGAGTAAACATAGAAACAGTAGATGCCAACCTGTTCTAAATGTTCAATTTAAACACACTGCAAGCACACCAACAGAGGATTAGTTAACATGATTAAGAGTTCACATTTGTGAAAAAATAACAACAATTTGCAGATTAAATAATCCAACAGAACAATAAATACACAATTTCGTTTTAGATTTTGTATGCCAACGTTAGAGACACATGAAAAATGAAAAACTGACCTGACAGTGACGCACGTACGTTCTAAAACGAAAACTTAAGATCCGTATTCACGAAAATTATTTAATTGACAATCATAATATGCATTTATTAATCAATCTTCGTAAATGAAAATGCGTCTAAACGTTATTTAATAGTTTTTTTGAACGGCCTCCTAGCCTAGTCGGTAGTAACACTGCCTATGAAGCAGGAGGTCCCGGGTTCGAATCCTGGTCAGGGCATTTATTTGTGTGTTTATCACAGATATTTGTTCCCGAGTTATGGATGTTTTCTATGTATTTAAGTAGTTATCCATATTTATCTATTATATATATCGTCGTCTAGTACCCATAATACAAGCCTTAATGAGTTTACCGTGGGCCTAGGTAGATTTGTGTAAGATTGTCCTATATATATATATATATTTTAAAATAATAATAATATTATATAGATAATAAAGCAACTGTCTTAGGTGATGGTAAAATATTTGGTGGACTACAAGGTGGCTTTTCTTGTTGTATGTCACTCGGGCCTGCCTCTGATTGCTCCATAACCCTCCAACCAAACGCACAATAATAGAGCCAGCAAATACCTTTACTTACATAAGAATCAGAATAAGCTTTAAACATTAAAAACTATCGAGGTATGGCTGAGAGATACTAATGACAGATGACGCGAGAAAATATTTAAAAATCGAACCATCCGTTGCGAACCTCTCCATCTCTAGGTATTTTATTGTGTAACATTCACAAGAACATTAACAATGATAAAAATAAAATATTTAGTGCATATAACAACTACCAAAATATTGTTAAATACTCAATATAACATTACAAATACGTGGGCATGGCTTTACTATAAATACAAATATATTCAAGTCTGTTTAATGACGGCGTAGGCACTTTGACAGTTGTGACATTTATCGTGCCTAATAAAGAACCCTGTACATTGTTCTGTCAACGTATTTCTAATCTCAAATAAAACGAAGTATAGGGACATTGAACTACCGTTAGTGCCTTCTAACTCTATGCACAACGCCATCTAGAGGTGAATCAAATCACTAGTGTAGTAACTCTACGCGCTTCTGGATGGCGTTAGTAGTGGTCACTTCTGTTGTGGTATAGTAGTTATTCTACTCGCTTCTAGATGGGGTTAGTAGTGGTCACTTCTTGGTGTTACATATGCGTATTAAAAGCAGAAGGGGAGGCATTCGCCCAGCAGTGGGACGCTATAGGCTAGATTAAATTTCAATTAGAAGATGTGTCCCACTACGCTGGATCTTTGCAATGACAATCGATTTTTTTATGTACCAATAGTAGAAGGGGGCATTACCATATCTCTAATACAGCTGAGACCAGCTGAGGGTTCTTCATCAGATACTTCAGACCTTCGATTTTTGACATCAAATGAAGCGGCCCACCAAGTTGAATATTTTTTGTAAAGGCGGTATAGATATATCTCTAATAGTTTGGTTGGGCTCTTGTGTTTTCTAATCAGGGTCACCAGGTACTCCAGATCTTCGATTATCCTAGTTTTTATAGTTTTCCCTTTATGTGGCTATTAAACCCTAACTCTGTACCAAATTTCAGCTCTCTGAGTTTATGGGAAGTACTAGTTCTATATTTATGATCATGAGTGAGTGAGTGTCATAAATGCGAAACTTTGCTTTCGCTCAACTTCGAAACTAAATGACCTACAGACTTGAAATTTTGGATTTTAAGTATGTGATTATAGCTTACTGGATGACGAAAATTTCTGCGTTCTGGTCTTATCCAGAGGTTCTCAAATAGGGGCCTGAAAATGCGGCGAAATGGTTCCAGTAAAGGATGGTACGGCAGTGTTTGCTTCGCGCTCGACTTGGCGAGGGCACTACCGTGCCCCCAGATATAAGCATCTAACCCCTCTCTGTATCCCTGTTTAGTTCTTAATAATTTTGAAGAAATATTTTTTTGCTATTTTTTTTATACAAGCTTTTAACGTCGACAGTACTTTTCTTGCAAAACATCTACTGCTCAACGAGACGATTCCAACGAACCCAAACACAATGAGCTTCCATTGTTTCATCAGTTTCATCACAGAGTTCTTATGCCCTTTGGTCTCCATCATCAGAACAACCTAATGGACTAAGAGCTGGCCACGTCAGGTATGACACAATAACGAGAGCAACGAAACCCGTGTAGTAAGATTGCAATACTATCCTTATTGCTAGATCCGGACATCTGGCAGCTTTTAATGGGTGGAGGTCAGAGTGACAAACTAGCAAAAATTTTCAGTTGAAAAAAAGTAAAATTAAAACCTTTTAACCCCCCCCCCCCGACACAAAAAAATTACTTTAAAAACGAACAAATAGTATTTTAAAATTATTATCGTCACATATATTATGTAAGATCAAATATTTTTATTTTCCAAGCGTCGTTGTGCCGGTGGACCGCTAAGTGAGAAAAAACAGGTGTATCCATCATCACACCAGCTTGATTACCATCAATACAATATTGTATTGGCATCCAATGCAAGTATGCTGAATGACAGCTGAATCGAATATAAGGTACTGGTTCGAATCTTGAAAGATTCTACCCAAACAACAAACTAACTGACAAACACTGAGTCAAATAAAAGCTTGTAAAAAAGTTAGTCATAGTTTTGGAAAGAAGTTTCTTATCGGACGGTACGCGGATGGGGGCTAGGCGAAAAAAAGTCACGTGACCGTCACGAAAAAGCGTCACGTCACGAAAACGCGACACAAAGCCATACGATTGAGAAACATCTAAAATGGAATGAAATTTAAAAAAACCGGCCAAGAGCGTGTCGGGCCACGCTCAGTGTAGGGTTCCGTAGTTTTCCGTCCGTCACAGTAAGTGTCCCCACTTAAGAGTTAATAACACCGCCATGTAGGATACGATATGAGAGTTCCACGTACAGCGACATCTATCGGCAAATTAAGTAAACTATTGCGCGCGAGCTTAAAGTATGGAAGATGATTTTTATGGAATAATTCTTTATTGCGTGAACCGATTTTTACCGTTTTTACTTTATTTGAAAGCACGTCATTTCATTGTAATTTTGTAGAAATTACAGGTACAATAAACACCTGCTTATACGGTTAAATTACAAACTTAGTTCAGAAATTATTTTGTAATTTTTTTTCAAAAACTATTCATCCTATCAAGTTCAAAATAATTTTCCTAGAAAGCTTTTATAAAGTTCTACTTTTGAGATTTTTTTCATATTTTTAAAACTTATGGTTCAAAAGTTAGAGGGGGGGGGACGCATATTTTTTTTACTTCTGGAGCGATTATTTCCGAAAATATTTACATTATCGAAAAATTATTTGAGTAAACCCCTATTCATTTTGAAATACCTATCCAACAATATATCACACGTTAGGGTTGAAATGAAAAAAAAAAACACTCCCCACTTTACGTATAGGGGAGGTACCCTAATAATTTTTTTTTCCCTTTTTTATTTTACAACTTTGTCGGCGTGATTGATATACATATTAGTACCAAATTTCAGCTTTCTAGTGCTAACGGTCACTGAGATTATCCGCGGACGGACGGACGGACGGACGGGCAGACATGGCGAAACTATAAGGGTTCCTAGTTGACTACGGAACCCTAAAAATAAAAAATATAATAAAGTGAAGTTAAGTGTAGTGAAAGTGAAAGTGAGATGTGACAAAGTGAAAAAAGTCAATTAAAGTCAAAAAAGTCGAGAAAGTCCTAAAAGTTAAAAAGTCAAAAATGTAAAATATGTCAAAATTTCAAAAATTTCGACAATTTCTTAAAATTCAATAATTCAAAAAATTTCAAAAGTCAAAAATGAAAAAGTAATAACATAACTTCGTTCCAACCGAGTGTTCCACGACACTCACGTATTTTTTTCTTATACCACGACAGTGGCAAAAAGCATACAGCTCGCCTGATGCTACGCAGCTACGCCTACGGACGCCTGCAACCCCAGAGGTGTTACATGCGCGTTGCCGACCCTTTATTAACGGCCTCCTAGCCTTGTCGATAGTGACCCTGCCTATGAAGCAGGAGTTCCCGGGTTCGAATCCTGGTCAGGGCATTTATTTGTGTGTTTATCACGGATATTTGTTCCTGAGTTATGGATGTTTTCTATGTATTTATCTATATCTATTGCAGTAAAACACTTCTTAATTGCATTAACACGTTTAATTTTGACGACAAAGTAAAAATATTTAATATTAGCAAAAATAATCAATTATTTAAAATTTAGCATTTCACGTAAAAATCACAATAACGGCATCTAAATAAGGGTATTTCACATTCAATAAGTTCCCTAGTGGTCAGAATGCAATTAAATTACAATAACAAAAATATTTAAATTTAGCACTTCACTTAAAAATGAAGACAACTGTACCTATTTCACTTTCACATTCAACAACCTCCCTAGTGGCCAGAATGTAATTAAATTACAATAATTAAAAATATTTAATATTAGCACTTCACTTAAAAATGAAGACAACTGTACCTAAACAAGGACATTACACATTCAATAGTTAGCAAAACCGGTAAGTAAAAATAAAGACTCGGCTAGTAATAATTTGGCTGCAGGAAAATAATGGGTTAATGAGGCGGGTGATATGGATGGTGACAGATGATTCGCTGGCTGAACGTAGCCTAAATTAAAGAGCCAGGTCTTTATACGCCCGTCAAACGAGGCAATTGGAATTTGGGGAATTTAGCAAAACAACAAAAAAAACTATTATGGCACAAAAATACTGGATACAAAGAAAAGGAATCCGATTTATAACGTTTTTAACAAAAATGTAAATAATTTGATAATCTCGAAAGCAGAAAGCTGTTGCTTTAAATTAAAAAGAGTTCGTGGGCAAGTGTCCGCTTTGATTTAGGCGGACCCAATAGCTCGCTGAACTCCTTTTCTCACTTGGAGAGCCCGCTGGATGCGGACTCTAACTCTCCGATGATGTGGCGAAGAAACCCGCGGAAATCGCGGCAGCTGCAGACCGTCCCGTCGGCCCGGCATCCACAAGCGCCTTCCGGAATCCTTCCGGATCAGGCGGTTCCAGTGTATAGCACTTGCTATATAATTTATATGGCCTTTTTTGCCCGGCAATGGTTTTGGTTTTATTTTTGCTCCAATAATGTATTAATAGCACTTGCTATATAATGTTTGAAATAAATCGCACTTCACCACGATGCAACTAAGCAAATTATAGCAAAAACCCCAGACCAAATCCAGATTATCTCTTTTTCTTTTTAAAATCTGACGGCGCTCTGACAGACTCAATCAAAAATCAACTTTTTTCTTTTTGACAATCTGGAATACCTCAAAAATTCACATTCAAAATTAGCGCGAGTATTATCTCAATTTTATAACTGCCAGACGTATTACAAAATACGGACTGATATAAGCGCCATCTACCTGTAATGCCGTGAATCACAATGTACGCTTTTTTTATATATCAACCGTGACCTAGCCTTAGACACAGAAGTTCAGAAGTTCTAAAGAAAGTCGACAGATGTCGTACGATACGTAGCGTCATGCTACAGTGTATAGTAAAAATAGCGATTTTCTGACGTCAATATCTCAAGAACTGCTATAGGTAGAATAACGAAATTTTGTATTCTAGACAATTAAGGGGATGTCAACAGACACTCGAAATTTCATATGCGTAGATAAAATATGTTTTGAGTTATAGGGTGGTCGAAATTGGCCCGAAATGGTTCGTGTAATATAACCCACGGCCGGTGTGTCACTTTTTTTTGCTCGAACTTGGCGGACACACTGCCGTGTGTCTAGATATGAGGCTGCATTGTTACAGGCAATGTTCATATTGATTATTAATGTCAACTGCTAGAAAAATGGTGAAAATAATCATTGCATTGTCTTGCCCCTATCTACAAAGGAAACCTATGTCAGAGTTTGAATAATAAATAAACAAAGTAGGGTAACTAAATATATGTATTTTATTGACAAAATTAAAATATTGATTAGATTAATAAAATTATTCTTTATTTTTACTTTGAGATTCTACAAATTTCGTGAAACCACTGCACTTTTACTTTAAAAGTTCCTCGAGTTAAGCACTGAGTAGCAGAGGAAGTCTTGATTTCATCTTGCCTCCAATACCAAAGGTAAATTCAAACCTGAAATAAAAACATTGTGTAAGTATTATGAATGTAACATATGTGCTATACTCATCATTTGTTCACAAAGATGCTTTAGAACACTCTTTCAATAAGTATGCCAGCCATAACCAACCAGGTTGGGAGGGATTCAGCACCCTATATTTACGAATTTTCGAAAGGAGAGTTCTCAAAACTAGTGGTGCATTTGGTGCTTCCAGCAACCGCTTAGGGTTCTGTAAGTAGTAATAAAGTAGCAGGATAATTTACTCACTATAATATAAAATATAATACAGCAGCCGACTATTCTGGCTTTCTTTAAACACCACTCACAACACAAGTTGCATTATCCTTTGAAAAAGTTTGCTCGTAAGGCGCTATGGATAGCCCACTTTTTGACTGAGTAATAAACATGTTCAGGAATGGCTAAAATTCTTGAATATTCTTGATTTTCAAGCTGCAGAGTGCAAAGTTTAGTTCGCGCTCTTTGCTTTAGATTTTTTCTTCGTGTGACGAATTGACGATTTTGACAAGTTTAGTTTGGCATTTATGGTTGGGTTGCCATATTGAATAAATATTCTACCATAAAAATGTGAGTAGAAATGTGTTAAGACAGTGGCATCCCGCTTAACCCTTACGTTCTGTCATTTTGCACTTGGTGCAACCCATTTATGTTAGCAATCGTTAAGTAGCTCCGATTAGCGTAACATTTGGCTAACGTTTACAGGCGGTTTGGTGCAACCCACCCTTAGACATAGATAGACAATGCCTATACAAAATCGCGTTCCTCGAACCTTCAGGCTATACGTCTATTTTCGGTACTTAGTGCTACAGCGCCATCTGTTGAGTCTAGAGTCGAGTTATTCTGTCAGCGTTAATCGCCGAACAAAATATTAGAAACTAGAATTTATTTATTTAATCTTAATTGCCCAAAATAAGATGGTACAAATGGCGGACTTAATGCCATAAGGCATTCTCTACCAGTCAACCAATGGGCTTAACAGAAAGGTTAAGTAGGAATTTAGTGTTTGTGGTGACCAATAGATGACGCTAGTGCTTTTAGCCTGAAATAAGGGAACGCGATTTTGTATAGGCATTGTCTATCCATGTCTTAATCATCCTTGATAACAGACGGTTTGGTGCAACCGGCCCTGAGTAAAACTCGCGGCGCCGGCAAACATCATAAATCCGAACTTCGTTGTCCTCCTCCCTCACACTCACGCATTCGACATAAAGAGACGGAGATAACGACATTTCCATTTGCGTCCGGCTATGGTCCGGGTACGTCTTTGGTATGCATCTTTTATTTTGTAAGTATTTTATTTAATAAATATTTACACGCAACATGAAGTTTTAGTATTTATTTTGATTACGATTCAATCATTGGTATGCTCCATTCACACATTGGGCCAACGTCAGCCAATCAAAGGAAAGCAAAAGCCTTTTAGGCAGGAGGCAACGTCAGGTTTACACACAATAAAAAATTTAAAACAAAATAGAACAGACTTTACTTAGCATCCACCTTTCCAAAAGCAAATGCTCGAGCTGCTGTAAAAATACTCAAATCACTATAGATGTGCCTAAAGTGTTGAAGAGTTCTCTCGATTTCTCCAGGATCCCATCATCAGTGTGATACTCCCTGGCACGACCACGGAGCCTTTTGTTATTTCTATTGCGGTACAAATTCATGAAAAAAAATGTACTATTTTGTACTTTAGGTAAAAAAAATTGTACTTTCACGGTTTCGGTTCAGCGACATAGGGGTCGTGTCGTGGTCGTGCCAGGAAGGTATTCATTCCCTGGCACGACCACGCGATATTTTTGCTTAATTTATAGGTCAAAGTAACTAAAATTAAATGTACTCAATTAGTACTTACTCCAAAAGTTCATTTCTGGCACTGGTGGTGGAAAAAAGGCATTTGAAGTCTTAGGCATACAGAAGAAGGTGACAAAGATGAGATGACAAATTTAAAAAAAATTGAACTTAAAATATAATAACAATAAGATTCAAATTTCTTCAATTTTATAACTTGATTTATCAAATTTTTAGAGCCGTGTACCGAGTATACCTAAATAGTCGGTGGTGTACATGACAAAAAAAGTTAATTTTTCGGACCTTGGTGATAATGGGATCCTCTATTGCATAGTGAAACCTTAGGACTCATACATTATTTTTGGACGGGGAGCCACCTAAATTTATGGTATGGTGGGGGTAAAAAAGGGGGAGATAGAATGGTAAGCTTATGAAATGAAGGATAAGGTTTCTACATTATACATAGGTCAAGAATATAGGCCTTAGGCAACCCTACCTCATCGAGTAGCAGAATTCGGCTTATAAACCTCTAAAATAATCAGTATTTCTCTACTATATTATCCATGTATTATACATATAAACCTTCATCTTGAATCACTATCTATTACAAAAAACCGCATCAAAATCCGTTGCTTAGTTTTAAAGATCTAAGCATACATAGGGACAAACAGCGGAAAGCGACTTTGTACTATATACAATGTATAGTCTGGCAAACCATTTCTGTCAGTAGAAACGCGCGGCAAATTCAAAATACGTACATGTGGCAACCCTTTGTGATGAGACACCGTATTTCATGACGAACATTTCAATTCACATTGAATTTGTTTCTAGTGCATTTCACTCTCTCATCTTGAGCGCGAGTGAGATAGAACTCCTGCAACGTTCCCAATTAAATTTAAATTCATTTTTAAGCCACATGTCAATTGCCTCAACCAGATTATCTGTTGCAGTTGATGACATATCAGACGAAATATATCCGTCTCCTTTTTACACACCGTAAATGTCACCTAATGAAAGGGGCGGAAATACCACCTAAAATTAAAAACATAAAATTTGATGCTCATTGCTGCTTTTTTCACTGATTCTTAGTGTTGTCATACTTTTGTTCGCTGTACATTGCTACTGCGTTCGTTGGCTGGCCAGACTATGGTGATATAAAGCATGACCAGAAATATATGATCATGCGCCATGTTGCGGAATTTCATTGGAACTAATTTCTTACACTGGCAATAATTTTAATGACAGAATGATATGCATGTGTGAGTGCATGTGATAGGCTGTCACTATTGTCAAGTGTCATTGAAACGGTTTACTTGAATAATATTAAAGTGTGGAATATGAAATAATAAACGACAAAAAGATCCCAAAATTATCCATATTCAAGAGCACTATTTCGCTGTGAAACATTTTCAAATTAACATCGGAGCTGACAGGTAAACAAATCAAGATGTCACTATACCATAGACATTTATACGCTCTATGACTGTTGCCATATAAATGAGAATAATAGCGCCCTCTTGACAATAATCATATATTTCTGGTCAGACTTTACCTACGCACAACACAAGCATTGAGCTGTGGCATTGAGCATAGATGAATATGTATATTGAGCTTACTGTAGGACTGGGTAGATTTGTGTAAGATTATCCAACAATACTTTTTTTTTATTAACACATAATTATGCTCATTGAAACTCCTCGATTACTAACTATAAAAAATCAATCCTGTAAAGATTCATATTCATTTATCTCAATATTAAATATATACTAAACTATACACGTATAGCTAGATCGTATGTAGGTAAATTCACAGGAACTTGCACGATTTTTTATGACGGAGATGTTAACAATTCTTTATTTGTCCTGTGCCAGATCCTGTGAACATGGCCTTAATATATTTAACTTACTTCTAGGTACTTATTTACTAGATTAAACTCGTTTAGGACACGGTTTTTTTACTTTGTATACAGTGCACACAGTTTAGTCTAATGTCCCAGGTAGCAAACTGACGTCAGCGACGCACAAGCGACGTCATTTTTAGGTCATATTAAGGTCTGTCATTTATTCGCTGAAAACGTACGTTATAGTGACGTCAATTTAAGGTCAGGTTAAAAAGTGGACGTCGTACTAACGTCAATTAAGGGTCATCATCTGGACGTACCATATTTACCGCAAAGTGGACGTCTTAATAACGTCAATTTTAGGTCAGCATCTGGACGTACCGTATTCGTCGCAAAGTTGACGTCTTAATAACGTCAATTTTAGGTCAGCATCTGGACGTACCGTATTCGTCGCAAAGTTGACGTCTTAATAACGTCAATTTTGGGTCAGCATCTGGACGTACCGTATTCGTCGCAGAGTGGACGTCTTAATAACGTCCATTTTAGGTCAGCATCTGGACGTACCGTATTCGTCGCAAAGTGGACGTCTTAATAACGTCCATTTTAGGTCAGCATCTGGACGTACCGTATTCATCACAAAGTGGACGTCTTAATAACGTCAATTTTAGGTCAGCACCTGGACGTACCGTATTCGTCGCAACGTGGGCGTCTTAATAACGTCAATTGAGGGTCAGCATCTGGACGTACCATATTTACCGCAAAATGAACGTCTCAATAACGTCAGTTTAAGGTCATCACCTGTACTATGTACGATGTACAGTAAGACGTACAGTATCCGTCGGCAACGAGAAGTTTTGCTAATGTAAATTTTTGGGATCACTATTAACGGTTAGATGTTTGTGACACGTAAACTATTTCAACAGGAAGTTTTATGTGGCAGTTAATTTATATGCTAGTAAGTTATCCTATACTTTACTCAGGCTTTGTAAATCTTCTTTCTTCGTAAATCTGTCCATTATCATAGCGAATGCTAAGAGAAAATACTAATTAATACATTATAACAAGACTTTATGTAGCCAGTAAGCCAGTACTTATGCATAGGAATTTGAAATTTGAACAGTTTCATATTAGTCGTTAGAATCTGTCCGGAAAGAGAAGTGTCATAGAATGTATGAGCTCCCATATAAACCACGATACATCTATTTCCGGACAAACTCTATAAGTATCAGACCTACTACCGACTTAAAAATAAAGCTTAAATATATATAACGCGTTTCGTTTCTTGATATCAATAAAATTTGTCAATCTTGTAATGTAAAACATTCATGAAGTAAAAAAAACATTTACGTCTTTTTAGTTAACTTCAAAGTTAATACTTATATAAAGTCATTTATTACAGATTTTTTAATGTTATTAAACATCAAAACAAACTGAGCAATGTGATTTTTAAAAACATAAGAAATTGGAACGGAACGAAATTCTGTCATTTTGATTGAAGTGACGCTTTGAGTGACGTTGTTTTCCCACCTTTTTTCTTTGCCTTGCTGCCCGTGCCCGTACTACTGCCAATAAAAATTTTCAACAAGAACAAAAATGTACTCAGTGATACAGTTTAGTGTAGAAGACGGCGTAAACCATCAGTGGTTTACGCCAAAGTGTTGTGAAGTCTTTTGGCCACCCGTTAAGGGAACTAAAGCGTTTGAAAAGGTTTTGGCTGATGTCAAGACACCAGATGAAAAATGGAAATTATAGAGTGTTCAAAGAGTTTTTTGTGATACTGGTACGTATATTTTAATAGTTTTTTTACAAACCACTTTGGCTATGAAAACTAACGAAACAGTTTCGTTTCCTGGTTTCTGGATGCAATATTTCCTGATTTATTCTTCTTCTTCAGCGAGTAAGTATGCGCACACTGTTGGGCATACACGTCTCCAGTTTGATTTCCTGATTTACCGAGAGCTTACTGATGTTGGTGAAAGTTTTCTGTTACTGTGTGACTACTACCTAATATGGGTAATTTTTAAAACTGCTTGGACAAATGTGATAACCTACTAATCAAAGTGGTTGACTGTACAACTTCAGGTTGTTCCAACTAATGAAACTCCATCCTATATTTTTACTAATAACGTGATAACCTTGTTTTAATTGAGTGAGGGATGCATTATGCTGTGTTCATTTATTATGTTTGCATGTTGTGTGTATTTTTTTATTTCATTTGCATGTACCTAAAGATGGCATAGAGAAAGCAAAAAAAACTGGTTGATGAGGATACATCAGAACCAGGTCTTAAACGGAAAAGGGCCAAAAGATATGTTTCTAGCAGCGACGAAGATAATGACAATCCCACTACCATTGAAAAAAAGACCTTTGAGAAAATACAAAAATTTCAAGCCGCTGGCAGTGTAGGCTTAGGAGATTATAGAGGTGAGTTTTATAGTTAACAGCTGTTATGAAGTAAATCCTGACACATTGCACAACTACTTGTTGCACATGTCAGAATAATAAAGCATAGCATTTCATTCCTAAGATTTATAAGATATCTGTAGTTATTTTTAGTTCATTAACATATTTGCCGCATTCTCATATTCAAAGAACTTTCAGCCAGAGCCCTGTTTGAATATTTTAATGTACTTATTTTTATACCATGGTTCCCTTGGAAATATGATATTATATACAAAGAATATTAAAAGTTCACCTTATATAGGTTAAACCTAAACAATATAGGTTATTTTGTAGAATGCATATTTTACTAGTCATTTTATACAAATATATGATGAATACTGCAATGAAATACTTTGAATTACAATAGGAGACTCAGCATATTACTAAAAAGCTCCAATAAAAAAATTAAGTTGACTGTATATTTAAAAAAAAACTTCTATGAAAAAACCATTATGTTAATTATTCTCATCACTCTCCCAAAAGGCTACTACTAGACTACCTAAGGAGTGAGGTGGAAATCACTTACAGATATAAAAAAAAGTTCTATTGTAAAACATGTAGGTGTTATATTGTTGGCCGGTACTCAATGTAACCTTGGTGACAGTGGAATAATATGGTACCATCAAGCTGATCTGATGATGGAGCTGGGATGTAGATACCAGAACATACCTAATGATGAAAAGTGCTTGCTTGGTTGAGTTTCGGCTCATTTGTTTTGTTGTTTAGAATACTTTTTGACAGTACAAGAATAGGTAACATCAAGTACAGTCGGCTAAATATCTTGTGTTAAAAATGAAATTTTTTAGAAAAACATATTTGATCAATATAGCTAGCTGTACAGTCAACGGCAATAGTATCTTCCTACACAAAGGCCACAAAAATATGTGACTTTGTAGGGTCATAAGAGTGTGTCACATATTTTTGCGGCCTTCGTGTAGGGAGATACTATTGCCAGCGACTGTACCTAACTGCTAACTCTGTTATACATATAGAAGTTTGTCTTGTAGCCAAACTTATCTTTTTCTTAGAACCCTGTTTGGGTATGGATTGTATGGAGAGAGTTGGAATTTTTTTCCTTGTGTGGTTCCAGGCAACTTACATAAGAAAGAAGGAAGAAACAGCTTGAAGCAGGTGGTGCAAGTTATAGTTGTTTAGTAGTAATAAAAATACATAAAATAACAATATCTACACACTTAAAACATTGTATGAAGAAAGTTATTTCAAATCTTCACTTTTTTCACATTTGGTCTGATCAACAAATAATTTGCTATTTTACAATTATACATTCTCTTGTTTGTTACAGGTTTCATACGTGAAAACTTGGAGGCAGGGATATTTCCAGCAAAGTGTCTCGGTTGATGAAATTTTGTTTTACACAGCAGTAAAACTTCTATGGAAAGAGATCCAACAAAAAGCCTTTTTGCTAACTGCGCCTGCGAGTATGTATCGTAGGTATTCAGCTTGTGACAAGTGCATAGAGGCAGGTGAATGAATATCGCGGCCGCGTGATCTATTAAAATGCGTCAGCGCCCACAAGGACCAATGAATCATTTCGTTCGCAGCTTGATGAAGACTGTCATGTTGGAGAGTTACCACTTTTACGGTTCCCTATAGATTTCAGAGAACTTGGTATAGATTTGGCTCACGAAATACTACAGATTTTTATAAATCATTCAAAATTGGTTTATGGATTACATTTTTTGGTATGCCCCCTAGCCTGTCCGTGGCTTTGACCTACATGAATACGGCTGACCGCATGCTCTCTTGCTCAGTTTGGTCCCCTTCTCTCTTACTAATGCTATTAAGATAGAGAGGAGTAGGACCAATGTGAGCGAGCGAACACGCGGTCAGCCGCCTTCATTAAGGAAGTGTTGCCACCACTTTTACCTACTTCTTCGAAGTTTTAATGTATCTACTTAAAATTGACATGCTTACGGTTGTGTTTTTTTTAGTTTAGTAGTCCGATAGTGGGCATTAGAGATATAAATGTTATTTTAAGTCATGGCCTCATACATATTAAAACAAAAATTACCTAATTATACTTGTTTTTTTAGTAATAGAAATAAGGTAAACAATCTTGTACCTAGACTAACTAGACAAGTCAAACCTTAGGCTTCAATATATTATAGTAAGTTTTAAGAAGAAATTATATTTTGAGTTGTTATATTTTTTTATGTTGTTATAAACAAATTTCAGGACTGACAATTGAACTTGGCACCCATTTAGATCTCACTTCTTTTGTCGTTGAAGTCAACAACCAAGGCATATATAACTTGGCTCTCATTTCACATTTATGTTTTTGATGGGATTATTGTTATGGGGCTATTGGTTCCCACTGTCCTTTAATGCCTCTTTAAATATAAATTATACTACTTACATAGCGTTTTTTAGTTTCATCCATAAGTCCTAGAGTTTGTTCAGGGTACGTAGACAAGATGCCTGCTATGCTAAGCGCTAAACTCTTATCTACTCTTACGCGTAAGAATTTGGCGTCTTGTCTAGGGCGCCTGGCCAATAAGTTAGAACCGTCTTAGAACTTAAATCTAGCACGTCTTTAGTTCACTCAACAGCCAGGTCGGTTCTATTTTTGAACAGACTACCCACCCATCCTAGCTACGAGGAGCATATTGCCGTGCTTACGATATCAGCAGTGTGTTTTGAGAGATGTTATTTAAATTTATATAATACCCGCCTTAATAAAATTGAAAATCGCTAACTTCTACTGCTGATATCGTGAACACAGCAGCATAATGCAGCCCCCCTAGGTCCTGACCTGTGCCTATGTCCTAGTAACGCCACAATCAATCCTGTGTGTGACGTTATTCGAACATACTGGCTGCCCTAATATGTACGGCCCAGAAACGTCCGTATGAATTCAGCATATGACGTCTCTCCAACGTCAGTGGCTGCCCTAATATGTACGGCCCAGTAACGTCCCTATGGATTCAGTATATGACGTCACTCCAACGTCAGTGGCTGCCCTAATATTTACGGCCCAGTAACGTCCCTATGAATTCAGTATATGACGTCTCTCTAACGTCAGTGGCTAACCTAATATGTACGGCCCAGTAACGTCCCTATGCATTCAGTATATGACGTCTTTGTAACGTCTGTAAACAGACGTCTTGCGGCTGTGACAAATTGACGTCATCTGCTGGGACCCCCCGACGTCGAGACATGACATCTCTTACGTCGAGCAGTACCGTAAACGGACGACATAATGACGTATAAATGCTACCTGGGGTCTTATCATCTAGAAAATTTTCTACAGAATAATAACACTTCATTATCAAGAAATCCTTTAATAAAGCTTTAATTGTTTTTACGTTATTCTCTTTTGTGATGATTTCGGTATTTTGTTATATATTTTCGGTGACATAGCAAATGTACCCGAATTAATTTCTAACTTTGAATCCGATCGAGCTAACCTGTTTTGAGGGCGTAGATTCACAGGACGGGAATATTGTGGAAACATGTGATAGTTATTTTTTACAAACACGCCTACTTCCAAGATGTATATAGAAGCTAAGGTAAGTATTTTTTGCTGAATGAAATGCGGCACACAGAACGTCGGTATCTTTATATTAACCAGTGTTCGGATTCAGTCTTTCTGCAACTTAAATAAATGGATTGCGTGGCAGCTGTTTCCCCATAAACCAAGAAAATAAAATTATACAAAGCGATTTATTAAGACCTACTCGCTATAGCGTTATACGGATACGAGAAATGGACATTAACCCAGCGTGATAGGGAAAGATTAGGCGCATTTGAAATGTGGATATGGAGAAGAATTGAAGGAATAAGCTGGAGAGAGAGAGAGAAATACGAACGAAGAACTGCTGATCTGTAGGAGAGAACAGGTGCCTGCTTAAAATGGTTAAAAACAGAAGGGGAAATATGTTGGCCTGTTGGGGCAACTAATATGTCATGACGATTACATAAAAACTATTATTGAAGGGAGAATACCAAAACGAAGAGGCCGAGGAAGACCAAAGACGTGCGTTTCTAGATCAAGCAAAAGAAAAAGCCAACGTCAGGACGTATCAAGAGCTAAAAGAATTAGCGGAGAGCAGAAAGGAATGGCCATTACTCCACTGACAAGAGCCAGGCTCTTTAAATTATGATGATAATGATGATGAAAATATTTCGCCACATATCTTTAGTATTAACACACGTCACATCACTATTACGATAATTTAATTTAAAACTTTTCAATTTCAGATCATGAGACTTAAATCGAAGTACGACCAGATAAGAGTGCCACCAAAAAAAGCTGCTGTTTATAGACTACAGCAGAAGGATAATTCTTTGCACGTAAAACATAGAAGTAACAAAACACCATCTCTCAACTCGAGTACGGTGAATGAACCGAAAGAGCGTGCCATCGAGCCAGATTCAGAACTTTTGAACACCACACATTTTAAGATACTAAAAATACCTAAAAAAACGAAGATAACGGCTCCATCCAATCTTGAAAACATAAATACATCCAAGATGGATCGAAATCTGGGCGAAATTAAGACTGACCAGCTACCAAATACCCATGAATCAGAAATAACTACGACAAATATCATGAATACTCTCACTGCAACTTCGGACACAGAGATGACCTCAAACATCTGTGTCATTGACCCGATTCCTGTAACTACGGCCACAGTATTAGATTTAGATGGATCAAATTGTTTAATCCAGACGGGTGATTATGAAGTCATCAAAGATAGTAAGTTATTTTTACTGATTAAAGTTAATACCAATAATTTAAAGTTATTAATTTCGATTACACTGTGAATCCAAGATCTCTAGAAACGTGTTGAAATAACATACCTAAAGCGCGTTTAATATCAATTTTTCGTAAACAAACTATGGACTTTCTGTAGACACTTTTTACTCACTTCAAAATATGTTCAAAATCTTCAGTCAATTTATAGCAATTTTTGTAATAAAACTTCTTTACGCACGCTTGACTTGGGGAGTAAGCTAATAAATGCATGATGAGAGCGTTACGAAAACTGTAACTGGGTAAGGTAATGGAAGATGAGAGGGAGATATAAGTTAGTAAAGATAGCAAGAGTGTGAGTTACATTTAATGTATGACTGTGGGAGCAAAAGAGAGAATATAGCGCGCGCACATTTTCTTTCTCCTATCCTCTCATTATTAGTTTCGTTTTGAATGTTTAAGACGAAGTGCAAGCTTATTGATTGTATCACACTGTAGAGAAAGTAGAGCGTTTGAGAAAAGTTTTACTTCAGTCGTATGGTCTAAAGCAAGCTTATTTTTTTTTGTCGTAGGTAACACAATTTTGCTGGAAAGAATGCGTAAAATGGAGAAAAGAGACGTAATGCGCTCGAAGATGCTACGGAAAATATTTGACTCTATCAACAATCTCACAAAAGCAGTCGAAAAAAACACAGCAATACTTCAGAGGCTTCAAAATCAAAACTTGGCTTATGAAGGTCGAGAACAGTGGCTCTCAGAACATGGCGTCAACCTCCCGATGAAAACGATGGAAGAATTTGACAAATACTGTTCATTACTTGAAGAATCATCAGAATGTCGAAAAATACTAGTAAGTACCTATAAAGTAGTATTGGTTAGAATAATCGAAAAGCCGATTAACTATACTAATAATTTTAATATGTTTGTTTCAGGAAACATCTGTACATTTTGCCGTAAACGAGAAAAAAACACTTACAAAAAATATCGCTGCGGTACTACGAAAGTACATGAAAATGGAATTGGCAAGTCAATTTACGGCTATAAAGTTTGTAAAGGACAAAGTCGTACTAGGAAAAACATCCTTTTATAAGCACATATTGGGTAAGATTTGTTTTTCGATGTCAAGTAATGAATAATCGACATTGATTTTATTGTATACCCTTGCGAATCTTCACAAATTCCTCACAACACTCTATACCTTCCAACTTTAAACGCTGTACATAAGGCCCGCAGTAAGGTATTTAATGTCATCCCGATGAAATAGATACACTAGAACTCAAACTACGTGTCTCGAAACAGTAGCGATTAGGCACCTGTATGTCTGGCTAAGCAGTCATCTATCTAAGTATTTACAGCACGCAGAATTTCTTAACTTGGGAGATTGCCGGAGCCATGCAACAACCACATAACCCCTACTGCTCTAATTAATAAATAATAGAAGTGTGTCATATTGTTACTTAAATATTACTTCAATTTCAGAAAACTTTCTCAGTAAAAGTATCGAAGGAACTCTTTCAAAAGGACTGACTGAGATCGACTTTAATAAAGCCCTTGGAGAAGTTTTATGCAACGCGAAGGATTGGAACAAAACTCAACGAATGCGTCAGAAAAATTTTGAACCATAATAGAACTATCAGACGAGTCTCAAATAAGTCGAAGATTCCCAGATTCCAAGTGCTAAACGCCGGCCCCATGTTGCACTTATTATATTTTTTTTCTATGCAAATTTTTTTTTAAACTGAGTTAAACCCCACACCCAAAAGGTGCTAAACGCCGGCCCTATGTTGCATTTATGATATTCTTTTTATTAAACAGAATTGTAATTAAAAATTGCATTAAGTTTACAGTCAAACCTCCGGTCCAATCGCAAAGACTAATTTCCCCTATCTGAAGTAATTTTGTACGTGTATATAGTATCTGGCGGGGAAGTAACGAGCTTTAGGGGTTGAACATGACCTGCTCAAGACCCTCACTGCAACTGGGACTTTGGAGGTCAGAATTTTGGGCCGGCGACCGGAACTGAGGTCCAGCCAAATGAGTATAAGGTTGTAAATACCCAGTATTGTCAAGTTTAATAATATGAACCATCCTATAAAAAGAAGAATTTATTTTTTCAAGTCTTGAATATCAATAAATGATAGTACCATTAAATAAAAAAGCTCTTTTATTTCAAAATTATTCTATTCCTAAATCAATGATCATCTATGAAACATATAGCAGCATAGTATTAAAGAGATTCTAAACATTTATTCACTATTCCTTTGCTGTGTTATGAAAGCTTATAGAATACTAGCAGAATATGCAATTAGTATTACTTTTATTCACAATTCGAGTATTTAAAAAAAAGTGTTCTCCTTAAATACAAACTTCCCTGTGATTGATTCTTTATTACAACAATAATGCAAGTACTGTTCTACACAAATATTGGGTTGACTCTATACATAAATATATGTATTCTACTGATAGATAGAATACATATAGTAAATATATCATATCATATCTGAAAAGTACAACACATTGAACTTTATATTGGAATCTAATTTTGGTCCAATAAGTTAACAATTACTACATCACCCGTATGAACTGAAGGTTCCTTTAATTAAAGTAACAAATAACAGGCTGTAGCAAATCCTTTTATACTCACTCGATCAAGTATTTCTAGTTTGATTAAGTTTGCTCAGTGTGCAGTTTAATTATTGTTTACAGTTCGTAGAACAATAGTAATAATTAATAAATAATAATAAAACAATCACACAACACATCAAAGTCGAAACAGAAGAGGTAATTAACTCCCGAAAAATGACGTCACCGTGTTGAGTGATTGTCCGAGTAAGTCTATGAGGGCAAATGGATCGGGAAGGACTTAAAAAATCGCGTACCAATTCAAAATTAATAATTGATGTAGTAGTTGTAGTGTCACTTTCAAATTGATTAAGGGCGGGTTGCACCACGCATACTTAACGAACTCATCATGGTTACAGTAGACGTCAAGTCCGTTTTTCCGTTGCACCATGCACTTTAGCAGTCAGAAAGTTACGTTTACCTTAAGCAGCCGTCGAGCACTGGTTAACTCAAATCTACGTTTAAATATGGCGGACAATTTGCAAAAATGTCTCGTATTTCATGGATAAATGCATTATTAGACAAAAAGACAGTGATATTTGATGAAAAATATTAAAATATTGTTTGCAGTTATAAATATATGCGAGTATCTGAACGTAAAAAGGCGCATACGATTGACGTTTGGTTTTATTCACAATTTTCAGATCAGTTCACGGTATTAAATAATAAGTACATAATTCTTTGTAAAATGTGCGTTATTTAGTTAAAAATCGAGTGCCGAGTGACTTCAGGTTGAAATAGTACAGACTTCTGTTATGTATCACAAACATACCAGAACCTACAGTCATTGTCATGAAAGCCGACAGCCGTAGAATGAGCAGGACCAGAATCATGACAACCATTAAAAAACCACTCTGTTTTTTTCAATGAAGACCAAACCTTTGGAAACAACGGTTGACTTGAATACTGCAAGGTAGAAGACAAAAGGGAACGTAAACCTCCGACGCGGTGGAATGACCAGGTCAAGAAGAAAAACAAGTTTTATGACACGGTAGAACAGGCCACGAACAGGACTCGATGGGAGCAAGTCATACGATTCAAAAGATGCCAGATGATCAGAGAGGTTTCTTTAATGCTTTTATTAAGGGCATGAAGTTATAGCACCAAACATTTATCCCCAATGTCCTACAGAAATCGAGCCTCGACACCAAACTAAACAATGTTCAGAACAGTACATGTAAATAAAGTGTGATGCGGAATTTACAATCAAGTAAATAAGAGTGTCATGCGTTGTGGGACAATAAAAAAATAGTTCAACAATGGCTAGGTATCCACAAATTCAAATGTGTATGAAAATTCATTATAGTAATTCATATAATTCTTGTTTTTTATTTCATTTCATTATTTGCCTTAAAACAAGCACAGTAGGCCTCTATTTAATGACAACTTGTGATAATCTCACAAAATGTCCGGTCCCTTGAGTGTTGATATAGAGCTTACACTGTATTTCAGTTTAATTTGTGAAATAAACACAAAGATTTTACAGATCTATTGAAACATTAAACCCATATAAATAAATAAACTATCTACTGACAATTTGTAATTTGACTTCATGTGTGTCACTCTTCTATGGCAATTGTTACCTACCATTTGCTGCTCGTCGCTGCAATCAGGATTATGGCCAATCAAGTATTTACAGATGGTGCCGGCATAGGTTGTAGTCTCAGTCCTACCAATAGTGTCAAATTCTTGTTTTATTTGGAATTTACTGGCATTAATTTTAGCCCTTTAAGCCAAATCTCATTCAAAAAAACTAGTGGTAGGTGCCTACTTATGCTGGCACCATCTGACTTTTGACAGATACCTTCCCCATTAGTATATTTTAAATCGGACATTATTATGAACATGCTTTTTTTAATCCAAATTGTACTCACTGTACAGTTCATGTAGGAAGATACTATTGCCGGTGACTGTACGCAAAATAAGTACATGCATTTCATTTTGTAAGTATAAAAAGTAGATATATTTTCATACTTACATTTCTATAAGGGAAAAAGCTTCCTAAGATGATGTATGTATGCATGCATTTTTGATTAGTCCTAGTCCTATCATCAGTGCTCAAAATCAATTATAAAATATGTGTTATGATTTCACTATGAATTTATTAGTAATAAATAATAAAGGTCTCTCTTTATCATATATCTTTCCCAACCAGCATAGGTACCTATTTACAAATAAAACATAATAGTAACTAGGTACCTACATGGCTGTTGTATGACTTGTAAACATAGATCATTACAAAGTAATAAATGATTATGATTATTAAGATACAAGTGATAAGAAAACATTTTTGGAATCCTAGCCACACTAATGTTTTATGGTCACTTTTACCTGAATAATATTTGTAACATGTATCAAGAGTAGAGTATTGTTAATAACCATTATCAAAGATCTGTGTATCAGTATATGAAGTTCTTTCTCCGGTCAATAAGCTGGCTTACTTTGGCCAAGGGTTCGCTTCACACTATCCAAGAACTGATTGACCTGACTTAAAATACTTCAATAGTGTCAAGTTTCATTGATTATTTATGTCAAGTGCTAGAAAACTGGTGAATAATATTTGCAGTAGGAAATATGTTTGGAGGGGGGAGCATCTTGCTTCCATCTACAAAGGAAACCTATGCCAGTGTTTGAATAATGAATAAAACAAAAATAAGGTAACTAAATAAATATAATTATGTATTTTATTATCAAAATTGAAATACTGATTATAATTTTACTTTATTTTTACATAGATATAGATTCTACCAATTTCTTGAAATCACTGCACTTTTTTACTTTCAAACATCCTTGAGTTAAGCACTGAGTAGCATAACAAGCCTCGATTTCATCTTGTCTTCAATACCAAAGGTAAATTCAAACCTGAATTAAAAAACATTGTGTATTATTAATGTCACATATTTGCTACTCATAATTTGTTAACAAAGATGCTTTAGAACACTCTTTCATTAAGTAGTGCAGTAAAACACTTCTTAATTGCATTAACACGTTTAATTTTGAAGACAAAGTAAAAATATTTAATATTAGCAAAAATAATCAATTATTTAAAATTTAGCATTTCACGTAAAAATCACAATAACGGCATCTAAATAAGGGTATTTCACATTCAATAAGTTCCCTAGTGGTCAGAATGCAATTAAATTACAATAACAAAAATATTTAAATTTAGCACTTCACTTAAAAATGAAGACAACTGTACCTATTTCACTTTCACATTCAACAACCTCCCTAGTGGCCAGAATGTAATTAAATTACAATAATTAAAAATATTTAATATTAGCACTTCACTTAAAAATGAAGACAACTGTACCTAAACAAGGACATTACACATTCAATAGTTAGCAAAACCGGTAAGTAAAAATAAAGACTCGGCTAGTAATAATTTGGCTGCAGGAAAATAATGGGTTAATGAGGCGGGTGATATGGATGGTGACAGATGATTCGCTGGCTGAACGTAGCCTAAATTAAAGAGCCAGGTCTTTATACGTGTACGTACTCCTAACTTCAAAAAGGGCGCTCTTTACTCGTGAAGGAATATTTAAATGAAAATCAACAAATCACAAATAAAGCCAATATATTACAATAAATCACCAACCCTTATATACAATCCCAATAAACATTTTGATAGCGTGATGTAGAAATACATCTTTTTGGTACAGCGCCATCTACCGTGACATTTGAATAACTTATTTACATGAAGTATGGTATCGGCGCGAACAATACGCCCGTCAAACGAGGCAATTGGAATTTGGGGAATTTAGCAAAACAACAAAAAAAACTATTATGGCACAAAAATACTGGATACAAAGAAAAGGAATCCGATTTATAACGTTTTTAACAAAAATGTAAATAATTTGATACTCTCGAAAGCAGGATGGCTAAAGCTGTTGCTTTAAATTAAAAAGAGTTCGTGGGCAAGTGTCCGCTTTGATTTAGGCGGACCCAATAGCTCGCTGAACTCCTTTTCTCACTTGGAGCCCGCTGGATGCGGACTCTAACTCTCCGATGATGTGGCGAAGAAACCCGCGGAAATCGCGGCAGCTGCAGACCGTCCCGCCGGCCCGGCATCCACAAGCGCCTTCCGGAATCCTTCCGGATCAGGCGGTTCCAGTGTATAGCACTTGCTATATAATTTATATGGCCTTTTTTGCCCGGCAATGGTTTTGGTTTTATTTTTGCTCCAATAATGTATTAATAGCACTTGCTATATAATGTTTGAAATAAATCGCACTTCACCACGATGCAACTAAGCAAATTATAGCAAAAACCCCAGACCAAATCCAGATTATCTCTTTTTCTTTCCAAAATCTCACGGCGCTCTGACAGACTCAATCAAAAATCAACTTTTTTCTTTTTGACAATCTGGAATACCTCAAAAATTCACATTCAAAATTAGCGCGAGTATTATCTCAATTTTATAACTGCCAGACGTATTACAAAATACGGACTGATAGAAGCGCCATCTACCTGTAATGCCGTGAATCACAATGTACGCTTTTTTTATATATCAACCGTGACCTAGCCTTAGACACAGAAGTTCAGAAGTTCTAAAGAAAGTCGACAGATGTCGTACGATACGTAGCGTCATGCTACAGCATCTCCCTACCAAACAAAGAAACAAACAAACAACAACACAAGAAAACTAACCCCAAGCAACAAAAAAACACAACTTAATTCTAAGGCTAAAAAAGGTACAAGAAGAGAACCCTAAACGAATTACAAAAAAAACAAAACCAACCAGTTATTAACATTACCCCTAAAGACTAATCTAATAGATTAAGAAGATGACAAAACGCCAACCAACGCGTCACGCGGTCCAAGACGTGACGGCCGGGATAGGACAGAAACTGCACCTGGCCACAGATCTTAATCCCTCACATCGAGTCATCAAATTATACAACCAGGCTATCATAGACCGGGAAAGATAAACGAAGCCTTAAGCACCAACGGTAAAAAAAAGTCAAACCTGGAAAAAGGAGCAAGGAAACGCTCAAACGAAAACAAAAAACGATAAGAAACGAATCAAGCAAGGATTACCGATAAGGGAATGGCGGACTAAAGCGCATTTTAGAATTTTGAGAATACTGAACGGGCCGAAAGAAGAAACTATTTCAAGATATCTTTAATATGATAGGTACCGACGTGCTCGGAATCGGTATCAGCCAGTACATATACCTGTGGAGACACCCGTCTAACCACACGGCACCGAACGAAACGTGGAGCGAATTTACCGCCTCGAAAAGGATCAGCGGATCCACGCTGGAAATTCCGGCGCCAAACGATTTGGTCACCAACGATTCTTGGCGAAGAACGGTTCGTGTTGAACTTGGCGGCGTTACGATGAAAGGCTAAAGCCATCGAATCAGAAACTTTATCGTACACCTCACGAAGCGTCTGAAGATTCGAAGCGCGTTCCATCCGGCTGAGTCCCACATCTTGGTCCACAACCTGATTCTCAACACGTTCACGAATCATTGACAACTCGCGGCCGTACATCAAAAAATTCGGTGTATAAGCAGTAGCCAAATTTATACAAGAGTTTAAATAAAGAGCGACCCGATGTAAATGACCCGACCAACTGCGTTGGTCATTTTCAACTAAAATGCTCAAAGTAGTAATCACGACCTGGTTATATCTCTCCACAACATTCGCTTGTGGCGAATAATATGGGGTATAACACGGACCTGGAATATTATAGCTCGCCAGGAAATCCAGAAATTGACGACTATGAAAAACTGTAGCGTTGTCACAGAGAATGTTAGTAGGAACACCGTACCGCAAAATAACCTCAGACTCTAATGCCATCGATATTGACCTCGCATTCACCAACTTCAAAGGGACCAACCAAACAAATTTGGTAAAAACGTCAACCAAAGTCAAAATATAACGACACCCATTGCGGCTAACCGGTAAAGGACCAATTAAGTCAATGGAAAGAAGATCCATTGGAGCCGCAACACGACGAGGAAATAAGCGAAGTCCACGAGGTTGTGAATTTGCAATTTTATAAGACTTGCAAATCTGACATTCGGAAAGGAACCTTGTAACATCACGGTACATATTCGGCCAATAGTATAAGTCACGAGCTTTTAAATACGTTTTCATAACACCAGGATGAACGTTGGGAAATCCATTATGAATTTCAGCAACCGCCTCTCTAGTCCTTGAAGCAGGAAGAACTATACGCCATGGATTAGGTGCTAAAGGGTTTTCGATAGATACCCTGCGCATTAAGACACCATCCCGAAGAGCAAATGCAGTAAACATTTGAGGATTGTCCAAAACTCCTTGGTAAATTCGTTCATACCAAGGATCTCCAGAAGGATCCATGCCACGCGCGAATGAGATAAGCCCAACTTGAGCGCGGGACAAGGCGTCTGGAACAACATTGAGGACACCTTTTTTATGTTCAATCTCAAAGTTATATTGGGAAATCAAAGTTGCCCAACGAGCCAAGCGCCCGGTAGGATTATCAAGGGTGATCAACCATTTAAGAGCAATATGGTCAGTAATGATCTTAAACCTCATTCCATCGAGATATCCGCGGAAATGCTTAATGGAATCAACAACGGCGAGAAGCTCATGTTCGGTTGTCCCGTATCCACGTTCAGCTTTAGTGAATAAACGAGAATAATAAGCAATTGGATGTTCAACGCCGTCAAACTCTTGAGCCAGGACCGAGCCTAAGCCAACCTGGCTAGCGTCACATTGAAGGATAAAAGGTTTCGAAAAATCCGGGCAAGCCATCAACGGAGCGCTCATCAAGGCATCCTTCAATTTAGAAAAAGCTTCACTAGCACTATCGTTCCAATCGATGGAATGACGTCCCTTTCTCTTACCGATAAGTGCCGTCAGAGGAGCAATAATCGAAGAAAAACCATCCACGAAACGGCGATAATACGAACACATACCAATGAAAGCACGTAGAGACTTGGCAGAAGAAGGGGTAGGGTAATCCCTAATAGCTTCTAATTTCTTTGGATCAGTTTGAAGACCACGCTCATTGACGATGTAGCCGAGATACTTCAATTCAGACTTACAAAACTCGCACTTATCTAAATTAACCGTAAGACCAGCTTCTTTCAACCTATCACAAACCTTACGAATAAGCCGCATATGACTGTCAAAATCACGAGACACCAAAATCAAATCATCAACATAGCCGAAGATAAAATCCTCAGACTCAGGGGTATATTCAAAATTGACAATCATGTCAGTAAGCCTCTGCATCTCGGACGCAGCGTTGGTTAAACCAAAAGGGAGACGAACGAACTCAAAGAGGCCCCTTTGGGGTACAATAAAGGCCGTTTTCTCACAACTGGCCTTATCAGCCAAGGGGATTTGCCAAAAGGCGCTCCTAAAATCCAACGAAGTTAGATATTTGGCACCTCGTAGGTTATCAAGGATGTCCTGGACGCGCGGGAGAGGGTATGAATCCCTGATGGTAACGCTGTTCAACTTCCTACTGTCCACGCAAAACCTGACACTACCATCTTTCTTGGTAACCATCACCACTGGGGAAGCCCAGGGTGATCGTGAGGGACGAATAACGCCTGACTCTAACATCTTGTCGATCTCTTCGTTGAGAATCTTGAGTTTGACTGGAGATAAGGGATAGTAACGTTGACGGATGGGCGAACCAACAGTCTCAATCTTATGCGAAAGCCACGAAGTACAACCTAATCCAGCTTTATCAGAAGAAATCTCCTCAAACTCGTCAATAACACATTGGAGTTTTGATTCCTGCAGTGGTGCAAGCACCGTACGAGGGTGGACATAGCGAACCTCACCTACTCGTGGGACTGCGACAGGAACATGATGTGAAGCGACGTAAAGCTTACCTGACAAACCATCACGGAATGCCTTCTTTAAAATGTCAATGAGACCAACAGCATTCCAAAACTCAATTCCTAAAATAAATGCAGTAGGAAGATTACTGCTTACTAGACAGGGGTGCAGAACGCGAATGCCACTAAAAAGAATGGGGACGTCCAAACCGCCTAGAATTTCAATAGGAGAATAGTCGGCGGAGACAACATAAGGCCGGATATCCTCGTGATATGTTATACCGAGCTCCGATAAGAGGGATATATCAATTAGTGAAACCTGAGCACCAGAGTCTAAAAGAGCTCTTACCGAAGAGCCAGCAACTAAAACATCAATAAAAAGTCTATTATCCGGGGAATTATTCATATAAACGGGCGACACCGATGGACCTCTCAGTGCGCCACTTATTCGTTTTTTGACGGACCAGAATTACAACTAGGACGATTGCGTGTGATTGCACCAACACGCTTACACTTGAAGCACACTGCCCCTGAAACGTTAGGACAATTACGATAGTTGTGACCAGTTGCATCACACTTCATACACACTATAGAACTGGGTTGACCTACAACTTGAGCACTAATCGGTGCAATAGCCAAACGTGCTGGACGTGAACCTTGAAAGGCTTCAAAATTTTTCGCGACTTCTAACAAACCATCAATATCCCTGACCACGTTAGTTGCAAGACAAGGATGATATCTAGGATTCATTCCATATTTAATAATGTTAAACAGGTTGTCTTCGGAAACCGGTGTACGAAGCTTTGCGTTTAGATCGCGCGCCTGAATAACAAAATCAACCACTGACTGGTTGTCCTGTGATAAAGCGCGAAGTTGGCTCTCAAGCTTGAAATCGAAATCGGCTACGTCGAAGGTTTTAACGAATTCAGACTTTAATTCCGCGTAAGTAAGACCCGGATATCTGATTGCCCTAAAATGTTTCAAGGCACTATCTGACAACAATTCATGGAAACGTCTGACAACATATGAAGGATTGACGTTACGCGCCATACCTTCTTCCTCGATTCGAAAGAAAAATTCGCGAACACAAGTGTCCCCGGAAAAGTTCAAGTTCCATTTCGTAAGTGAATAATCTTTGAAAGGAAAAGGCGGGGGAAGTCCGGACATATGCATCGCCTGGGGTCGTGGTTCAGAATCAAAAAACTGTTCTTCATCGTCTGCCATTGGATCTAAAATCCTCGGATCGTACGAGTTTAAAGATGAGTGCGCATGAGGTGTCTCAGCAATTGATCCTTCATTACTTAAGTGCGACATGGCGAAAAGTCGAATGTTGTCTTGCGTTGCGAGTTCAAACAAAAAATAAAGTTAATCTACCTAAAAAATAAAATCCGAAGTTCGAGTATATCCGTGGTCTAAACCAAGCGCTTAAGTCAAAGAAAGAAAATAACACTCGAAGTCTAAATGCCAAGTTAGAGTTCGAATTCAAAAAAAAAACAAGTTCAGTTTCTGAAAAAAATAACAAAACGCAAATCATACATTCTATGTCTGACTTACCTGCGAATTCCCTAACGTCTACGGGCTCTAACTACAGGACTCAGACTATGAAATAACGTATTCGGGATATGTTACGGGTAATTGAGAAAAAGGCATAAGTAAAGGGCAACAGATAAATTCGTTTTTTTTTTAACATAAATAAAAGCAATTTTTTTAATATGACGGAATTCGGGTTAGTGATGGGACGTAAGGAGGCAGCAGGCTGAAACAAACCAAAATCAAGGTTAATAGAACCGCGACCGGTCTACGGTCACCGTCTCACAAATCCAAAAAAAATATTTAATTACAATTATTAAAAGTAAATCCAGAGTTCTTTACCTTATCGGGCGCCATTTTGCAGTAAAACACTTCTTAATTGCATTAACACGTTTAATTTTGACGACAAAGTAAAAATATTTAATATTAGCAAAAATAATCAATTATTTAAAATTTAGCATTTCACGTAAAAATCACAATAATGGCATCTAAATAAGGGTATTTCACATTCAATAAGTTCCCTAGTGGTCAGAATGCAATTAAATTACAATAACAAAAATATTTAAATTTAGCACTTCACTTAAAAATGAAGACAACTGTACCTAAACAAGGACATTACACATTCAATAGTTAGCAAAACTATTGCCCGAATGTCACTAACTGGAGTATATTAGTGGCTCTCATCAACCAAAAACATTGCTATGAAATGCTACAAAAACATTGTTGTAGTAGCGTGGTTCAGGTGTACTGTACAGCTAATGCTTATTTTCCAGCCTGGATTTAGACCATCTTTGAACAGTGGCTTGAAAAAAATATAGTACGAGTAACACTTACAAGTGCATCCACCATGGCATCGTTCTGCAGGTCCTCCAGGCGCCTCCTCTCCGACGCCAGGGTGCTGTGGACAGCTTCCTGCCGCTCCCTGAAACATTCCACTACAGTAACAATGGAGTACTATGTAGCTTCTGCCTACAACTTTGTTATGTACCTACTCGTTTTTGACGCATCCTTACAATATTATAGACGGAGACCTAGCCAAACGTCAGATATGACACAATAATGAGAGCGACAAAACCCTCCTCGTTAGTTTGCTATTTTAATTTAATTTAATTTATTTATTCCATCATATGTAAGTTTACAGTACGGAACCAAAACACTTACACATTACAATAGATTACATTACATTATAGGTACATAGAGTTATACATTTACAATATCCTATATTTATTATATTATCAATTATCACAGATGTCAAAATTAAAGAAAAGTATTGCGTATCATATATGCTATACTATGCTTATTTCTAGATCCGGACATCTGGCAGCTGTAAAGTGGTGGACGTCAAAGAATGCAAATCACTTTAAAAAATACAAATCTTAAGAGTTCTGGTTTTGATGTAGTATTAATTATAAGAAATTATATAAATAATTAGATTATATCATTAACAAATGTTTCTGATGAGGGAAAGTAGTCCAAAACGACGTATAATATAATTCATCGTTTGTCGTCTACTGTTTCTGTTCCCGAAATAATACGCAATGTTTTTTGTTCTATTTAATGTTAAAATAATAGGCCCCGTCCTCTATAAATAAGATGTCTTCGGCAGGTTTTACCTATATATAAAAAGGATAGTATTGCAATCTTACAAAGCATTATGTAAGCGAAACACTTTCATTTATTCATTGTTATGGAAATTTGAAATAATTTTATAAACAAAGCAATAAATCGATTTCATCTCATAAATGTAATTACTTTGATTTAATTTAGCAATAATGAAACGGCGATTCGAAGATATATTCGAGAACATGAAAAACCGTCCAAGTGCGTGTCGGACCACGCATAATGGAGGGTTCCGTACCATCAATCAAACTAATACCAAAAGGTCGTATCTGATGCCTGTGGAAGAAGTTATTTGGAGATAACTCAAAAATGGTTAAAATAATAATGTTCAAAACAATATTCGTTGATAGTATGTATGGCGCATATTTTCAAATTTTTTAATATTTTTTGGACCTACGGTTTAAAAGTTGCAGGGGGGTCAATTTTTCTGACTTTCAAAACAATTATTTCCGAAAATATTCACTTAATCACCAAATGTTAAACAAAACCTCGATGTTATTTTGAAAGACCTATTGATTGATGTGCAACATGTTGATATTTGATAAAAAATGTTTTCTTGAAATTTAGTTACATGTATGGAGCGCCCCCCCTAACTAGTAGATTGTACAACGAGTATATAAAACGCACTATTTAACGGGAGGCGTTTATCCATCCGAGCAAGCTTGCGAGCGAGGATTGATATAAGTTCAAGTGTAAAATGGGTTTTATGGACAAGTTTTACACTATACTTTTCACTTCAACTGCGAGGAAATTATTTATCGGTAATCATTAAACAATTTCAAGTTGTAACAAAAATATTACAATAAAAATAAATATGATCCCCGCCAATTATTCATTAAAGGTTTTTTTTTTTAATTTTCACGTGAATTCAGACATAGATACTTGTTCTCTGCGAAGTCATAAAAACATTTCATGGCATTTTTTAACTATAATCAACTCCTATTTTATCTGATTTCATTAATTTAATTATAGAAAACATGGAATTCAAAAAATTATAGCAAGAATAAAACAAAACAATAGTTTCAGTGTTCTACGAAATTTTACTGCTCAATTAAATTGTGCAATATATTTTGATATGTGAGATGTAAATGAACATTTAAGTAAAACTGTCGGAGCAAACATTTATGTAGTTACCTACTTTACGCGAAAGTCACCACATCAAGGTGTAACAAGTAACCCCCGAATCGATGGAAGCCATGCATTATACATAAAGATTGATGGAAAGAAATAACTCCCAAAAATATATTATATGGTAGGTACACACTCACTTAGTCAGTACTATCAACAATATTACCAAATTTAAACAAAAAGTGACCACAAGCAGTTATTAGAGTTGCAAATTGAGTACAAATTATTAAGCTGTTCTTCAAATTGTCACTTGCCTACACCAAACAAGGGATTATTCTGCCAACAGACATTGCACTAATTCCCTTGCATTGGTATCTGCAAGGCTACTAAAGCCATGTGGCACATGAAACTTCTCAAGTAAAATAGTTGATCAAAATAAGTTATGATTATTCACTCACACCACTCATTCATACACCCTAAAGCACACTAAAGATGTAATATTACATAAATGTTTAAGATATTTAACTCAGCATGAACCAAGTAAATGTGCTAGTCATGAGACTTGTCAGTAACAAAAAGAACATGGCAGGAATATAATGGCGGAATCCTTTATCATATCTACCTCACATTGTTAGTTTTCAACCTTACCCTCAAAGTCTATTCCTACATTTATTGTTTTTCATACTGGTAACTTATTAGAAGAAATAAACCGGCCAAGAGCATGTCGGACCACGCTCAGTGTAGGGTTCCGTAGTTTTCTGTCCGTCACAGTAAGTGTCCCCACTTAAGAGTTTTTGAAAGCACGTCATTTCATTGTGATTTTGTAGAAATTACAGGTACAATAAACACCTGCTTCTACGGTTAAATTACAAACTTAGTTCAGAAATTATTTTGTAATTTTTTTTCAAAAACTATTCAACCTATCAAGTTCAAAATCATTTTCCTAGAAAGTTTTTATAAAGTTCTACTTTTGGGTTTTTTTTCATATTTTTAAAACTTATGGGACACATTTTTTTTACTTCTGGAGCGATTATTTCCGAAAATACTTACATTATCAAAAAATGATTTTAGTAAACCTCTATTCATTTTTAAATACCTATCCAACAATATATCACACGTTAGGGTTGAAAAGAAAAAAAAAATCACTCCCCACTTTACGTATAGGGGAGGTACCCTAATAAAACATTTTTTTCCACTTTTTATTTTACCACTTTGTCGGCGTGATTGATATACATATTACTACCAAATTTCAGCTTTCTAGTGCTAACGGTCACTGAGATTATCCGCGGACGGACGGACGGACGGGCAAACATGGCGAAACTATAAGGGTTCCTAGTTGACTACGGAACCCTAAAAAGAGCTCTTCCAATTGGATCTCTTAATTTTATCTAAATCTTAATTTGATATACTTACCTATAGTTAAGTTTGATTATTCCACGCAAATATGTTGAGTCCTTACTTGACTAAAGTACGATTTACTTTACTGGTTTAACTCTAGGTTATACTTACGTTAATTCCTTCAGGTGGGTGTTTATGGTAGCCAACGGTGGCTCATATAGCTCCATTATGCCTTTACTTAATAGTTGAATAGTCTTCGCATCATCAGTATAATTTACGCTAGAAAAAAGAGAATGAAAATTAATTAGCTACGAAAAAATTATCATTATTATCAACTTCAATACGTAACTTGGTTGAATATACTTACTTTTCCATTATTTTAGCAAGAATGCCTTTGTGACTGTTTTGTCCTATAAAAAAATATTTTATCTGAGTAACAGACAACCAAATTAAACAAATTTCGGTTATAGTCTTTGAACTATAATAACAAGTTTAGTAAACATGTAGGTAAACGGGTAAACATACATTGAAGTCATTCCAATCATTCCATTTGAACATTTATAACATCTTGACAGCTGATAGTGTTGCCAGTATGACATTTGTGTTGTATTCCCCTATGGTGTCTGTACATGGCGCGATTTGGTATCAACACGACGCCGTGATATTGTCTTCTTGTTGTAGGAACTAAAGTCTGCCGAACCAAAAAGTGCAGTAACAATATAAAAAAACCGGCCAAGAGCGTGTCGGGCCACGCTCAGTGTAGGGTTCCGTAGTTTTCCGTCCGTCACTGTAAGTGTCCCCACTTAAGAGTTTTTTAAAGCACGTCATTTCATTGTGATTTTGTAGAAATTACAGGTACAATAAACACCTGCTTATACGGTTAAATTACAAACTTAGTTCAGTAATTAATTTGTAATTTGTTTTTAAAAATTATTCAACCTATCAAGTTCAAAATCATTTTCCTAGAAAGTTTTTATAAAGTTCTACTTTTGAGATTTTTTTATATTTTTAAAACTTATGGTTCAAAAGTTAGAGGGGGGGACACATTTTTTTTTACTTCTGGAGCGATTATTTCCGAAAAATTGTACATTATCGAAAAATGATTTTACTAAACCCCTATTCATTTTTAAATACCTATCCAACAATATATCACACGTTAGGGTTGAAATGAAAACAAAAATCACTCCCTTCTTTACGTATAGGGGAGGTACCCTAATAAAACATTTTTTCCACTTTTGGGCCCCCCCACACCTAGCGTCACCCGAACGTCGACGCCTCACCAACGCCTGCGCGGCGTCGACGCCGCGCTCCCGCAGCGCCGACGCGACGCTGCGACGCCTCTCGAACGTCGACGTCGCAGTAACGTCCGCGCGGCGTCGGCGCCGCGTTAGCGCCGCGCCTTCTCGACGTCAGTGGCGGCGGTCGAGCGTTGGAGCGTCTTGTCGGCGCCCACGTAGCGTCACTGCGACGGATAGAGCGACGTCGACGTTCGAGAGGCGTCGCAGCGTCGCGTCGGCGCTACGGGAGCGCGGCGTCGACGCCGCGCAGGCGTTGGTGAGGCGTCGACGTTTGGGAGACGCTAGGTGTGGGGGGGCTCTTTTATTTTACTACTTTGTTGGCGTGATTGATAATATACATATTAGTACCAAATTTCAGCTTTCTAGTGCTAACGGTCACTGAGATTATCTGCGGTCGGACGGACGGACGGACAGACATGGCGAAATTATAAGAGTTCCTAGTTGACTACGGAACCCTAAAAACCGGCCAAAAGCGTGTCGGGACACGCTCAGTGTAGGGTTCTGTAGTTTTCAAGAAAGCACGTCATTTCATTGTGATTTTGTAGAAATTACAGGTACAATAAATAAACACCTGCTTAAACGGTTAAATTACAAACTTAGTTCAGAAATTATTTTGTAATTTTTTTTCAAAAACTGTTCAACCTATCAAGTTCTAAATAATTTTCCTAGAAAGTTTTTACAAATTTCTACTTTTGAGATTTTTTTCATATTTTTAAAACTTATGGTTCAAAAGTTAGAGGGGGACACACATTTTTTTAAATTCTGGAGCGATTATTTCCGAAAATATTTACATTATCAAAAAATGTTTTTACTAAACCCCTATTCATTTTTAAATACCTATCCAACAATGTATCACACGTTTGGGTTGAAATGAAAAAAAAAACACTCCCCACTTTACGTATAGGGGGGGTAGCCTAATATAACATTTTTTTCCACTTTTTATTTTACCACTTTGTCGGCGTGATTGATATACATATTGGTACCAAATTTCAGCTTTCTAGTGCTAACGGTCACTGAGATTATCCGCGGACGGACAGACATGGCAAAACTATAAGGGTTCCTAGTTGACTACGGAACCCTAAAAATGTACATGGTGACTGAATAAATTCAGAACGTTACAAATATTGTCTATGGTCTCTGTTTATGCATTATTATAGAAAATACTCATAAGAATCAGAACCCTCC
Organism: Pammene aurita; assembly: GCA_947086415.1. Classification (NCBI taxonomy): domain Eukaryota; kingdom Metazoa; phylum Arthropoda; class Insecta; order Lepidoptera; family Tortricidae; genus Pammene; species Pammene aurita. Next base: position 82,644 of record OX352310.1, read on the forward strand.
GAATTTATTTCGTAACTATAGATTCCAATTCTCAATTTCAGCTCGTGTGTAATAGGACTAATAGGCTAATAGCCCTTGCTGCTAATATTTTAGGTTGATAACCAACCTTTCACGAAAAAAAAACCAAAATCAGCTGTTCCTATAACCGGTATTAGACATAACAATTTGTAGCGCCCAATCTGTCAGGTTGGGAGGTGTAATAAGAGGTAGGGCCCTAAGGGAGCTGAAGGAGGGTTAGGGAGAGGCAGGGTACACAACAGATTGGGCCCTACAAATTGCAACGTCTACTACTCGGTTTTAATCTGCCACCATCTTTACAATTTAAAATTATAGGAATTTGTTAATAATGTGTTATTTGTTATTTTCATGTCGATGTTATATATAAACGAAATTGCAAAATATATCATATTATTTATTGTTTTTTTTTTCACTAGGCGTAAGTACCTAGTGGGATAATCGTTTACGCTTCAAGATGGCTGCATCGTCTTTGGAATAGTTTTTTGTTTTTTGCTCATTTACGTAGTTCAGTGTGTAATATTGATAGCTTATTGTGCCGTAACCTAACGAACAAGTGTGCAGCTAATGAAAAATTAGTCCCAAAACGCCACCCTTTAGTTGAACAAACGGTTATCCGGGGTCCAGGCCACCCACGTGTTTGTAAGGAGGCTATCACTTTACAATCACCAAGGCCTTAACCGAACAACGTTGCTTTTATTTTATTTTACGAAAATGAATAAAATCCTAAGTGTACCTTGACATTGGCAGAATTCACCTCGCTAAAATCGGCGAGGAGTAAAAGCCATTAATAAAAAAAATAAAAAAAAGTACCTAGTGGCAGAATGTCAAACGAACCAAAAAGTAAATATAGCTTATAGCCTTAAATGGCTGAACGCCACAAATATATGTGCAATGGAAATTAAAAAAGAGGCACTTGCCGGCCTAGGCCTCCAAATTTGTATGAAATTCCATTATCGACCTCTCGTGTAGCTGCACCTGAAACATAATACTTCGCAGCCTATTATAAGGACCATAACATCAATATTTCATTGCATGTTTGAGAAAATTTATTTTATTGTATGGAGTCTAAGAGTGCACCATCTACAATAATACCTGTAATTTCTACAAAATCACAATGAAATGACGTGCTTTCAAAAACTATTAAGTAGGGACACTTACTGTGACGGACGGAAAACTACGGAACCCTACTAGTACAGTAAAGATACGGTTGCGTCAAACATTAATTTATAATAACCTGATTTTTATATTATTCATTCTTATGGAATATTTATAGATAATATATGCAAAAATCCTACCAACTTTTCACCCGGAAGTAGTTAAATAGGTAAAAAAGTAAAAAAAAAATATAAAAAATTTGTATATTTTTATTTACAAAAATATCATTTATTTTTATTTGTAAATATGACGATATTTAAGTCTTCTTTCTGTTTAAAGCGAAAAACAAGAAACCGTGTCCATGTAAAACCGCATAAATAACAAAATGTACGGCGCGGGCGATATATATCCTAATTCGTTAGAAACAAATAGTAATAATTGGTAGTTTGTTCTTACACATTTTAAATGACTTAGAAAGGATATATTTATTGAAATACAAGAAAAACGCTTGTAATATGTGTGTACATATTTGTGGCGGTTAGCGAATAACGATCTTTTGTAGGATTTCATTCCGTAAAAAATACTTGTATCATGATATATCCGTTACACTAAAAATATTAGCTATTATTAGTTACTTCCAATTCCCCATACTAGCCGCCCGTAAAATAACTGTAGTATACACTGAGCATGGCCTGACACGCTCTTGGCCGGTTTTATACTTTTTAAATTTGAAAAGAATAAAATTGAGCACTTTGCGTTTTCAATTGACGAACAAAATGCGACCATTTTCGAGCATGTTTGAGATAAGGTTTTTTGTCATAGCAAATAGTATTTTTTCTACTCGTCGACTGTAATCCTTGACAATTCAAGCATGACTGTGTAGACCGAACTACTAGCGCATACTTTCCGATAGAGCTTTTATGGTCGCATATTGTGACATTGCCAACGATGGTACAAAGGATTTTCATACAATATTGTAACACTGTTGTCCTTCCCGACCGCCCGTGTCCTCCTCCCTGACCGCCAGCACAAACCACCGGGAGATAGAACTTACTCAATTGTATAGAGGCAGCAGGTCTTTCGTCGAACTCTATTCTTACCGGCTTGCCTAGATCGAGCACTCGTAGAAAAAATATTTTATACAATAGTGACATAATCAAGCTTTTCAATCTCGTACCTTACTTAGGCCACTCAGCAAGCTTCGTGGCCTAAACACGGTACTCGACTGAAAAGCTCTTAATTATGTCACGATTGTATAAAATACTATTATGCAACAGTTGTATAAGAGGGGTCAAAAAAGGTGAGTGGCGTGGGTAACAATTTGAGCCGTAGGCGCAGCCGGAGGTGAAAATTGTTAAGAAAAACGCCACGAACATTTTTGACCTACTTATACGACGTTGCATACAATAGTTTTTCTACGACTACACATAGTTTTACAAAAAATGCGAAATTGAACACTTAATGGATATTGCAGTTATTTTGTCAACATAATCAACAATAATTTAAGTTTCACCGTTTAAAACACTGTATTTCAAGAATACTAACACAAACACACATCGTCGTTATTAAATCAATTATCAAAGAGCGACAGAGATTAGTAAAAATATATTATTTTCAAAGTTTGCAGTTTGCCATCACAAACGAATGGCAAATATACAAACTACAAATGGTTCTTTTCATTTTTTTACAAGTTTTTTTTTTCTAAAAACGCTACGTTTAGTTAGGTTTCTTAGGTTGGCAGTAATGTATTTTCTTCTAAAGTCCTGACTGCACGCGATTCTATTTTGGCGCTTTTATTTAACAGTTGTTTTTTTGGGAAATAGACTAGATAGACTTTTCTTTGAGTATATTATCTATGTGTTTCTTTGAGTATATAGATGATGACGAATGTATACAGGGTGACTGGTAATTCGTCGTATTCCTTCAAGGGGGTTATTCTACAGCTTATTTGGAGTGATTTAAGTCCAGTCAAGCAGGGGTCAAAACTCATTGGTTTTCAAGTTATTCAAGATTTTAGATTTTTTTAATAAATACCCGCTTTTTGACCTAAAACTAGTATTTTTTTTAAACTTTGTATTTTTCAAATAAAAAAAAGATTTTCCGAATAGCCAATGAATCACTGATTACGTAAAATAATAAAAAAAGTACAAAACATATCAAAATTTTGCAAATAAAAGCATCTGAAGTCAGAAGTTTGTGTATTTTTTTTCAAATCTTGTTAAATATTAAGGCATAACTAAAAAAAAGTAATAACACTTCGCGTACAAATTACAGAGTTTATTTCCTCAGTTCATAAGCTTTCTAAAAAGGTACAATTTATGACATTTTATGCTCATTTTTTACAATTAATAATAATAATACCAGAGCAGGTACAGGACTTAGCGTACTTGACTTTACTTGTTTGTGTCGTTTTAAACTCGCCGAAGGCATACTTTGTCTCCAGTTTCTTATCTTCTGAGACTTTAAGTTGCCCGGGGTGATACTTTGGTAAGTAATTAAGTAGGGGAATAAGAAAAATGAAAAATACAGTTTTATTATTAAATAAAATTTAATCTTAAAAAGGAAAAATTATTAAATCTTGCTCGAACTGTTTGCCCTGCCTGCGTATGCAAGAACGAAGCCTTCTTCGTACTTCAGTGATTGTCACTCGCCTCGAAAGCCCGTCTTTCATCGTCTGTGCAGCTGCTAGGATTTTTTGCCGTAGGTCTTCTACGTCACGTATCGGTCTGTCGTAGACCAACGCCTTCATGTGACCCCAGATGTAGAAATCACACGGAGTTAAATCTGGGCTCCTGGCTGGCCAAGGGGTTGGGCCACCTAGACCAATCCATCTTCTTGGGTAGTTTTCATCCATCCACTGCCGCACACCCCGGTAAAAGTGAGCAGGGCAGCCATCGTGCTGATAAATCATGTAAATTCTTGTCGCAAGCGGCACATCTTCCAGTAGCGTCGGTAGCTCATCCCTCAAAAAAGTTTGATACGCGATGCCGGTTAATCGAGCTGGCAGAAAAAAAGGTCCGATTAAATTATCGTGCACGATTCCCATCCACACGTTCAAAGAAAATCTTTGTTGGTGAGCTCCTTCGTTTGATTTCTTTGGGTTTTGACCTTTGGGAGCTGAAAAGTGCAGATTGTGGTAATTTGTTATCCCGTCACGGTCGAAATTAGATTCGTCCGTCCACAAAATTCTCTTTAGGTATTCGGGATCTTCGATATCAGCATTAATTAAAAATCTGCAGAAATCCATCCTTCTTGCTGGGTCTCCCTCTTCAATAGCGTGTACTGGAGTGTAATGATACGGATACTGTCGAGCTGAGTGCAGGGTAAACCACACCTTCCACTGAGACATACCGAGCCGGTTAGCCATAATTCTTCAAATTCGTAAGTAGCCATTTGAGAAAAAACTTAGTAATCAATATCGTCCGAATTGGAAAGAAAGTTGAAAGTAACTAACTGATTAATTACTACATGACCTATTTAAACCTGGTTAGTCTCAACCCCACCCCATGAGAAGCATCGCCACCCAATAAAATTAAGATAAGATAAGGAACAGAAGGCGAAAAACCCGCCGTAAGAATTAAAGAGACACAAACAAACTAATTAAATTAATTTAACTTCATTAGCTCATTAGCTAATGACCCTTAATCAGTTTGTTTGTTTCACCAAAGGCAATCTGCAGTGCCTACTACCTCAAGGAATAAGATAAGATAAGAAACTGGTGACAAAGTATGCCTTCGGCGAGTTTAAAACGACACAAACAAGTAAAGTCAAGTACGCTAAGTCCTGTACCTGCTCTGGTATTATAATTATTAATTGTAAAAAATGAGCATAAAATGTCATAAATTGTACCTTTTTAGAAAGCTTATGAACTGAGGAAATAAATTCTGTAATTTGTACGCGAAGTGTTATTACTTTTTTTTTAGTTATGCCTTAATATGTAACAAGATTTGAAAAAAAAATACAAAAACTTCTGACTTCAGATGCTTTTATTTGCAAAATTTTGATATGTTTTGTACTTTTTTTATTATTTTACGTAATCAGTGATTCATTGGCTATTCGGAATTTTTTTTTATTTGAAAAATACGTAGTTTAAAAAAAAATACTAGTTTTAGGTCAAAAAGCGAGTATTTTATAAAAAAAATCTAAAATCTTGAATAACTTGAAAACCAATGAGTTTTGACCCCTGCTTGACTGGACTTAAATCACTCCAAATAAGCTGTAGAATAACCCCCTTGAAGGAATACGACGAATTACCAGTCACCCTGTATAGTCTGGCCAGACAAGGAACGCAGTAGCAATGTACAGCGAACAAAAGTATGGCAACACTAAGAATCTGTGAAAAAAGCAGCAATGATCATCAAATTTTATGTTTTTAGGGTTCCGTAGTCAACTAGGAACCCTTATAGTTTCGCCATGTCTGCCCGTCCGTCCGTCCGTCCGCGGATAATCTCAGTGACCGTTAGCACTAGAAAGCTGAAATTTGGTACTAATATGTATATCAATCACGCCGACAAAGTGGTAAAATAAAAAAAGGAAAAAAATGTTTTATTAGGGTACCTCCCCTATACGTAAAGTGGGGAGTGATTTTTTTTTCATTTCAACCCTAACGTGTGATATATTGTTGGATAGGTATTTCAAAATGAATAGGGGTTTACTGAAATCATTTTTTGATAATGTAAATATTTTCGGAAATAATCGCTCCAGAAGTAAAAAAAAATGTGTCCCCCCCCCCCTCTAACTTTTGAACCATAAGTTTTGAAAATATGAAAAAAATCTCTAAAGTAGAAATATATAAATATATATTTCTACTTTAGAGATAATATATATATATAAAATATATATATAAAATAAAATCTTTCTAGGAAAATCATTTTGAACTTGATAGGTTGAATAGTTTTTGCAAAAAAAAAATACAAAATAATTTCTGAACTAAGTTTGTTTTAACCGTATAAGCAGGTGTTTATTGTACTATCGTGTTCAGAATTGCATGGCCAATTTATGAGTGAATTCATTGATAAATTGACCATGCAATTACATGCAAATGTAATTTCTTTAAAATCACAATGAAATGACGTGCTTTCAAAAACTCTCAAGTGGGGACACTTACTGTGACGGACAGAAAACTACGGAACCCTACACTGAGCGTGGCCCGACACGCTCTTGTTAATTTTTGTTGGTATTTCCGCCCCTTTCATTCGGTGACATTTACGGTGTGTAAAAAGGAGACGGATATATTTCGTCTGATCTGTCATCAACTGCAACAGATAATCTATTTTTTTTTTTTTTTTTTTTTATACCACGACGGTGGCAAACAAGCATACGGCCCGCCTGATGGTAAGCAGCTACCGTAACCTATGGACGCCTGCAACTCCAAAGGAGTCACATGCGCGTTGCCGACCCTTTACAAAAAGGAGGATTCACTGTGTTGACGACTAAAGGAACAAGAAGGTCCCTCATCGTCAACACACTGGGTCCTCTTTGAGCTCTTTGGCAACCTTACTCACCAGCAGGAACACAACACTATGAGTAGGGTCTAGTGCTATTTGGCTGTGGTTTTCTGTAAGGTGGAGGTACTTCCCCAGTCGGGCTCTGCTCCAGATTTGAGCGATGACATTCGCTGAACGTGCCCTACCACACTTAGCGAGATGCCATTCGCAGTGCCCATATCTAGTTGAGGCAATTGACATATGCCTTAAAAGTGAATTTAAATTTAATTGAGAACGTTGCAGGAGTTCTATCTCACTCGCGCTTAAGATGAGAGAGTGAAATGCACTAGAAACAAATTCAATTTGAATTTAAATGTTCGTCTTGAAATACGATGTATCATCAGAAAGAGATGCCACATGTACGTATTTTGAATTTGCCGCGCGTGTCTACTGACAGAAATGGTTTGCCAGACTATAAATGATAGATAAACGAGAGTAGAAAAAAAATATTTTTATCTACACTCACTTTGTAAGTCGTCTAAAACGTGTTCAAAAACGGTAGGCAATGGCTAGCATTACCACAACCGATTTTACTATGATAAGCTTTTTATGTGTGGCAGTAACGTAATTTTAACTTTACATGCTCAACTATTGATGTGTTATGAGTTTTGATAACATAATGTACCCTGCACGCTCCCGCACGGCCGCCGACACGCGCCTCCCCGACCGCCGGCACAATCGAGTTGGTCGTGGCGGTGCAATGGCGGCCATTCTATGGTTTCGGAATACGGCATTTAGGATAAATAATATGAGTGTAGATAAAGCAGTGTATGCAACTGTACGTAATTAGGCCTTAAAACACTCGTGTGATCTTATTATGAAACTCACCTGCGGCTCGTTTCATAAAACCACACACATGTTTTAAGGACCCTTATTACGTAACAGTTACATAAACTACTAGTTGGGTTCACAGGGCACCTCTGTTAGCAGTTGCATTATATCACATAATAACCCTATAGGGTCTTTATGAAGAATAGACTAGATAGACTTTTTTGAAATTGCATAAGACATGCTTTTATATTCGTTTGCGGGACCATATAATATAACTGACAGATAAAAGTACCAGAGTAAAAAAATGACTTAATTAATTGCCGCAAAAATACTTCATTTAGTTTTGAACATTCACCTGCAATGTTCACGTGTCTTTCCTGACCTTCAGTGCGTTAACATGACAGATCACATTCGACGTGCCGCATACATCCGTCTCGTTCTACCTATGAGATGAGACGGATGTATGCAGCGCACTAAACGTAATCCGACATGAAATGTCAGCATAGATCGTTTGTATGTGTTGCTGTCGAAACTGAAGGAAAACGATTCGAAGCCCGATTATTCGTTAACGCCTATAGAAAATATTCAGAATTTTCTACATGACTCGTGGTAGAGGTACAGCCCATATTTAACAATCTATACCTACTATTTCATAAGTAGATCACTATTGCTGCCTTTTCAACCGACTTCAAGATTATGAAGGAGGAGGTTATCAATTCGTGGGGACCTTTGTTTTTGCTATTTTTTTTATGTATGTTCACCGATTATTCGAAGACGGCTGGACCGATTTTGAAAATTCTTTTTTTGTTTGAAAGCGTATACTTCACAGTTGGTTCCATAGTAACCATGTCAGGATCTGATGATGGGATCCTGGAGAAATCTAGGGAACTCTTCAACTTTTATAGGCACACCTATGGTGATTTGAGTATTTTTTACAGCAGATCGAGCATTTGGTGTTGGAAAGGTGGATGCTTAGTGAAGTCGGTTCTTTTTTGTTTAAAATTATTTCAAATCGAGATCTCGAGAATCTCACAGACGCTGTGGGTAAAAGTTTAAGTAGGTGAATCAACTACCGGATATCTAAATTTATTGATGTACACTACCGCGCTTCCATTTTTGGTATGTATAACGTCATCGTTGTTACTCTTATCATTTATAAAAGCGAAGACCTATGCTTAATCTATCAAGTTTCAGCGAATCCATAAGTGCGTATTATCTATTCCGATAAGCTAAGTCCTGGCGTGTATTAAAACATGCGTATCAATTTCAATGCAATATAGATCGTGTCTGAAAGGAATAAAGTTCTAAGTTGTTGTCATCAGGTTGTAGACAAAACAAATGCAACACTATTTTCTACACATCTTGATTTAAAATACACCGACGTGTGTTACAAAAATAACGAGGATAAGATAAAATGTTTGATTTAAACGCATTGTGAAATTAGTAGCTGTAATGTAAACAGGTGTAACAAGTGATCGTCCTAAAAATGTCCAGTTCATCCGAAAGTGATAGCAATGTTCATCACAGCGACAGAGAAGAACTTGCAAGAAACAACAGAGTTAAAAGGAACAAATACAGGCCTAACTTCAGATTAATGCAAGATCTCAGGCCGAACAAAGAAACAAAAGATGATCAGTCCTACAACGTTAGAATTGTTGATTTGAGTGAAAGCTTAAATGACGTGACAGTGCAAGATGGAATCATGAAAGCACCGCCTTCTGTAACCTCTCCAGAAGCCGAAAACATTCCTATGTTTGAAGAAAAAGTCTCAGAAGAAGATAGAGAAATAGAGAACGAATATCCGAGCCCAGAAGAGCAAATCTACAACAAAAGAGCGTTATCTAAGGACAGTCGGACGTATGAATTGGAGAAATTTGAAAAGAATGCAATGATCATCTTTAATCAGGAGAACATTGACGGTTATACGAAAAGACTGGGAACAGAGAAAGATGTGGAGGCTTTGGAGACTACGTTTAAGAAATTCGGATTCGAGGTGACGGAGAGGAAGGATCCAACTAAATCAGATCTATTTAGCGAGCTCGACACATGTAGGTATTATCCCGGATGGAACGAAGATTATGTGTATACACCGTGGGCTGGAATAACCCGACAGATTTTAACCACGAATTTCTAAGACCAAAAGAAGGAAAAAATATTATGTGACAAGGTCAATTCCGCCAAAAAAAAAATTTTTTTTTCTTTTTTTTTTTTCTATTTTTGAATGTTTATTAAAAGCAAATGTTATTAATAAAATTATCGCCTAAAACAAATTGGTACATTTTTGGTTTGTAAAAATTTAGTTTCTGCAAAGGTTTCCTTGTCACTTTGATATCTGTCAATAAGGACGTGTAAACTATGTCCAATAGTGACAACAACGCCATTAGAAAGGCGTTTTGTGATGAGTTATAATAAAAAGTGTATTTTTTTTTATTGGTATTAACTCTGAAACTAGGCGTATTCCAGAAAAGTTTATAGGATATTTTAGTATCTAAATATGATCAGGAATACACTGTTAAAATCTGTCTAGTTATATGGGCCCACGGTGTATACATTTAAGGTGAAAGCTAATAAGGCATTTTGTTAGTTTATTAGGTACTGTTTAATTTTTTGTGCATTGGTAGAAACAATTGTTCCCATTTACATCTAAAACGGTTTAAGTATTTGATTTTTACGGATTTCGACAAAGGAAATTAGGTGATAAATACCAGTTCTTAGATACCTACGTGTTAACTCGATAGATCGCCCACTTATAATTTTGTCAGGGTTTTTTATTTTTATTTCTTCTTATGTTAGATATTGAAGGTGTAACTACTTATTATTGAACACAAAGATTTATTTAATCATCAACTACCGATCAAGTAATATATAGTAGGGAATGTAGGGATACACAATTAGCTCAAAAAAATGGCCCCACAATAGTACCGCAAGAACGACTCGGGCGGTACTTTCTTTGACAGTCTTATTACGGTATAAGACTGGCCGATTACAAATGTTCACGAGCCATATTTCCAGTAAATATTGTTTGAGTCTGTACCTCCTTTACATTGCTGGTCGAAGTTCTCAAATATGAAGTTTCATGAATGAAATGACGAAATTCGCCAGACGAATGAATGTGGGAATCACAGGCAGGAATCCCCGTATGACCTAATTGGTGGTGGCATCGTGGTGGCATCTGACATCTGATAAACTGACATCGAACTTTTAGTGGCAGGAATGAAAGTGTCATAGGGACTTACCCACGATATTAATTAATCGATAAATCCTTACCACAGATCTAGTATAGTAAGATGGCTTGACAACGATCAGAAGTGCGACGAAAAGTGAAATGCAAGAGTGTGCGTAAATTGTCTATGTGAGCGTAAAAAATAGTGATACCAAGTACAACAGGTCAATTATTTATCGATATTTGACTTTCTTATCGATAAGTTGCAACGTTAAATTTATATTCATGTTTTACAGTAAAGGGTATATTCAAATTCTAGGAAACAAAAATATATTAAGCTAAAAAAACCGGCCAAGAGCGTGTCGGGCCACGCTCAGTGTAGGGCTCCGTAGTTTTCCGTACGTCACAGTAAGTGTCCCCACTTAAGATTTTTTGAAAGCACGTCATTTCATTGTGATTTTGTAGAAATGACAGATACAATGAACACCTGCTTATACGGTTAAATTACAAACTTAGTTCAGAAATTATTTTGTAATTTTTTTTCAAAAACTTTCAAGTTCAAAATAATTTTCCTAGAAAGTTTTTATAAAGTTCTACTTTTGAGATTTTTTCATATTTTTGAAACTTATGGTTCAAAAGTTAGAGGGGGGGTGACACATTATTTTTTACTTCTGGAGCGATTATTTCCGAAAATATTTACATTATCAAAAAAATATTTTAGCAAACCCCTATTCAAGGATATTGTATCATGTAAATGGGCCTTTATAAACGACCTTTTGAACGGATGTATTGTAACATTTGTAACAGGCCTGCAACTACGGAGCCCTACACGAGCATGGCCCGACATGCTCTTGGCCGATTTTTTTTACACGGCATAAGCATATAGAGCGAGTGAGGGTTTTGAACTCAGTTCTAATTGTGTCGGAAGTTTAATTTTTTTATTTTAGTCTTGACAATTGTCCATTTACTTTACTCGAAGCTCCGTATCTATTGCACAATATCAATAAAGTATTACACTTGAGGAGTTGAAAACGGGTATCCTAGGACCCATTTTCATTGTCCTTAAGCATAATGCTGACTCATTTGCTTGTATCATTTCAGTCAGCAACACAGATTTCACCGACTACGGCTGCATTGCTGTGGCGATCCTGACGCATGGCTCAAGGAACGGGCTGCTGCGAGCCCGCGACGCGCCTTACTGTGAAATGGAGCTGCTTAATCTCTTCATGGACAAGCCCATGCTCGTGTCGAAGCCTATACTGTTCATCATCCAGGTCGGTCATCTTATAACCTTACACACGGCTCGAAGAAGAATATTGATGCTTTTAAACTTTGAAACCCCAACGAGACATTGAAAACCGGCTAAGAGCACGTCCATAATAAGCCGATTTCTTCGTGTTTACGCGCGACACGCACACATCTACAACTCGTGGACGAGCGGTATTGGTTCAAACGTCAAAAGTGAGTGTGTGTGCACGAGATCGCCACTCATTATGGAATCACAGTTTTATCTTCGTGGGATTACGTCTTCTTAATTTATATGTCTATGGTCGGGCCATACTCAACGTAGGGTTCTGTAGTTACCGCCCTGTCACAATACACCCACTCAAAAGGTTGTTTTTGTATGAAATTTTGCGGCTCTTACGTCCTTTCATTGTACTATGCGGCACTTACGTCCTTTTTAACCCCCGACGCAAAAAGAGAGGGGTGTTATAAGTGTAACGTGTCTGTCTGTCTACCTATCTGTCTGTGGTATCGTAGCTCCCAAATGGATAAATCGATTTTCGCTTAGTTTTTTTGTGTCATAGATAATTTTATCCCGAGTGTTGTTTGCCGTGTTCCAATCTGTTCAGCCGTTTGAAGATCATCAGCTCTTTTCTAGTGCATGAGGGGATTTGACTATCTTCCTTATGTCCTATCGATTCGAAATTTGGTAACATGTTACTTCAATGATATTGAAAGTTAAATATATGGTAAGGTCAACTCTGTCTCTCAAGATGTAGGTAATACCTACTTTAAAAAGGACCAAATAAAAGTAAAATTAAAAATTTTAAAAACTCCCGATACAAAAATAAACTCTAAAAACTAACAAATAATATTTTAAACCTGTTATAATTATTATCGTCACATATGTAAGTTCAAATATTTTTATTTTCCAAGCGTCGTCGCGCCGGGGGACCGCTATGTGAGAAAAACGGGTGTAGTATTTTTCCAACAACAGCTACCTGATTAGTTTTTAGAGTTAATTTTTGTTACTAGGCGTTTTTGAGTTATAAACTCAACCGATTTTATTCCTGCCTTACTTTTAAGAAAGCCTAATACTGGACTTTTGTCTAAAACTACTCAATTTTGTTTTGCAGGCATGCCGCGGCACCAAAAAGACGGCGGGCATGGCCGTCCACTCAGCCGGCCGCGTCCGTCGTGACCTGGACGAGGATGTGGAACCTTACACGCTGCCCGTGGAGTCCGACATGCTCATACTGCACAGCTCCTACGTTGGGAAACCGTCACATAGGTGAGCGTACGGTAGGCTGCTAAATTTTAGTATCGATATTCGGCCCGAACACGGGAATACCTACAATGACACTTGACAGCTAGCAGGATGCAGCGGTGGGCAATAATATTATCAGCTTATGATTACGAAATTGAATTCGTGAATACAAAGGATAATTGCGCGGACGGGTTGTCTATATTACCGAATGCCAATGAGATGAGTCAAAGAATAGTTCATATGACAAAATTCCCGAGCAAACGTATCTTCATTTTGCCCAGGATGCGTTACTGTTAGATTATAATAAGATTAATAAGATAAAGCACTGCACTATGCGTGATCCGGTTTTAGCTCGAGTGTTATCTTTTATTCGCGAGGGTTGGCCGGACAATTGTGATTTCGATGGATTAAAACCTTATTTTAACAGAAAGTCGGAACTATATGACGAGCTAGCTACCCAAGTAACACAGGAAGCATTATAACATATGAATAGTTAACTTATTTCGAACTTAACGACCGTATAAACTCTTATATACGTTCACCGAGCAACTTGTCGCATTATATGATGCTTTGAGCTGTATAACGGTTGTATAATGGCATATCTAAATGCTTTTGTAAAGCCTTTAGCTTTAGTGCAGCAAACCACAACGCAACTGTACAGCTTTCGACTGTTTAAAAGCACTTAAGTGCTTTAGGTTCTACAATAGCATTATATAATGCATTAAGCTGTATAACGGTTGTATAATGGCATGTATAAATGCTTTTTTAAAGCCTTTAGTTTTAGTGCAGCGAACCAAAATGCAACTGTACAGCTGAATGCTGTACAGTTGCGTTTTGCTTTGCTACACTAATGCTTCGGTGTGGTTTAGTGCCTTAGGTTCTACAATAGCATAAATAAATGCTTAATGCTGTTTATGAGCATGAATATTAGCCATTATAATGCCACGTAAATCCGGTATACAGCTTTCAGCTGTTTTTAGTGCTTTAGGGTGTACAATAGCATTTATAAGTAGGTAACACGTTCCTAATGCAGTATAATAGCAATAATATAAACCATTATAAAGCCAAGTAATTCACTATAAGGGGCTGTTCATAAATTACGTCATTTCTAATGGGGGGGGGGGGGTCTGGACATCGGATGATGGTAGCATGACGTAGGAGGGGGGGGCGATCATTCCGAAGATCACATCATCAATGTGTAAAAAAAGGAATGAAAGTCGTGTTTCTATAAACTTTTAATGCTATAAAATATTATCTACTAAATAGTTTTTTATTTTACAATTAAGCTTAAAACGCATTTTTTTTAATGACGTCACTTTATTTGGCAGGGGGCGGGTTGGATGATTTTAGGGGGGGGGGTAAAATCATCAAAAATTGATGACGTCATTTATGAACAGCCCCTATACAGCTTTTAGCGGTTTTATTGCCTTAGGTTCTACAATAGCATAAATAAACGCTTAATGTTGTTTAATAGCATAATTATTCACGTGTAATGCTGTAGGCATAAATAAGGCATTTTTTAAGGGTCACTGAGCTGCTATTGGACTAAGAGCTAGCCACGTCAGATATATGAGAACAAAACCCGTCTGGTTAGATTGCTATACTATTCTTGTTGCTAGATCCCGGCATCTGGCAGCTTTTAATGGGTGGAGGTCACAGTAACAGACTAGCAAAATGTTTTAATTGGAAAATAGTAATACCAAACTAGGTAAAAATTGCCGAAGTTGTACAGGACAGGGCCTATATTTTAAGGGGCTCCCTGGCGCCGACGACCTTAGATCTGATTCCCTTAGTTTTCTAATGATTTATATAGCTTATCATATTATCAGTAACGGCTTTAAACAATATAGTATCCTATATTTACTTCAATATTCATTGTCTTCGAGATATTTGACATCAAAGTCGAACCGGTTTAGGCTAAAAAAGTGGTTTTATGGTCATAAATTTTGTTTTAATTAGTTAAAAATTAAAATCTCTCCACAGTTTTTAGAGACATCAAAGAGGAACCCTAATATGTAGATTACGTATATGTAAGATTCTTTATACCATTCGATCGATAAAAGTGTTTTTTAGACCATATTTTAAAAATATCATAAAAAAATAACGGCTCATTTATTTCAAGATCCGGCTCACAGAATGGAGATAAAAGATTTAAAAACCGATAGTCGTTTGCCTTATAATTCTATCTATAGTGAATATGTTGGAATATCGACTCAAAACTGGTCAAAAATCGATAAAAAAAAACGTTAGACCAAAAAATATTGTGTATTATTACCATACATCGGGGTTTTCGGTCCGGGAATGTTTGACATTAGCCAAAGAGTAGGCATTAATAATTATTTTACATGTTTTTTTAAAGTGGGGCATTCCACTCATACAATAGTATGTTATTCAATCAAATACAAACACTGAAAACATTGAAAAAATAATCAACCCAGCAGGATTTGAACCTTGCATCGATACGCCTTACCGGGGCTCGATCGCTTTACCAATTAAGCTATGGGTTCAGTTACTGAGTTGACGAAATTCTCAATGCCTTCAATCATCTTTTTGCATTTATTTTTACATCGACTTTATAGCAGCCGTAAGCGACATCTAGGTGCTAACTACTAGAGTTAGATACCCTTCCCGCCGACCCTTTTACAAGTGTCACAACGGAAATAATAGATGGCGCTGCTATCAACTCATAATTATTTTACATGTTTTTTTAAAGTGGGGCATTCCACTCATACAATAGTATGTTATTCAATCAAAATGTTCAAATCAATTGTTTTTTTTTTCAATGTTTTCAGTGTTTGTATTTGATTGAGTAGGCATTAACTTAAAAAACAGAATGTACTCTAGCACGTTTCTACCTAATGAATAATTGATCGAAAAAATCATAGGTATATACAATTTATATGTAATAGCTGACTATTATGTATATATATTGTAGGTACATATACCTATGATTTTTTCAAGTATTTTTTTATTAAATCATGTAATGATTGATCATTGTCAACCTCTTCAGTTAATCAAATAGTTCATAAATATCGGACGTCAAGATTAATATTTGACACTTATTATACCGTGTCTTTGTCTTCGGTAGATCTAGTTAATAAATTTCGGATATGCAATTGCATTTTTAAAATACTAAGTATATAATAGTCAATACAAACATGCCTCTAAGAAAAAAAGCTCGTATCATAGTGTGTAAGCTATTCACAGAGAGGTAGTTATTCATTAGGCATAATATGATATTTTCTCAGACTAACTCTCAACCTATCTGTTTATCTCTACTCTTTCTCAAATTGCTCCCGCACCGAAAACCCCGATGTATGATTATTACGTAAACAAAAACAGTAGGCGACAAACTATGAACTATATTTTATTATACATCGTTTGGCACTACTTTCTCCCAACATAAACTTTTGTATAATTTCTCTTAATATTGTATAGTATTTGTATAGTTTCTCATAATATTGCATCAAACCCAGATCTCTAGGATTTATTTTCTTGAAATGGTTTGCATTCTTTGACCTCCACCACTTTAAAGCTGCCAGATGTCCAGATCAAGAATTAAGCATAGTATACCAAACTGACTAGAGGGGTTTGGTTGCTCTCATTATTGTGTCATATCCGACGTCGCTAGCTCTCCGTCTATATACACCAACGCCATTTTGTAAATAATTTATAACCTAAAAATAAAATCATGCGGACCTATTTATACAAGGAAAACCTATATAATAATGAAATTACTTAATTTAAGACTGCTCAACCAACACTATTATGTTAATAATGCAAAACTCGTTCTATACGAGGATTACACAATTGTTTTGTTTATTGACGCATATCTTTTTATAATATTTTATAGCAAAACCACAATAAATCAAAGGCGCGTGAAAATTTTCAATGAAACTTAGATACACATTTACAGTAAACTACATTGCGCAGTATTATTTGAAGGATATAATAACGTAAGAGTCAAAAACTTTTATAAATTTTGTTAGGATGCAAACAAATATGACGTGTCACTCATTCAGTTTTTTGTACCGTCTTCGTCCATTTTATATTGCGAGACAAAGTAGTTAAATCACTACGTTCATTGTATTATAACATTTGTTCCGTCGGTGTTAAAGACGTTTTTGCATTGTCGTAAGGTTTATTTTACTACACGCTTATGCTAGTATAATGCTTTTGTATTGCGATTGGCAAGTTAATCGAGAGTACTTATGCTTCTTTACTGCGATTAGCAAGTTTTTTGGCCGTATTAATGCTTCTTCAATGCAGTTGGCAACTTAATAGAGCGTACTAATGATTCTTTAATGCGATTGGCACTTTCCATGGCAACGATAATGCTAATAGCGCAGACATATTGCGCCTGTAATGCTATTAAATGACCTGTATAGCATCTCAAGCTGGGTAATTCGTGCCCATTTAAGACCTATATCAGCACTATAAACGTTTATAATGCTACTATAAAACGAACTGAAAATGCTAAAAGCATACAGATATGCTGTAAGATGGACGTTATACTGCTTTGATGTGTTACTTGGGTATACTTCATTTTATTTGAGATTAGAAAAATGTTGACAGAACGATGTACAGGGTTCTTTATTAGGCACGATACATGTCACAACTGTCAAAGTGCCTACGCCGTCATTAAACATACTTAAATATATTTGTATTTATAGTAAAGCCATCCCTACGTATTTGTGAATGTTAGATTGAGTATTTAACAATATTTTGGTAGTATATGCACGAAATATTTTATTTTTATCATTGCTAATGTTCTTGTTAATGTTGCACAATAAAATACCTAGAGAAGAAGAGGTTCTAAACGGATGGTTCGATTTTTAAATATGTTCTCGCGTCAATAGTATCTCTCAGTCATAGGATAGTTTTTAATGTTTAAAGCTTATTGTGATTCTTATTTAAGTAAAGGTATTTACTTGCTCTATTATTGTGCGTTTGGTTGGAGGGTTATGGAGCAATCAGAGGCAGACCCGAGTGGCATACAACAAGAAAAGCCACCTCGTAGTCCACCAAATCTTTTATCATCACCTAAGACAATGTTTTATTATTTAGTATTATATAATAACACTATTACATAACGTATAGAAGCACTTTTATTTACGAAAATTTATTAATAAGTTTGGTAAAAAACTAGATGTTAAGTTTTCGTTTTAGAACGTACGTGCGTCACTGTCAGGTCAATTTTTCATTTTTCATGTGTCTGTAACGTGATAATCAAAACGAAATTGTCTTTTTATTGTTGTGTTGGATTATTTATTCTGCAAATTGTTATTATTTATTCACAAATGTGAACTGTTAATCATGTTAACTAATCGTTTGTTGGCCTGCTTGCAATGTGTTTAAATTGCACATTTAGAACAGGTTGGCAACTACTGTTTCTATGTTTACTCAATTTCTAATCTCAAAAAAAACGAAGTATAGGTTGCGGGAGTCCGCTAGATGCGGGTGGCGCAGGACCGGTCATTGTGGCACTCTTTGGGGGAGGCCTATGTCCAGCAGTGGACGTCTTTCGGCTGATATGATGATGATGATGATAGGTTGCGTTATGTGGGGGCACCGTGGAGTAATACCGAAGAAGTGTCGCGACAAGGTTTTCAAAATCCTGCATGAACCAAACATGGGTATAGTTAAGACGAAGGCGTTAGCTCGTCGTTAGCATGTCGCGAGTGCGCGTCGTGCGCCGCGGTGGCAAGCGCGCCGCCGCCGCCGCGGCATATACCGCGCCGCTGGCCATGGCCAACGCGGGCTTGGACTAGGGTTCATGTAGACTTCTCGGACCCTCTCACGGGAAAATGTTTTTAACATTAGTAGATGCAATGTTCAAATGGCTCGAGGTGTTCCAGGTACCCAGCACGGCCGCCGTTTCAACCATAGAAAAATTTACCGAAGTATGGGCTAGATGGGGAATACCTAAACAAGTAAGCGATAACAGCCCGCCTTTCTAGAGCAAGGAATTTGCTATTTTTTTGGCTTCCAACCAGGTAGAACATATTTTCATAGCTCCATATCACTCGGCTTCGAATGGAGAGGTAGAAAATTCGGTCAAAGTCATTAAGCAGGTCATTAAAAAGGCAGTAGTAGAAAGGACTGACATACTAAACGCTATGAACACATTTTTAATCTAATATAGGATTACGGGACATAGTGCAACAGGCCAGAGCCCCGCAATGCTCATGACGGGGAGGCAGTTGCGAACACGATTAGATTTATTAAAGCCCAATGTAAGCACAAAAGTAATTAAAAACCAACTGCGGCAAACTCGCTTAGCCGGGTGAGTACAACGAAATCTAGAAGTAGATGAGAACGTGTGGTATCGTAAATATCTAAAGGGAGAAAAATGAAAACCCGGGAGGGTGTCAGGGGTATTAGGTGGTACCGATAACGACGTAACGGATGCCAGGGTAACACAATACCATCCACTATACGGCACAGCCACTTCGACCAATTAAAGCGGAGACCAAGGAGTAGTATAGTCTGTCCACAGAGTCTCCAAAGGTGCCACCGGTACCCATAATTGAACCTACGACACCGCGAGCCAGTGCCAATGGGTCGAAATGCGAAAAGTTTGGCGAAAAGGAAGGATGACGTAGAATGCTTTGGTACTCCCGGTAAAGGAATCGGTAGTGGTAATGAGCAGGATGATCAGCCGTCGACCCCTCTTGTACAGGCTCGGCCGTGCCCGCATAGACAATGTCGATTAAAGAAGCCAATATATAAACAATAACGTGTATAATTAAATAGTAGTTAAATAGGTAAAATAACTCCCTTGTAACGTTGCGTAACGGATGGTTTGCTTAGTTATGTATTTAAAACATTCTTCTGTAAGATGTAAAAAATAAAACGAGTATTGATGGATGTGTTAGTCTAACAATAATTATTCCGTTTAGAACCTTATTCTGTGTACGTAAACTACGTAAGTTAAATCACTATGTATAAAAACAATAATAATTTTAAACAAAAAAGAACCGACTTCACTTAGCATCCACCTTTCCAAAATCAAATGCTCGAGCTGCTGTAAAAAATACTTAAATCAATAGTGACACCTATAGAGGTGTGCCTATAATAGTTGAAGAGTTCCCTCGATTTCTCCAGGATCCCGTCATCAGATCCTGACCTGGTTACAATGGGACCAACTGTGAAGTATACTCTTTCAAACAAAAAAAGAATTTTCCAAATCGGTCCAGCCGTCTTCGAATAATCGGTGAACATACATAAAAAAAAATTGCAAAAACAAAGATCCCGACGAATTGATAACCTCCTCCTTCGAAATCTTGAAGTCGGTTGAAAACTGAGTCGCTGTCCGCTGTTTCTCCCTATGTATGCTTAGATCTTTAAAACTAAGTAACGGATTTTAATGCGGTTTTTTTTAATAGATATAATGATTCAAGAGGAAGGTTTATATGTATAATATATGCATAATATAGTAGAGAAACACTAATGATTTTGGAGGTTTCTAATGTGATGTCGTAAATAAACCCATTTTTTGCGCTTACATTGCAAACACTGGCTGAGTCCTAAGAGATAGATCAAAATAATGTACTACAGTATTGTACATCTTAAAAAGGTCTACAAAAAAGTCCTTGATGGTATATGTCTATCTCTTAGGGATAACCCACAATAACCATTTTTTTTCCCGAGCGAAGCCGGGGCGGGTCGCTAAGTTACTTAATTCTAGCTTGTCCTTGGCGAGTAATTATTGTTGGGCCATGTATTGTCCTTCTCAGATAACATTGTAACTTTATGATGCTACCTTCAGTAGCATCTACCTAAGATTAATATACCTATAGAACAGATGTTCCTTGCTTTAGATTTATTAAGTTGAGTTTAGTAGATAATTAGTTATGTAACCAGTTTTCTAGCGTTAGCATTGATTAAGCGTGGATAAGTGTGATGTACTGATACTACTGATGTAGGTAAAAATAGATATAGCGGCTGACGTGTGTCACATTTACATACGCCAGTCCGGAATAAATTCTCGAACTAACTGGGTGCCTAACATTGCTACTTACCTATCCGTGTACCTCCTAAGGGCTTGTGCACAAATCACGCGAGGTTTTTTCGGCTACTTTTTGACCCTCCCCTCCCCCTTGGTGATATTCGGTGAGGTTCTTGACTAAACCCCCCGCCCATAACCTCACGTATATTTTTTGTCATTCGACCGCGGGCGGGGTCAAACGCGGTCAAGGCCAAATTTTGTAAAATATACTTGCTATTTTGAGGTGCTAAGTAAATATTTATGTTTAACGAATCCGAGAAAAAGTGATTTGTGGTAGAAATTTTTCTTAGTTTCGTTCACTAGAAAAATACACGTGAGGTCTCCTTATCCGCCCCCCCCCCCCCCCCCCCACCCCCAACGCGATCTGTCGTGATTTTTTCCTGACCCCCCCTCCCCTATCGAACTTCGCGAGATTTGTGCACAAGCCCTAATACGTTACACTTACCTATTTACACATCTGTATTATTTGTACCTAAGCGAAAAGTAGGCATGAAGGTGCCTAACCTAATACCCGTCCTGTTTCGTCTATTCTACAAATGATGTGTTTCTCTAATTTAAATGGGACTATAGGTCTGTTTGTTATATCTCTAAAGTTAATATACATTTAGATGTGAATGTTTGTTTCCTGAATAAATAAATAAAAACATGTTCGTTGTCTTGTTACCGTTGCAGTTGGTAATCGCTTCAGAATTTTATTGGCAGGGAAATCATTCGCGCATTCCACAACAAGAGCCATCATGGAAAGAAATTCCTCTGATATCATGTGCTGATTTGGGTAAATGGATTATCGGTCTTAGTGGCACCCTATAATCGTAGTTTCAGATAGGTAACGTCCACTAACCCACCTGGTCTTACAGGTTTCCGACTAAATGTTAGTGCCTCTCTAAATACCTTCTTAATTTTCAGAAATGAGCTCCACGGTTCCTGGTTCATACAATCCCTCTGCAGTAAGATAGGCCAGATGGCTGACTCTCACGACTTCGAGTCAATCCTCACTGAAGTCAAACGAGAGGTCGCCGTAGACCGCCACCACAAAGAGTACAACCGGAGAACTCTAGAAATGGTCACCAATAAACAAATGCCGGTCACTACTTCAACTTTAATACGGAAGTTGTATCTCAAGAAGTTTGGAGAAGATGAGATCTGTTACAGTAAGATGGACACTGAGAGACAAGATTCTAGGAATGAAGTTTTGGATTGTGGGACTCCGCGGATATCGCTGTTTGACCGATGCTCATGTTTTCTCTCACATTTTGAGTACATAAAGAATTGTTTAAGGTACCTAACCTTAACTAATTGCTACAGTTATACAAGTTGTAATTTTATTACAATCAAATATTTTAGCCAAGCTTTTGACGGCTATTGTTTTGTTTACTAATCTGGATAATCCTAATAAGATGGTTACTCGTTAATATCACATTCTGGCTCTAGCTAGAGAGTATACATCAAAGTACGTAAATTGCATTTCACTCTTTCTGTCTGGGCCCATAACCTAATAGAAGAGGCGTTTAGATTAGAAAACTTGTTTGTTTTCAACCGACTTCAAGATTTCGAAGGAGGAGGTTATCAATTCGTCGGGATCTTTTTTTTTGCTATTTTTTTTTTTTTATGTTTGTTCACCGATTATTCGAAGACGGCTGGACCGATTTGGAAAATTCTTTTTTTGTTTGAAAGAGTATACTTCACAGCTGGTCTCATAGTAACCAGGTCAGGATCTGATGATGGGATCCTGGAGAAATCGAGGGAACTCTTCAACTATTATAGGCACACCTATAGTGATTTGAGTATTTTTACAGCATCTCGAGCATTTGCTTTTGGAAAGGTGGATGCTTAGTGAAGTCGGTTCATTTTTGTTTAAAATTATTAAATATGTCATGTGTTATGTCAATATTTTTTCAGCCATTTTGTAGAAGACAACCCTGAGGACGCGACAGCACAAGGTTTCCTGAACGTAGCCAACACTTTCAAGAGCGACAGAGACTTCGATGCCTCCAAACAAGTGATGTTACAGACGATATGTAACCATCTTATAGCGAACGCACAGGAATATACGTATTATAAATATCTGTACTTCTACAAATCTTGAATGTGTCAACCAAAATTGTGTTTTTACTGTGATTGTATTCCACCAAACCTCATGATATGACCACCATGTGTCGTCTCAACAGCCTATAGTAAAACATTATTTACGTCACACCTGGCCATAATGTGAGTTTTACCGCACGCTACGCTTACGGTAATTATGGCCAGATGGAGACGTAAAATCGTGTACTCACCACGGACAGTAAAAAGAAAGCCCTCTATCGCATATTTAATAGTAAATACCTGCGATTTCGGGCTTTCTTTCTTTTACAGTCCTTGGTAAGTAATGTACTAAGGTAGAATTTATAATTGTACGGAGTGACTTGACAAGTCAACAAACACAAATGTTGCCGCAATTCGGCCAGTGCTGTTCTTATCGATATTTTTATTTATTAAGAGTTCTACAAACGCCGCGACTTATTGGTTGCGATATTGTCGCTGCAACTTGATTAAGGCTTAAAGGCTGAAGAATGCTGCAACATGATGTGGAAAATAGGTACGTTACTTTTACGGAATGACTATTACTTGTTGATAAAACTATGCGGTACGCGACAAATTGAAGTCAATTTATAACTTCTGTACATCCTATTATTGGAGACAATAATAATTTCTAAAGGCGGCTACTCATATACCTGCCGTAGGGTTAATACCGGGCGCATGGCTTAGAGAATTCAACCAACCGGAGCGGCCATGTCTGTCATTTTCTATAGAAAAAAGTCTGCTGATTTTTGCGGGGGAGGTAAACGTCAAATGTATGTCTATTCGTACGTAACGTACAAATAGCCACGTCAGATAAACGTCAGTTCGTACAATAAATATGACCACTGGTTATATTTATTGACCATTGTTTTCGGCAGAGGGGAAAGCCTGTCAATGGCCGCTCTGGTTAGTTAAATTCTCCAAGCGCACGGCGGTCGGGCCAATATTGGGATTTCTCTACACACATGCCTGCCGTTCAGTTTGTGAGTGAATATATTGCTGAATGCACGTCTCTAAAATGGCGCCAGAGGTAGCTTAGAGTGAGGAAATGGACATAGGATACTTAACTACTTTTTATCCCGAAAAAAAAAACCTTTTTAGAGGGTCACACGATAACCGAATTCTATGCGGACGAATAATTATCCAAGTATCTTTTCTTCTATTTTAGAAGTAGTTAAGTAGGTATTTTGAGAAATATCGTCTTCTGACTGTTCGTAAATATCGTTACGTTTTGTTGTTATTACTCGTAGAAGTGTTGAATTCAATTATTAAGTGATGTTGCCTCGGATTACGGATTCCTATGGACGTGCAAGAATTAGAACCAGAACAATGTTCATCCAGAATGTCGCCTGCATAATAAAGAGCTCAAATTTACAGAAACTATTTGTAGTCCGCCTCGAACTGAGAAATCGCGATTTCCTTGTAAATGCATTGACCAATATACAAAGACTCTTATCATGATTGTTTTGCGCCTTCTAGCTCCATAACCTATGGATCGATCCTGCTCATATACGAACTCTCAAATTATATTGATTTCTGCTATAACCCCAACAAATTTCATAAATCATAAACTTATATAGATGTCATATACAAAGGAAAAAGTGACCTAGGCCTCTGGTGCCCAGGGCTGGGATCGAACCAGCGTCTTCGCGGCAGAAGACGCTGGTTCGATCCCAGCCCTGGGCACCGGAGGCCTAGGTCACTTTTTCCTTTGTATATGACATCTATATAAGTTTATGATTTATATAGTAGTGTGTCTACTTAAAATAAACAAATCAAAATATTTTTAAAAAATAATTTGATTTGTTCTTCAGTTGTAAATTTCATAAAGATTAGAAAAAAACGTTACTACAGTTACCGCAGAACAACTATTCAAAAAGCCATCGAAATGCAGCGATGTCCAGGTAGCCCGCTGACAGTTCCGTTTCCGTTTCATCCGAAGCTGTCTATAACTTCACTTCGCTTAGGCTCCGCTCGTTCGACGAGATAGAAAAATGTATGATATGTTGTGTAAGTTAACTATACGATTTGTTAGCGACAACGTATTTCAAAACTTTTGTCTGATTTGAATATTGTAGCATTTCAGGCTATGACATGATAATTTAATTTCCTAACGTTTATGGATCCTTTAAATGGAATCGTATTGGTAGTGTTTAGTACAACATTACACTTTTCGATACTTTTTATCGACATATACTCATGACTATTTTATTTTTGCTATTCCAGGCAACATTTTAACTGTCAGTCATGTGTCAAGTCACTTTTTATAATTAGAAATTCAACCGTAGGTAATACCCACTCATACTACGTCGTCACTTGTCTTTTCGTCGTGGTGCGCTGTCAGAAAGTGCCTTTAGTGACGTATTTTATAACGCGCTATAAGTGCGATATTTCATCACATTTCGTCGGATAGAACCACGATAGAAGACAATTTTAAACTATGTAAATTTCTATATTTTTTCGTAAAATATCGAATGTCCATTGCTTAAAAGAAAAGGACTAACGCAAAAAATGCGGACTTAATACCATAGGGTACTCTCTATCAGCTTCTTTCTGCCTTGGGCCATCCGACATCCGATATCGGATATCGGATCGGACAGTGTGTAAACTACAATCGGTACGATTAAACAAACAATAAAATGAGTTTTCCAAAGGCTGTTACGGCTCTTATGTGTGATGGACTAGGCCAGGCGCTCATACCGCGTGACACTACTTGAACAGCTATTTCAACAACAAGTCAAATTTGCCCGCAGCTAAGTATGTCTTCTGGACTAAGAGCTGGCCACGTCAGATATGACACAATAATGAGAGCAACAAAACCCGTCTCGTTAGATTGGTATACTATCTTTATTGCTAGATCCGGGCATCTGGCAGCTTTTAATGGGTGGAGGTCAGAGTGACAGACTAGCAAAATTTTTGAATTGGAAAATAGTAATACCAAAATAGGTAAAAACTGCCGAAGTTGTCTCAATTATAAAGGACAGGGTCTATATTTTAACATTAGAACAAAATAACATAGCGTATTATTTCGGAAACAGAAACAGTCGGCGACAAACTATGAATTACATTACACGTCGCTTGTCACTTAGTTCCCCCCACAGAAACTTTTGGCAATGGTATAATGTAATTATTTATATGATTTCTCATAATATTGCATCATACCCAGAACTCTAGGGTTTGTCTTTTTGAAGTGGTTTGCATTCTTTGACCTCCACCACAATACAGCTGCCAGATGTCCAGATCTAGAAATAATCATAATATTGCAAACTGACTAGATAGAGCGGTTTCGTAGCTCTTATTATTGTGTAATATCTGACGTGGCTAGCGCTTCGTCTATTCAGTCAATTTCACTCAATAAGTTGTATTTCTGTATACTGATGTTAATGTTATATTTGAAGTAAGTACCTATTTTATGGAATAGATTTAGTACTGAACATGTAAATGTGTTTTCAATCTGATTCATCACCATTTCGCTGCTACGAAGAATTTTCGTTAAATATCAGGGCCACGATTCGACATGCCAAACTGCGAGACGTGGCTCTCACATTTGTCTCGCTAGGTGATAGAGTGAAATCCATCTGTCCACACCTAACTGTCAATCTGTCAGTAGGTCTCGCTAGAGCGTTTTGTCTATGGCTATGGCCACCATTTTAGATGTTACTCTTGAGTGACTCCTCCCCAAATTTCAACTGTCACAAAAGTGTGATCTCATAGTTATCTTGCTACCTACTGTCAGTTATGTCATGTCGAATAGAGGCCCAGGAAACCCATGTGATTGGATACGGCGTAGCACTACGAACGGATACTTGCGGTGGATGATTTAAAAACCTTGCCTGATGGCATGTTGTGATCAAAGTAAGTTTATTTAGGCTGGGAGCTATGGCCGTTTGCTACCCCGTGAGGTGGGCTGCTACGGCCAAGCAACAATTTATCCTACTTACCCAACTACAGCCAAGCAAACAGACGAGGTATGATTTGTTCTATTGATTTGAAATTTTAAACAAAAACCGGCCAAGAGCGTGTCGGGCCACGCTCAGTGTAGGGTTCCGTAGTTTTCCGTCCGTCACAGTAAGTGTCCCCACTTAAGAGTTAAAATAACACCGCCATGTAGGATATGATATGAGCGTTCCACGTACAGCGACATCTATCGGCAAATTAAGTAAACTATTGCGCGCAAGCTTAAAGTATGGAAAATGATTTCTATGGGATAATTCTTTATTGCGTGAACCGATTTTCACCGTTTTTACTTTATTTGAAAGCACGTCATTTCATTGTGATTTGGTAGAAATTACAGGTACAATAAACACCTGCTTATACGGTTAAATTACAAACTTAGTTCAGAAATTATTTTGTATTTTTTTTCAAAAACTATTCAACCTATCAAGTTCAAAATAATTTTCATAGAAAGTTTTTATAAAGTTCTACTCTTGAGATTTTTTCCTATTTTTAAAACATATGGTTCAAAAGTTAGAGGGGGGGGGGGCACATTTTTTTTTACTTCTGGGGCGATTATTTCCGAAAATATTTCATCATCATCATCATATCAGCCGAAAGACGTCCACTGCTGGACATAGGCCTCCTCCAAAGAGTGCCACAATGACCGGTCCTGCGCCACCCGCATCCAGCGGACTCCCGCGACCTTCACCAGGTCATCAGTCCACCTTGCGGGGGGTCTACCCACGCTGCGCCTTCCGGTTCGTGGTCGCCACTCGAGAACCTTTCCGCCCCAACGGCCATCTGTTCTACGAGCAATGTGCCCCGCCCACTGCCACTTTATATTAGCGATTCGGAGGGCTATATCGGTTACTTTGGTTCTGCTGCGGATGGCCTCATTTCTGATGCGATCACGCAGAGAGACTCCAATCATAGCCCTCTCCATTGCCCTTTGGGTGACTTTGAGCTTTCTTATGAGGCCCATTGTAAGCGACCACGTTTCAGTACCATATGTCATCACTGGCAACACACACTGGTCAAAGACTTTCGTCTTGAGACACTGCGGAATATTGGACAAAAAGATGTGCCGTAGCTTCCCGAACGCTGCCCAACCGAGTCGGATTCGTCGATTGACCTCTTTCTCGAAGTTGATCTGCCTAACTGGACAGTATGTCCTAAGTATATATAATCGAATAATCGTCCACAACTTCGAGTGTAAAGTCTCCGATTGTAACGGGAGTTGGTGCTACATGGGTATTTGACATGATTTTCGTCTTATCCAATGTTCATCTTTAGACCAACTCGCTCGGAGGCTTTACTGAGGTCATCGAGCATCGTGCTCAAATCCTCCATGGTCTCAGCCAAGACTACTATATCGTCAGCAAACCGAAGGTGAGTGATGTACTCGCCGTTTATGTTGATGCCTAGCCTTCTCCAGTCCAGAGTCTTGAAAACATCCTCCAGTGCAGCGGTAAACAGTTTAGGAGAAATAACATCTCCTTGCCTGACTCCCCGCTGCAACGGAATAGGCCTCGAGTTCTGGTCCTGGAGTCGGACTGACATAGTGGCGTTCTCGTACAAACACTTCAGCACTTCGATATAGCGATAGTCCACTTGGCACCTCTGGAGAGATTGTAGTACAGCCCAGGTTTCGATCGAGTCGAAGGCTTTCTCGTACTCCACGAACGCTAAGCAGAGGGGCAGGTTATACTCCTCAGTCTTCTGTATAACCTGACGGAGCGTATGGATGTGGTCTACGGTACTAAAGCCTCTTCGGAAACCGGCTTGTTCGGGAGGCTGGAAGTCATCTAGCCTGCGTGCGAGACGGTTCGTAATGACTCTTGAAAACAGCTTATAGACATGGCTCAGAAGTGAAATGGGTCGGTAGTTCTTCAGTAACGCGTTATCACCCTTTTTGAAGAACAATACCACCACACCTCTGTTCCATGCCTTAGGCGTTCTCCCTTCTAGTAAAATGGAGTCGAACAACTTCTGAAGGGCCATAAGGACCGGTTTACCACCCGCCTTCAGAAGTTCGGCTGTAATTCCTCTTCCCTCGGACCCCCGTAACGGTTGCACGTGTATAAGCCCCCGCGCTAATTATTTAAAATTAAAATTAAACAAATTTACAAAAATTAATTCGAGTGAAATAATAGGAGCGCATAAGCTCGGAGGTGTCACAATAAACCGCGATAACACGTCACGCCTACGCCGCCGTGAGTGCTACGCTGCTACGAAAATCTCCGCCATCTGCTACGCGGAGCCCGTTGCTACAGCCTATTGTGCGCTTATGCGACCCTGGTACTTCGCCCGCTTCGCCGCCGGTATAAAGTGTCAGTGCGTGTGCGTCATCATCTTATTAACTACCACCTCTTTGGATACATATTCTCCTAGTACTCATCAACTGTGTAACGATGTCTCACAAACAACAAGCCGATGCGCAAGTGGAATTCCGAGACTTACCTATGGATGAAGACTCTTTGCTCTCGGACAAGGAGGAGAGAGAATATCACAGTGATGGAAGACGTACGCCTCCAAATTTTTTAACACAAAGAAATAACAAAAGGACCCGGGACAGCCCGGGCACAGATTTAGATAAATTCAAAGAGGAAAGGAGACAGATGTTTAGAGAGCTGAGGCTTTCACAGGGAACTGAACTCAAAAATATCAATTCCACACTAATAGAAGTTAAGGAGTTGAACAAAAATATAGAAAACTCGGTTGCTTTCCTCACAGCGCAAACTAAGGAACTCGAGAAAAAAGTAGAATCATTGGAGCTGGAGAGAAGAAAAGACAAAGAGTACATCAACTTACTGGAAGAGAAAGTTGAGGACCTGCAGAGAGATAGTCGCAATAATAATTTGGAAATAAAGAATGTCCCTAAACTAGAAAAAGAGACCCGCGGGGACCTTGTCAACATGGTAGTCAAACTCTCGACATCGATTGGCTGCCAGATCTCCCCTTCGGACATAGCGGACATACATCGGGTCCGCGCTAAACAAGAGGACATGAAAAACACGCCTATTGTCGTGGAAATGGTTTCGACCATTACGAAATCTGACATACTACAAAAATGTAAACAACATAATTTAAGCACACCGAGCGACAAACTATGTGCAAAGCACCTTGGACACACCAAACAAGAATATACCCCCATATATGTATCCGAACAACTCACCCCCAAGGCAGCTAGGCTGCGGTTCTTGGCGCGGGACTTAGCTAAGTCCAAAGGATACGTTTACTGCTGGACATCGTTTGGTAAAGTATACGTAAGAAAAACCGCAACCTCGCGCGTAATACATATACAAAATGAAGCGCAAGTCCAGGGTTTATTCTTGGAAACCTGACTATGTACAATGCCATCTCGTTACTATTACCATATGTGTATTATGGTAATAGTAACGAGATGGCTGTGCTCTCTATGTCTTAATACTCATCAACTGTTACATACATAGTTCTCTTACTCCAATCTATAGAAATATCATTATTGTACGAGTATCATAAAAAAAGATCATGTCAAATAACCACTTATACTTGCAACACACACATCTTCACAAAAGAACTTAATAAACCACACACTAAAATAACACACTCTCACACAAATACTCTTAAACAACGGAATATAAAAACTCGCCCTTGTTGTGCACATGATATCTTACAAACCCGTGTGCTCGTTACCTATATCGACATACATACGTACATTTTATGATGGATAACACCCTTCTATCTAACTATTAATCAAATAGACAACCTCCATATTGCTCAGTCGGCTGAATGCAAATATGATGAGATTACCCAATATATAAACTTTAACCCTTCAGATCTCACCATCTTAACTCAAAACATTCGAAGCGTTTTATGTAATTCAGTCACTTTATCACAGCTAAAGTTTAATATTGATCTCATTATTTTAAGTGAATGTAGATTAAGCAATGAAAAACCCATACCCTGTCTAGATGACTATCAAACATTTTTCACCACACATCACATAAATCAAAATGACGGAGTTATTGCTGACGTGAAAAATACTCTTAAGGTGAATGTTAACGAAATTAAGCTTTCTCAAGCGTCGTGCCTTGAAATAACCTTCGCAGACAAGAAGATACTCGGCATTTACAGATCACCGTCGAATTGCAATGCTGATAAATTTATAGTCCCTAAACCAACACCTGGAGAGTATCCAATCATGTAAAAATATCATAATAACCGGAGACATAAATATAAACCTTATACATAAACCTACCGAACAGACCTACGAAATTGCAAATAGGCTAACCTACCTCAATATGTTGGCAATGCATGGCATACTCCCAGGACATATATTGCCCACAAGAGGCAAGTCGTGTCTGGACCACATAATGATTAAGACTGGCATCGAAAGCTCCAAGCTTGATATCTTAGTTCTTGATACAACTATTACAGACCACGCTATGGTATTATTAAATGTTGGTAACTCCTGTATGCCCTTACCACTAACAAAAACAAAGAAGACTATTAATTTCGAAAATGTTGTGACTAGCCTATCAAAAGAGAATCTAGCTTTCTTATTAAAGACAACTAACCCAAATTTTCTTATTGATGCACTCGTAAATAAAATTAAGCACTGTCTTGAAATAAATACAATTACCACCTTAGTTCCTCGAAGAAACCGTACTATAAAGCCTTGGATCACATTAGGAATTTTACGATGTATACGAAATAGGAACAACATGCAAAGAAAACTCCGTAATGATCCCGATAATATCACGCTAAAAATAACGTACAGGAGGTACAGAAACTATTGCAATGGTTTAATCAAAAAACTTAAACGTAAATATGAGAAAGATAATTTAATTAAAGCAAGTAAAAACGCAAAAAATCTGTGGAAAGAAATAAATAAAATTACTCATAGGAAACAAACTAAAAGCGACAGTTTACAATTACTCGAGACCTATGGAAACTACCCTCAGGCTGCTGTTAATTCTGTTAATCAATATTTTTCAGAAGTGGGCAAATCGCTGGCACAAGCCATCACATCAAATATAAATTATTCCTTAATAAATAGTAACTTCGATCACTTAAATACTACTGTAAATTCCTTTGTACTCTTTGACACAAATCCAAATGAGGTCTATCTTATTCTTTCCAACCTCAAATCAAATAGTGCTCCTGGCTGGGATAACATCCCCACTAATGTCCTTAAACTTGCTAGCGCCACCATTGTCCCAATCATCACTCACCTGGCAAACCTATGTTTTAAACAAGGAATATTTCCGGATTCTCTTAAGCAAGCCATCATCACTCCGGTTTATAAGAGTGGAAACAGAAACCTAGTGTCGAACTATAGGCCTATATCTGTTCCAACGGCTTTTTCAAAAGTTTTAGAAAAACTTATAAACACGCGACTTATGAACTATATAAATAAGTTTAATATCTTAGCCTCAAATCAATTTGGTTTCAGGAAAGGGTGCTCCACTGAGGATGCTATTATATCTTTGACTTCGAAAATAGTAGAAAAAGTTGATAAAAATAAAAAGTGTCTGACAGCATTCCTAGACTTAAAAAAGGCTTTCGACACGGTATCTGTGCCCACTCTTATAACTACACTGGAGGGCATTGGCATCAGAGGGACTCCTCTATTATTGCTAAAAGATTATCTTCGAAATGTAGGCAAAGAGTAAAAATTGATAAACACGTGAGTGATGAATGTGATGTAACCTATGGAGTTCCCCAAGGAAGCGTCTTAGGCCCTACACTCTTTATAATATACCTCAACCAACTTTGCAATCTGCACATCGATCAGGGGTCCATCGTTGCTTACGCCGATGACACAGCTGTTGTGTTTTATGGAGATACGTGGGATGATGTACGGAGGTCCGCGGAACTTGGACTAGCCAAAATTGCCCGCTGGTTTCAGGCGAATCTGCTCACTTTGAACACGGATAAAACAAACTATATCTGCTTCTCAAAATATAACAGGACACAACCAGACAACACGTACCAAATTAGGATTCATCGTTGTGATTATTTAAATCAGTTAAATTGTTCTTGTTCACCAATCACTAAAGTTGACTGTGTTAAATACTCAGGCATTATGATAGACCAACGACTAACCTGGCATATGCACACAGAGCTGTTAATGTCGCGTACTCGCAAACTCATATGGACCTTTAAAAATTTAAGACACATTGCTACCAGAAATCTTCTTAACCAAATTTACACTGCTTTAGCACAGTCGGTTCTTGTCTATTGCATTTCGATCTGGGGTGGAGCCACTAAAATAAAATTCCTCCAATTAGAGAGAGCTCAGAGAGCTTTACTCAAGGTCATGTACTGTAAACCGTACAGGTTCCCAACTGAAAAGTTGTATGAAGATAGTGACCTCCTATCGGTAAGAAAACTATATGTTTTGAATGTGATTCTTCGGAGGCATAAAATCACTACGTATTGTCGAGAGGACACATCAAAAAGATCTACAAGGAAAAGGAAACCTGATGTTATCCCTATTCCGAACACAAAGTCTGCATATGCTAAAAGACAGTATATTACCTTATCGGCAAAATTATATAACCTTATAGATAATGACATTAGTATATACCCCTCTACCTATAATGAATGTAAAAATATATTATCAAATTGGCTCAAAACAAAAAACTACACGGAATTAGAAGATATATTACTAACAATAAAGTAACCTCTTACAATTACGCACTCACACAGAGACAGACAGACACATACACACACACACACACAAACACACACACACACACACACACACGCACACACGCACACACACACACACATAAGTGGTTCATAGATATTTAGTAATTTTTCTTTTTGTATAACTTTTGTAATATACATAGATACTGCAGTGTTAATTTTAAGGTTTTCAACCGACTTCAAGATTTCGAAGGAGGAGGTTATCAATTCGTCGGGATCTTTGTTTTTGCTATATTTTTTTTTTTTTTTTTTTTTATGTATGTTCACCGATTATTCGACGACGGTTGGACCGATTTGGAAAATTCTTTTTTTGTTTGAAAGAGTATACGTCACAGTTGGTCCCATTGTAACCAGGTCAGGATCTGATGATGGGATCCTGGAGAAATCGAGGGAACTCTTCAACTATTATAGGCACACCTATGGTGATTTGAGTATTTTTACAGCAGATCGAGCATTTGGTGTTGAAAAGGTGGATGCTTAGTGAAGTCGGTTCTTTTTTGTTTAAAATTATTTAACTTAAATATGTTGTTGTTTATTCTAACCAATGGTTGTTATTAGCATAAGCAAACCAATAAGGAAGAGCGGTGTCTCTTGACACAGGTATCTTGCATACTTAAAAAGAGACACCAACCTGAATTTTGTAAAGGTTTTTTAAGTTAACGAATAAATCATTTTTATTTTTTATTTATTTTTTATTTAATTCCGTCTTCACCAGGTGCCTTATTGTTTTTGAGCTGTTTAAGAACCATTCTAATCTCGTACAGGCTGATGTCCGGGATGTCTTCGGTATAATGTCGGGTCAGTCTAGCTCTAGGGTCTTCCGCCAGATCAACTTCAGGTCTGCTAGTTGATGTGTATAGCTGTCTATAAAAGTCCTCTATCTCCCCCAGAAGCTGGGGTCTGGATGAAACGATTCTACCATCCTCAGTTTTTATTTTGGCGAGCTTGCTCTGCCCAATAGACAAATCTCTTGCGAAAACTTTAGAGCCCTTATTCTGCTCAATGGCCTCTTCAATACGATTTGTATTGAATTGGCGCAAATCACGGGTAAGGGACTCAGAGATCCGTTTATTGAGCTGTCGATATAATGACGCATCTGCTGAGGATTGCAGAACCATTTCTCTCCTTTCCTCGATGAGCTTCTGAGTGGAGTCAGAGAGCCTTTTGGTTCTGTTGCTCCGCTGGGCCTTAAAAAAAAACTTAGACCCAGTACTATGGACAGCTTCCACAAACCCGTCGTTGAATTCGTCCACATCGCCGCCTAGACAATCGAAACGGTTTTGGAGTTCCAGCTGGAAGCTCTCAGGGTTTTGGATTTGAAGTGCTGCTGGACGGAGCGTAGACTTCATCAGTCGAGAGCGCTCTAACTTAACACATATATTCAATGTGCCTCTCACCAGACGGTGATCACTTCCGGTTTTAACCGTATTGATCACAGAGACATCATTGAATATATGCTTCTTCGTCGACATGATGAAGTCAATCTCGTTTTTAGTTGCACCGTCGGGACTCATCCAGGTCCACTTCCTGTGCTCACGTTTCTTGAAGAAGGAGTTCATCATGTAGAGTCCCTCCTTCTCCAAGAAGCCAGCCAGTAGTTGGCCCCGGTGGTTCCGACTTCCAAATCCAAATTGCCCCACTCTCAGCTCTTCACCATCTCTCTTGCCCAGTTTCGCGTTGAAGTCCCCCATAACAACGGTGAAGTAGGTTTTGGAGCTATGCATGGCCTTCGATATATCCTCATACATAGCCTCCACCTCGTCATCGGAGTGTGCCGAATTCGGCGCATACACCTGTATGACCTTCAACGAGTACCTCTTGGATACTCTGAGTACAAGGTACGCCACCCTAGTCGACACACTCTCGATCTTCACCACGTTGTTCACGAGGGACTTATGGACGATGAACCCGACACCTCCCCGGGACTGTTGGTCGCCCTCCCGGAAATAAAGCAAGTTGCCGGACTTTAGGATTATCGTTTCCTTCCCCTCTCTTCAGACTTCAGATAGCCCTATCACATCCCAACGCAACTTGCTCAATCCTTCCTCCAGTTCCACTATCTTTTCGTCGGTCCGCAGTGTACGCGTGTTATATGTTGCCAGGGCCAGAAGTCGTCGGTGGTGGTAGCTGAATCTTTGCCGGAGATTCTTAGCACCCCTGACCCCGCTAGTACCCTGGCCGCTACCATAACCAGGGCAGGGGGGGTCGCCGGCCACTCGGGGCCGTGGTTTTTGTGTTCTCATCATGGGGGGTGAATGCCGTAATGGCCACGCTTGGCATGCGGGTTGGCGATCGCAGTATCTCCACCGCACTCCGAGGATGCTGCTGCCCATCCCCCGGTGGTCTTGGCCGTAGTTTTAGGACATACTCCGGGTCCCTTAATATAAAAATATTTACATTATCAAAAATGATTTTAGTTTACTAATGTTTAATAATGTAAATATTTTCGGAAATAATCGCTCCAGAAGTAAAAAAATGTGTCCCCCCCCCCTCTAACTTTTGAACCATAAGTTTTAAAAATATGAAAAAATCTCAAAACTAGAACTTTATAAAAACTTTCTAGGAAAATTATTTGAACTTGATAGGTTGAATAGTTTTTGAAAAAAAATACAAAATAATTTCTGAACTAAGTTTGTAATTTAACCGTATAAGCAGGTGTTTATTGTACCTGTAATTTCTACAAAATCACAATGAAATGACGTGATTTCAAAGTGGGGACACTTACTGTGACGAGCGGAAAACTACGGAACCCTACACTGAGCGTGGCCCGACACGCTCTTGGCCGGTTTTTTATGTATATTTAAGAATTGACGTAATTTCTCTAAAAATGTGACCAACTATTGTATGTGTTACAATGGGCTCAAATTTGAAGTCTTTCTAACAACAAAAGAATTTTCCAAATCGGTCCAGCCGTCTTCGAGTAATCGGTGAACATACGAGTAGCAAATAAAATCGAAATCTTGAAGTCAGTTGATAATCTAATTAATCTGCATACAGCCAACTTCACGAAGTGGGGGTTAGCTACTTATGAGTGATGAAGTGATGAGTCAAGTAGGTCGCATGCTTGAATATTTGTGAAGTTTGGTATGTGATATATATGCAAGTAATCTGGTACGTTTTCTAATTATTTAGTTACTTTCCTCGAGATTTAACGCCTTTGAGCATATTAATATCAATTTTATTAGCAGTCAGAAAGGCGTTAAATTGTTGGGAATACCTTTTTATTAGGCGACTTTATAAACAGTTTCTTCTTGGTTCGTGTGCAATAGACAGTAATAGTTATTACCAAATAACGTACTCAAAAATATTTGAACATGCACTTTATCGCTTTGACAATAGAGGCGTTGTTCAGATATTTGTGACCACATTGGCCGCTCCTATATATCTGATGGTGACTGTACTAAGTACATGTGTTTGATTTAATGGGAGAAAAATTTTATTAGTATCTACTATTTAAGTTACAATACATGTTACGTAAATTAAATTTAAATATAAAACACTAGTAAAAACTAAACTAAACTAAAAACTACTCAAAGAGCCCCCCTCGAGCTGTACCAGGCGCGAAGGTGCCCATCACACTGGCAGCGTTGCCACGTTGGATGGCGATGGACAACCTTTGCGCCAGGTAAGAACCCGCGCGTACATCACACCCCCTTTCGGCAATACGTCGCCCTAGATCCTTAACACGGGTTTGATTGATTGATTTAATTAGTTACAATATCTTGAAAGTGTAGTCTAGGTTTTCATTTATTTTGATGATTTGTGTCAATAAATTATGAATGAGGATAAAACATTGTTTGTTATAGTTATTGTTATTTTGACAAAGAACAGTGGTTTAATCGAAAAACATAAGATTTGCATAGGTATTAGGTAAGATATTCACAATCATGGCTAATCAAGGTAGGTATGTTGAAAGTTCTAATACATTAAGTTATAATTTAAGAACCTTTACTTATAACTAAAAAAAATATGACTAGTTTTATTTATCGAACGAACGGAGCGTAAACGAAGCAAGTTCTTGCAAACAACTTCTGGCTAGTGGGAAGTCTCGGCATTTCGATAGCTATTTGATTTTGAAAGTTTGTTCCGCGATAACCTTTAGTAACGCTTTTCTTATCTTCATGAAATTTATTGGGGTTGTAGCAGAGGATACATATAATTTGAGAGCTTGTATATGAGTAGGATTGATCAAGGGATTGTGGAGCTAGAAGGCGAAAAAAAAATCTTCAGAAGGGTCTTGTTATATATTGGTCCTCTATTATGCAAGTAAATCGCGAGTTCTCAGTTCGAGGCGGACTACTAGTTTTATTACAAAATAATCGAACGAGCTAGCGGAGCGTAAGCGAAGTTCTTACAAACAACCTCGGCTACTGGGACGTCTCGGCATTTCGATGGCTTTTTGATTTTCCGGCCATTACCGGCAAGAAACTCGGCGGGAATTATTTTTTCAAAACAATAGTACATAAAAACTTAAAAATACATATAAATGCGTTGTTCTTTAAGAAAACATATCAAACCAAGGTGAGATTAACCAATTATGATTATGAGTCCAAATCTGACTATTTGAAAATGAATAACACACAAGTTTGATATACTTTCTTAGGTTATTAACCGTGGTACCACAGCTTTTGTACCACAGGGGGACCACGGGTAATTATTTTCCCCGTGGACACACCCCCATTTTCCCAGTAAGGTCTAGAACGGTTATAGGTAGGTTAGGTTCGTTAGTTATCTTCTAATGGCCGAAGGCCAAACCACACAGAAACAGGAGCCCCGCGGCAGCGGGGCTCCGTCGACATTGCTGACGTAAAGATAAACCCATTTTGGTGCAGTGGGTCTATGGGGAAAAAAATTACCCGTGGTCCCCCTGTGGTACAAAAGCCGTGGTACCACGGTTAACACCCGACTTTCTTACCTGAACTGTGTCTTCTACTTACATTTCCAAATTATAATATCCAATAATTATAATATAAATAATTATAATATTCCAAAATATACAGGGTGCCATCTGAGACGTGATCAGTTATATGTTTTTCTAACTCCATAAACAACTAGCAGTTGCATGCCCCAACTTTTACTAAAATCAGACATTTTTTTTCTTTTTTTTACATGTTTTTGTAATTTATTTTTGCCTCAGGAGTGAAGTGAGCAGGAA
This sequence comes from Pammene aurita, assembly GCA_947086415.1. Taxonomy (NCBI): domain Eukaryota; kingdom Metazoa; phylum Arthropoda; class Insecta; order Lepidoptera; family Tortricidae; genus Pammene; species Pammene aurita. Next base: position 121,527 of record OX352310.1, read on the forward strand.
GATGTTTGCTGCCATAGAGAACTATTTAAAGAAATTAATATTTTAACTGTTGCTTCCCAATATATCTATGACAATATTATATTTGTTGTAAAGAATATACATACATTCAAAAAAAATTCTGCCATCCACAGGTATAACACTAGAAATAAAAACGAGCTTGCTATCAGAAGTAGTCGTATCCGCAAAGCATATAAGTCATTTTTTGGTCAAGGTATTCACATTTATAACAAGTTACCCGTCGATGCTTTAAATTTATCATTTCGCTGCGCTCGGGATTCTATTATAGACTCCATCGCTTCGTTTGGGATTCAATACACGCCCTCGCCGTAAATATTTCATTTTGCTCCCTTGTTACACAATCTACTATTATCTTTTATAGGGTCTTTCAGACGGCTCCGGAAGTTCCTGCTAATTTCTTACTAAAATTGCGCTCGCTCAGTCGTTACTTCTCCCCATTTGATTATGCAGATATCTCCTATTTAGACCTAACCGAGGAGCAACTTAATAAGCTTGAGCGTATTCAAAATGCCTGCATTCGGCTCATTTTCGGATTACGCAAATTCGACCATGTTTCTAGTTTTCGTTCTCAACTCAAATGGCTCCTTTCTTTACTCTTTTCTATACTTTTTAACCCTGCAACTCCCCGCTACCTCAAAGAGCGTTTCTCTTATCTTAATTCTATTAGATCCTCTCAAAAATTGCTCCTAAAAATGCCATCTTCATCTTCCAAATTTTATAATTGCTCATTTACGTTCCAGGACGTTCGTTTGTGAAATTCTCTCCCTCTCAACATAAAACGCGCGCAATCTATTTATCTCTTAGGTTTTTAAGTTGACACTGTTGTTTCTTACTGTGTGTATTATATATATACATATATATAATGTTGTTTATTAAGGTTAGTAAGGATGTTTATCAACCGACTTCAAGATTTCGAAAGAGGAGGTTATCAATTCGTCGGGATCTTTGTTTTTGCTATTTTTTATTTTTTTATGTATGTTCACCGATTATTCGAAGACGGCTGGACCGATTTCGAAAATTCTTTTTTTGTTTGAAAGAGTATACTTCACAGTTGGTCCCATTGTAACCAGGTCAGGATCTGATGATGGGATCCTGGAGAAATCGAGGGAACTCTTCAACTATAATAGGCACACCTATAGTGATAAGAGTATTTTTTACAGCAGCTCGAACATTTGCTTTTGGAAAGGTGGAGGCTAAGTGAAGTCGGTTCTTTTTTGTTCAAAATTATTTCGTATTTATTTAAGTATGTATATTAATATGAATGTGCTGTGTTATCTATTTCGTCTCTTTTGTTCTATGCACCACCTACTGCTTATTGTTTCCTCTAGTCTCCACTGCCCAAAGGTTGTCTAGAAGAAATCGCTCCTTAGCGATAAGACCACCTGTTGTTACCTCTACCTAAATTTATGTAATTGTATAATTTGTACTTGTAACTTAAACTGTATGAGTATAACTGTAACTGTGTTTGTGTAACTGTATGTGTAAGAGTATTTATTATTATTCTCTTTATCTGGGGGCACGGCAGTGCCCCCGCCAAGTCGAGCGCGAAGCAAACACTGCCGTACCATCCTTTACTGGAACCATTTCGCCGCATTTTCAGGCCCCTATTTGAGAACCTCTAGATAAGACCAGAACGCAGAAATTTTCGTCATCCAGTAAGCTATAATCACATACTTAAAATCCAAAATTTCAAGTCTGTAGGTCATTTAGTTACGAAGTTAAGCGAAAGCAAAGTTTCGCATTTATGACACTCACTCACTCATGATCATAAAAATAGAACTAGTACTTCCCATAAACTCAGAGAGCTGAAATTTGGTACAGAGTTAGGGTTTAATAGCCACATAAAGGGAAAACTATAAAAACTAGGATAATCGAAGATCTGGAGTACCTGGTGACCCTGATTAAAAAAACACAAGAGCCCAACCAAACTATTAGAGATATATCTATACCGCCTTTACAAAAAATATTCAACTTGGTGGGCCGCTTCATTTGATGTCAAAAATCGAATGTCTGAAGTATCTGATGAAGAACCCTCAGCTGGTCTCAGCTGTATTAGAGATATGGTAATGCCCCCTTCTACTATTGGTACATAAAAAAATCGATTGTCATTGCAAAAATCCAGCGTAGTGGGACACATCTTCTAATTGAAATTTAATCTAGCCTATAGCGTCCCACTGCTGGGCGAATGCCTCCCCTTCTGCTTTTAATACGCATATGTAACACCAAGAAGTGACCACTACTAACCCCATCTAGAAGCGAGTAGAATAACTACTATACCACAACAGAAGTGACCACTACTAACGCCATCCAGAAGCGCGTAGAGTTACTACACTAGTGACTTGATTCACCTCTAGATGGCGTTGTGCATAGAGTTAGAAGGCGCGAACGGTAGTTCAATGTAGAATCCCTATACTTCGTTTTATTTGAGATTAGAAATACGTTGACAGAACAATGTACAGGGTTCTTTATTAGGCACGATAAATGTCACAACTGTCAAAGTGCCTACGCCGTCATTAAACATACTTGAATATATTTGTATTTATAGTAAAGCCATGCCTACGTATTTGTAATGTTATATTGAGTATTTAACAATATTTTGGTAGTTGTTATATGCACTAAATATTTTATTTTTTATCATTGTTAATGTTCTTGTGAATGTTGCACAATAAAATACCTAGAGATGGAGAGGTTCGCAACGGATGGTTCGATTTTTAAATATTTTCTCGCGTCATCTGTCATTAGTATCTCTCAGCCATACCTGGATAATTTTTAATGTTTAAAGCTTATTCTGATTCTTATGTAAGTAAAGGTATTTGCTGGCTCTATTATTGTGCGTTTGGTTGGAGGGTTATGGAGCAATCAGAGGCAGGCCCGAGTGGCATACAACAAGAAAAGCCACCTTGTAGTCCACCAAATATTTTACCATCACCTAAGACAGTTGCTTTATTATTTATATAATATTATTATTATATAAAAAATATATATATATATATATATATATATATATATATATATAGGACAATCTTACACAAATCGACCTAGGCCCACGGTAAGCTCATTAAGACTTGTATTATGGGTACTAGACGACGATATATATAATAGATAAATATGGATAAATACTTAAATACATAGAAAACAATTAATTTTGTATTAAGCAGAACGTCTGCTAACGATACCACAATGCTTAGAAAAAATGGAAAAGTAGAAAAAAGTAGAAAAAACCACTGCCTCAGACGAGACACGAACTCGCGACTCTGGGATACATGCACATGTCTCGTCTGAGGCAGTGGTTTTTTCTACTTTTCCATTTTTTCTAAGCACATAGAAAACATCCATAACTCGGGAACAAATATCTGTGATAAACACACAAATAAATGCCCTGACCAGGATTCGAACCCGGGACCTCCTGCTTCATAGGCAGTGTTACTACCGACTAGGCTAGGAGGCCGTTCAAAAATACTATTAAATAACGTTTAGACGCATTTTCATTTACGAAGATTGATTAATAAGTGCATATTATGATTGTCAATTAAATAATTTTCGTGAATACTGATAACAAAAACTGGATCTTAATTTTTCGTTTTAGAACGTACGTGCGTCACTGTCAGGTCAGTTTTTCATTTTTCATGTGTCTCTAACGTTGGCATACAAAATCTAAAACGAAATTGTGTATTTATTGTTGTGTTGGATTACTTAATCTGCAAGCTGTTATTATTTTTTCACAAATGTGAACTCTTAATCATGTTAACTAATCCTCTGTTGGTGTGCTTGCAGTGTGTTTAAATTGAACATTTAGAACAGGTTGGCATCTACTGTTTCTATGTTTACTCAATTTCTAATCTCAAAAAAAAAACGAAGTATAAGTAGGATTACGAGTTATTGTAATGTAATGTTGTTGTATGTATGTAGTCGAACGATTAATTTTATTTATATAAAGGGAAAAGGGATAAAGGGATTTTATATAAAGGGAAAAGGGATTAGGAGGGATTATTTGCATTTCGTTGATTGCGCTTATTATTTCGTGAGGTTTGCTAAGGTTAATTAGCAGGTTGTTATTATAACAATTAGTGCTAGATAGCTAATATTGTTAGGTATAAGTACTTTTCTAGTATTCTAGGTTTAGTTTATTTAGTTAGATATTACTTTGTTTCGTTTAAAAATATAATTAGTTTAGCTGTATTTCAGTACTAGGTAGGTAATACTTTTAGTAGAAAGTTCATTGATAATTAATTATTATATTGACACTTGTCTAATAATTAAGAGTTAACGTTTTGTTTATAGTTTGTATAGATTGAGTAATATTTTAAAGATTTGGGATGTCTTAAAGATATTGGTTACTATTGTTTTAGTCTAAATATTATCGGTATTTCTGATTTGTTGTCCATATACTAAAGGTCGTTGAGTTTATTTGTGTTTGATTTCGCAAGATAATATCGTAAAAAATGTTGATAATATTAAAAGACGACGATGAACTTAGTGGCTACCAAGTAGTTGGTATGCCCAAAGACGGGTCTTGTCTCTTCCATTCAATATTTTTCTTGGTGTATGGTAGAACTGACTTAACTTGCAGTATCAGATCTGCTATAGTTGCATACGTTGCTGAACATTGGGACGAAATGCAAGTGTACACATGTGATGCTGATGGTGACGTATACACGAACGTTACTACAAAAAGAAGTGAAATCCCACCAAAAACATTCTGTAAAAAACTAGCCAAGTCTCGATGGAGCTGCTTGTTTATCTCTAAAAAGTAATGAAATCTAGACAAAGTCGTGCCAAGTCTAAGGTTCCTTACTGCGATTTCTTTATTATTATAGTTAATGTTGTGTGACTTGGCCGTTGAAGGGTACACAAGGGTACAAAACCAGGTGCTCCAGCAGATACCAGATTCAATAACCAGTTATTGAATCAACGTTTCCCAAGTGGCAATTTTCCATCGTCAATGAGTAGCGGTTCTGGCGACAGATTGGTGCAATGGTGCCATGGAGCACCTGGTTTTGTACCCTTGTGTACCCTTCAACGGCCAAGTCACACAACATTAACTATAATAATAAAGAAATCGCAGTAAGGAACCTTAGACTTGGCTCATTACTTTTTAGAGATAAACAAGCAGCTCCATCGAGACTTGGCTAGTTTTTTACAGAATGTTTTTGGTGGGATTTATCTTTCTTCTTAGGCTAGGCAAAATACAAAAATACATCTACAACATATAATAGTACATTATGATACAAGTGTGCTAAACATACGAAGCGATATTGTGCGCACGAACGCATGTGAGTGCGCATAAGGAAGCTGAGCTTATGTAATGATCAAGCACACGCGTTTCATACGACGTTTTTCAACTAACTTGAGAGGAAATAACAGAATAGTGTAATTAATAACTTTTGATAAAAACGTCAATTGTCTGAATTTTTACAGGATACAGGTACTTACGCACCTAAGATAATTAAATTTAACTAACCTTATTTTGTGATGTTTTTGACTATCTGGAACTCTTTGAAATATTTTATAACATTAAACACTTCACATTTATTGTCCAATAAATTATAGTATTTTTTCTTACGTATTCCTCACTAGATTTTTATGACATCATTTTACAAGTATGCCTGCCTGTTTTGAAATATATCCAGAGGTTAAATTAACGCTAAAGTTGTCTTCTTATTCACTTAAAATAATTTGTTTAAATTAATAAAACACAACGAGAAAAATCTAAGAAATAAACATTATTTGAGGTTTGAGGTTAACTTTTTGCGCAATTTTCTTTTTTGGGCGTGCGTGCAACTTGAGGCAAAGGCGCGGACGCGGTTATGCCAAACAGCCAATATTAAAACAGACAATTCGTATTTAAAATAAAATTTATTGTGTATTACGACTAATATAATGAGTCGAAATGATTCTTTTTCACAATTAGGATTGTTTTTTTTAAAGTGGGGCATTCCACTCATACAATAGTATGTTATTCAATCAAATACAAACACTGAAAACATTGAAAAAATAATCAACCCAGCAGGATTTGAACCTCGCATCGATACGCCTTACCGGGGCTCGATCGCGATGGTAAAGCGTATAGTAAAAAAAAAAATTAGGATTGTATTTTATCGTAAATGCGTATATTTTTAATATATTTACTTTTTAGGGTTCCGCAGTCAACTAGGAACCCTTATAGTTTCGCCATGTCTGTCCGTCCGTCCGTCCGTCCGCGGATAATCTCAGTGACCGTTAGCACTAGAAAGCTGAAATTTGATACAAATATGTATATCAATCACACCGACAAAGTGGTAAAATAAAAAGTGGAAAAAAATGTTTTATTAGGGTACCTCCCCTATACGTAAAGTAGGGAGTGTTTTTTTTTTCATTTCAACCCTAACGTGTGGTATATTGTTGGATAGATATTTAAAAATAAATAGGAGTTTACTTAAATCATTTTTTGATAATGTAAATATTTTCGGAAATAATCGCTCCAGAAGTAAAAAAAAATGTCCCCCCCCCCTCTAACTTTAGAACCATAAGTTTTAAAAATATGAAAAAATCTCAAAAGTAGAACTTTATAAAAACTTTCTAGAAAAATTATTTTGAACTTGATAGGTTGAATAGTTTTTGAAAAAAAAAATTGAAATTAATTTCTGAACTAAGTTTGTAATTTAACCGTATAAGCAGGTGTTTATTGTACCTGTAATTTCTACAAAATCACAATGAAATAACGTGCTTTCAAAAACTCTTATACCTCGGCCACTATGCCCCTCGCGCTGCTCCTCGCGCTGCCGCGATGTTGCCCTCTCCGGCCACACACTGCCCTACTCGCGCGATTATGATATGCGGCCCTTTGACTCGCGCCAAAAAACCGACAAAATAGGGAGGTGGTTAGGGCCGCAGAGTGAGGAATCTTCGGACTGTGCGCGCTGTGTCCAAGATTACCGCCTTCTGCCCTTAATCCAACCACAACCCCGTAGCGAAAGTCTCTCAAGATGTTGGTCAGAGACTCTTCGCTATGAGACCGTTCGCAGAGACAACTATCGGCACAATGATCGCCGAATCGACCTCCCACATGGCGGTTACCTCGTGAGCCAAGTCTAGGTACTTGCTGGACTTGTCCTTCTCAGCCTTCACGAGGTTCTCGTCACATGGAACGGTGATGTCGACGAGCATAGCCCGGCGTTGCGGTCGATCTATTACCACGATATCAGGCTTATTGGCTACAATCGTCCTGTCCGTGATAATAGATCGATCCCAATAGAGCGTGGCACGACCATTTTCAAGATCTGGCGCAGGTGTGTACTTGTAGTACGGCACTTCGTGGTCCACAAGACCGTATAGGAGAGCAAGCTGCTGGTGTATAATCCTGGCTTCGAGTTTATGTCTGTGCAAGTACTCGCCGTTAGCAAGATGGGAACAACCGGAGACGATATGCCTGAGTGACTTTCCGGGACGGCGGCATGCCCGAAAAATGTCGACCGTACCGTTCTTCAGGATATATCTCCGGTAGTTATTCGTCATGATAACTTCGTCCGCAATTGCACAGGCAAAACCTTCGGTTTCTCCGAAGAGGTCCCCGAATCGTAACCAGTTCACCGACGCGATCAGGTCTACGTCGGGTCCCGTGAGGGCCCTGTAGAACCGCCCGTATAGCTCCTTGCTCTTGAGCTCTTGCCATTCGGGGACAACCCCGATGGTCCTAGGTGCACGTTCAGCATCCGGAAACTTTACTCGAGCAACACGGCACGCCGCGATGGCTCCGCAGTACATGATCGAGTGCGTATCATCTAAGTATTTACTAGTCCGCAGGAGTGGATTTAACAAATCATTTAGGGGTCCCATCAACGCTAGATTGCGTCTATTCATAGGCAAGCGTAGTAATCGGGGCCTAGGGGTGTTTATGGAGCGATACTGCGTAATTGCCTCTTCCAAAGTCCTCCTCAGTTGCTCATTGGCTGTACTACTCACACTCTGATTCGCGATCTCCTCCTCATCGGCACTGAGATCAACCCGCGGCACCGCCGATGCCAGGTCGGGTGCGAGCATCGGATCCGGCGACGTGGCGGGCGGATCCCGCGCCGAGATGGTGGCCGCGCGAACAGAGAGAGCCTCCAGGCGAAGCCGATCAAGTGTCGCGTCATTCAACCGCTTTAGCCGCTGAATGATGCGCACCTGATCCGATAGGCGTTGCGCAGTCGTGTCAATAGCTGGTTCAAGGGCCTAAAACAGAGGAAGTATCCGGTCACGATACGCGCACAGATTAGTTCCCCCCCTGTAGCCCCATAATAGGCGCGCATGACGTTCTCGTTCATGGAAGGAGTCCATTTCATGCGACGCACTATACCACCGGCAGCGGGGGCCCTGGGCGGGGCAGGATGTCCCGCAAGCCCCGAGCGTGCCGGCAGCGGTGGCCGTCCTCGTCGCGCTGGTGGTCGTCGCGGCGGCGGCGGCGGCCCGCACTCGTCGCCGACTCGCTGGTCTCGGACGCTGTGGCAAGTTTGTCGCCCGATGAGGATGGCGAGGAGACGGACGAGGCGGGTGTAGATGATGGGCGTGTGCGTTTGGTGGGGACGCTTGCTGCAGTCGCGATTTACTTCGTGTTATCATTATATTTCCGTTGACTAGTTTGACGTTTAGTGTCCGGTATGTTATTTACGTCCTATATTTGCAGTTATTTTCGCCCTTGCGCAGCTGTTCTTGACATTTCGGGCAACTTTTACGCAAATATTAATGCGTAAATAGATGTAAAAACGCCCGTAAACACATACAATACAATACAAATATTCTTTATTGCTCACCTCAATAACATAATTCATAGGAAAGTAGCAAAAACACGACTGACTTTGACGGCGTCAATTTTTTTTATTATTATTATTTGTACCTTTGGGAGGCATATGCGGAGCCGAAGCTAACGCGCAGATGCCCTTTCGACAATTTAATGAAAAGTGAGGGGTACACTAAGCGGATGCTGCCCCTACCCGTGTCATGGGACGCACGCAGAGACAGCACCCGCCATGATGTACAGACTATTGAGAGTTAATGGAGTCTAAAATGTACTGGGCTATTGGATGAAGAACCGGACGCCTGCCTAATAAAACGGTATCCAATTTGATTTCCGGTAGACGGTGACTCGCCCGCCGCAAGATGGGCCCCCGTAAAAAGCGACATCAAAGATGGCTCAAGGGCAACACCGGTGCGTGGGCTGTGAGGTTGTCGAGAGGTGAGTCTGCGGCAAGGATGATATAGACATGGATGGACAATACCCATACAAAATCGCGTTCTCTTTTCAGGTTAAAGCACTAGCGTCATCTATCGGTCACACCAGACACTAAATCCTAGTTTCTAATACTTTGTTCGTCGCTTAACGCTGACAGAATAACTCGACTCTGGAGTCGACAGATGGCGCTGTGGCACTGTGTACCGAAAACAGACGTATAGCCTGAACGCGATTTTGTATAGGCATTGTCAATCCATGTCTTAATCATCATTGATACCTATACAAAATCGCGTTCCTTGAACCTTCAGGCTATTCGTCTGTTTTCGGTACGAAGTGCCACAGCGCCATCTGTCGAGTCGGAGTCGAGTTATTCTGTCAGCATTAAGCGACGAACAAAGTATTAGAAACTAGGATTTAGTGTCTGGTGTAACCGATAGATGACGCTAGTGCTTTAACCTGAAATAAAAGGAACGCGATTTTGTATGGATATTATCCATCCATATCTATATCATCCTTGGTCTGCGGTAGCCAGATCCCTGTAATCCGGTCAGCAGGCCGCCGGCGTTATGACATTTTACACTTCCAACCTGGAGCATAGGTCCCGCTCTTGCGACTCCACTCTGGCCGGCCAGTTAAGGCAAGCACAGAGGCGAGGGCCAAATGGAAAAGGCCCTCTGGAATATGGGTCCGCGGTGTCGCCACTCACCGTCAGCTCGCCACATGCTGCTTCCGCGGGCTTATTATTATTATTATAATCCGTCATCAACAGTTAAAAACACATTTTGAAATTAAATAATTAAAAAAAAAGTAAGTGATTCTAGTATACAAAAAACCGGCCAAGAGCGTGTCGGGCCACGCTCAGTGTAGGGTTCCGTAGTTTTCCGTCCGTCACAGTAAGTGTCCCCACTTAAGAGTTAAAAGAACACCGCCATGTAAGATATGATATGAGCGTTCCACGTACAGCGATATCTATCGGCAAATTAAGTAAACTATTGCGCGCGAGCTTAAAGTATGGAAGATGAGTTTTATGGGATAATTCTTTATTGCGTGAACCGATTTTCACCGTTTTTACTTTTTTGAAAGCACGTCATTTCATTGTGATTTTGTAGAAATTACAGGTACAATAAACACCTGCTTATACGGTTAAATTACAAACTTAGTTAAGAAATTATTTTGTAACTTTTTTTCAAAAACTATTCAACCTATCAAGTTGAAAATAATTTTCCTAGAAAGTTTTTATAAAGTTCTAGGTACTTTTGAGATTTTTTTCATATTTTTAAAACTTATGGTTCAAAAGTTAGAGGGGGGGGGGACACATTTTTTTTAAATTCTGGAGCGATTATTTCCGAAAATATTTACATTATCAAAAATTGATTTTAGTAAACCCCTATTCATTTTTAAATACCTATCCAACAATATATCACACGTTGGGGTTGAAATGAAAAAAAAAAATCACTCCCCACTTTACGTATAGGGGAGGTACCCTAATAAAACATTTTTTTCCACTTTCTATTTTACCACTTTGTCGGCGTGATTGATATACATATTAGTACCAAATTTCAGCTTTCTAGTGCTAACGGTCACTGAGATTATCCGCGGATGGACGGACGGACGGACAGACATGGCGAAACTATAAGGGTTCCTAATTGACTACGGAACCCTAAAAATTAGGCATGTTTGGTCTAGTGGGAAACAATATTCCACAACATTTATTATTATTAGCTCCATGCATGGCCAGTGCCCTGCTTCTGGTTTGGAAACTGCTAAAAGCCTTTTCCCAACGAAGTGGCTGCGAGTGACTTCAAAGTGGCCGCGGAGACTATAGTGTACCAGGCTCTTTGACATTTGGGTTTGGAAGATACGCTCCGACTCGGCACAACTGTTAGCCAATCATTCGTGTGGCCCCATCCAGGCACGTGATCTCACAGTTTGTACTGTTTGTAGCCGTCGAGGCTTAAAGGATATATGTAGCCTGTGAGATCAGGCGTGCTATGGATAGAGGACACAAATGCCGGCAAAGCAACGCTTGAAATGTTCCGGGTTCCCAAGCCACCGAACCTTACAGGTAAGCAAGCCTGAGACCACACCTGCTCGTTAAAACGAACGTTCAGAATGGCCTCAATTTGGGATTTTAGGATCAGGTCGATAGGGAAGATCAAATTGGGGAATTTCCAGATGGGATAGCAGCGCAATAGATAGGTGAATTTTGGTTTTATATCAAATACTCAAGTCTTACTGTCCCTTGAAGCTGTGACAAAATCAAACTTCTAAGCCTACGCAATCAAAAGATACAGCCGATTATGCCGCAAATTTCCGCAAATTTTCGAAACTCGCAAGGGAATCAAAACCTACAGGGTATATTTCCCGTGAACTCAGAATCTTGAAATTTGGTATGAAGGGTACGTCTTATTAAGACAGATAAAGGAAAAATTTCGAAAACCGTAAATTTTTAGTTACCTACAAGTTTGTACGGACCCCTCGGTGCGCGAGTCCGACTCGCACTTGGCCGGTTTTTATTAATGTATCTTCACCGATTATTCGAAGACGGCTGGATCTATTTGGAAAATTCTTTTTTGTTTGAAAGAGTATACTTCACAGTTCGTCCCATTGTCATCAGGTCAGGATCTAATAATGGAATCCTAGAGAAATCGAGGGAACGTACTCTTCAACTATAGGCACACCTATAGTGATTTGAGTATTTTTTACAGCAGCTCGAGCATGTGCTTTTGAAAAGGTGGAGGCTAAGTGAAGTCGGTTATTTTTTTATTATTTTATTTATTGGAAAACCACATGTTGAGGCCAATTATAGGTTCTCACAGATATAAATCTTATAGAAATTAACTTCACTCAATATTAATATAGTGTACAAATATGCGTAGGGTCAGGGAGGGTACAGTCGCTCGGTGGGAACAGTGGCTCGAATGTGCTGTGCGAGAAATGGAAAGAGCTTTATGTCTGTCCTCTACATCAATCGGAAGCGTTCCGTACCCTATCATGTACGAACTAGTTAGTGAGCCACTTCGGCGCCATGCCAATATATTATGGTGCATTTTTGTGTTGAATGCTATCAAAATTACATTTCCAGGTAAGTTTCACTCCTCTTTTTTCTTAACTCGAACGAGATTTTTAATTACTTATATTTTTATCGAAGAGTGTGTCTAATCTACTTAGTATTGGCTGATAATTCAAGGCCCTCGATGTTTCTATTTGTTTTTAGTTCTATCTAAAATACAAAATGGCGCGAAGGTCAACAGTCGTTCGTTTCAGAAAAGTACACGGTGGCTCGCGAACCACTGTGCACCTTACAGAGTTGGGCTAAAATTTACTGGAATATGAATAAGAACAAAAGTTCTTTTATTATTAAAAATAATTCTTGCACTCTTTTTTTAATAAAATGAAAGTGAATACATCATGCGACATTTATTAGGTTAGTACCTATTTTAAATGAAGAATGAATCAGGAACTATTATTCCGGAATTAGGCTTACCTATTCTAATTACCGTTTTATTCAACAAAAATGTTTTTTGTTATAAAGTTTATTTAGGTTCGATTCTTATGTAGCCATTGTGTACTGTTAGAACCACTGTGTACAGGGCGTAGTACACAGTGACTCGAGCCACTGTGTACTGTTAGAACCACTGTGTACTAGGGGGTCCTAGTCACTGTGTACAGCAACGGGTACACAGTGGCTCGATTCCCAATTTCTAAAAAAGAATGGATATATCTTTTTTGGTGAAAGTAACAGCAAATATATTTGCTACATATGAAAGTTTAATAATGCACTGTGCTCTGTGCTTGCAACAATTAGTTCAGGGATTTATATTTTTCATGCTACAGCCTGTTGAAAAAATCCTAGCGACTGTTCCCTCCCTGACCCTAGACTTAGCAAGTACATACATCATTAATAGAAAGAAAAACAAACAATTACAAAAAAGAAAATTAATGAAGACAACAATCATGAAAAATCGTAAAAAAACTAATTAGCATGGGCAAGCTCACTCAAAGAATTTACGCGTTAGATTACTCCGTATAGATTGTGTATTTATATTAAACACATCAATATCATGCTCTGTTGACAGCCTGTTAATTGAACTACCCGCGCGAATCAGGAAGCTGTTACGTCTGTAATTTGAGGATGCAAAGGGAACAGCAATAGGGGGATAATACCTTTTAACCCTCATGGGAGTAAGTTGATGGGAGATCAGTTGTAGACATAAACAGCTTCCCATTAGCAGGAGAGAGTAAGTCGTAAACAAGCACGAAAGTCAAACGTATTAGACAAGGATAAATATCTTTTAATGAGCTCACAAAAAATGTAATCGGCGATAAGTGGCCGGCGAAGACAATAGCAACTGCCGCCCGGTTTAGGTCGGACAAAGGTACTTGTAGGCGATACTCGAGGCCGGAACCCCGAGGGCTACATTCGAACCTAACCTCTTCGATAGTCTACAGTGGCAGTGATCTTCGGAGATCGACCTCCGTCACCGGCCCTTGATTACCGGTGGAATACGGCCGACACCATTACCGATTCGCGAAGCTTTATGTGCACCCACGGAGCCTTATTTACGCGAAAAACCTAAATATTACCTAACTAATACGGGAACTAAATAAAAGCACGAATCTAATTAAATTGTCTATTATTTACAATGATTGATATTTACAGTCTATCGTTTCACCGCACTTCACTAATTACGAAACAAAAACAAACAAAGAACTTGACTTTAACTTCCAGAATGTTCCCGTGCTAGCGCAAACTTTGTAACTATGTAAATAAAACCTTGCTTTACGAATCGGTGAAGACACACTAACAACTGCGCAAGCGGCGCGTCCAGTTTTTAACAATTTTTTTCATCCCATATTGTGGAAAACACTGTCGCAAAAATTAACCAATAGGATTCTAAATATCTATTTCCGGTAGAACTCTCGATAGTTCTAACAAACCTGATTGGATGCGCGCTATTTCATCCGGCCTTGGAATATTCTGGATTTGGAACCCAAGTCGAAAAGTATCAATCCACTATTCAAACACAAGTTGTCTTATGCGCTATTATAACATTTCTATCTTATTAGAACGCCATAAGGTCCAATAATGCTCAGTTAGAAACATTGTTGATCGTACTTAAATCTATTTTAACCGGGAGCCTTTTTAAATGACACAAAGTATGTTTTTTGTTAATTACTCTTCGAATATACAATATTTGTAATACTCATGACTCTTAGGGCATTATATTATTTATTCCACATACATTGATACATTTTTTATGGTAATTATAGCCTTATTTTAAACAATAGCGATAGCATGATGACTCTGTATAGCGTTATCTCTTTCTACTAAGTACGCAGGTAATGTTCTCGCGCGCACGGAATGATGAAATGATGACCTTGGACAAGGCGATATCTCGGCGCTTTACCCAAGTTATCGCGTCGACCACGGTGATAACAAAACAAGAATTATTACAATTATATGACAACTATTACTATTATAAAACCTATCTTAATGTCCTTTTTAATTCTGAAATTACAAGAAAACTTATTCTAAAAATGAGCTACGGTACTTGGTAGCTGGGTGTCCGTAACAGTACTCAAACTTTGTGAGATATATAAAAGTTTAACTTAATTAATAGTAAGTATGCCACTAAAAATAACCGAAATAGCGATAACAAGGAATCTAAATATAATAAGTCATTGATTAAATTTACTTGTTTAAATCATTATCACTATTAATTATGAATACTTTGGAAGAGTCATCCTTGCGCACGTGAATTTTCGCGTATTTAACCCATATGTACGCATATCCTTTCGACTTCAGGGTACTCTTCGTCTTCGTCAGCAGCTGCTTGAGTGCAGGAGTCAAGTGGTCATTGGCGAATATCCGCTGATGACCTTGAAATCCGATTTCATCAGCCGTGATGGTTTTTTTGAGTCGCGCTGAAGCCAAGAAATCTTCTTTTATGTATCTGCGTGCATGTATTTGCGTAAAATTATTAGAATAAAGTTGTGGTAAGTAATCATTGTTGATTCTGATTTTACAGTTTCACAAATTGCGTCATTATTCTTGGCAGACATGGATGACAATGTTATCACATGACAACCATTTGTTTGGAGAAATAATCCTCTAGGGCATTGAACAAGTAAATTTGCAGGTATTTAACTATCATTTGACAGGCAGATGCTATTTATATACTTCGTTATTATGTATTTAAATGGGAGATAATAATAATAGATGAGCATACGTAAATTAAGCTACTTAAATATAAGAACCGACCAAGTGCATGTCGGACCACGCATAATGGAGGATTCTGTGTCTTCAACGGAATAAGAAAAAAATATTATCAAATCGTCGTATCCGCCTATGAGAGGTTTTTTGGAGATAACTCGAAAACGCTTTAACTGTTAATGTTCAAAACAGTTTTCGTTCAAAGAATATGCAAAGATGTATCTTCTCAATTTTTTACAAATTTTTGGATCTCCGGTTCAAAAGTTACAGAGGTTGGGGTGGGCACATTTTTTTTAGACTTTCGGGCTGATTTCTGAGAATATTAACAAAATCAAAAAATGTTTAAAGAAACTCAATGTTGTTTTAAATGGCTTATCGATTGACGTACAACATAATGATATTTAGTAAAAAAATCACAATTAGTTACATCTATGGAGTGCCCCCCTAAAAATATCTTTTTCTGCAATTTTACTACAAAACTAAGTAGTGGAATACAAAATACACCTTATGATAAAATTCTATCAAGCTAAGTATTATAGTTTCCCAGTAAAATGGCAGTGACATACGAACGGACGGACGGACGGGTGGACAGACGGACGGACGGACCGACGAACAGACGGACATGACGAAACTATAAGGGTTCCGTTTTTGCCATTTTGGCTACGGAACCCTAAAAACCAATAAATTGATATATCTATGTAAAAAAAAACGACTGAACTTACTACTCAAAGAGCCTCCTTCAAGCTGTACCGGGCGTATGGCGCCCATCACACTTGTATTTAAATTGAATTAAAATGAAATGCTCGTACCTCGTTGAGTCCTCCCTATTTGGTCGAGCAAACCGTATAAAGGTCAAAACACACCGCAAGCGTAAATAACATGGGTCAGATTCTGTACGTAATAAAATCTAGGTCTAAGAAAACAAGTCCTATTGTATGAAAATTTTGAAACGAAGTGACCCGTTTTCAGTTTCCTTGGGTATACATAATAATCTAAACCACCACTGGATCATCACAGTAGGCCGCTTGGGCCTCGCATGCCCAAGAAGCGCCGGTCGCCTGTCCCGCCTTGCTAGCATTAACCTAAATCCATCGGGCCCTTTTACTCAGCGTTCCTGCAGCCACGCTAGAACCTAATGGCTTAGCGCGGGATGACGGCAAAAGGCCCGACGGGCTGACGCTCGTACTGTGGCAATAGGGACGACCGTTAATCTGGAACGCAACACTAGTCACACCTCAGCGCTGCTGCCGTTCCACCTAGGTACGACATCGCTTTAAGGGCAAGCGGTCGTTGCTGCCGAAACGTTGCAAATAGGAGTCTTTAGGTAACGGCTATGTATTTGCTGCGTTTTCCGTTAAGCTGTGATATATACCCATACGCTCCAGCGATGACCGTTAGGCGGTTAAGTATCACACTGCCGCGGTTTCCGCATGCGGCGACGGTGTGTGAGCCAGATAGCGCTCTGCATGTGTATAGCGATGTCTTGTTCATCGGAGCGAGACGCGGCGCCAGTTTGATACCGCCTTAATTAAGAAAACGATTTACAAATCCCTCCCTAGTTCCCTCGATTCCTCATGGATCCCATCATCAGAACTCGAGCTTGAAAAAAATTCGTGTCGTATATCTAACTTGCTTAACAAACACAGCGAAGAGGACAAATTACCAAACGTGAACTATGCTTCGTTGAAAAGTTCCGGTCTGATCATCATCAGCAGTTCCACTTCATCAAATGTCACTTTTTAGGGTTCCGTAGTCAACTAGGAACCCTTATAGTTTCGCCATATCTGCCCGTCCGTCCGTCCGTCCGCGGATAATCTCAGTGACCGTTAGCACTAGAAAGCTGAAATTTGGTACTAATATGTATATCAATCACGCCGACAAAGTGGTAAAATAAAACCGGCCAAGAGCGTGTCGGGCCACGCTCAGTGTAGGGTTCCGTAGTTTTCCGTCCGTCACAGTAAGTGTCCCCACTTAAGAGTTAATAACACCGCCATGTAGGATATGATATGAGAGTTCCACGCAATAGTTTAGATGTACAGCGACATCTATCGGCAAATTAAGTAAACTATTGCGCGCGAGCTTAAAGTATGGAAGATGATTTTTATGGAATAATTCTTTATTGCGTGAACCGATTTTCAACATTTTTACTTTATTTGAAAGCACGTCATTTCATTGTAATTTTGTAGAAATTACAGGTACAATAAACATCTGCTTATAAGGTTAAATTACAAACTTAGTTCAGAAATTATTTTGTAATTTTTTTTCAAAAACTATTCATCCTATCAAGTTCAAAAAAATTTTCCTAGAAAGTTTTTACAAAGTTCTACTTTTCTGATTTTTTTCATATTTTTATAACTTATGGTTCAAAAGTTAGAGGGGGGGGGGACGCATATTTTTTTACTTCTGGAGCGATTATTTCCGAAAATATTTACATTATCGAAAAATGATTTTAGTAAACCCCTATTCATTTTTAAATACCTATCCAACAATATATCACACGTAAGGGTTGAAATGAAAAAAAAAATCACTTCCCACTTTACGTATAGGGGAGGTACCCTAATAAAAAATTTTTTTCCACTTTTTATTTTACCACTTTGTCGGCGTGATTGATATACATATTAGTACCAAATTTCAGCTTTCTAGTGCTAACGGTCACTGAGATTATCCGCGGACGGACGGACGGACGGACGGGCAGACATGGCGAAACTATAAGGGTTCCTAGTTGACTACGGAACCCTAAAAAGTGGAAAAAAAATGTTTTATTAGGGTACCTCCCCTATACGTAAAGTGGGGAGTGATTTTTTTTTTCATTTCAACCCTAACGTGTGATATATTGTTGGATAGGTATTTAAAAACCGGCCAAGTGCGAGTCGGAATCGCGCACCGAGGGTTCCGTAGAAACCTGTAGGTATATAAGTAAAAGTTCACCCATTGCATTGACATAGAAAATTGATTTTGTTACAGCTTAAAGGTATTTAGACTTGAGTATTTAATATGAATTTCAATTTAATACCTGTACGCGTTTATGAGGAAAAAGGTAGTAAGTTTAAAAATTTTAAAAATATTTTTTGTATGATTTTACTAAAAATGTCTACTTTTCGTAATTTTTCCTTCGTATGTGCTATATGAAGTTTCTTCGTGCCAAGTTTCAAGATTCTGAGTTAATCTGAAGTACCTACCCTTTAGGTTTTGAGTTTCTTGCGAGTACTCAGTTTCAAAATATGCGACTTACATAAATTGCTATTTCTTTTGATTGCGTTGACATAAAACTTTGTTTTTGCTACATCTGAAAGGTCCTATAGCCCTGAGTATTTGACATGAATTTCAATTTAATACTAACACGAGTTTACGAGGAATAAGGTAGTAAGTTTAACATTTAAAAAAAATATTTATTTGTATGATATTACTAAAAATGTCTACTTTTCGTAATTTTTCCTTTGTCTGTGCTATATGATGTTACTTCGTGCCAAATTTCAGGTTTCTGAGTTCACGGGAAGTACCCCGTAGGTTTTGCGAGTGCCGAAAAACTCTAAAATTTGCAGCATAAACGACTGTATCTTTTGATTGCGTTGGCTTTTAAGTTTGATTTTTTCACAGCTCCAAGGGACAATAGACCTAAGTATTTGATATAAATTTCAGCTTGTTAGCTCCACGCGTTCCTGAGAAAAATGGTCTTGACAGACGGACAACAAAGTGATCCTATAAGGGTTCCGTTTTTTCCTTTCGAGGTACGGAACCCTAAAATGAATACGGGTTTACTAAAATAATTTTTTGATAATGTAAATATTTTCGGAAATAATCGCTCCAGAAGTAAAAAAAATGTGTCCCCCCCCCCCCTCTACCTTTTGAACCATAAGTTTTAAAAATATGAAAAAAATCTCAAAAGTAGAAAAATTATTTTGAATTATCAAGTTCAAAATAATTTTGGTTGAATAGTTATTGAACAAAAATTACAAAATAATTTCTGAACTAAGTTTGTAATTTAACCGTATAAGCAGGTGTTTATTGTACCTGTAATTTCTACAAAATCACAATGAAATGACGTGCTTTCAAATGAAGTACAAACAGTGAAAATCGGTTCACGCAATAAAGAATTATCCCATAAAAATCATCTTCCATACTTTAAGCTCGCGCGCAATAGTTTACTTAATTTGCCGATAGATGTCGCTGTATGTGGAACGCTCATATCATATCCTACATGGCGGTGTTATTTTAACTCTTAAGTGGGGACATTTACTGCGACGGACGGAAATTACGGACGGACGGACTTAGTAATATATTCTCAGTGCACCTAACTTGACGCTTATCAGTTTCGACTTATGAGCGACTGGTAGAAAATGTTCATACGCATTACGTCTGGCTTTTCAAATCATATTTTGTGACATTAAGTTTAAAATAAATAATAATTTTAGTGATTTAAGACCCCTGTTACTAAAGACTGCTATGACGAATTTCTCCAATTTTCGACTTATTGCGGAATACTTTTAGGGCATTTTTAATTACAAGACACTTATATAAGACTATGCAGCTGTGTTTGTGCCAGCAAAATATTTTTTTTAAGGAATTTATAGTAATTTGCTATTTTTTCTAAGAAGTCGACTATTTCTTAAAATGGTTTTAAAATCTTATGTGCCCACCAGAATGGTCTTAAAATTGGGATTTGGTGTGTTGAATGAGTCCTTTAACTACTGTCAAAATTTGGAGCGGTAGGCTCGTTGATAAATTTAGGCTAAAAAATTGCAACTTTAACTGGTCTTAAAATCTTATGCGCCCACCAGATTGGTTTTAAAATTGGTATTTAGGTTATTTGATGTGGGCTAAGCCGTTTGTCAAAATTTGGAACGGTAGGATTTAAAATAAATTTACGTAATTTTTCAGTTAGTAATATATTCTCAGTGCACCTAACTTGACGCTTTTCAGTTTAGACTTATGAACGACTGGTAGAAAATGTTTATAGGCATTACGTCTGGCTTTTCAAATCATATTTTGTGACATTAAGTTTAAAATAAATAATAATTTTAGTGATTTAAAACCCCCGTGACTAAAGTACTGCTATGACGAATTTCTCCAATTTTCGACTTATTGCGGAATACTTTTAGGGCATTTTTAATTACAAGACACTTATATATGAATATGCAGTTGTGTTTGTGCCAGCAAAATATTTTTTTTTAAGGAATTTATAGTTATTTGCTATTTTTTCTATAAAGTCGACTGCTTCTTAAAATGGTCCACCAGAATGGTCTTAAAATTGGGATTTGGTGTGTTTAATGGGTCCTTTAACTACTGTCAAAATTTGGAGCTGTAGGCTCGTTGATAAATTTAGGCCAAAAAATTGCAACTTCAACTGGTAAATCTCTTCTGGTAAAAATCTTATGTGCCCACCAGAATGGTCTTAAAATTGCTATGTAGGTCAAATCATGTGTCAAAATTTGGAGCGGTAGGCTCGTTGATAAATTTAGGCCAAAAAATTGTATTTTCAACTTGACGCCATACATACCTATGGCCATTTAAGACCTTTAAGACTTATGTTTTCATGATATCCGAGATGGGCTCTACAACGCTATATGGAAGAAAATTGGTTAGGATTTTGATACATTTCCAGCTAGGCGGGCTCCAGCACTATACGGAACCCTTCACTGAGCGTGGCCCGACACGCTCTTGGCCGGTTTTTTTTTAAATGAAAATGCTGGATTTGTTGATAAAAACATAAAAATCACTATACGAGTGAGTATGTATGCCTTTAGGAATTGAGGAGTTCTCCTGGAGAATCGAGGGAACTCATCAACTTTTTTGCTTTTGGAAATGTGAGGCTAAGTGAAGTCGGTTTTTTTTTGTTTAAAATTATGCGAGATCTGTTAGTTCGATATTTGAGTCATAGTCTAGATAATTTTATCGTCCCGATTTATGATCCCAGATCCGTCAACATGATCGTTCTTTGTGAAAATGAGCCTCAAATCTTTGGTAACTGATAAGCCATTTGAGTCGTAAATATTCGCTATCTCCCTGTAACAATATTTGTTTCTTCTTCAAATTGTCCTAACAGTACGCGTATTTATCTTTTCTACAGAATGTTCTTATGTAATATCTTTAAAATAGTTTGAACCTCTGGCTCTCTTCAGTCATAAATGAGATTTTGCAAGATTGCTACGTATAGTTAGCAAGTTAGGTATTTTTAGTACTAAGTAGGATAATTAATTAAAATGGGAAAGGCACAGCAATGCATCACTGGATTGGCTGGTAAGTTTTAAATAATCTACAACATAGGTATGTTCTATCTATCTAGCGCTGTTTGAGCGCATGCGCAGCCATAGACCGTGAGCCAACAACAGCAATAACGTCCCGGGCGGTAACTTGTAAAGTGGTTAAGGCTATGATGTAGGTATAACGAAGCCTTGTAAACTTAAACAGTAGCGTAGAAATACCATTCGAACTTACGATTATTTGTTTAACTTGTCATTAGAATATTCTATTTAAGCGTTTTATAATGGCGAGTACATGAATCATGAATTTTAAAAGGTAATGTCCTTTTATGGAACGCGAAATGTTTCTGTAGAAATTTGTCGCAACAGAGATAGTTTTAGATTGCTATATAAATAATATATACATAATAAAGATGGGATAGTGTACATAATTAGATAATTTGTATAGGGATAAGTAATTTTTGTCCAAAATTATAGCACGGGCGGCGCGCGGTGTGTTGTGCATCGGTGAGCGCGTGTGTCGGTTCACTGACTATACCGTCACGGTACTTAAGGCCCATTTACACATTGATTAGTGTTAAGTGCGAGTTCATACATTTGTTACTAAACACAAGTAGAAAATGTATGGACTCGCACTTAACACTAATCAATGTCTAAATGGGCCTTTACGGTATTACCGTGCCGCCGGCGGGTCGCGGCGTGTCGGTATCAAACCGAGGCTCCGCGGGAGAGTTTCATAGGCCTGAGAATAACTTAAAATTAAATTCGAAACTGCCAGTACGCCATCAGCGAGAAGGTAGAGTCTGTGCGGTAAGAGAAGTGACGTAAACTGTATAAGTCCTCATACAAACCACAATACTTCCCTTTCCGCACAAACTGTATGAAACGTACGACTTATCACTAATTGTGATTCACTAGTAGTTTTTAAGATAAATGGAAACAGTGATTTTATGCAGCAACAAAGAGCCCGTCACCCATTCTTAAAACACAATTATATATTAATATACCTACCACGTTTCTCAGTTACAACTTTTAGAAATCTTAATTTTCAGCGTGCTACGGCTCCATGTTGATGGGCGCCCTAAACACCTGGCCTTCATACACACTGGACCAGCTAACAAATCCGAACACAACGGTGTTATCCAAGCCCATGACAGAGTTTGAAACGTCCCTGGTTAGCAGCTTGCCGTCCTTAGGCGCCATGGCTGGGACAGCTGTGACTGGCGTGCTCATCGACACTTTAGGAAGAAAAAGAGGTTCCATGGCGCTTGTTTTACCCTTTTTGGTAGGTCTTCGTGCTGCTTCTTTCCCACTCAAGTAGTTTAGTTCAACCAGCAAGTTCCCTACGCAATCTGCCGAAATAATAATAATAATAATAAGCCCGCAGGGCAGCTTGTGGCGAGCTGTCGGGGAGTGACGACCCCGCGGACCCGAGTGCTCCAGAGAGTCGATCAGGGTCTCCGTCTCCGGCGTGTCTTCGTCGGTCGGAGTGGACCTCAAGGGGACCCGCAGGACTCTCAGCTCTGGCTTGCCTTAATTGGCCGTCCAGAGAGGAGCCGTCAGAGCTATATGCTCGCAGGGTGGAAGTGAAATTTGCATAAGTCGCGAGTTGGTACAGTGGCTGGGCTTCCTACAGTCACTGGCAGAAAGCGGTGTACACCTCTCCACACCCTGAGCCGCTCACACCGATGTTGCTCCTGGTCGTTTTTGCAACGGCAGTTTCAGGGGCCCATCTAGTTGGCGGCGAGTCACCGCCTGCCTCGATAACATGTTATAAAATTGTTATGGCAGGTGTCCGGACCTCTTTACAATAGCCTAATCTTTGACCAGCCAAACTTCAATACCATAGCCCTTTACTCTGTCCATTTTATTTACAATATCTACAATGCCTGCTGGAACCGGTTCACGGGTATCTATTAATGTACCCGTGAATGGGTTCTAGCAGGTGTATAACATAGCGAATTTCTCCAAGGGGCCTCTGCGTGTTGGATCTGTATCCCCACGCAAGCCTATCAAAAGACCGGGATATAAAGGCCCGTGATTCTCAAAGGAGATACAAATAATAATAATAATAATAAATACTCTTTATTGCACACCTCATACAGTTACAAGCACAAATTTTACAATTAGATAAATTTAGGTAGAGGTAACAACAGGCGGTCGGAAATATATCCAGTCCTGGGCATATTTTGACCACACCTAATGATGGCTAGTGATCAATCCGTCATCCTCATCGGTCTGTACCTTATTCAAACACGGACATCTTCATCATGGTGCAGAAACGGTGCCTCCAAAATTTATACGGAAGCCGTAAATTTATAGCGTTATACAATTTCAAACTCACTTGGTTATTATAGTAGTTTATCTACACTCACATTGTAAGTTCTCTAAAACGTGTTCGAAAACGGTAGGCAATGGCTAGCATTACCACAACCGATTTTACTATGATAAGCTTTTTATCTGTGGCAGTAACGTAATTGTAACTTTACATGCTCAAATATTGATGTGTTATGAGTTTTGATAACGTACACCTGCACGCGTCCGCGCGGCCGCCGACACGCGCCCGCGCGACCGCTGGCACACGAGAGTTGGCCACGGCGGTGCAATGGCGGTCATTCTATGGTTTCCGAATACGGCATTTAGAATAAATAATATGAGTGTAGATAAAGCAGTGTATGCAACTGTACGTAATTAGGCCTTAAAACACTCGTGTAATCTTATTATGAAATTCGCCTGCGGCTCGTTTCATAAAACCACACACATGTTTTAAGGACCGTTATTACGTAACAGTTACATAAACTACTATTATGTAACTGTTACGTAATAAGGCCTAATTACGTATAGTTGCATACACTGCTTTATCTACACTCATATTATTTATCCTAAATGCCGTGTTCGGAAACCATAGAATGACCGCCAACCGCCATTGCACCGCCATGGCCAACTCTTGTGTGCCGGCGGGCGCGTGCCGGTGTACATTATGTTATCAAAACTCATAACCTATCAATATTTGAGCATGTAAAGTTAAAATTACGTTACTGCCACAGATAAAAAGCTTATCATAGTAAAATCGGTTGTGGTAATGCTAGCCATTGCCTACCGTTTTCGAACACGAGAGGACTTACAATGTGAGTATAGATAAACGGTATAAATACTATTAAAAACGGGGTATTTAACATATAGCGATTGTGTGCGATCGCGGAACACCTGCTGGAGGCGGAAACTAATCATTGGCTTGAGTTGCACTGCACAAATCTCTTCTGCAGATACTTTCGACTGAAAGACATTGCTTACCCGGTGGGTCAAAGGGGGCATTGAATTACTTAAACATAAGAATTTTAACCGGGAAGATGGGTTCCGTCTCCCAAGTGTCTGGTATTTAGTGATCTGGAAGTTCTCTAATCCAAAATATCCTGTTTCGGTAAAAAAGGCGCGAGTTGATACGTGATCGTGACCGAGTTACAAGAGAGATTGTGAACGGTAGTAAGAGCAGTGACAATGGACGCAAAAAGCGAGCTAGAAAGAGGGTAGATCACTACTGTATGTGGGTAGACCACAACTAGAACTCAACGGCAACTGTGCCGAAATATAGGACGCTTCAAAATACAAAAATACAGTGCTAAATAATTTTAAACAAAAAAGAACCGAATTCACTTAGAATCCACCTTTCCAACAGCAAATGCTCGAGCTGCTGTAAAAAATACTCAAATCACTATAGGTGTGCCTATAATAGTTGGAGAGTTCCCTCGATTTCTCCAGGATCCCATCATCAGACCCTGACATGGTTACAATCGGACTAACTGTGAAGTATACGCTTTCAAACAAAAAAATAATTTTCCAAATCAGTCTAGCCGTTTTCGAATAATCGGTGAACATACATAAAAAAAAATAGCAAAAACAAAGATCCCGACGAATTGATAACCTCCTCCTTCGAAATCTTGAAGTCGGTTGAAAAGAGCCGACTTCACTTAGAATCCATCTATCCAAAATGAGGTGCCCTACTGTAAAAAGTATTGAAATAACTACCTATATATATGTGTGCGTATGATATTTGAAGTTTCCTCGTTTTCTCCAGAATCCCACCTTCAGGTCCTGGCCTGGTTACAAATAATTCCAAATCGTCTTGGAATAGTCGGTAAACATATAATTACATAAAAAAAGCAAAAACAAAGATCCCGATGAATTGATATCTTGAAGTCTGTTGATAATACGTTTCCAATAGCAGTAGACGCTGCCACACTGTGACTGTCAGGCTGCCAGTTTACCCTAAAGGGTACACATTCCTGTAGGGTTTCATACCCTGCTTACGTAATTAACTTTTTTATTTAACTTTCAGCTATCCTGGATTATTGTAGAATTTTCTTCGTCAGCAATCCCGATCATGGTGGCTCGATTCATCGGCGGAATTGCCGGTGGAGCGAATCTGGTTTATGCTCCAATTTTCATATCAGAAATATGCGAGCCTTCTATTAGAGGAACCCTTTCTTCAGGTACGTATCATGAAGTAATAGCTGATCACGCATATCTGCTCGCCGAATCTGTCTGGCGGGTATACCCGGCAGAGCCGACGGAAGGGTCTCTGCTTCTAAATATGATAGGCTAATGTCTAATACAACACTCTTTCTACGAGAGAAGCAAGGATGCGTTGCGAGGAATGGGTTTGTTAAGAACCAATCCTGGAACTGCACTGTGCGAGGATAGGCAATAGATAGTTTATGTAACTGTTACGTAATAAGATCACACGAGTGTTTTAAGGCCTAATTACGTACAGTTGCATACACTGCTTTATCTACACACATATTATAAATCCTAAATGGAGTGTTCGTAAACCATTAGAATGACCGCCATTGCACCGCCATGACCAACTCAATTGGTTGATTTTCATTACGTTACGGTAGGTAATGAATTTTCATACGTTTTTACCACACTGTCACAGATAATACACTGATGTTACGTTACTGGTTGCAATAATGGTGGTAATTACATACGGTTTCCGAACGCGGAATAGAGGACTTATGATATTGGTGTAGATAAATGAATTGATTCTATTGGTTCTTAACAAACACATACCTCGCAACACATCCTCGGTCATCTCTGGTGCAAACGCAGACTTATTAAAGTTTCCGTTAGACACGCCGATCATCGTCACATGGATAGTTGACACCTCTAATAATCTTCAACAACACAAGGCACAAGTTTCCAAAAGCGTTGTATGCGTCATATTAATTAAGGCTAAGGTCTCCTATTTTATGCAATACGCGACATCTGACGTCAACGTCGACGTTTCTCAACAAAAAAGACGCCAACGTCGACGTGTGAAAGAGACCACAACAGTACATCTCTATAGTAAGCATTGTGACGCAGACGCTGTAAGCGGCCGATGGCGTTTATAGGAGACCTTAGCCTAAGGGTCTCCCCAAACCTATCGATGCGGATTCGGCAAAATCCGGTGGAAAAAAGCTTTATGACCACGCAATAAGAGCTAACAATGCACGGTTCGACTCGGCTCGGCTCGGCCGACGCCTGCCGACGCGTCGACGTCTTTTTCGCTCTTATTGCGTAGACATAAAGCTTTTTTCCACCGAATTTTGCCGAATCCGCGTCGAAAGGTTTGGGGAGACCCTAACTCTCAACTGCATAAAGATAATTAAGTAAATAACTGCCAAAATATTATTTGTTACAGCTTTATTCTTGATTGTATCTATGTATTTGTAGTTTCTAACAACACTATTAATTGCTCCTTTGAGACCTCTCAATAAGGCCTCGATATTTTAGCGTTCTTTCTTCGAGGAGTTCCTACGGACTGCATCAGCAGATAAGCTCCGTGTCAGCAGATTATTGCATTGTCTAGAAAAATTCGGAAGTATTCCAAATTGCGGGTTAATTAGACTCCGGGATGTGGTTTAAACTTAACTTACATTGTAGAGGGCGCTGTAAGTACTACTCGTGGAAACTGGGATATATTGTTACGCACGAACATAATAATATCAAACATACATTGCGAGTAGGCAGTCAATATGCGTTGCGAAATGAAAAGTATAGTGAGCGAAGCTGTAAAAAGTCTACAAGTACTACTAAAAGTAATATTAGTAGAAAACTTGACTGAAACTCGACTTTCTAAGTAGGTAACGCATTTCATTACAGGAACGGTTTCACTGTATTGCTTCGGTGCCATCTGGTCCTACTTGAGCGGCTGGTTTCTGTCCTACGGGATGATCGTCTGGCTAAACCTGGCCCTCGGTATCGTCAATCTCCTTATGTTCATGCTCGTGGTGGAAAGCCCGCTGTTCTTACTGAAGCAGAAGAATGAACAAGTGAGTTTACATAAATGTTTGGATTTTATTATCTATTTATTTCTTTTGAATTAAACAATAGGTACAGTCATCGGCAATAGTATCTTCCTACATGAAGGCCGTAAAAATATGTGACACGCTCTTATTTGTAAGGCCATAAGAGCGTGTCACGTATTTTTCCTGAAGGAAGTAGGATAATCGAAGGAAAGGATATCGAAGGAAGAAGAAACTAGGATAATCGAAGATCTGGAGTACCTGGTGACCCTGATTAGAAAACAAAATTTGGTCAAAATTTAATGCATTGGACTAAGTGTGGCGGTGATACCCGCACACGTCGCTAGATGGCGCTGACTGTCGCTGTGGTCTAAATAAATCAATAAGCCCACGTTTCTACAAAAAGAAGTGAAATCCCACCAAAAACATTCTGTAAAAAACTAGCCAAGTCTCGATGGAGCTGCTTGTTTATCTCTAAAAAGTAATGGAATCTAGACAAAGTCGTGCCAAGTCTAAGGTTCCTTACTGCGATTTCTTTATTATTATAGTTAATGTTGTGTGACTTGGCCGTTGAAGGGTACACAAGGGTATAAAACCAGGTGCTCCAGCAGACACCAGATTCAATAACCAGTTATTGAATCAACGTTTCCCACGTGGCAATTTTCCATCGTCAATGGGTAGCGGTTCTGGCGACCGATTGGTGCAATGGTGTCAATGGTGCTGCCAACTAGCGACAACGCATGAAGTCGCGCAGATCTGTCTCTTGTCACGCCAGTCGCGCGTAAGATGTGCTAGCCGTGCAGATAGTATCTCAGTCACACCTCGTACAAACCACCTCTCTACTCGTACCCTACCCATAGATTCTATCAAAGACGTATATACCTAGCTAGAATATAATCGGTCTGCATCTTCTATTCTTATAATATAACTAGCGACCCGCCCCGGTTTCGCTCGGGATAAAAAATGGTTATGGTGTCTATCTCTTAGGGATAACCATCCCTAAGAGATAGACATATACCATCGCGGATTTTATTGTAGACCTTTTTAAGATGTACAATACTGTAGTACATTATTTTGATCTATCTCTTAGGACACAGCCAGCGTTTGCAATGTAAGCGCATAAAATGGGTTTATTTACGACATCACATTAGAATCCTCTAAAATAATCAGTGTTTCTCTACTATATTAAGCATGTATTATACATATAAACCTTTCTCTTGAATCACTCTATCTAATTTCGCATCAAATTCCGTTCCTTAGTTTTAAAGATCTAAGCATACACCCTATGTATGCTTAGATCAGCACAGCGGAAAGCGACTTTGTTTTATACTACATATGTATATACATATGTAGTGATGCGATCAGATATGTTTACCCCGTCGGGCCCTCAAGAAGGAACTTACCTACTAGGTATAAAAATGTTGAAATGACTGTCTTTGATAATGGACTTTTCGCGAAACTTAAGCAAAAAATGTTTAATAATCTATAAATATTTTCAGGAAGCTATTAAGGCACTGGCATATTACAGGGATGGGTCTGTGTCGTCAAAACTCGTTTTAGAAGAGCTGTCGGTTATGAAGCAGCAGCTGATGCCGCCGGTGGAGCTGCACTCTATCAACTCTGGTAAGTTCTACTATTAGATAGAAAGTTATAAATGCATTCAGACAAACTTGCAAGTATTTACTAGTATTTTAACTGTTAATATTTACTGCATGCGTAGCTTTAAAAGTGTTTAAAGTGTTGTTCTAGTCTGCATTTTTGTAAAAATTTCAGTTTATTTTGATTTTGTATCATTTCTTGTACAGTCGCTATCAAATACATATATCGGAGCGGCCAGGGTACTTAAAAAAATTATTTATTCATATTCATGTGATCATGCACTTTATTGCCTTGACAATAGAGGCATTTTTCAGATGTTTGTGACCACATTGGCCACTCCGATATATCTGATAGCGACTGTACTATTTGTTCGTATGACTAACCGGACATGTTCACTAGAAACAACACAAATAGGATTTGACAAAAAGAAAACAAATAAATGACCGCAGTCGAAGCGCTGTGTCAGATCAGTAATCATAGATACGATCCTACTAGCCTAGTCGCTAGTGAGCCTACGAATCAGGAGGTCCCGGGTTCGAATTCTGGTGAAGACATTTGAATATTTGTGTGTTTATGATGATATTTGTGTGTTTCTACTTTATTGTGACCTATTATACGATACCAATTATGCCGTTAAACGGATCACCAGCATTTTAGTTACACCTTGTATATATTTTTACGTCACACCTGGCCATAATGTGAGTTTTATAGCACGCTACGCGTACGGTAATACTCACATTATGGCCAGATGGAGACGTAAAATTGTGTACTCACCACGGGCAGTAAAAAAGAAAGCCCTCTATCGCATATTTACAACCCTCGCCTGCGGCTCGGGTCACAAATACCAACGATTTCGGGCTTTCTTTCTTTTACAGTCCTTGGTAAGTAATGTACTATTGTCTAGTAGGTACCCACAACACTAACCTTATTGAGCTTACTGTGGGGCTGTGGGACTGGGTGGTTTGTGTAAGATTGCCCCATAATATTTAATAGATATTGTAGGTACTGATTTAACTTTCAGATGCGGAGAAAAAAGAGGAAGAAGCCGAGAAAGAGAAGCTAACTGACGGCGAAGCGTTACCGACACCGCCGGAGCCGCGGAAACAGTCTGCTGTCAAATCGTTGTGTAAGTCTCGTAATCAACAAAGCCTTAACGTAAATCAAGATAAATCAAGAACTAAATGTTTAAGCACTTAGTTTACGTAAATTTATATAATCAAAAGTAAAACCGGCTAAGAGCATAAGAGCATAATAGGGTTTCGTAGTTGCCGTCACAATACACCCTCTGAAAAGGTAGTTTATATAGGATATTTTGCGGCACTTACGTCATTTCACTATGCAGCACATACGTCCTTTTACAACGCGTTTTTGAGTTATAACTTAAAAACGACTCAGCCGTTTTTATTCAATATAGTTTTCATTGAAAGTACTTAGGCGTCATTTTCATGATTTTTTAAACAATTTTGGTACCCACCTTGGACGAAAAAAATTAAAGGACGGAGCATGGCTGTACAACAAACTGTGACGCAAGATGGTGGCTGGTTTGAATGTGTGTGTCCAGACGAGTGTTGCCATGTAATACAAATTTTCCCGATTAAGAATACAGTATCTTTGAATAAAAAAAAATAGATTATTAATATTTATATTTAAATAGAATTAATAAGCAGTTAATAAATTTGATGAAATATATTTCTGAAGAGGCGACTAAAAGGTAAAATTTAAAAAAATCTAAATAAACTATTTATTAAAATTACACGACTACTGTTGAGTGTGGTGGTCTCTCTTGTCGTCCCCAATACTATTATTTAAGCATACTTTATACCTTTTTTAACTGGAGGCACGGCAGTGCCCTCGCTAAGACGAAGAAAACTAAAAGTGTAATTACGTATTCATTTATTACGTAACACGATTTAAGGAGGGAGGGGAATTGACCATGTCTTACTTCTACTGTAGAGAGGATTATTATTATTTTTTTCTTACGTAGGGGCGGAAGGGTGTCTCTGGCAAAAAAATTCTTACGTAATCAATGAACAACGCCTTATTTTATACTAAACCTTGTTTGGAATGTAACAAATACTTTTTGGAAACTGCATTAAAATCGGTTCACCCAAGCGCGAGATAATCGCGAACAAACATACAGGTCAAATTGAGAACCTCCTTTTTTTTGAAGTTGGTTAAAAATGCTCCTCGATCGATCAACACAATCGATTTGACTTAAGAGCTGACCTCTCATTCTAACTATAGTTCCATCTCATTCTAATCGCTTGACCAGTCGATTACTGAAGCCGCTCAGAGTGCGAGGGAGCGATAGTTAGAATGAGACGAAAGTTTGACAGATCAGTAGTGGTGACATAACTTCGCGCGTTCAATCTACGATTAGATATGGGCTTTTTCATGAAATAAAACAATTAAAAACGGATTTTATCGCGTGTATTGAGTTTAAATTACATCCCGACGTTTCAAACACTTTACAGCGTTCGTGGTCAACGGGTCGACTGAGGAAAAATGTACAATTACCTCCGTTCAAAAACTATCTCAATATGCAAACCTACCCACATATTAAATATTAAACAAATTTAGTGTTTGCACATGCCGGAGGGGTCTTTATAAAAACAAATTATTTTTTATTACAAAACAAATTATTAAACAAATTATTAATTATTATTTTCATTTTTATTTTTAATTTTTTAAATTAGTATTAAATTATTATTAGTGTCCACACTGTCCACCATTATGGTCTCACAGTCCTATGTCTAGCTTGCTCCTTAACCAAATGAATAACTGGATCCCAAGCTGGTGGTACCGAAAAAAAACCGTTTTTAATTGTTTTATTTCATGAATAACTATCGCGGCAACCGAAGACAATATTATGGGCTTTTTGTTTTATGATTTTTTTCGAATAATTTTAAGAAATATATAATTATGTTTAATTATTAATTTTATTCAAAAAATAATAAAGAATAATTTGCTCACAAAAGCATACAAGTTATTAACTATTAGGTAACGTTTTAATATTCGTTGAAAACGTGCGTGAAATAAAACGTAAGTATAGTTAGTAGTGTGGACGTCAATGTCGTATTGACAACATATCGCGGCGATTATAGACCCCCTTACGTTCGGGAACTTTCCCTATTCAATCACCTGGCAACACCGCTACCATGAAGTTAATAGTTTACGAAATCACTGATTTTTAATGTGATTACGCAATGAATTGTTTACTTAACGGTGAAAAGTTATCCCATCCGTTTTTTTTTTCGACCGGTGGCATTTCTGCAGCATTTGACAACGCACGACGGCATGTTTTTATTATTTTTTAACTGCTCTTGACTGCATAGACGTTTGGACACGAATGGCGGGGGAGCGGCTCATTATTGCTGTGCGTATGTGTGTGTAGTGCGTAACGACGAAGACACTGGCTCTTTATGGAATCACAAAATTTTGTTAGCCGCACTCTATCTGGGACTTATATAATCTATGGTACCCACGTTTAAAAAGTTAGAGAGGAGGGGAGGGCGACCGTTTTAAACTTTCGGAGTTACACAACTATTCGTTTTATACAAACATTGTTTTATAAGACACCTATTGATATACCTATTATCTTTGAAATACCTATCCAACGACATCCTACACAGAAGGGCCGGAGCGGAAAAAATTAACTCTCACTTCATGTGTACGGGAGGACCCTAATATAAATATTTTTTCAATTTTTGTTTTACCACTTCGTCGGCGTGATAAATTTATATACCCATACCAAATTTCAGTTTTCTAGTACTGACGATCACGATGGAGCTAAGCCGCGAACAGACGGAAAGACGGAAATGGCGAAACTAAGGTTAAGTTGACAACAGAAACCTAAAAATACAACATACGTTGAGGAACTTCAGCAAAGTAAACGCTCATTATCATGACTGCTGAATTAACTTATCAACGTTATCTTTTGCTTGATACTTCTGTGTCTATAAAACAGTAGGAAGACAAAACAAAGAGCATTTCAATAACACTTTTAATCCAGACGTAAGATTGACACTCACTAAACAAATTCAAGGAAGTAAACCTGATATGTACGACTCCAAAAATTTGTTTGACTTAAACACATGTGACA
This sequence comes from Pammene aurita, assembly GCA_947086415.1. NCBI lineage: Eukaryota > Metazoa > Arthropoda > Insecta > Lepidoptera > Tortricidae > Pammene > Pammene aurita. The sequence continues at coordinate 155,140 of OX352310.1, forward strand.
ATCTTATTTATAGTTGATTTATAAATATTAAGTAGGTATACAAGCGTAATGCAACCTTTCACTTAATACCTTGTTAATTTGTTTACAGTAACCGAACCAGCGAGTCGCAGAGCGTTCTTGGTTGTAGGAACTGCTTTGACTCTGCAGGTATGGTTTTCATTTGCTTTGTGTACTTTTAGTTGACTAAATATAATGATTTTCTATATGCGACGATTTTACTTGGAGCCTGGCGGTAAAACGTCCGACATTAGATTGGATCGGTACCGGGTTCAAACCCCGCCTTGTAGTCGCAATGAGAAACTTCGATAAGGAACTTCGTTCCAAAAAAAGTAAAAAGTTGTTTAAAATTAGAACTATCTCGACATACATGACTTACGTATCGATAACAAATCGTAATGAAATGGTTAATCCACTTTCTGACAAATCGTAACTCAAAGACAGATACATCCACACATTAAACTTCAAACTCGTCCTTTTCCCTCGTCAGTTTAAAAAACTACATCTAATACATTGAGTAACAGGAGATGACATCCCTGAGAAATTATTTGTCCCGAAAGTTGTAGTGAAAATCACCACAAGTCTATACTACTCTTTGATTCTGTCATAGCTCTCAACTGCCAAACATGGCGCACAAAATTTGTTCTAGATGTCACATCTAGTAGAATACATAATAAATCAATGATCTAATATGACTTTTCAGGTGTTAATGGGTATGGTAGCCGTGCAAGTGTACGCTGGCTCGCTGTTCGCGCAGGCAGCCCCGGATCTGTCCAAGGACTTGTGCTCGGTGTTGCTGGCGGGGACCCTGTTCGCCGGGGGCGCCGTCACCGCCGCCGTGGCCGACAAGGCTGGCAGACGGGTAAGCATTACCTACAAACATCGGAGACAGGAGGTCACCCTCATAAACTTGGTCGCGTCTGAAATTAGTGGTGTCTCATAAGATAAAACATGATATGATATGTATAAACATAGAAAATTACGAGGGAGGAGGGGAAAGAATATTGAGGAGGAAACAAGCATTTGTGGACTTTTTGCCTAATAACTACGGCGAAGCCAAATGGTTATGTTATGATTTTAGCAATATGAAATTATGTATGTTTGCATTAACGTATGTTGCTCCTATTCATCCGATTTTGATTAATAAGATTAATCGATCGGTTATTATGGCCCGGGCTACATTTTAACCGACTTTAACATGTTTTTTTCTGTAGACCGGTCACAGTTTTTTAATCCTTTTGCTTGTTGTTTTTGTATTTTGGCCTAAATTCCTACACGCATGGCAAGGTTCATGTTGTTTTTCAAATAGGACCATACTTTAAGTCAAGAAGCTAGGTCACGTTAAGAGACTATCCAACTCCAATACAACTTCAATGCATCAACTATGCAATACAGGTAACGCTTAAACTTGCTTGAAACTTATTCCGATGCAACTTCAATCTCTTCTCTTCTCCTCGGCTTAGCGTTTTTCCGTCCTAGCGCCAGGTTTCGCTTTTCTGCGTAGCTGTCCTTTGCTTCGATGCAACTCCAATACAACTCTATATAATACTGATTTATAATTTATTGTGTGTGGAGATAGATTGTGTTTTAATGTAATGTTTATATATTTTAAAGTTATAAAGTTAGAATATGGTACCTGTACTATGAATGATATAGCCCAAAATACATCCTTGTAATGATATTTCCTGGCACTTCTACTGAAAACTCACGTTATCTGCAGGTGCTTATAATCTCATCGTCGGCGTTAGTGGCGCTATGCATGGCTGGCCTGGGATTCCTGATGCAGACCAGCATCTTGCCAGCCTGGGTCTCCGCTGTCATCGTGCTTCTCTACTGCTTCTGCTTCATGGTTGGTGCGGGTAGCGTTCCGTATGTGCTTTTGGCAGAAGTCTTCAAGTCAGAGGTATGACTTAGATCTAAAATCGAATAACATATTCTAGTGAAAATAGATGTCATTTACTTCAGAAAAAGTGACCAAACCCTCCGGTGTCCGAGGCCAGATTTGAACTGGCGTCTTCAACTTTCGCGGCTGATTTGCTTCGCGGATTTGCTTCAAGATTCATAGATGGCAGCACCATCTCTCTCGCTATACCAGAATCACGTAAGAGATTCGGATAGGAGGTGCAAGCACGTACTGCGCATGCCCTTAGAGTATGGTCAACGGCGCCTAGCCGTTTCAAATTCAGAGATTGCATATACATGAGAAAATTTGTCAAGTTCCGCCGTGACCGGGTGGTCTAGTGGTCAGGACGTCAGCCGCGAAAGTTGAAGACGCCAGTTCAAATCTGGCCTCGGACACCGGAGGGTTTGGTCACTTTTTCTGAAGTATATGACATCTATTTTCAGTTTATATATAGTAGTGTAACTACTTAAAAAATTGCAAATCAAAAAATATTGAACAAAATAATTTGATTTGCTTCAAGATTCATAGATGGCAGCACCATCTCTCTCGCTATACCAGAATCACGTAAGAGATTCGGATAGGAGGTGCAAGCACGTACTGCGCATGCCCTTAGAGTATGGTCAACGGCGCCTAGCCGTTTCAAATTCAGAGATTGCATATACATGAGAAAATTTGTCAAGTTCCGCCGTGACCGGGTGGTCTAGTGATCAGGACGTCAGCCGCGAAAGTTGAAGACGCCAGTTCAAATCTGGCCTCGGACACCGGAGGGTTTGGTCACTTTTTCTGAAGTATATGACATCTATTTTCAGTTTATATATAGTAGTGTAACTACTTAAAAATTGCAAATCAAAAAATATTGAACAAAATAATTTGATTTGCTTCAAGATTCAACATATTCTAGATTTAGTAATTTCTTTAAGTGTTACCATAAATGAGTCAAATCTATCTAGACTTTTTATGTAGATTATCATAAGCTCATGTCATAAGTTATGTTAATAAATTAGTATCTTAAATTTTTGTTAGCTACTAAATTTAGAAAAGTGTACCTGATCAGGAGTCTAAATTAACCTCCAAAAGGTATCAAATCACTTAAGATTTAACATATTATTGAGGAGTAACTAGGGTTTGCACGATAGATGTGAAATGTATGGGAAGATCCGTGGATTCGGATAATTTCCTATATTTCGGACCCGTATTGCAAACCCTAGAAGTAGGAGTAACACACAACACACCCCACTATTAATTCTTGCAAAACTTAATTTCCCACAGGTCCAAGGCATGGCCTCAATGATCTTAGTGGAGTGGGTGTGGCTCCTCAACTTCCTGATCATCGCCGTGTTCCCCGCCATGGTGTCCACGCTGGGCGTCCACGGGTCCTTCTACGCGTTCGCGTGCGTCGCCGTCGTCAACACTCTACTCAGCTACTTCAACGTGCCCGAGACGAAAGGAATGTCCAACAAGCAGATACAGGAAGTTTTCAACAAATAAAAATGTTAAAGAATAAAAGGGCGTTTTTCTGAAATAACCAGCCCTGGCCTGTTACTTACTGATGTATTGGCACAGTTGGCAATGATTTCAAGAATTAATAAATTCTCCACAAGGAGATATTTCAATTTTTTTTCTAATGGAAACTTTTAAGACTTGTCCGGGAACATTCTTCAATTTTTAACAAAAGGTTCTCATTACGATTTATGTGTAAAATGTTGATATTTGAAAATGTTGATATCCCGTTTCAAATAATTTTTATAATGTGAATGACCATGTGAGCTTGAAATCATTTATGTGTCGCTTAACTTCAAACTCGGGTAAATCCATCTGTCAGATTATGCGATTTTGGTATTAACAAAAGGTAATAGGGTAGATATTTGCTGAGAGGGTCGAATGGATTTACCTGAGTTTGAAGTTAAGCGACACATATTTGAAACAAAATTACAATTAGTTACAAATATGGAGATCTTTCAGCAATTTTACTACAAAACTAAGTAGCGGCGCACAAAATACACCTTATGTTAAAATTTCATTAAGGTGCGTCTTATAGTTTCCGAGTAAAATGGCTGTGACATACGGACGGACGGACAGACGAAACTATAAGGGTTCCGCTTTTGCCATTTTGGCTACGGAACCCTGAAAACGGACCAACCGATTATATTGAATATAGTTTTAATTGAACGACACCCCACACTTCATGTGTACGGGAGGTCCCCAAAAAAATAAACGTCCGAGCGCAGCGAAGTAAAGTTCTTACAAACAACTTCGGACACAACTGTCACCTGGCTACTGGGACGTCTCGGCATTTCGATAGCTTTTTGATTTTGAGAGTTTATTCCATGATAACGTTTTGCTCTTTATGAAATTGGTTGGGGTTGTAGCCACAGACCTAAAATGGCGCTTTCGCTAAAGACAAATGAAGTGCGCAAAAAAGAAACCAACATATTATATGAACATTCCGCGAGTGCGAAAGAGATACACGATCATTCTCCAAGTAGGACAACTTTTGACGTCCCTTTTTACACTCAAACACCCGCGTCGTGAGAGCTAATATTTAATTGTAAAAAATGATGTTAAATCACTTAGAATTAAAAAAAAGTAGAATGGTGTCGTGTTGCGTCCCGGATGGCACAACTACTTAAAGGAAAAACCTAGGTAATCACTCATTTCACAGGTAAATATGATATTCCGATCGATGTTTTTAAAACCATATTTTATCAAATTAGCCAAATAAATCATGTAAGTAACCGTTTGATACCATTCAATATTAATGTTTCTTTTACTGCATGTGAATATTTTATCATAATAGTTAATATTAAAGATTATTTTGTGTAAAAATCGAAATTGTTATTCTACGCTAGGGTTTGACAAAATATCGTAGGGACATATATCGATAACTGTTCGATATGAAAATTATAATTATAGCTTCGAAAGAATTATAATAAACTAGCTGTCCGCCCGCGACTTCGTCCGCGTATAATACGGTTCCTCATACAGTTTCATATCCAATTATAACTTCTTAACTAACTTTTGTTAATCCCCGAACCATCTTCTTAATCTATTTATAGTTATAGCTATTTTGGCGAAAAAACGGATAACGTAGACATAGTTTCAGTTACAAATAAGTGTTAATATGCAAATAATAACGTAAATGCGTATTATTTGCGTAACTTCTTTGTGTACTATATTGTGGGGGTTTTATTTGCCGATACGATGACCAAACTATTGTCAGTCTGGAACATGGAAATGGAACGGAAATAGGAACAATAATTCCTAGTAAATCTCAAACTAAAAAAATAGTAAATCTCTATACAAACTTTCAACCCCTTTTATATTATTTAATTATTCTTATCTTATCTTATCTTATTTGTCTCGGGGGCCCAAATGGATACACTTCGACCCAAAGGGATCTTTTGTGTAATTGCCCCCTAGTACACTTACTCAAGAGCTTTTTCAACCATCTCCATGTGTTGGGTGATGGAGCTCAAGGGCAGTGCTTTGAGGTCCTCTGGATCTGGATAGCCGATTCCAAAGTCCCTCATTCTTAGTCTGGCAAGAGCATGACATTCACACATTAAGTGTTTCATTGTTTCTTCCTCTTCGCCACACATTCTACAATCAGTATTGTCTGACAGTCCCATTTTAGCCAGTACTCCTTTCACGGCGTAATGGCCTGTAAAAACTCCAGTTATGATTTGGAGCCTTTTTCTACTAAGTTTCCAAAGCTTTTTGCTCCAGCTTGAGTCAACTCTATGCATGAATAGCTTTGAATGCCTTAGACCTGTCAAACTACCCCACTCTTGTTGGTGTTTATGTTTGGTGTGGTCCTTTATGGCCGTTGTTATGGTTCCCTTTGAGAGTCCCACAAATGGTTCCGGGCCTAAGAAGTTATTCATAGAGCCCCTTCTAGCAAGCTCATCAGCATTTTCGTTGCCGATAAAGCCCTCGTGCCCTGGGATCCACATCAATTGCACTTTGTTTTGCCTTCCACGCCTGTTGAGGACTTGGATACCATTGAATATCAGTCTGGACTCCACTTTGGGCGCTATAAGTGCTCTAAGCGCTGCCTGACTGTCGCTGAGTATATAGATATTCTTTCCCCGGGCCTGTCTATCTATATTCTCTTGTGCACAGGCAATAATAGCATACGTCTCCGCTTGGAACACTGTTGCATAATTGCCCATGCTTATACTACTACTGTAGTCATTTGCATAAATGCCAGCTCCCGTACTCGATCCTATTTTGGAACCGTCTGTGTACCATATGCTGTCTTCACCATCAGAGATTGGTGGTTCAAGACCCTAGGCCCAATCGGCCCTTGTGGGAATTTTTACTTTAAAATTCTTTTGGAAAACAAACTTGGGTTGCATCTTGTCACAGCCCATGCTTGTTAGCCTATCCATGAAATTGTCAGATTCCATTCTTGTGTGTTTGGTCTTCGGCTTGCTGTCGTCCCAGAGGCCTGCAACAGCCAATCTGTGTAACGACTTGCGCGCTTCAGACTGTAGCACTAAGTGTAACCTGTTGTTACAGGCAATGTTCATATTGATTATTAATGTCAACTGCAGACTGCATTGTTATGCAGTCTCATACTTACTAAACTTGAAACTATTGAAGTATTTTAGGCCAGATCAATCTAAGATAGTATAAACCCAACCCGTGGCCAAGGTGACCCAGCTTGTTGACCGGAGAAAAAACTTCATATACTGAACCACAGATGGTTATCAACAATATGATACAGGTCAAAGTGACTATGGTCAAGTAATGTTTTATGAAACATTACTTATCAATATAAATAGATAGTATAAATTGCTGTAGTTGCTTAGTTTGGCTAGGTGAGATTGTCCCAAAGTCATAAGAGTAAATTTCAAAAATGTTTTATTATCACTTGTATCTTTGTAAAATACATGTTACAAGTCATACAAACAGCCATGTATGTACTGACTGTACTATTATGTTTTATTTGTAAATAGGTACCTATCCTGATTAGTAGAGATATATGACATTGATAAAAAGAGACCTATATTATTTATTACTAATGAGTTTAAGGTACCTACTTATGTTAGAGTACAGTACATAAACTCTCATAGGATCTAACATTTTTAGCCAAAGCCCAAGGCCAGGTCTTTGCTTCCTTTTTAGCCCATCATGAAACAGATACAAAATGCAAATGCATGTATTTTGTGTACAATTTGAATGAAAAAAAGCATGTTCATAATAATGTCCGATATAAAAAATACTAATGGGGAATGGAGGAAGGCATCTATCAAAGGTTTGTCAGATGGTGCCAGCATAGCTTTGTCCCTATCACTAGTTTTGTTCTATGGGATTTGGCTTAAAGGGCTATAATTAATGCCAGAAAATTCCAAGTAAAACAATAATTTGCCTCAGAAGAGCAACACACATTTTTTTTTTTTTTTTTTTTTTATACTACGACGGTGGCAAACAAGCATACGGCCTGCCTGATGGTAAGCAGCTACCGTAACCTATGGACGCCTGTAACTCCACAGGAGTCACATGCGCGTTGCCGACCCTTTACAAAAAGGAGGATTCACTGTGTTGACGGCTAAAGGAACAAGAGGATCCCTCATCGTCAACACACTGGGTCCTCTTTGAGCTCTTTGGCAACCTTACTCACCAGCAGGAACACAACACTATGAGTAGGGTCTAGTGCTATTTGGCTGTGGTTTTCTGTAAGGTGGAGGTACTTCCCCAGTCGGGCTCTGCTCCAGATTTGAGCGAGATGACATTCACTGAACGTGCCCTACCACACTAAGCGAGATGCCATTCGCAGTGCCCATACCTCCCTTTTTGGCATAGTTTAAGGACATACCCAAGTCCGGACGTAGTTTAAGGACATACCCCGGGTCCAAAACACACACACACACACACACACATGAAGACAAATTAGCTAAACCATGCTATTACCAAATTTTCAGTAGATAATTATTTATTTATATGGGGTTATTGTCTCTTCAGATCTGTAAAATCTGTGCTGTGAATTTATTTCACAAATGAAACTGAAATACAGTGTAAACTATATAGCGGCACTCAAGGAACCAGAATTTTTTCATGTTATTGCGAGTTGTCGTTAAACAGAGACCGCTTTAGAGAGTGCTTGATTTAAGGCCTATATAAAACCAAATAAAAAAACAAGATTTAAATGAATCAGTATAATAAATTTTCATAGACATTTGAATTTGTGGATACCAAACCATTGTTGAACTATTTTTGTTCCACAACACTTGACACTAATTTACTTGATTGTATATTCCATATCACGCTTTATTTACATGTAGTTCTGAACATTGTTTAGTTGAGTAGAACATTGTCGAGGCTCGATTTCGGTGGTATTGGCGATAAATGTTTGGTGATATATATAATAGCACTGCTGCTATGGCATGAAATTATAATCTGGTTATCTGGCACCTTTTGAATCGTATGACGCTCCCATCGAGGCTTTCTACCGTGTCATAACATAAAACACGTGTTTCTTCTTGACCTGTTCACTCCACCGCGTCAGAGGTTTACGCTCCCTTTTGCTTTCTACCTTAAAGAACTTGCAGTATTCAAGTCTTGTAGTCAGTCATTCGTTATTTCCAAAGGTTTCGTCTTCATTGACAAAAACAGAGTGGTTTTTAAAATGATTATCATGATTGTTCTGCAGGTTTCGCTCGCTCTACGGCTGTCGGCTTTCATGACAATTACTGTAGGTTCTGGCATAGTTCTGGTATGTCTGTTATAACAGAAGTCTGGTCTATTTCAACCTGAAGTCACTTGGCACTCGGTTTTAACTTAAAAGCGCACTTTTTACACAGAATTATATATTTATTATTAGATACACGAGTTGAAGTGTGAATAATACAAAACGTCAATCGTACGAGTATGACCCTTTTGCGTTCAGAAACGTGCATATATTTATTACTGCGAACAATATTTTATTATTTTTCATCAAATATCGCTGTATTTTTGTCTAATCAAGCATTAATCTATGAAATACGAGACATTTTTGCAAATTGTCCGCCATATTTAAACGTAGATTTGAGTTGACCAGTGCTCGACGGCTGGTTAAGGTAAACGTAACTTTCTGACTGCTAAAGTGCATGGTGCAACAGAAAAACGAACTTGACGTCTACTGTAACCCTGATGAGTTCGTTAAGTATGCGTGGTGCAACCCGCCCTAAGTCATTAGTGTCATTACGTATGAATGTTAAATTGTGTTCTAATTGTTTTTTTGTAACCGTTTTGAATCTTGCATGATAGAGCCTGTCCGGAAAGAGAAGTATCGTAGAATGTAGGAGCTCCCATATAAACCGCGACACTTCTCTTTTCGGACAAACGATAAGTAGTAAATTTAAACTCTAATACCCGATTTTAGGGGCTTATTTATTACATTTACTTATTTGTAAGACACGATCTATATGTTCTTTTTAGGGTTCCCTACTCAAGATGGCAAAAATGGAATCCTTACAGCTTTGTCATGTCAGTCAGTCCCTATATCACAGCCATAAATATAAAAAAAAGCGTATATTGATAAAATTTTAACTAGATAGAGCGAAAACACCTCTGTTTTTTATGTGCCTAATTGGCACTATCCAGTTTTTTTAGCTTAATATATTTTTGTTTCCTAGAATTTGAATATGCCCTTTACTGTAAAACATGAATATAAATTTAACATTTCAACTTATCGATAAGAAAGTCAAATATCGATAAATAATTGACCTGTTGTACTTGGCACCACTATTTTTTACGCTCACATAGACAATTTACGCACACTCTTGCATTTCACTTTTCGTCGCACTTTTGATCATTGTCAAGCCATCTTACTATACTAGATCTGTGGTTGTAGCAGAGAAAGATATAATTTGAGGCTTCGTATATGAGCAGGATCGACCAAGGGGTTACGGAGCTAAAAGGCAAAAAATGATCTTCATAAGGGTCTTGTTATCAATGTGTGGTCAATTCGTTCGCAAGTATATCGCGAGTTCTTAGTTCTAGGCGGACTACTCGTTTTATTTAAGTATAAGCTAATCCGTACTACTAATCCTGGAATGCTAGACAGGCATCGAAACTACATAGTTTGTTGAATATGGATCTCTAAAAATAAAACAAATTGTTATTCTAAACTTTATTATTGTTTGCTTTCTTTTTAAGGAACAGAAGCTGTATCTCATCGGCTGGCAGTCCCTTGGTTTCGGGCAAGCAGTAGTGGCTGTACAGCGCCCCTAGGAAGCAGGTGATAGCGAATCCGCAGAACACGATGCCTAGGCTCAGGGCCTCCACCAGTGGATTGAAAATCATGAGAGTGACGAAGTTGAAGATCCACGTGCAGGCCATGCTGAAAGTGTTGCAGAGGCCGCGAACCTAGAAGTTAAACATCAATATTATTTTCAAACGAGCGGAGCGTAAGCGGAATGAAGTTCTTACAGATAACTTCTGACGCAACGGAACTGTCAGCTGGCTACCTATACGTACCTGCATTTCGATGTGTTTTTAATCTTGAATAGTTGTTGCGCGATAACTTTAGTAACGTTTTTCTGATCTGTATGTTTGTTGGGCTTGTAGCAGATATCAATATAATTTGAGAGTTCGTATGTGAACAGGATCGCGATTATACTTAAGACATTAACCTCTGGCAAAAACACTTCAGCGGTGAGTATAAACGGCACGCAGGCGGCTCCGAGAGTGTAGATGAAGCAGTAGAGGTAGATGAGGAGAGCTGTGCCCCATTGTGGGGCCCAGCCGTACTCCAGCTGTGTCCCCAGTAGCAGCGTGAACACCCCGGACGCTGCTGACGTGCTCGTTAGAAGCATCTAGATAGGAAACAAAGTTACATGTTTCAATAACGATCTCGGTAACTAATAGTGGTTCCTCAAATCTACCAAAATTTACCGTCGGTCTAACATCAGTCGCTATTTGGCACCATGAACTCGTAACTCAACTACGCAATACAGCTAACGCCTAAACGTCTGAATTAGAATTAGCTTGAAAATTATGCCGATGCACATCCAATACAACTCTAATATTGGTTGATTATTTGTGCTGTGTTGTGTTTGGGATAGGGAATGCAATACCGGTATTTTCAACCGACTTCAAGATTTCGAAGGAGGAGCTTCTCAATTCGTCGGGATCTTTGTTTTTAGGGTTCCGTACCTCGAAAGGAAAAAACGGAACCCTTATAGGATCACTTTGTTGTCCGTCCGTCCGTCCGTCTGTCAAGACCCTTTTTCTCAGGAACGCGTGGAGGTATCAAGCTGAAATTTATATCAAATACTCAAGTCTACTGTTCCTTGGAGCTGTGAAAAAATCAGACTTCTAAACCAACGCAATCAAAAGATGCAGCCGTTTATGCCTCAAATTTTCGAAACTCGCAAGGGAATCAAAACCTACAGGGTACTTCCCGTGAACTCAGAATCTTGAAATTTGATACGAAGCAACGTCTTATAGCACAGATAAAGGAAATATTGCGAAAAGTTACTACCCCTATATACCTATACTACTATACCTAAAAAATACCGGTATTGTATTTCCCTAGTTGGGGGTAGAATATCTTTTCAATTTATCGTTTATAAATGTACGGCACATTGTAGCCTTGAGGTACCTTTCTTCCGAGTTTATCAACAATGACAGAGCATAAGAAACAGGCGCAGACGAAAACGACGGCCAGCACGATGGCGCACAGGTTGGGTGGCATCGAGGGCACCGCCATCTTGAACATCTGCTCCGCGTACACCTGGATCACGATGGACCCCATGAGGATGGTCACGGCCATCACGATCAGGACTGTGGCTAGGGCTCGCTTCGATGACTCCGATTTTACTGAAAACCGTTATAGGTGTTGTAAATGCGAGTTCTGATCTTGCTAAACATTAATACAGCGCAGATATTGTTTAGCGAATTTGAGGTGACTTTAGTTTATTAGAAAAGGTTTTGGTTTCTACATACTAACTTATATGTTCTGCAGGAGTACTGTAGCCATTTTAAGGGATTGAAAAGTAGATGTAGACCACATTTGATTACATGTAAATAGGTACTTACGTAAAAACTGCCATGCTGATTCAGGTTTTTGAACATACCGTTTATTGTCTTTCAAGAGATAGTTTGTTAAATCGGGCTCTGAAATTAACGAAAAGCCGAACTGTAGTTGTTGCTATAAATTACCATGTGGTATTCTGAACTAGTTGGCCAATCCAGATTTCAAGACAAGGGTCCAAGATAAGGTTTGCATTTATAGGGTTCCGTAGTCAACTAGGAACCCTTATAAATAGTTTCGCCATGTCTGTCCGTGCGTCCGTCCGTCCGCGGATAATCTCAGTGACCGTTAGCACTAGAAAGCTGAAATTTGGTACTGATATGTATATCAATCACGCCGACAAAGTGGTAAAATAAAAAGTGGAAAAAAATTTGTTATTAGGGTACCTCCCCTATACGTAAAGTGGGGAGTGATTTTTTTTCATATTTTCGGAAATAATCGCTCCAGAAGTAAAAAAAAATGTGTGTCCCCCCCTCTAACTGTTGAACCATGAGTTTTAAAAATATGAAAAAATCTCAAAAGTAGAACGTTATAAAAACTTAGAAAAATTATTTTGAACTTGATAGGTTGAATAGTTATTGAAAAAAAAATTACAAAATAATTTCTGAACTAAGTTTGTAATTTAACCGTATAAGCAGGTGTTTATTGTACCTGTAATTTCTACAAAATCACAATGAAATGACATACTTTCAAATAAAGTATAAACGGTGAAAATCGGTTCACGCAATAAAGAATTATTCCATAAAAATCATCTTCCATACTTTAAGCTCGCGCGTAATAGTTTACTTAATTTGCCGATAGATGTCGCTGTACGTGGAACGCTCATATCCTACATGGTGGTGTTATTTTAACTCTTAAGTGGGGACACTTACTGTGACGGACGGAAAACTACGGAACCCTACACTGAGCGTGGCCCGACTAGCTCTTGGCCGGTTTTTTTTTCTTTAAGAATAAACCTTATATAAAATATTTGATGGAAAAGCAAATAATTTAACAGCTACTTGCTTAATTTGGGTAGGGCTTATTTACGTCGACTACGTTAAATGTGGTTCTTAAATTTTAATACTCTATTTTACTGGGCTGAAAGGTGATTAATCTTAATCAGCAATTCACGTTTGGCGATTTGTCCTCTTCGCTGTGTTGGTTAAGCAAGTTAGATTGTAGGACAAATTTTTGTCAAGCTCGAGTTCTGATGATGGGATCCATGAGGAATCCAGGAAACTCCTCAATTATTAAAGCATACATAATATAGTGATAAATTATATAGTACATTGATCAGGTGGAACTGCTGATGATGATCAGAACGGAACTCTTGTACGACGCATAGTTCACGTTTGGCGATTTGTCCTCTTCGCTGTGTTTGCTAAGCAAGTTATTTAATTGTATGCAATCTAAGAGTGCGCCATCTACAATAATCCGTCACCGGCTTGAAGTCGATTTTTTTTTTAAGTATAATTTTAAACAAAACATAACCGACTTCACTTACCTCCACCTTTCATAAAGCAAATGCTCGAGCTGCTGTAAAAATACTGAAATCACTATATATAGGTGTGCCTATAATAGTTGAAGAGTTCCCTTGATTCCTCCAGAATCCCGTCATCAGATCCTGACTTTATGACAGTTGGACCAAATGTGAAGTATACTATTTCAAACAAAAAAAGAATTTTTCAAATCGGTTCAGCCGTCTTCGAATAACTAATCGGTGAACATACTAAAGCAAAAACTAAGATACCGACGAATTGAGAACTTCCTCCTTCGACATTTTGAAGTCGGTGGAAAATATGTCGGGGGACAATCTTACACAGATCGCCGTAGCGGCAAACTTGCAGTACTGTAGGTACTAGACGGGGACATACATATATTTATATAGATAAATACGTAATACTCAAGTAGGTAATTATGTATATACATAGGAATGTCTATAACTCAGGAATAGAATTCATGATAGCACACAAATAAATGCCCTTACCGGGACTCTACCCCAAGATCCCCAGCTACGTAGGCAGGGTCATTACTCATTACCCATTAGGCTAAGCCGTTAAATAATCAGACATACAACACTAATTTAGTCTGATGTAATCAGAACACGTAAGTATTTGAATCCCTTTTGAGCATATAGTAAACGAAGTGTACATAGTACTATCTCGCTATCTGATAATATTCTGCAAATGTACTAGTTTAACGCCTTGGCGGATTGTCCCGTCCCGTCAAACAGATGATTGTCGGGTGATACCCACCAAGGTAATATAATAAGAGGTATTTAAAATCCCATCAGAAACATAAATGTGAATTGCGAGCCAAGTCCTTCGCCTACAATAGAATTGATACCTCTATGGGTGCCAAGTTCTGTGTAGAAATCCTAAAATTTCAGTTACAAGAACATCATCCTAAAATAAATTTACACAATGTAAGTCACCTGGGATATCATTCAAGTTTAAGAGCCTTACGAGTCTTAATAAATGTATTAAGTTACCCAGGAGTCAAAAGTGGCTCCAAATAGTTCGTGTAATATAACACACGTCCGCTGCGTCGCCAGTTCATTTCTATTGAACTTGGCTTGACATGCTGCCGCGTGTCTAGATAAGTAGACGCGTAAAAACAGTTGGTACCATGGTGGTAAGTCGACCGACTTTCAATCCGGAGGTCTCGGGTTTACCAGCTAGTACCAATAAGTTTTTCGGAACTTCATATCCACAAAATCTAATTGTTTGCCAAAATCGAGATTGCAAGTTATAAAACTGTAGGTATCACGTTTTACGGCCCGCCTGATGCTAAGCAGCTACCGTAACTTATGGACGCCTGCAGAGATGTTACATGCGATCAATGCCGACCATTTAGAAAAGAGGATTCACTGTGTCGATGGCTAAAGAGACCTTCGTCGTCAACACACTGCATCCTTTCAGAGCTCTCTGAGGAACACAACACTATGTATGTCGATGGACCACAAAGCGAGATGAATGATGATATTCGCTGTGCCCATACCTCTCTTTTGGAAGTAGTTTCAGGACGTACCTGATTACCTTGTCGTATTTGCATAAATACATCTTTATATCTCTTTATTGACTTTTCTTTTGAGGACAGAGATGTAATACTATTATTCAGGCAAACATCGCTATAAGTGTGTAAGAGTGATTATGTTATATCGTCAGCAACTGACTGTTGTTTGATTAATTTAGAATCATAAAAACATAAACCACATCCAGCAAAGCTTTAAGAACGATAACGGTAGAGATTTGTCAAATATATCGTCATAACAAAGTCCAATCATTAATAACAATGCAGTTTACCATTCTCACATTTCAGCACTTCGTTTATTCTGGGATCCAGTTGTAGTCTTATTTTCGTTAACTCGATTTCTACCTCTTTTGATGTCACAGGTACACGTCTGTAGAATGATATCGCTTCGGCGGCTTCCTGCAAACAAATATATAGACACGGTATATAAATAATTTTTAAGAAAAAAAAACCAACTTCCATGGGGGTAGCCGGTGAAGCATTATTGTAGATGGTGCACTTAGATTCCATACAATGAAATAACTTGCTTAACAAACGCAGCGGAGAGGACAAATCGCCAAACGTGAACTATGCGTCGTTGAAGAGTTCCATTCTGATCATCATCAGCAGTTCCACTTCATCAAATGTCACGCTTTTTAATGAAAATGCTTGATTTGTTGATAAAAATACAAAAGTCACTTTATCTTCATCTTCGTCTTTAAGATTTGAGGAATTCTCTCGATTCCTCATGGAACTCATCATCAGAACTTGAGCTTGACGAAAATTGGTCCTGACAATCTAACTTGCTTAACAAACACAGCTAAGAGGACGAATCGTCAAACGTGAACTATGCGTCGTTGAAGAGTTCCGTTCTGATCATCATCAGCAGTTCCACTTCATCAAATGTCACTCTTTTGAATGAAAATGCTTGACTTGTTGATAAAAATATAAAAATCACTATGTGTAAGCCCTTAAGATTTGAGGAGTTCCCTCGATTCCTCATGGATCCCATCATCAGAACTGCGTTTTGACAAAAACGGGACCAATCTGTATATACTTATAATCAAAAAAAGAATTTTCAAAATCGGCTCAGACATGACGGAGTTATGGAGTAACAAACATAAAAAAAAACATACACGCCGAATTGAGAACCTCCTCTTTTGAAATCTTGAAGTCGGTTAATAAGTAATAAGTGTAGTACTCGTACAGTCACATAATTTAAATTGCAACTTTAATAAGTTTATTAGGACGCGTGAGCATGTTCACCAGATGAAGTGAGACAATAAGACTATCATACCATCAATCCAATGCATATGCTTAGTATAAGGAAATGATTGCCATACCCTACTGGGGTCCATGAGACACTATTTTCAACCGACTTCAAGATTTCGAAGGAGGAGGTTATCAATCCGTCGGGATCATTGTTTTTGGTTGTTTTTTTTTTATGTATGTTCACCGATTATTCGAAGACGGCTGGACCGATTTGGAAAATATTTTTTTTGTTCGAAAGAGTATACTTCACAGTTGGTCCCATTGTAACCAGGTCAGGATCTGATGATGGGATCCTGGAGAAATCGAGGGAACTCTTCAACTATTATAGGCACACCTATAGTGATTTGAGTATTTTTTACAGCAGCTCGAGCATTTGCTTTTGCTAAGTGAAGTCGGTTCTTTTTTGATTAAAATTATAATTGTAACAGCTTGTTTTTTTACCATCAAATCAAGAAGGACAAATCTGGCACCGATTCCATGTTCATTAACAAGCTTAAACGGACACTACTAGACTTGACGTGCTATAGTCTCGACGAATTTGTCGCCTGTTACAAGTCACAGACCCATTTGCAGTATTAAATAATTATGCTTTTGCTGCATACAATATATTATTCAAACATAATGATGTTAAGTACTTATAAGTATTATAAAAGTGACGTGTAATTTTTTTGTCTTTTATCAATAAAAAATGATCTATCTAACTATCATGGTGCAATAATAGTAGTTTATGTAACTGTGACATTCGCCACAAATAGAGAAATGGACAAGCGCATCCTACGAAATGCTGACAACTTATATTTGCCCCCAGCACGCAGAAAAAAAATTGGTAAAAAAAATATAGTCTATGAAGGAGCACGTATCTACAATAACTTACCAAAAACCGTGAAAGAGGCCACTACTATATTTAGTTTTAAAAAGAAACTTAAAGCCCACATACTACTAAATATTCCGGTCTCCTAATTCCGGCCCTATCTTGCACACAACATGTGTTCGTATGCGTATGCCGCAAGCAAAGAATGTAACGAAATGTGCTTCTACCCGTTATAAAACAATTAAAATGTACATGCACTTTAGATATTATTTACTTACTGGCGTTAATTTAATAATTAGATTTAAAACACATTTAATGTTAATGAAAAACTGGTAAAATTATTCTAGTATAATCTTAAGTTCTCGTTAAGTGAAATGTAAATTTCTTATGAGACAATAAATTTCTTTAACCCGAACTGTTACGTAATAAGGCCTAATTACGTACAGTTGCATACACTGCTTTATCTACACTCATATTATTTATCCTAAATGCCGTTTTCCGAAACCATAGAATGGCCGCCATTGCACCGCCATGGCCAACTCGATTGTGCCGGCGGTCGCGCGGGCGCGTGTCGGCGGCCGCGCGGGAGCGTGCAGGTGTACATTATGTTATCAAAACTCATAACACATCAATATTTGTGACGTTATCATGGTTAGGGTACCACTTTGTCGCTTATGGATTCGGAGATATCACTGATTTTGTTAATCAACTCGAAAATAGTGAAAATTGGTTTTGATTAAAAATAGCTTCTACACACTTAAAATAATACGGTGTATTGATAAAAAGTTAAACGTTTCAACTAAAAGTAGGAAAAAAACACAGTCAAAGTTTACCGACTAGGGTACCACATTGTCGCTCATAAGCTTGAAGTAATATCGGGGCCATTCGAAAATGTAGTAACACGTGTTGTCTAAATCTCAGTTTACTCCCATCCATTTGCTTAACAGTTCGTAACTCAGCTGCCCGTTACGTTCACTTAGCTTTATGTTATGTTACCCTTTTAACAATAGTGGTCAATAAGCAATAATTATTAAGACAAGGCAAAACTTTCTATTTTAATCTGGGCTAAATCAATCAACTAGATACAAAATATATTAACAAAACTCATATTATGTTAGTAATTTATTTTTCTTTATTTTCACAAAAAGAGATACATTTAATCAATTTCACCTATCTGCCAAACTGCACAGCAGTTTGTTGGCAGAAAACTTATTTTACCCTACACCATTGTACTATTAATTTAGGTACGTACCTATGTGCCTGTGGGAGTGTCTGTTTACTCCATTTATAACACGTAGGTATTTGCAAACAGAGTAAGCAGGCACTCGCCGTGCGGCCGCTATGTTTTTCTTATATTAGGTATTGGCAATAATATTCTACATTTACACACATTAGAGGTAATATACAGTTGTAGATACCTACTACTACTACTAATGGAGATAACAAGTTCTATTATACTTTGAAGTAGGCAGAGCGCGTAACTATAGCTTAGCTTAAGTTATAGTTAGCTTAAGTTCCATATTAGCACTGCCTTAGATTAGATTAGTAGTTAATAAGTAAAATTTGCATGCTTATTTAAGTAAAATGTACGCACTTAACCTGTACCTTCCAACTGTATTTATCACTACATTTGCAAATAAATATTTGATTGATTGATATAGTAGACTATTTTATAATGAACTCTAGTTACACATATTTTACGTTGCTTGTTGGATAACATGGAATGGATGTCGCTCGGTAATAACAAACTGATCATATGATTCTATTATACTCACGGCCTATGAAAACGGGTCACCTTGTATCGGTATTCCTATACAAGGCGACCCGCTTTCACTGCTCCCGAGCGTATGTAGGTCAGTGTTATATACCTACGTTCTACGGTAACATATCATGTGCAAAAAAACGACTTAAGGTTATGTATAAGGCAATCGGTTGGTGTTTTAATCAGGTGTTCTGTTCGAGTCTAAGCATAAGTGATTTTTTCAGCCTTTTTTTATACACAACCTTTGATACATCTTGGCAGGACCTCAATTGATCTGGTATATCATTTAAAAATATGGGCACTAAGTATTTTCGAGTATGTTTTCCATAGTAGCTACAGACCTTTGGTACTAACAACTTACGAAGACTAAGTTCTTTGGTAACACTTCTTGTTTGGAATTTATGATTTTTGAATTTATGATTCAATTGGATTGTTAAATAGATATTTGTGCAACAAGAGAGCAAAGTTAGTTTTTGCTTCGAGTGCTAATTTTGAGTCCCGAGCAAGCGAAAGATTCGATAATAGGTTAGAATCTTGAGCGTAGTGAGTGACTCAAAGGCACGAGGTGCAAATAACTTTGGTCTCATGTTGCTCATACAACTTTTCACCTCAGCAGTGAGAACATAGCAGAAAATTTAAATAATTTTCACTCCCACTGACTTCCACTCCATCCCGATCAATCCCACTTCACTTCCGCTCAATTTCCGCCACTCCTACCACACTTCTAATCACTTCCGCTCCAATTCCGCCAGTTCCGCTCCACCTCCACCTAGTACCGCTTTACTTCCAATGACTTCCACTCAATTCCCGCCAGTTTTAATGAGTTCCGCTTCTATTCCACCATTTCCGCTCCACTTATACCCAGTTCCGCTACACTTTCACTGACTTCCACACAATCCCCGCCACTTTTAATGAGTTCCGCTCAAGTTCCGCTTCAGTTCCGCGAGTTCCGCTTCACCTCCACCTAGTTCACCGCTTTACATCCAATGACTTCCACTCAATTCCCGCCACTTTTAATGAGTTCCGCTCAAGTTCCGCTTTAATTCTTCCAGTTCCGTTCCACTTTCACCCAGCTCCGCTCCCCTTCCACTGACTTCCACACAATCCCCGCCACTTTGAATGAGTTCCGCTTAAGTTCCGCTCGAGTTCCGCCAGTTCCGCTCCACCTCCACCTAGTACACCGCTTTACTTCCAATGAATTCCACTCAATTCCCGCCAGTTTTAATGAGTTCCGCTCAAGTTCCGCTTCTATTCCGCCATTCGGCTCAACTTCCACCCAGTTCCGTTACACTTCCACTGACTTCCAGTCTATTTCCGCCACTTTTAGTGACTCCACTCCAATTCCGCCAATTTCGCTCTAAATCCGCCAGTTCCGCTCCATTTCCGCCAGTTTTCCTCCACTTCCGACCAGTTCCGCTTCACTTCCACTCTACTTCCACTTACTTCCACTCAATTCCCGCAACTTTTACTGAATCCTGCTCCAGCTCCGCTCCAATTCCGCCAGTTCCGCTCCACTTCCACCCAGTTCCACTTGTCTTCCGCTCTACTTTCACTGACGCCCACTCAATTCCCGCCTCTTTCACTGACTTCCGATTCAATTTCGCCACTTATTACAAATAGCATATTTACTAAAAACTAGTGCCTGCGCCAAATCTTGTTTCCAAGCTATTTTGGTGTGCATCGGGGGTCTGGTATTCAAATAAAAAAGAAAAGTGAGAATATGAAGTTTGAAAATATTACCTTCTCTGTCTTTTTACTGAGGACATCTCAAGGTTATTTTGTCTCACGCACGCAGCAAAATTGAATTTTGCTCACTGTTATTGAGCACCAAAGAACCCCTGTTCGAGCTGCTGAGGTGAAAAATAAATAAATAGATCACATAGGATTATAAAATTATTTACAATTTTAAAGTGCGTTGCGTCCAGACCGTCTTAATACGCCACGAATATGCTACTTGTACACTGCGCACGCGTTGCTCTAGCCGGAGAGCTAGCAACGGAAATAGGTTTGCTATTATATAGAGAAATTAAAATTTCTCTAGTTAGTGTGCCATACTATCAATTTTAATGATCCGGGTGCCTGGCAGATGCTTTGAATACTGATTAATTACATAACAAAAACTTAAATATAAATAAGGGGAGGGATATAAGTTAGTGACAAATCAAAACTTTTTAACAGAAAATATAGTTGACTTATATTTAACAAGCTTCTGATGAAATAAAACAATTAAAAACGGATTTTATCGCGTGTACTGAGCTTAAATTACAACCACCACGACCACTACCACCAACGCTGTAAAGTGTTCGAAACGTCGGGATGTAATTTAAGCTCAGTACACGCGATAAAATCCGTTTTTAATTGTTTTATTTCATGAATAACTATCGCGGCAACCGAAGACAATATTATGCTTCTGATGGACAACCGTATAGATAATCAGTTAATACTCGTACAAAATCACCAATCTCTCAATCAGACGTAAGAATTTAAATGACTTGGCGTCAGCAGTTACGTACCCCTAGGTGCGAGGTTGAATAGTGTAAATCATTTTCATAATGATGTTTAATGCAAATTATTACTTTTGTAAGTAATAATTTTATTATAATAAGTCTTAATAATAAGTTTGATCTCAAGTCATAAGGCCACAATGTGGGACCCTAAGGAATGTTAAACTAACAAACTTGACTAAATTAGTAAAGCTGACGAAAAGACTGTTATTTTTTATAAAATAAGTTATGTTATTGATTCATAATAATATTTGTATTAGATATATGCACTTATAGTGCGGACACTATGTTAAATAATGGAAGTAGAATTCTTATTTCTCTAAACTGACATATGAATAGCGACAATGTGGTACCCTAGATCACTTTACATACAAAAAATCATGTTAAAAGTCTAAACTTTGAAGTCACTTTTTTGATAGAAAACTACATTACTTTTGTGTTTAATTACACTTGATCGTTAGTTTTGTTCCTAAATTAACGTAAACTATGAGAATTAAAAATTATAATGTTGATTTTGTATATTTTTTATGTAAGTGTTGATTTTTTTTGTTTTATTATAAAAAAAATTGCCTTGAAATATGGTTGTTTCATTATTTTTATTATAAACCTTACCTACATTATATTCAGAAATCAACATAAGCCAGCTGAAAATCTGTCGATTTCGAGTTATATAAAATATTTTATTGTTGATTCTTGACTCTACACCCTACGTGCATTATTATTGTATTATTTCTATAAAATGTAAAATGTTAGAGACAACATATGATTTGTCGAGTAATATAATGTAGGTATGTGGAACATTTTAAAACCGCTATCTCCATAACTTCAACCTATAACTAGGTTTTTGAGGCTTTCAAACTTTAAACTCGAATATCTCAAAACAGTACAAAGATATGTTGAAACTTCAAAAAATTACTAAAAATAAAAATACTCAACATAGCGATCTCGTTCTTTTTGCATATGAAGGAGAATGTTTTGAACTCTAAGGAGGTATCAATAACTCAATACCGACAATATATTACCTTTACCATGACAATGTCACATTTGAGCATGTAAAGTTAAAATTACGTTACTGCCACACATAAAAAGCTTATCATAGTAAAATCGGTTGTGGTAATGCTAGCCATTGCCTACCGTTTTTGAACACGTTTTAGAGGACTTACAATGTGAGTGTAGATAAACGATATTATGATGATATTATTATTAAAAGACAGAGAAAGTGATAATTATTGACTTTATAAGAGTTAAGTATTCAGGTTACAGTCATATTTTGGTAGGCTATGGTAGCTGCTTAGTTGCTTACCATCAGGCGGGCTGTATGCTTGTTTGCCACCATCATGGTATATAAAAAAGATGACATGTAGCCTTATGTTCAACCAATATCCGTAACAATCTATTGGTTAAAACCAAGATAATGGAAAACGTCTTCAAAACCTTTACCAATTAATTTATTAGAATTTAGATGGTTGCGTTTGTTTACCTTTTCCTTTCCCTGCTGCATAAGGAATACTGGCGATTCCTTTAAAAAAGTTAACATCACAATATACAACACTGATAATGTGAGAAACGTGTATATGACTTGATTGTACGTCAAATATCCTCCCAAGATGTATGAGAAGAGTAGGCCAAGGAAGAACCCCGAGACGACACTTGAGGTCAGAGCACCTCGGATGGAGTCCTGGGCTATTTCGGACACGTACACTCCGGTCACTATCTGACCGGCTGCCCCGAACCCTGCCACGCACACTGCTGCTAGGATCAGAGGCACGTAGCTTGTGAGAGAGATTATTGTCCAAGACAGCTGCAAAAGAGAAACACGTATAAAACCTACATACGACTGATAGCGATTTTATAAAACGCAGCTTCTACATCATTTCTATACTCACCACAAACGGCAATCCGTACAGCATAGCCGTATACTTCCTTCCGTATCTGTTAACGGCATAGCCGCAGAATGGAGTGGCCACCAGTCCTCCCACGTTGGTCAGACTACCCAGTAACGAGATCTCGAGGGAGGACATCGGATGTGACAGTACAGT
Source organism: Pammene aurita (assembly GCA_947086415.1). NCBI lineage: Eukaryota > Metazoa > Arthropoda > Insecta > Lepidoptera > Tortricidae > Pammene > Pammene aurita. Next base: position 178,443 of record OX352310.1, read on the forward strand.
TTCATTTGAGCGGAAGTTTGTTATAGTGTACGATGGCCAAGCGTAAGTGAACCCCGTGAGGGACGTCAGGAAGGCAACTGTAAAAAAAACCGGAGGTCATATGATACTGTTTTTCCAATTGATTAGGCAAGTATCTGTGAGGAGTTGAGGACACTCAACCCAGCTTGCACTAATCCATATGCGACTTGCAGTAGGTATCAGATACTTGCGTTGATAGCGCCATGACAAACTTGCGTTTTTGTGCGAGACTTTATATGGCAACGTGACTTGAAGTGTGTACGAGCATGACTTAGCGCGCTGTCGCGCGACAACGCAAATCATACTAGGGGTCAAGTCGTATCCGTTTGGTGTTAAAATTAATATATGTGGGCATGTATGTACCTACACGGACTTTGTGCCATTAAAGAACATGGCAGATACCGAATAAATTTATTTGGTCAATAGGTACACCTCGAATAGACCTAGGATAATGAATACAAATTAATTAGGAATAAATTCTAGCTGTTTATTCAGTGTTAAGTAATATCAGTTAGGGTTCAACGTGAACTGTGTCATCCTTTATAATTATAACTTATTAGCGCGTGAACAGGTTATCAAGTGCACATTACTATTACAGTTCAGTGTCCCTTTATATTTATACCGTACAACTGTATAACTTTGCCCGATTTTTGCGAACTTTCTGCTCTTTTTTTTCAGGTTAATCCATATCGTATAATCCATATTGTATATCTTATCTGTGCCACTCACAAACTGAGCAAACTATAAGCAGTTAAAGTAGTTTAGAAAAAAGATGTTAAATAGGTCGTCCAAAAAAATATTTTTTTTCAACATTGCCCACTTTTGCGACACATGATCTTAATATGTGTACGCAAAAGTATATATAATAACTAGCCTTTTCCCGCGGCTTCGCCCGCGTACTATAAGTACTCTAAAAGGATACGATACCCATGTTGATTTTCAGACTTTGTGACCACATTTTCCCCTTTTACGGGTTGAATTTTCAAAAAACCTGAAACACGTGTTTACGCATTTATCGTTAGGAATGCTCATGTGAAGTTTCGAATAAAATAATCTAACAAATCTTGATTCGCCATATAAACATTGGACCCCCATTTTACCCCCTTAGGGGGTGAATTAAAAAAAAGGCTTTCTTAGTGCATCCCTAGACCTTATACCAAACCTACCCAAATAACCTACGTGCCAAAATTGGAATCTCTAGAACCAGCGGTTTGGGCTGTGCGTTGATATGTCAGTCAGTCAATCAGTCAGTTTGTCACTTTCTTCTTTTATATATTTAGAAATTACTAGTAGTCCACCTCGAAATGAGAACTCGCGATTTTCTTGCAAATGAGTTGACCAATATAACAAGCCTTCTAGCTCCATAACCCCTTCATCGATCATGCTTATGAACGAACTCTCAAATTGTATTGACCTTAACTACAACCCCAACAAATTTCATATAGATCTGAAGAACGCTACTAAAGTTATCGCGCGACAACTATTCAAAATCAAAAAGCCATCGAAATGCACAGACGTCTAGGAAGCCAGTTGACAGTTCTGTTATTTATTTATTAATTTAAACTTTATTGCACAATAATACAAAGTACAAAGGGCGGACTTAATGCCAGAGGGCATTCTCTACCAGTCAACCATCAGGCCAAACAGATAAAAACAATAGTGCGGGGAACGGGTAGCAAACAGAAAACTTCAATCCAAAATTACATTACGTACAACTAAATATAAATTTATTCTACATAAATACAATTAATATACATACATATATCTATATATATATATATTTACTTTACACATTACTACATATAATATATAAAATATATATAACCTGCTACTAATCTACTATGAGCCTTAGTTAAGAGACTTTTCTGTAAGATGCTTGCGCAACTTGCGCTTGAATGAGAATTTAGTTTGAGCTTGCCGAATATCCAAAGGGAGACTATTCCAAAGACGAACTGCCTGTTTCACGAAAGAATTGGACATAGAACCGGGACGATGGTAGGGGACTGTGAGTAACAATTTACGGGAGGTGCGAAGCTCACGGCCTGGCTGTGCCATAACAAACTGAAATTTAGAACGCAAGTACTCAGGCGCTGCAGGATCAAATAAAGTACTGTAGAGCGTAGTTAGGATCCTGAGACACCGGCGTTCTCTAATACGCAGCCAACTTAGCTTCAGCCGAAAAGCAGACACGTGGTCGTATTTCCGGAGACCGTAGATAAATCTAATTACAACTATTGAGGAGCCTATCCAACCTGTTTAAAAGCCCTTGTGAAATATTGGTAAGGCACACATCACCATAACCTAGGACAGGCAAGACAAGAGCCTGAATAAGCAGAGTACTTACTGGCAGAAAGTGCTTTAACCTATATAATGATCTCAGAGTGTTAGTTACTCTACGACACACATCGGATACCTGGGGTTCCCAGGTCAAACCACGGTCAATGATCAGCCCTAGATTTCTTACCTGCGACGAGAGCGGTATTACATTACCCTCAAAGAGAATTGGTTTAAGGAGTGAGTTATCGAAGGCCAAGGCAGTGCGCGGACCTCCAAGTAATATAGCCTGACACTTAGATGGGTTAACGGCGATGCCAAAGTCAGATGACCAAGATGAAATACGATTAAGGTCTACGTTAATCCGTTCTATAGCCTCGTCCAGATCTTCGATTTTAGCCTGAGTATATAACTGTAAGTCATCGGCATACAAGTGAAAAGAAGACTGAATGAAAGGGGTTATAAGGTTAATAAAAATGGAAAAAAGTAACGGAGAGAGTATTCCACCCTGTGGAACACCGGAAGACAGATCACACCAATCGGACAGTGCTCGATTAGCACGAACTGCCTGCCGACGACCACGTAAATAGGATGCAAACCACTCGGCCGCTGATGATGAGATACTTAATTGGTTAATAGCAGCAAGAAGCAATTCATGATTTACTACGTTAAAAGCGTACGAAAAATCAATAAGGATCAGTATAGTGACGAAAGAAGATTCAATGCCTTGCCTTACGTCTTCTAAGACCTTAATAAGAGCTGTTGTCGTGCTATGTCCTGGACGAAAACCTGATTGAAACTGAGAGAGGATTAGATTAGCAGAAATGTAGGAAGTTAACTGTTTATGAACTATAGCTTCAAGGACTTTGGACAAAAATGGGAGAATTGAAATACGACGGAACTCTTTGAGCGATGAAGGGTTAGGGACTTTAGGCAGAGGGATGACAAAGGCACTGCGCCACGAAGAGGGAAATATTCCTGAACGTAAGGAGAAGTTAACAATATGAGTTATCACAGGGACAATGCATTCCACGATGTGCAAAATCATAACTCTGCTTAACTCGTCATGTCCTAACGCATTAGACTTTATGGATACAATTACTTTTAGTATCTCATCATCAGAGGCCGAAGTGAAAGTAAATGCAGTTTTAGAAACACAAGGGAGGGCGCGAAGGTACGAAATACCTCTAGAAAGGGATCCAGAGTGGAACCTTTTGAAAAATGCTTGTTTAATTCGTTCAAAGAAAAGACAGAAAATGTATTTGAATGGATTGGAGATTTTCCTATCCCTATTGATTTAAGGAATTTCCAGGTGTCGGCTGGAGAGCTAGAAATAACATTATCATGGATGTACTTTCGCTTTGCGTCCCTAATAATCTTGTTACATCTATTTCTCGCAAATTTGAATCCACTCCAGTTCTCGTCGCAACGATCGCGTTTATATTTGCGAAACGCCCGATCACGTCTCGTTATTGCGATACGGACCGCTCGAGTAATCCAAGGTGCGGGCGGTCGTTTGAGTTTGACGTTACGAACGGGCGCGTGAGTGTCAAACAGCTTTACTACCGCTGTGTTAAGTATAGCTACTGCCTCGTCAACTGTTGGTGCCGTAAATGCAGGTGTCCAGTCAATCGCGCGTGCGTCCCTCATTAGTGCATCAGAGTCCAACCCCGCGAAACTACGTAATTGAACAGAAAGGGCTTGAGGCTTAGGAGGTCGAACTCTGTAGCATAAAAAGATAAGGTCGTGTCGCGAAAACCCTGGAGCAGAAAGCTGTCCTACCTTCCTCACGTGGTCGACCGAAGATGTAAGAATAAGGTCCAACCAGGAATCCGATGTGTCAAGGTTATGGTGTGTCGGTTTAAGTGGCAGTACAGAGAGAGCAGCAGATTCAACTATTGACAAGAGATTACGAGATCTAAGATTATTTTTTAAGAGATCAGTATTGAAGTCACCCATTATAATGTGATGTGCACCTTCCGTTATAAGAGATAAACATCGATTCCAGCGTTGAAAAGTAGTCGACCGTAGGAGGGCAATAAACGACGCCAAGAACGACCTTTGACCCCTTGATATTTGCTTCAATAACCAAGTACTCCATATCGTTAGAAAACTGAGAAGGCGAAGAGGCTAGAAAACTAAAAGAAATATCACTACGGAGGTAGATGGCGACACCACCGGCGCCTTTACCCGTGCGGTCGTTGCGCAACAGCACATATCCTGGTAGGCCGTACGCGGTAGACGCAAGGCTGGGCTTAAACCAAGTCTCTGAAATGAGTATTGCATGCGCGCCGCTCGATGTAAAGGTATCTAGCAGGTCATTTTAGTGACTAGGAATGCTTTGTGCATTTATGTGGCAAACATTGAAAAGTCGAGTTGAATTTTGAATTCTTGCGTGATTAGGTTACCGAGCGTTTCGGGTTCAGAAGTGTTGTCGAGAGAAAGAAAGGAAGACGACAAGTCGCAAGCAGAGTAAAAGGATTCATTATCATCGTCAGTCATAATAAACAAGAGCAGGTATGGTTTATAAATAAATAATTATATAAATATAATATGGAACTAACAATAAGTATATAAATATAACAAAAATACTAATAAAACCAATATAAAATAAACCGGCACTGTATGACCCGCCGGTTGACCGTTTACATTTTTAGTAATAGTTCATGACGCATTCATGGACAGATTATAAGTAAAACTCCACAATTATAACTAAAGAGAACATAAAGAGTAAAATAAAAGTAGCGGTATTTAAATTAAAGAGTAATTATCACTACGACATTTAACATAACGAGCCGATGTAGGTCGAAGTAACTAGTTATTAATCTGTTATGTAGGTAAACATTTATTATTGTTATTTTTTCTAAAATTTCTAGACGAATTAAACAGACAGTTGACAGCTGTCAAAAATGAGCACTTGATGACTTGAACGTAAATACTACGAAAATGACTTGTTTTACAAAGTGGGTATATCGTGCAAAACTAATTGTTTCGAGAGACATAAAAAGACGGTAATACTAGCCATGCAGTACAAAATAAACAAAAGTAAGATTATCACATACCGCCTGTATGAAAACACCTACATCGGTACAATTGAGGCACTATTTTGCCTGTCGGTTACGACGCTCCTCAGCCTGCTTGTGCTTTCCGGATGCCGAAGTCTTCTCCGTCCCAGCCGGGGCGGCGACGGGTTTTCGGCCTACGGCTGGCGCGCCAGCGGGCCTGTGCAAAGGGTCCGCCGTGGTCTCTTGGACCGCAGAAGGATGAGAAGCTGGTGCATCTGCGACTGCAGTCGAGCCGTTCGAGGAAGATTCCACAGAGGCATGCTGAGAAGTCAGGACACGAAGTTGCTCTGATGAAGTTACTCACTCTTTGCCGCTGGCCAACTTAACATAGATGTTGCCATCTAAGGTCCAGACATTACGCATTCCAAAATGTTTGCGGGCTGCAATGAACAATGACTGCCTATACCTTGTCAGAAACTCGGACAACACCATTGAAGAGCCTTTTAATGTAGTTTTTTTTTGCCCATACTGAGTTTTTGATTTTGAAATCAGCGAATCTGACAAGCACAGGCCTAACACGCTCTGATTTGCTTCCTATTCTGTGACAGACTGTAATGGAACTGCAGGTCACATCAGGCAGTGATAGTTTGTCCTGACACACAGCAACCACAGTGTCGATGATATCTTCTTTGTCAGACTCGGGGATCCCGCTGAACAACAAGTACTTTCTTCGATGGCGCATCTCAATTGAGTCCACAGTGTTGATGACAGCCTCAATTTGCTGACGGAGAAGTTTAAGCATGTTATCGGCATACCTGTTGAAGCTGTTGAGATCTTCACTTAGGCTTTTGATTGTTGTGTGAGTCTGAGGAGTCGCGGACTTCAGAGCTGCTTCTAGATCCGCAAACCGTTGGGCAAATGTTGCCTCCAGTGACTTTTGTGACTCTGTGATAGCCTCTAGTGATGACATTGTGTGATAATCTAGGCTTTTAGTTGATCAATGAGGTGATTGGACTAGGGTTCAAAGGTCAACCGGCAGGTGTGGGATGGTGAAATCTTTATATGTGCATGGGAATTACCACACTACACAGTATGTACATAAAGCAAATTGATTCTATGTAATTAACTAAAAATATTGATGTATTTATAATATAATAAAATAAAATATAAGTAGTGCACTTAAATCACGTCTGTTATTTTGCACACCTACCCGCCAAAAAAAAAAAGATTATCTTTTTGGTGTTATGTCCGAAGTTGTCTGTAAGAACTGATATTTCACCTCCAAACTTATTTGAGTGAAGTCGTAAATAAAACTGTGACTGCTTTCATACAAAATCCTAAAGATGATAGGGTTATCAATTACTTATTGCTTGTACCCGACTACGCCTAAACAAGGTGTATGTAGTATGAGTAAAATTTAGTGGTGATTAAATTAATTTGATTATTAAAACGCCTATATAAAGGTATTATTTAAGTAAGTATTTTTTTAGATTTGCATTTTTCCCGCATTTGACAATGTACCAGGTTTATAATACGTACCCAAATTATGAATGAATTCATTTACATATTGGGTATGCAATTACGAACCCAATGGTACAATAACGTTTTATGGAAAATGCCTGTCTTGAAGTAAATTATAACATACTATTGACAATCCTGGAGGTAGAATTGTGCTTGCCCAGCAGAAGTCGTAAAGTGATACGCAAATACGTTTACAACACTGCCCCCTACCATAATCACGCAAATAATAGAGATATCATGTTAAAATTTCTTCTACATCATTTCTGAGCTGCATTATACTTATAGTTAAAATTACATAGCTGAAGACCTTTCTTAGACCGATATACCACCGAAGTTTTTGAGGTCCTCTTGGCCTACCAAAAAACACATCCTCAATCACAGCCGGCTCACGCGTGGCTGAAGTTATATACGCGACAGTCAATTTACCAGTGTTGCCTATAATATTAGCTCTATAACACAGATTAATACCAAAGTGTATATGTTACTAATTTTGTGATATTTCGCTTCTATTGAAATGTGGCGCGTTGGGCAAAGTCATGTTGTAAAGGCAAAGTTGTACAGTTACATGGTACATATTAATTATAAATAAATATAATGTTTCCTTTTTAGATAGTAGGAAATATTTTTAATAAACATATGTTGTAACTCGATACGCTGTTTAAACACGAATAGGTCAATTAGGTTAATAGTGACAATTATCTGATAATCATTAAAAGCCAGGTAAAAGCTCGTTAAACAAACTAATCTTTTTATCGAGATAAAAATTTGAATAGCGTATTTTACGATTTATATATTATTGCATACACAATTAATGGATTACCTACATAAATAGCCGAAATACTTTAAAAAGCGCCTGCGAAAATGTATACCGACTCAAAACCTGCTAACGGATGTTAATTATTCTTAAAGGGGCCAAAACACACACGATGCGACGTCGTGTCGTGGAAATCTACACATCGATTGATTCATGTCACGATATCGTATCTTAGTACGATTTACGACACGATACCGTCTAGTATGCTATCGATACCACGACGTGACGTTGCAATTTAAAAACTACTTCGCTATAGATAAATCAAGACACATTGCACGTAGAACCGATGGCCGTTGGGGCGGAAAGGTTCTTGAGTGGCGACCACGAACCGGAAGGCGCAGCGTCGGTAAACCCCCCACAAGGTGGACTGATGACCTGGTAAAGGTCGCGGGCTCGCGGGAGTCCGCTGGATACGGGTGGCGCAGGACCGGTCATTGTGGCACTCTTTGGGGGAGGCCTATGATCAGCAGTGGACGTCTTTCGGCTGATATGATGATGATGATGATGATAAATCAAGATATATGGACGGCAACAGAATTCTTCTTGTTCTGCTGCTATTACGAAGACACACAAGTTTGCAACAAAAGAATTTACTCCGAAAAATTTGCAAAAACGAAACCTGCTTTTTCTCACTTAGTGATCCCCCGACACGACGACGCTCGGAAAATAAAAATATTTAATCATACATAATAATATATGTGACGATAATAATTATAATAGGTTTAAAATATTATTTGTTAGTTTTTAGAGTTCGTTTTTGTGTCGGGGGGTTTATAACTTCTCAATTTTACTTTTACTTTGTCCTTTTTAAAGTCTTTGAATCTCTCTTTTTAAATATTATTGAAGTAATGCGGTACCAAATTTCGAATCGATAGGACATATGAAATGTAGTCAGATCCCCTCATCAACTATTAAAGAGCTGATGATCTTCAAACGGCTGATCAAGTCATGGTTACCTTTCCATATACTTTCAATATCATTGAAGTAACACGGTACCAAATTTCGAATCGATCGGACATAAGAAAGTTAGTCAGACCCCCTCATCAACTAGAAAAGAGCTGATGATCTTCAAACGGCTGAACAGATTTACATAAAACATGGCTAAGAACACTCGGGATAAAATTATCTATGACACAAAAAAATTAACGAAAATTGGTTCATCCGTTTGGGAGCTACGATACCACAGACAGGTACACAGATACACAGACACGTTAAACCTATAACACCCCTCTCTTTTTGTGTCGGAGGTTAAAAAGAAGAGAGGAAAACAGTGAATATATCCATGTATTTCTTTATATCATGAATGACATAAAATTCCACGACAAGACGACACAACGGTACGACACCGACGTCACGTCACATCGTGTCATATTGTTTTGGCACTGATTAACTACTAAGTAAGCCATACTAATATTATAAATGGGAAAGTGTATGTGTGTGTTTGTTTGTTTGTTTGTCCGTCTTTCGCGGCAAAACGGGGCGACCAATTGACGTGATTTTTTTAGTGGAGATAGTTGAAGGGATGGAGAGTGACATAGGCTACTTTTTGTCTCTTTCTAACTCCCCACTTCCCTAAAATTTCACGCGAGCAAAGCCGCGGGCAAAGGCTAGTTTAAAATAAAATTACTTAAACAATACCTCATACGTATCATATACCTCAATCTGACTTTTACTAAACTGCGGTAGGATAGTATTTATGAAGAATTAAATGTATTCCTTCACATACTCGTATTCTATTTTCGGAATTTATAAAAATCAGACGGAGATTGCTATTTTATAATAAAATACCAATTGCCAAAAGATAATGAATATATTGCTCACTAGAGTATAAAAGGCTATTTTCGGCATGATATTTAAAAGTTCGAGTGAGTGCTTCGCGAGTAAAATACGGTGGGTTTTATAAACCAAAGGTTATTATTACAAACTTGCAGAATTGTCATTTATAGAATCGGTACTTCAATATCACAATGGAAATATTACGACAAATCCATTTTGAATTGTATTATCATATCATATTTTCATCGTTAATCAAAAACACTCTATAAAACCTACAGTAAATATTTACAAGCGTTATGATACTTACAAAGAAACTAAGTATAAGTACTAACTTGATATAGTCGACAGCAATTGCATGAAAAATGCCTTCTGCGTCACTGTTTCACTTTTATTTACCATTTTTAATTATTTTTAATTTTTAAACATAAAACACAACACAACCGATTGCGAATGTGATTCCCGACTAAATGATACAGATCCATCTCCTGCTTTACCTATTTAAAGTAAAGCTTGTTGTATTAAGATAATTTCTTAGATTATGATTATATTTATAATTTAGTTAGATACCCATAGACATATAAATTAAGAAGACGTAATCCCACGAAGATAAAACTATGATTCCATTGGAATGTAGGTATAGGTATAAGTAATATAATGTTATTGTAGTAGGTACATATAAGGAGAGGCATGTAATATGACTCTCCTCCATATTAGGTTAGGAATGTAGCCATATACGGAGAGTCATCGGAGACTCATGTAAGATGACTCTCCTCTATATAAGGAATGGAGGTCAAACCATATGACACCTTCCACGTGTAGCCATCCCCATTTAAACACGTGTAACCTAGATTCATAAGTTTATATATACCTAGTTTAATGAATAAATAGTTCAGTTGTACTCGTGAGTCCGGTGTTTCACTACTGTCCCTGGTCCCATCCTTACATGGCGACCTTGCCAGCCGCGATCTCGTGCACACACACTCACTTTTGACGTTTGAACCAATCCCCGCTCGTCCACGAGTTGTAGATGTGTGCGTGTCGCGCGTAAACACGAAGAAATCGGTTTATTATGGAAGCACAGTTTTGTCTTCACGGCGTTACGTCTTCTTATTTTATACGTCTATGTAGATACCCAAAGAAATCTCAGGAGTAAAATAGGGTAAGTTCATCCGATGGTGGCCCTATTGATGAAGTGGAACTGCTGATGATGATCAGAAAGGAACTCTTCAACGACGCATAGTTCACGTTTGGCGATTAGTCTTCTTCGCTGTGTTTGTAAAGCAAGTTATTTCATTGTAATGGAATCTAAGAGTGCACCATCTAACTCAAACATTCGCGGAAATCTTTTCGTTACGTTAGTGACATTGGACTCGGAAGCAGCACGAAAGGAAGTAGGCAATATTGTGCAATTTTGTCGAGATAAACTAACAATTATGTTTGATATAGATGTAGGGCAAGTACTTAATATCTAACTTTAAACGATACTTTATAGATACGAGTACCATCAGATGCGAGAGTGAGTTAATGAAATAGCAACCTGATTGCGTGGTTCTATTGGTGGTCCCGTGGCCCAAGTGGCAAGAAGGCAAAAAAACCGGCCAAGAGCGCGTCGGGCCACGCTCAGTGTAGGGTTCCGTAGTTTTCCGTCCGTCACAGTAAGTGTCCCCACTTAAGAGTTAAAATAACACCGCCATGTAGGATATGAGCGTTCCACGTACAGCGACATCTATCGGCAAATTAAGTAAACTATTGCGCGCGAGCTTAAAGTATGGAAGATGATTTTTATGGGATAATTCTTTATTGCGGGAACCGATTTTCACCGTTTTTACTTTATTTGAAAGCACGTCATTTCATTGTGATTTTGTAGAAATTACAGGTACAATAATCACCTGCTTATACGGTTAAATTACAAACTTAATTTAGAAATTATTTTGTAATTTTTTTTCAAAAACTATTTAACCTATCAAGTTCAAAATAATTTTCCTAGAAAGTTTTTATAAAGTTCTACTTTTGAGATTTTTTTCATATTTTTAAAACTTATGGTTCAAAAGTTAGAGGGGGGAAACATTTTTTTTTAATTCAGGACCGATTATTTCCGAAAATATTTACATTATCAAAAAATGATTTTAGTAAACCCCTATTCATTTTTAACCGACTTCAAGATTTGAAAAGAGGAGGTTCTCAATTCGGCGTGTATGTTTTTTTTTTTTTGTTTTTTTTTTTTTATGTTTGTTACTCCATAACTCCGTCATGTCTGAACCGATTTTGAAAATTCTTTTTTTGATTGTAAGTATATATATATACAGATTGGTCCCGTTTTTGTCAAAACGCAGTTCTGATGATGGGATCCATGAGGAATCGAGGGAACTCCTCAAATCTTAAAGGCATACATAAAGTAACTTTTGTATTTTTATCAACAAATCAAGCATTTTCATTCAAAAGAGTGACATTTGATGTAGTGGAACTGCTGATGATGATCAGAACGGAACTCTTCAACGACGCATAGTTCAGGTTTGGCGATTTGTCCTCTCCGCTGCGTTTGTTAAGCATGTTATTTCATTGTATGGAATCTAAGTGCCATCCATCTACAATAATGCTTCACCGGCTACCCCCATGGAAGTCGGTTTTTTTTTCTTAAAAATTATTATTTTACCACTTTGTCGGCGTGATTGATATACATATTAGTACCAAATTGCAGCTTTCTAGTGCTAACGGTCCCAGAGATTATCCGCGGACGGACGGACGGGCAGACATGGTGAAACTATAAGGGTTCCTAGTTGACTACGGAACCCTAAAAAAGGCTGGTGGCTCAGAGTAGGTTCCGTAGTTGTCCATGCGTCACATTGTGGACGTATTTTTTTTGTCTTAAATCATTTCCTAAAAGTCGTTTACGTAGTTTTCTTGCAAAAGTTGTCTACTACTCAACGAGATGATTCTAACAAACCCAAACACAATGAGTTTCCATTTTATTATCACAGAGTTCTTATGACCACATTAGGAAATTACTGAGTCTACAATTATGAAAGTAATATAAAAATAGTTTTTTTACTTATAATTTCATATTCATATTCATTTATTCATGCTTTTATGTTACATATTAAAATACATGTCACATATTACCCTGTAAGGGCATGGCAGAAACTTACAAACTAGAGCTTAACTATTAACATATCCTATTTACAATATTTACAGAATTATATATATACAAATAAGTAATTTATACTAAACAATGTCAATTAAATATCTTGGTCTTTGAAAAAATCATCTATGTCATAATAGCATTTTTCTAGTAATGTCTGTTTCAATTGTTTTAAAAATTTGTCGATATTTTTTTCTGCTTTTAAATTTTCACTTAACTTATTATATATTATAATTGTCATGGCGTGTGGGCTTAAACTATGTAATTTTATCCTAGACCCCATCACTCTTACTAAATTGTTTCTGAACTCATAACGCCGGGTCTGATCTAGAACAGTCCTATATAGATGAGGGTTTTTTCTTATAAATTTACACACCTCGAAAATGTATATACAAACCAGTGTTAATATTTTAAATTTTTTAAAGTACGGATAAGGGCTTGCTGGAAATTTTATATTAGCAAGAATCCGTACATCCGTCCGTCTTTTTTGTACGATAAATAGGTCTTGGACATCTGTACCGTTACCCCATAATATTATACCGTATGTAAGCCTTGAATATACGTATGCGTAGTAAGAAGCTAGCGCAGAGTTATAGTCCGTTGATCGCTTGTCCGTTGATTTTTTGATTTACAGCAAACATAAGAAGTCTACGGACAACCGTGAATCAGACTTAATAAAAAAGACGTTGTTAAAATTGCGTGATGTGCGGAGCCCTCGCGGTGCGAGTACAACTCGCACTTGGCCGGTTTTCTACCCTCAATGTGCATGTTCTTATACAGGTGAAGTTACCATGCGCACTGGCATGTGATTGACACTACAGCAAACACGAGCGTGATAATGATAACGCTGGGTATATTTGTTTACGAATTTAAATTTTATAAATTGACGGCTTTGAGCTAAAACTAGTACGTCGTGCAATAAAGGATAATAGTAGTTTATGTGACTACTACACAACGAAGGGGCTACATAATGAGGGCCGTAGCCGAAATGGCAATAACGGAACCCTTATAGTTTCGTCATGTCCGTCTGTCCGTCCGTCCATTCGTATGTCACAGCCATTTTACACGGAAACTATAAGACGTATCTTAATAAAATTAAGACAAAGGTGTATTTTGTATGCCGCTATTTAGTTATGTAGTTAAATTGCAGAAAAAATATTTCTAAGGGGGGGGCGCTCCATACATGTAATTAAATAAAATAAAAAAAATACCAAATATCAACGGGTTGCACGTCAATCGACAGGTCTTTAAAAATAACATCGAGGTTTCTTTGAACATTTTGGGATTAAGTGAATATTTTTAGAAATAATCGCTTCGAAAGGCAGAAAAATCGTGTCCTTTCCCTGTAACTTTTGAACCGTAAGCCCAAAAAATATTAAAAATTTGAGAAGATGCGTCTTATCCCATACTTTCTACGATAATATTTTTGGACATTATCGGTTCAGTAAGTTTTGAGTTATTTCCAAAAATCTTTTGACTGACCTTTTGGTATTAGTTTGGTTCTTATTCATTGAAGGTACGGAATCCTACATTATGCGTGATCACGACGCTGGAAGACAAGCATACAGCCCGCCTGATGGTAAGCAGTTACCGTAGCCTTGCCTGTAAGTCCAGAGGATGCGCATTCCCTTCCGTTTAAGAACCTATACAATCCTTTTTAGGGTTCCGTAGTCAACTAGGAACCCTTATAGTTTCACCATGTCTGCCCGTCCGTCCGTCCGTCCGTCCGCGGATAATCTCAGTGACCGTTAGCACTAGAAAGCTGAAATTTGGTACTAATATGTATATCAATCACGCCGACAAAGTGGTAAAATAAAAAGTGGAAAAAAAATGTTTTATTAGGGTACGTACCCTATACGTAGAGAGGGGAGTGATTTTTTTTTTTCATTTCAACCCTAACGTGTGATATATTGTTGGATAGGTATTTCAAAAATGATTTTAGTAAACCCCTAGGTATTTAAAAATGAATAGGGGTTTACTAAAATCATTTTTTGATAATGTAAATATTTTCGAAAATAATCGCTCCTGAATTTAAAAAAAAGGCATGTATTTAACCAGGCTGCTAAATAATTGAATTTGGGTAGCTTTAAAAAATAAAAATGGGTACCAAAATTAATAGGTTGGCGACTGATTTGGGGCCGTACATTATCTCAATATGGGCTGTTTTTTAATGTCTTAATAGCCATTATTTAACTATGTATAGGTAGGTATCAAATAATTATATTGAAAACTGAATTTATAACTGAGAAGCATTTTAAGAAGCCTTTTTTTAATCGAAAACGATTACGTATTAAATTTAAAAAAAGGTACTTTTAAAATATTTAGGAAGCAATTAAAGTGAATTACATATTCAATATTAGTAAAACGGGCAACTTTACACGAGCTGTAATTATAAGATAAAATGGATTCTTAAAAAGTTACTAGGGTCTATGCATATTGGTAGGTAAGTATCTATAGTCAGATATCTAGAACCAAAATTCATATGCCACATACTCGTATGATTTAGAAAAAAATAATTGTGCCTTTTGTATAGTATTACCAAAATACCAACCTAGTTAATAGAGCATAATGAATGGTGCCTTTTGTGTAGGTATTACCTAAATACCTACCTACCTAGTGAATAGAAAATATGAAGGGTGCGTTTTGTGTAGGAATTACCTAAATATCTACCTATACTTCCTTTTTAGGGTTCCGTAGTCAACTAGGAACCCTTATAGTTTCGCCATGTATGTCCGTCCGTCCGCGGATAATCTCAGTGACCGTTAGCACTAGAAAGTTGAAATTTGGTACTAATATGTATAACAATCACGCCGACAAAGTGGTAAAATAAAAAGTGGAAAAAATGTTTTATTAGGGTACCTACCCTATACGTAAAGTGGGGAGTGATTTTTTTTTCATTTTAACCCTAACGTGTGATATATTGTTGGATAGGTATTTAAAAATGGGTATGGGTTTAGTAAAATCATTTTTTGATAATGTAAATATTTTCGAAAATAATCGCCCCAGAAGTAAAAAAAAATGTGCCCCCCCCCCCTCTAACTTTTGAACCATAAGTTTTAAAAATATGAAAAAAATTACAAAAGTAAAACTTTATAAAAACTTTACAGGAAAATTATTTTGAACTTGATAGGTTGAATAGTTTTTGAAAAAAAAATACAAAATAATTTGTGACCTAAGTTTGTTTTAACCGTATAAGCAGGTGTTTATTGTACCTGTAATTTCTACAAAATCACAATGAAATGACGTGCTTTCAAAAACTCTTAAGTGGGGACACATACTGTGACGGACAGAAAACTACAGAACCCTACACAGAGCGTAGCCCGACACGCTCTTGGCCGGTTTTTTTGATAAACCTCATACTGTAGCCCTCTGGGAAGACCTCGGCAAGGGAGTTCATTCAACAGCCTGTCCTGATTCTGTGCAACTTCTTGCCAGTTATTGACGCGAAACTGAAGCAGCTCCGCCTCCACACTGTCAGATGTCTCTCCCCAAAGATACCTGGGTGGGCCTACCCACTGTAACGTTAGGGGCTACACTAGGTAGTTGGGTCGTAGGTCAATGAAACCACAAGTTACAACACTTAACTATATTGTTTGCTCCTAAAAACACTGGGCGGAAGGGCGCACAAAATAGATACACTGGCCTGACGAGTGTCCAGATACGGCGAGGAATTAAGAACCAAGACCAGGTCGGGTCATCCAGGTAACATGCGCGTGACTCCAGCAAGATCCACGGCAGCCAGCAGTACGGCCAACTTCAGCTCGTCACTACGCCGCTCTTAGGCCTCAGTCAGTTGATCCTGGAAGTTCCGAAGGTAAGCGTTAGGGTGCAAAACCTTGTCTTGTTTGGAACTGGGTCAGGGTCCAGTGTTCAGATTTGCGGAAAGCGCATACTAGCTCAACTGGCAATTAAATAAGTTTATAACAATACTTAGCATTTAGCACAACCCTTATCTACAAATAATGCATAATGAGTACTCACCCCAGCGGGAAAACAGCTTAGCACTCACAATACTTTAAATTATATGCAACACAACATGCAACGTGTCGAATACCGGTAAATATTGCTAAAAGTAACACGCGCTCCCCGTTCGATAGCTGGAAGCGATGTGGAGCTAGAGAAAACCGAATGCCGCAGCTCGGCGGCGCTCGCGCATCTTCGGAGAAGCTTAGGTATTAGGGGTCCGCGCTAGTCGGCCTGCAGCGGCGCGCGGTGATAAAAACCATACGAGTTCGGAACCATTGTTGTGGTTCCGTATTTAATAATTAATGTTAACGCGCACACTAAAAGTGCGACGTTACACACCATAAGACATTGTCATTATTCCCGTATTACTCACCCGGGTATGTCCTTTAACTATGTCCAAAAGAGAGTTATGGGCACTGCGAATGTCATCTCGCTCAAATCTGGAGCAGAGCCTGACTGAGGAAGTATCTCCACCTTACAGAAAACCATAGCCAAATAGCACTAGACCCTACTTATACTTCTGTGTACCTGCCGGAGAGTAAGGTTGCCAGAGAGCTCAAAGAGGATGGAATTTGTTGACGATGACCCAACCAACCCATCCTAATCTTCTTTTTGGTTTTATTCATTTATTTTTTCTAAAAATTGCGTCATTTAAATAGAAGTCAAAGCCTAACCGAATACATATATTTGAACTAGTGTTTGGACCATACTTAGGTGGTATTATATTACCAAAGTTTAGATCAATTGGGTGGTTTTAGGTTAACCAACCCAGTAATTTCAGAGCATATTGGCTGCTACACATGGATGAACACTGAACAGACAGACACACGAGTGATCTTATAAGGGTTCCGATTTTAGGTTTCAATAGCCAAAATGGCAAAAATGAAATTCGTATAGTTTCGTCATGTCCATCTGTCTGATTTAGCTCAGTGATCGTTAGTAAGTACTAAGGAGCTGAAATTTCGAATGAGTATGTATATAAATTAATCACGCCAACAAAGTGGGTAAACAAAACTTTAATAAAAGTTTTTTTACGTTACTCATAAAGGATAACATGAAGTGGGGGTGATTTTTTTTTGTTCGCTCTATTTTTTGTTTGGCGTGTCGTTGGATAGATTTCAATAAAATATGGGGATCTTAAAAAAAATACAGTTTCGGAAATAATCATCTAGAAGCTCAGAATGCGTTAGATAAAAAAAAAAGATAAAAAGATATTTATTCTTCAATTTAGGCACATTACAATGCACTTATGAACGGCAGAGAGAAAAAGAAAAATTACCACCGGTTCTAACCCTACACCTCTGACCCGAGAAGTATTATTTATGACCGGCAAGAAACTCGGCGGGACTTATTTTTTCAAAACAGTAATACAGTAATATTACATCTTAAAGATACACAATAATGCGTAGTTATACACGGAGAATTTGAGTAACCCGACAGATTTTAACCATAAATTCCTGATCATAATTGGAGACTAAAATGTCCTATAAACTTTTCTGGAATACGCCTAGTTTCAGAGTTAATACCGATTTAAAAAAAATACACATTTTATTATAACTCATCACAAAATGCCTTTCTAATGACGTTGTTGCCACTATTGGACATAGTTTACACGTCCTTATTGACAGATATCACAGTGACAAGGAAAACTTTGCAGTACCTAACTAAATTTTTTAAAAAAAAAAGTACCAATATGTTTTAGGCGATAATTGTATTAATAACATTTGCTTTTCATGTGCAATAAACATTCAAAAAATGAAAAAAAAAACGAAAAAATATATTTTTTTTTGGCGAAATTGACCTAAAGTCACATAACATTTTTTACTTCTTTTGGTCTTAGAAATTCGTGGTTAAGATCTGTCGGGTTATTCCAGCCCACGGTGTATAAGAAGACATATCAAAACAGCTTGAAAGACATACAATGTACGTATTGTTTAATTAAAATACAATAATAATAATAAAATCCAAATCTGATTGCTTCACAAAACGTTTTTATATGCTTTCCTATCTGAACTGTGTCCTCTAAATGTTAGATGATTTTGTAGTAGTTTCTGGTTTGGGCCATGCATTTTTGTCCGTCATATAGTCCTCGACCCTGTAATAACCCTTTGACATTAAACTTTTTTTCAAATATTTCTTAAGAGCGGGAAATGATAAATTTAAAGCATCGACGGGTAACTTGTTATAAATGTGAATACCTTGACCAAAAAATTACTTATATGCTTTGCGGATACGACTACTTCTGATAGCAAACTTGTTTTTATTTCTAGTGTTATGTTACTTATGTTATAGCTGTGGATGTCAGAATTTTTTTGAATGTATGTATATTTTTTTACAACAAAAATAATATTGTCATAGATATATTGAGAAGCAACAGTTAAAATATTAATTTCTTTAAATAGTTCTCTAACTGATGCACCTGCCTTTAAGTTATACAGAAAGCGGGTGGCTCTTTTTTGTAAAACAAATATAGTCTGTATGTCAGCTGCTTTGCCCCAAACCAGAATACCATATGACATTACACTATGAAAATAACTGTGGTAAACTAAGCGAGCTGTGTCAATATTCGTTAATTGTCTAATTCTCCTAACGGCATGAGCGGCCGAGCTTAATCGAAGAGCGAGTTTTCTTATATGAGGACTCCATTGTAGATTTTTGTCCAACGTCGAACCAAGGAACACTGCTTTATCTACTATCTCTAAACATTCACCATTCAGGAGAATCTTAGTGTCCACCGGTGCGACGTTTGGCAAAACAAATCTAATAAAAATAAAAAAAATAAAAATATTCTTTATTTCAGACCATATTTCTCGTCCATATTACAATTAAATTAATAAATTAATATTAAATCTAAATATTAATATTACTATCTAAGGGCATGGAGGCCTATCCACCTCCTCAACACTGGTGAATCCCAGCGATCAACAACAGCTCGCAGGAGCGTGTTGCGGCTGTCGCCAGTGCGCTGTAGCATGGAAGCGCAGCGCGCGCGCATGATGGCGGCGAAACCCGCAGTGCCCGTCTCGGCGAACATCGCAGAAGCGCTGCAGTAACGCGGCAGCCGCAACAACGCTCTGTACGCGTTGTTGTATTGCACACGCAGGTCGCTGTATGCCTTCTGCGTATAGTTAACCCATAGGCTGCATGTATAGAATGACTGGCAGTAAGCTTTAAAGAGTGTGACTTTTACTGGCTCAGTACATTTTGCAAACCTACGGGCCAACATATTGCATCTGACAGACAGCGCCCTGCGGTCCCGCTCAATGTCTAGATTGTCCTTTTGATCTGCGGTGACCCAATGACCCAGATACTTGAACTTTTCTACCCTTTGCAGTTTTACACCAGTAAGTAAAAACTCAGGAGCATCAGTATAACGGGTATTATCTGGTTTAAACATCATAAACTCACTCTTCTGAGCATTGTATCTGAGTCCGTTTGCCACCGCATAGGACTCGCAAATACTGAGCAGTTTCTTCAATGCGCCGTTCGAGGGGGCCAGCAGCACCATATCGTCTGCATAACTGATATTATTTAAACAGACTCCGTTTATATGGCAGCCGATACCGGTGCCGCTGAGCTCCTCGACCAACGCATTGACGTACAGGTTGAAGAGCGAGGGAGACGTCAAGCCCCCCTGCCTCACCCCGCACTCCAACCTGTACTCATTGGAGAAAGCTCCCGCCCATCTCACACAGTTGCTCTGATTATTGTACCAGTGCATAAACAATGATATTACTTCTCCAGGTACGCTTGTTTCAGTCTTTAACTTATTCCATAGTACATCGTAAGCCACAAGGTCAAATGCTTTTGACAAATCAAGGAAAATGGCGTACACTGGCGTCTTCCTACTGGTGTAGTACTTCACAGTCTCCTTGAGACACAAGACAGCACTCTCGCAAGAAAGATTTGGTCTAAAACCGAACTGCGCGTCGTGTAGTTTAATGTGCTTGTCCAAATGCTTACCAAGAAGACTGTCAAGCACCTTAGCAATGACCGTGGCTAGAGAAATTGGTCTATAATTATTAACATCCGAAGAGTCACCTGTTTTATTTTTAATTATAGGAACCACAATAGTATGCATCAAGTTCTCAGGAGTACGAGTGGCCCATGCATAAAGTAAAAAACATGGACAACACCCTGGGTAGATGAACTCCAGCGTGCTGCAGGTGCTCAATGCTGAGGCTGTCATGGCCAGGCGATTTACCACGCATCATTCCTTTTATGACCGCACTCACTTCCTTCGCAGTAAATACCACATTCCGATCGCCACTGACAGTCTCAGAATCGAGCACCCACGGCGCTGCCGGCCCCAGTGGAGATTCAACACTAAAATGAGAACGGAATACATTAGCTATGCCAGCGGGATCACACACTCCAGCCACACTCACGGGAAGGCTCGGCCTAGGGTTTAATTTGTTAGAGGTTTTCCAGAACTGACGGAACTTTTTACTTGAGTGTTGTTCAGCTATAATGTCCATTTTTATACGTTCTTGGTTATTCTGGCACCACCTTAATTTTGATTTAAATAAACGCCTGGTCTCCCGCATCTCCTCAAATACAGGTCCAGAGTTCGGTTTACCATGTACTAACCAGTTCCCGAAGCGGAGTCGAGCCTTCTCGTGAGCACCGCGCACGTACCTATTCCACCCAGTGACATGATTACGTTTGTGACTTTTATTTACCTTTTCGTTATAACAACACTCAGCAGCCCTGGACAGTGTACAAACAATATCGTCATACATCGTGTCCAATAATTTCCTATGGCTTTTATCACAACACAGTTTATCGCCGCAATCACTAAATTCTACAGGAAAAATAAGTTGTCGTAATTTTTCATGACAAATTTTATGATAATTATCAATTTGCGATATGTCACGCTCCCCCCATACGACCCTACTTACACCTTGATTATTAACAAGTATTTTAGGTTTTAATATATCAAAATTACACTTTATACTTAGGGGATAGTGATCGGACCAGTACGTATTATATAACACTGAACAGGAGTGTATTGAGGGTTGCGCCGAGCTTGTAACTAAGCAGTGGTCGAGCCAGCGGCGGCACCCATGCGCATCACTCACGAAAGTATAACTATCAGTAGGCATAATTTCTAAATCTATACAAGTCCACGACTGTTCATCACAGAAAGATAAAAGTTCCTTTGCAAATAACTCACCGGGGTGTGCGTTGAGGTCGCCTAGTATGATGTAGGTCGCCTAATACATTTGGTTTTCTTAGCATTAAGTAGCAAATTGTTAATAGTAAACCAGTTCAGTACAGCAGCTAGTGTGTTATTGATTACAGTAAAATCGGTAGATTGCCGGTCAACTTTGAAAATTAAAGATGTATCATCGGCAAACAGAACGATATCACAAAGGTTTTGTACTACACAAGGTAAATCATTTGTATAAACTTTTATATATATATTTATTATCGTTCCCCTCTAACTCATGAACCGTGGGTCAAAAAACATCTAAAAAATCATGTGAACTAAGATTCTATAAGAGCTCTTTGCCAATTTTTAGGATTCCGTAGCCAGAATGGCAAAAACGGAACCCTTATAGTTTTGGTCATGTCCTTCTGTCCGTCCGTCCGTAAGTCACAGCCATTTTACTCGGAAACTACAAGACGTA
This sequence comes from Pammene aurita, assembly GCA_947086415.1. Lineage (NCBI taxonomy): Eukaryota > Metazoa > Arthropoda > Insecta > Lepidoptera > Tortricidae > Pammene > Pammene aurita. The sequence continues at coordinate 200,589 of OX352310.1, forward strand.
TCTTAATAAAATTTAGACATAAGGTGTAGTTTATATGCCGCTATTTATTTATGTACTGCAATTGCAGAAATAAATATTTTCAGCGGGGCGCTCCATACATGTAACTAAATAAAAATAAAAACTTTTTACCAAATATCAATATTTTGCACATCAATCGATAGGTCTTTTAAAATAACATTGAGGTTATTTTGAACATTTTGTGATTAAGTAAATACTGTCAGAAATAATCGCTTCGAAAGTCGGAAAAATAGCGCCCCCCCTCCCTGTAACTTGAACCGTAAGTCCAAAAATATGAAAAAATTTGAGAACTGAGAACTACGGAACCCTCCATTATGCGTGGTCCGACACGCATTTGGCCGGTTTTTTTCCTTTTTCAGATACGGAACCCTAAAAAGAGACTTCACAAAACAGTTTCAATGCCGGTAAAATTATTTACGACAATAACGATTATATTCAGCCTATATACAGCAGGGATTCATTATCAAGTTGGTTGCAAGAAAATATCTAGGTACAACATTGTCATTCATTTATTTCCCTTCAAAAACGCCATTTGTATCTGATCCACCGACAATCCCCTGGTTTCGGGCAGCAGCCGCCACGTGAAGAGCACGCAGGAGAAGCAGACGACACTGAATGCATAGAAGATGGGTCCTGGGCCCACGAGGGGCTGTAACATCTCGAAGAGCATGAGGCCGACGAAGCTCATGCTCCACTGGACGAGGGTCACGATGCTGTTGCAGAGGCCGCGGACCTGGGAAAAATAATTGCTCGTTCAAATGCCCCTGGTATATATTACACATTTCTTTAACTCCGAATCCTCAAATTGTATGTTATTTCTGGTATTGTGTGTTGGTAATTGAACGAGCGGAGCGTAAGCGAAGTGAAGTTCTTACAGACAACTTCGGACACAACCGAACTGGCTACCTAGAAGTCTGTGCATTTCGATGGCTTTTTGATTTTGAATAGTTGTTCCGCGATAACTTTACAAGACTTTTACAAGTAGCAGAGACCAATATAATTTGAGAGTTCGTATATGAGCTGGATCAATCAAGAGGTTATGGAGCTAGAAGGCGCAGAAAAATCATCGTAAGGGTCTTGTTATATTGGTCAACTCGTTTGCAAGGAAATCGCGAGTTCTCAGTTCGAGGCGGACTACTAGTATAGATAGGATATACGTAAAGATTCGGTTCGACCGGTGGATCTGTCTGCTGGAGGTCTCTGTACGCAGACATATCCTCGCTCAATTCTTAATACTGACGGGCAGATTTGAACATATATCTGTGTTATGTAATTTATCTTTACACCCATGAGTATCCAAACGCAAAGAAGAAAGAGGACATCGAAAACGGACTCTTAAGCGCAAAAGACGTTATCTACATACGTCCATAGTCATCTGCGGATGTCTGACACAGGCGACCCGTTTTGTTTCTTTGTCTTTACTTGATGTGTTACTTTACGAGTATTAAGAATATTCTTTATCGTCGTGTCGTTTTAACGGCCTCCTAGCCCAGTTGGTAGTGACCCTACCTACGAAGTAGCAGGTCCGGGTTCGAATCCAGGTCAGGGTATTTATTTGTGTGTTTATCACGGATTTATTGATGTTTTCTATGTATTTATTCATACTTATCTATTATATATACCGTCGTCTACCCATAACACAAGCCTTATTGACCTTACTGTTGGACTAGGTAGATTTGTGTAAGATTGTCCCATAAAATTTACTTATTTATCATGGATCGTGGGATATAGTTAAGGTCACGAATTCAAGGGCAATTGTTGAGCTATTTAGGGTGCAAGCTATTTTCTTTTGTTTAATACTTACCCCATGTAATGTCCAATGTAAATGACTCAACAGTTACAGTCCGTGGCCGTACGTAGCAGATATACTTAGTTACCTCTGGCAAGAACACTTCAGACATCAAGATGAACGGAACCACGGCGGCCCCGAGTGTGTACACGAAACTGAAGGCGTAGATGAGCAGCGCAGAGAACCAGTGCGGGGCCCAGGCTAGCTGAAACTGCGTGCCAAGGAGGAGGGTGCATAGTCCAGAACCCAGTGAAGACACGATTATCAGCATCTGTAGAATTAAACACAATACGTATAGTGAAGTCATTCTTAAGGTTAAACTTTTAAAAGGGCGAATACAGAGTCAATTGCAAGAGTAATCGCGGTAAAGGTGCGTCCACACCGCTGCTTAAAATACGGCGACGTTACGGAATCGCTGTGACGCATCGTATCCGTACCGTTTTTATCGCATGCCCTCCACACCGCTGCTTAAAATACGGAGACGTTACGGAATCGCAGTGACGCATCGTATCCATACCATTTTTATCACATACCCTCCAGACCGCTGCTCAAAATACGGTTTGGAAGGTTCGCGTCAAAAATATTTCGTATGAGGCACGTCACGGCGTACCTACACGTTGCGTCTGCGTATTTTGAGCAGCGGTGTGGAGAGCATGCGGTAAAGTCGTGACGTTTACGGCACGTCATTGCGATTCCGTACCGTCAGCGTATTTTGAGCAGCGGTGTGGGGGGCATGCGATTAGAACAGTGTTGCCAGAGCACTACCAGCTAAAAGTACGGTCGTGTGTCAAAATAGGTACGGTTTTTAATTAGTTTTACAAAATCGCCACATATAAAATCAGGGTGGTTTTTATTGATGTACGGGTTATAATTTAGCTATTTGTCTCTCATTCTAACAAGCATATGCGTTAGAATTAGCTTTACATTGAAATTGTAAAGGTAACTTCTGAGAACCACGATCACCGGGCCTACCGCGAAAGTCGTATATCGAAATTTTTGTTTTCTCCGTCTATCGCACTTGCTTATACGAGCAAAAGAGATGCAAATAGCGAGGTTTTGAAGTTGGCAGTAGGCCTCAGGTAACGATATTAGTCGAGTGCTGATGCCTAGAATAGATACTCTCATGAGAAACTCGGACCAATGTGAATGACTACACATTTTGGTGACGATTTCTGCTACTTTCATCCTATATTTCTGTGACACAGTCTAGTGGCAGTTGATTTGACACGTGACGTTATAGTGGTATAAAATAATTATGATTGAATACAGTGACCATATTTAGGTAGATAGACCATGATGACAGTATTAACTACATAACACGCTCGATATTCACTACGATGCACATTCTAGATCGTTAATTTTAGGATTTACGGTTCATGAACTAGGATCAATACTTCTGATTGGCGCTGCAAAGTATAATTTTAGTTATGCTTTTGCCGGGTACGCTATAAAGTACGATTTTTAGTACGGTTTTCGCCGGGTAGGCCAAATAGTACGGTTTTCCGCAAGGTACGTTAAAGGTACGCAGAGGTCCAAAATCGTACGTAAAATCGTACCAAAAGGTACGGTCTGGCAACACTGGATTAGAACGGTGCGGATACGATGCATCACTGCGATTCCGTAACGTCGCCGTATTTTAAGCAGCGGTGTGGTCGCGCCTTAATACGGTAATACTTATATGATATTTAATGTTCTGTTTTTTAGGGTTCCGTAGTCAACTAGGAACCCTTACAAATAGTTTCGCCATGTCCGTCTGTCCGTCTGTCCGCGATCTAGCTCCGTGGCCGTTAGGACTAGACACCGACAAAGTGGTAGAATATTTAATACTGGAAAAATATTTTTATTAGGGTACCTCTCGTACACATCAAGTGGGGGGTGAATTTTTTTTTCGTTCCAACCCTAATATCATATTGGGTATGGTTGGATAGGTCTTTGAAAAGAATAGAGGTACCTATAACTAATAGTTTCGTAAATAATAGCTCTGAAAGTGCAAAAAAGGGCGTGCCCCCATCTAATTTTTGAACTGTGAGGCCAAAAAATTTGAAAAAAATTATAAACGTGAGGCCTGATAAGTTGGTAAGTATGAAAACTATATTGAATAAAATCGGTGTCTCTCAAAAAAGCATAGTGAAAGGACGTAAGTGCCGGATAGTAAAATGACGTAAGCGCCGCCAAATATTCCTTAATCAACGACCTTTTGAATGGATGTATTGTTACAGGCCGGAAACTATGGAACACTACACTGAGCATGGCCCGACATGCTCTTGGCCGGTTTTACAAAATAAAATTAATAATAAACAAAATTGCGAAAGGAAATAAATGCGCCCGTGTAATTAAAATAGCGTCAAAAACTCGGAGCTTAATGTTCGTAAACCGTGATTCTCGTACACATTGCCATTTGGTTTCTGCAGGCTTAGCTGAGATGATTAACTTCTATGTATTAGCTATCGGTTCTCAAGCCCGACTTACCTTCCTTCCACATCTATCCACTAGCAACACACAAAGTAAGCTAGTTATCAGAAACAGTATTGCCAAGAAAATGGCACACATGTTGGATGACACATAAGGCACTGCCGACTTGAACAGAGGCTCCGCGTACACCTGCACAGCTAGTGACCCCATCATGATGGACATGAACACTAGGGATGACGTCACGAATAACGCCATCTTCGAAGATCGCGAATTATCTGTAGAACACAATAGTATTTTATCTACACTCATACTGTAAGTACTCTAAAATGCGTTCAAAAACCGTAGACAATGACAAGCATTACAACAAACGATTTAACTATGATAAGTTTCTTATCTGCGGCAGTAACGTAATTTTAACTATGCATGCTCAAATATTGTTAAGCAATGAGTTTCAAATTTGGAACATCGAATTTGATAACATAATGTTACCGCCATGGCCAACTCGATTGGTCCCGCGCGAGCGCCGGCACAATCGAGTAGGCCATGACGGTACAATGGCGGTCATTCTATGGTTTCCGAACAATTAATTTAATATATATAATATGAGTGTAGATAAAGCAGTGTATGCAACTGTACGTAATTAGGCCTTAAAACACTCGTGTGATCTTATTATGAAATTCGCCTGCGGCTGATTTCATAAAACCACACTCATGTTTTAAGGACCCTTATTACATAGGCTGCTATTTATATATCCGGAAACCGAGATTACAATCTTCTTAAATAGCATTTGACCTCCATGGTAAAATTTGAACTTTTTTAAGTACTGGCCGGTATATTTTTTCTTTCTTATTAACGCTCGTGTTTTGTTTTTGACGGGTTTTAAATGTCATCTCGCAGCAAGAATGGAACTCACTCGTGAAAATATTCGTGCTATGATTTATTATGATTTTCGGCGTGGTTTAACGCAACAACAGTGCATAGATCAACTAACTTCAACTTTTGGTGATGAAGCCCCATCTAAAACTACTGTGTATCACTGGTTTAGTGAGTTCAATCGTGGACGTAGTATGCTTACGGACGAAGTTAAGGCAGGTCGCCCGAAATCGGTCGTTGTACAACAAAATATCGAGGCTGTGCGAAAACTTATAATGGACGACCGACATGTTACGTACTGCGAGATAGAGGCGACTCTGGGTATTTCTATGACCAGCATTAATAGCATATTACATAATTATTTGGCTGTAAAAAAAGTTTGTTCGCGTTGGATACCCCACAACTTAACAAAAGAGCAAAAAGATGCTCGCGTCGAATGGTGCAATAAAATGTTAAAAAAATATAACCGTGGTGACTCAAAAGCCGTTTATAACATCTATACAGGTGACGAATCCTGGATCTATGCATACGATCCCGAAACGAAGCAACAATCAACGGTATGGGTGTTTCAAAATGAGCCGAACCCTACGAAAGTTACTCGTGTAAAAAGTACATTGAAACAAATGGTGGCCTGCTTCTTCGGTATTAATGGCCATGTAGCTACAGTGCCACTAGAAAACCGTAGAACGGTTAATTCAGAGTGGTACACGACCATTTGCTTACCGGAAGTATTTGAACAAATTCGTAAAACTAACCAGCGACGAAGAATCATTCTTCATCATGACAATGCCAGCTGTCATACGTCACGCGAAACAACTCTATTTTTGGAGGGTCAAAATGTGGAATTAACGGGTCATCCGCCGTACAGCCCTGACTTGGCACCCAACGATTTTTATTTATTTCCAAATATAAAGAATAAATTACGCGGTCAACGATTTTCGACCGCTGAAGATGCTGTCGACGCATTCAAACAACACGTTATGGAGGTACCTCAGGCGGAGTGGCAGAAGTGCTTTAAAAATTGGTTCACGCGAATGCAAAAGTGCATAGATCATCAAGGGGAATACTTTGAAAAACAATAAAACCATTTTCAGCCGTGTACGTTTGTTTGTCTTTTTGTTTCCGGATATATAAGTAGCAACCCTCGTACGTAACAGTTACATAAACTACTATTATACAATCGTGACATAATTAAGAGCTTTTCAGTCGAGTACCGTGTTTAGGCCACGAAGCTTGCTGAGTGGCCTAAGTAAGGTACGAGATTGAAAAGCTTGATTATGTCACTATTTTATACAAAACTTTTTCTACGAGTGCTCAATATAGGCAAGCCGGTAAGAATTGAGTTCGACGAAAGACCTGCTGCCTCTATACAATAAAGTAACTTGAATCTCCCGGCAGATCGTGCCCGTCCCCCCGCGGCGACGACGGCATGGCCGCGCGGGCTCGTGCTATAGTATTTCCTCCCGTTCTTGGCCTGTTACGGATTAGTGTTCTTATCAGTAAACTCCATTGTAGCAAAACCGCAAGCGCACGCGCCACGACAAAAAAAAAGGATTTGGGCTCATGTTAGCGTTTATAGAATATCTACCATATGGACCACGCAATAAGATTCAATATGAACTAATACAAAAAAGCTGTATATTCTTAACGGTTGCGCCCAGCGTAGGCGACTTAAACGCTCTCCATCCAGCATATCTTGACACCGTGATCCGAAACAAATATGCGTAATCGGAGACCGCGCTTGCACTGGTATTCCGAGCGCCCGACTAGGCAGCACTTAGGAGGCAATTGGAATTATTCCTCACGGGCAGGTAAAACAGGGTCGGATTTTGATTGGATACATTTGGACACAAATACGATTTATGAATATTTAATATTTAAAAAAAATATAAACATTGGGCATAATACTATAATAATACGGACACGGCGCGCATAGTCCGAAGGTTCCTCTCTCTGCGGCCCTGACCGTTACCATTACCGGGTTAAAAGTAATATTAAAAAAAAATGTTTTTAAAATTCGTTGATTATTTGTATAACGGATTATAACTAACCGATTATTATTGTAATTTACTTACCCAATGTTTATACATATTTTTAAATTAAATATACATAAATCTTACACGTACCCAAATGTTCCAATCAAAATCCGACCCTGAATTTACCTGTCCGTGAGGAATAATTCCAATTGCCTCCTAAGCGCTGCCTAGTCGGGCGTTCGGAAAACCAGTGCAAGCGCGGTCTCCGATTATGCATATTTGTTTTGGATCTCGGTGTCAAGAAATGCTGGATGGAGAGCGTTTAAGTCGCTGGGCGCAACCGTTAAGAATATACAGCTTTTTTGTATTAGTTCATATTGAATCGTATTGCGTGGACCATATGGTAGTTATTCTTTAAACGATAACATGAGCCCAAATCCTTTTTTTTGTCGTGGCGCGTGCGCTACTAATAAGAACACTAATCCGTAACAGGCCAAGAACGGGAGGAAAGACTATACAGTGTTAGAATATTGTATGAAAATCCTTTGTACCATCGTTGGCGATGTCACAATATGCGACCATAAAAGCTCTATCGGAAAGTATGCGCTAGTAGTTCGGTCTACACAATCACAATTCAAGCATTACAGTCGACGAGTAGAAAAAGATTATGAGTATTAACAAAGGTAAGTAAATAGGTAACCTGTAGGTTGACCCAAATGCCTTAAGGTCGTCTCTTGTACAATTTTAAACTGTGCAAAAAAGTTGAAATAAATAATGTAGAAATTTACAAGAGGAATAATGACTTACGTAAGAATTTGAGTTGCGATATTAAACTACCTTGAGTATTCTTTCCTGATGGTTTCTCAGCATTTTCTTCTAACTGAGCAGCTGTTGGTTGAGATTCTACAAATAAGTTAAATATAAGTTTATTAGCTTTTTCCCGCGGCTTCGCCCGCGTACTAAAAGTACTAAAAAGGAGGTTCTGAGTTAGACTCGTATGTTTGTATGTATGTAGGAATGTATGTTTGTCCGCGATCATCTCGCGTTTCGCTGAACTGATTTAGATGCGGTTTTCGGAAAAGTATTCGTTACATTCTGGAGGTTTCGTTATACCACGTTTTGGTGAAGGCGGTTCCCTTATTTTTTTTACAGAAATGATTGTTAAAAAAAATATTCTAAATGCATCCCTAGGCCTTATAAGGAGCCTACGTGCCACATTTGGAATCTCTAGAACCAGCGGTTTGCGCTGTGCGTTGATATGTCAGTCAGTTTCTTATATTTAAGAAGAAGATTGTAATTTGGCACAAATACTTTCAAGAATTGACATGACCACAATATTAAATTTCAGAATCGATGCCATTTTCATAATTAACGTCCCAAAAAAACGGCACCCATATTGATATTTAGATATTTCAACCCCATTGTACCCCCACAGGGGAGATGGTATTTCACGTCCGCCACGTTGGATTTTAAAATCGTTGTTATTTTCGTAATCAACGACCCGATAAGCCATAGAAACAACACTCATGTTGATTTTCAGACTTTGTGACCACATTTCCCCCTTTTCGGGGTTGAATTTTCAAAAAACCTGAAACAATTATTTACTCATTTAATGTTAGGAATACTCCTGTGAAGTTTCGAATAAGATAGTCTAACTAATCTTGTTTCGCCATACAAACTTTGGACCCCCATTTCATCCCCTTAGGGAGTGAATTTTGAAAAATCATTTCTTAGTGCACCCCTAGACCTTACAAGGAACCTACGTGCCAAATTTTAAATCTCTAGAACCAACGGTTTGGGCTGTGCGTTGATATGTCAGTCAGTCAGTCAGTTTCTTCTTTTATATATATAGATAGATATATAATATATATATATACATATATATATATATATATAGATATAAATTTATAGATATGCATATTTGAAAAACACGTCAAAATCCGCTTTGTATACCTACAACTTATTGTTGCTGTTCGTTCGCCTCTATGTTTCAAAAGAATAATGAAAAAACCGGCCAAGTGCGAGTCGAACTCGCGCACCGCGGGTTCCGTACAAACCTGTAGGTATATAGGGGTAGTAACTTTAAAATTATTAATAAAAAACCGTGCGAGTCGGACTCGCGCACCGAGAGTTCCGTACAAATTTGTAAGTATATAGGGGTACTAACTTTAAAATTAAAAAAAATAATTTTTTGTATGATTTTACTAAAAATGTCTACTTTTTGTAATTTTTCCATTGTCTATGCTATATGACGTTACTTCGTGCCAAATTTCAAGTTTCTGAGTTCACGGGAAGTACCCCGTAGGTTTTGCGAGTGCCGAAAAACTCTAAAATTTGCAGCATAAACGACTGTATCTTTTGATTGCGTTGGCTTTTAAGTTTGATTTTTTCACAGCTCCAAGGGACAATAGACCTGAGTATTTGATATAAATTTCAGCTTGACACCTCCACGCGTTCCTGAGAAAAATTGTCTTGACAGACAGACAGACAGATAGACGGACAACAAAGTGATCCTTATAGGATTCCGGTTTTTCCTTTCGAGGTACGGAACCCTAAAAATTAAAAAAACTTGAAGGTTTACCTTTGGTCTGCTGCAATAAGACCTCGAGGTTTGGGTCCACTTCTCTTTTGATCTTGGCTATTTCAGTTTGTACTTCTTTGGAAGAAACATTTGTCCATCTGTAAAACGCTAATGATCTCACCGCCTCCTAAAAATGCTTTTTCATTAGGTTAGTACAGTCGCCATCAGATATATCGAAGCATCCAAGGTGGTCACAAATATCTGAACAACGCCTCTATTGTCAAGGCCATAGAGTGCATGTTCAGATATTTTTGAGTACCTTGGCCACTCTGATAAATTTGATGGCGACTGTACATTACACACACAACAACACACGTACATGGGCTACATACTCAGTCAAGTTGCTTTTATACATAATTTAGGAATTTAGTTCATACCTATACTATGAATAAGAGTGATTTTCAACCCTTTGACGGCCAAAGACACGCGCGCAGAAAGTCGTGCCAGAGCGTGATATCACGTCCAAAATACAACCGAGTGTGTTCGCTCTGACGTGAGTGGAACGATTTTTCTGTTAGATGCTTGGCGGTCAAAGGGTAAATGTGTTTAGTACCTATGAAATTAAACATAGCTTACCTCATCCTTCCCGACCAGTATCAAATAAACGGGCGACTCTTTCAGGGTCATAAAAAGAGAAACGCTCAAGATTGCCATTGAGAGCTGGATAAGAACCATCGTCCGGTAAGAGAAATATCCACCAATTATATAGCACATCAGAATGCCGAAGAAATATCCAGTCCCTGGAAAAATCAATGAAATTCTAAACCGAGGAAAGCAACTTTAGTAAGTAACAGTACCCGTCTTTGCAACACATAAGTATGAATACACAAAGAGTCAGTAAAAAGAGCAGCTCTTATCGAACGAGCGGAGCGTAAGCGAAGTGAGTTCTTACAAACAACTTCGGCTGCTAGGACGTCTCGGCATTTCGATGGCTTTGATTTTGAGAGTTTGTTCCGCGATAACTTTAGTAACGCTTTTCTGATCTTCATGAAATTTGTTGGGGTTGTAGCAGAGATACATAGAATTTGAGAGTTCGTATATGAGCAGGATCGATCAAGGAGTTATGGAGCTAGAAGGCTCGAAAAAATATTCACATGGGTCTTGTTATATTGGTCAGCATGTTTGCAAGTAAATCGCGAGTTCTCAGCTCGAGGCGGACTACTAATAGTAATCACTAATCAAATGATGGTTCCGCGGAGCGGAGCGGAGCGTAAGCAAAGTCAAGTTCTTACAAACAACTTCCACTACAGGGACGTCTCGGCATTTCGATGGCTTTTTGATTTTGAGGGTTTGTTCCGCGATAACTGAAGTAACGTTTTTTCCGATCTTTATGAAATTTGTTGGGATTGTAGCAGATATACATATAATTTAAGATTTCGTATATGAGCAGGATCGATTAAGAGGCGGACTACTTATTAGTTATAGAAGAGTCCTTCCACAGCGTTTGTATACATTTAGCGTTTTTGGTATTTTCCTACGAGTGATTCATACTTTAAAATGTATGGGGAGCATATACCTATAGATGTCAGGATTTTTGAAGCGACTTTTATTTTCCAAACCCTTCACTACATATTTCCTTAATAAAATAACTTCCGTTTTTCGTATTTGAACCAAGTTCGATTTTCTGTTAAACGGAAAATTGTTGAGTGCAATATTTCCTCGTGACCTTAACTAATTTATTTTTTGTTTGAAAAAGTATACTTCACAGTTGGTCCTATTGAAACCAGGTCAGGATCTGATGATGGGATCCTGGAAAAATCGAGGGAACTCTTCAACTATTATAGGCACACCTATAGTGATTTGAGCATTTTTTACAGCAGCTCGAGCATTTGCTTTTGGAAAGGTAGACGCTAAGTGAAGTCGGTTCTTTTTTGGTTAAAATCATTTTTATAAATATTTTGATTAGACACACTAAATCCATACTAATATTATAAATGGGAAAGTGTGTGTGTTTGTTTGTTTGTTTGTTTGTCCGTCTTTCACGGAAAAACGGGGCGACGAATTGACGTGATTTTTTTAAGTGGAGATAGTTGAAGGGATGGAGAGTGACATAGGCTACTTTTTGTCTCTTTCTAACCCCTCACTTCCCTAAAATGGGGGGTGGAAAAACTTCCATACAAACGTATGGAGCATTACGGGGGGCAAAGGGGAACCGTGTTACCCCGAATTTAATGCGAGCGAAGCCGCGGGCAAAAGCTAGTACTATATAAATTATAAACTTATACAGATGTCATATACAAAGGAAAAAGTGACCTAGGCCTCCGGTGCCCAGGGCTGGGATCGAACCAGCGTCTTCTGCATTCGCGGCAGACGCCCTGCCCACTAGGTTACATACAGCTGGTTGGATCCCAGGCCTGGGCACCGGAGGCCTAGGTCACTTTTTCCTTTGTATATAACATCTATATAAGTATATTACAATGTATCCACATTTGAAACTTAGTAACCAGAACAGAAGCAGCTTACTGACCGGGACACGCCGTCAGTCCTCCTCGGATTGAGTCCTCTGCAAATTCGGCGATGAACATGGGCGACACCGCCTGACCGCCAGCGCCAATGCCGGACAGCGCCATGGCTACCAACACCATGGTTACATTGGACGTTACGGAGATTATAGCCCAGCCAACCTAAATAAATACATGCATTTTCATGTAATTTAAAGCGACAATAGAGTGTTTTTATGAGCAAAGTCATTAAGAGTGGAGTGGATTGACCAGGGGGAATACCTTTCAAAGGATCCAACATTGCTGCAAAACTTAAATACAGTAGGGCGGGACATGTTGTCATGTGCCAGGAAAAGTAATCGATGGTAGTAAACAGCTTGCCCTCTTCGGCCCGCCTGATGGTAAGCGGTTACCATAGCCTATAGACGCCTGCAACTCCAGAGGTGTCACATTCGCGTTTCCGACCCTTAGTATAAAAGAGGATTCTGTGTTGACGGCTAAAGGGACAAGAGGGTGGCGAGTCTCCCGTCGTCAACACACTGCATCGTCTTAGCATCCTCTTAACTCTTGGTACTTACGAGGAACGATAAACCGAAGAACACACATCCATACTTCCTTCCCAACTTGTTGAAGACCGTGCCACAGAAAGGTGCGGTAACCAAACCTCCTGCGTTGATCAGGCTCCCGAACAACGCTGTTTCCAGTAGTGTCATGGGTCTAGACAACACTGTGGAATTTGATTTGAAGATGTCTACTGTCACTGACGGCCAGCTCATTGCGGCACCAGTGATACTGCCTTGAAAGGCAACTGCAAATATTTAAAAGTGATTAACTAAGTAGAGAGAGCATAGCTAATTGCCACCTCGCTCTAATCTAGGACACAAATAATTATAGTAAGTAAGATTTCCAAAATTCCACGGGGGTTCAAGTGAAGTGCAGGTAGTGAGAAATCTGCACATTCCTTAATCTTCCAACACAGTGCAATCTTGTCGACCTATAAAGCTGGAGTTAAATATACTCATAGACTGTGATGTCCGCTTGTCGATCTTGCCATTGACTTTTTACCTGACTACAGCGAAGTCAAAATAAAGTGTTTATGTATTCACGTATGTTTCTCCGAAGCGCCTAAACTATTAATCCGATTATGATGAATAAGGTATCAAGTCAATCGATTCGTTATTATGACCCGGGTAACATAGGCTACATCTTAACCGAATTCAATAATGGTTTTCGTACTCGGGTTACAGTTTGTAAACATTTATTTCCATACTCATAAAAACTAATATATCTAAATGCTACTTCGGTAATATTTCAACAACTCTACTGTCCGACAAATTATAAACTAACCCGCAGCTGTAGCGAGAATTTGCACAATCAAAGCTTTTCTCATTTTAAGTGAACACTTGAACACTTCAAATATTAAATAATTATCACAATAGTTGACTCATGTTAATCGTATCTTAATGACTGAATGACATTGTTTTGTCTCCAGTATATTATATTTATAAAAGACGGAAACTCTTCGTACATTATATTAAACTGCTGTCACGTGTATTTGCAGCCATAGATAAATAAGTAAGTAATAGATTGCTCACTCCATACATAGCAAAACTACTTACTTACTAAATAATACGTCGTATGGGAGGCATACTTACTTATAGTAGACGGTGTACATACGAGCCCTATTTCCAAGAAAAACCGCAAATCGATGTACAGTTTAGTCATTTGGCACACGTATACAAAATTGCTTTCTTGGGGTTACATATGAGGATATCAAGTATCATTTGTGGTATATTGTATAAAAAAATTATCTGAATCTGGAGGAGCCGAAACTTGGTATGTTTTGAAAATGATTTTTGTTTTAATTAAAAAAATGGCTAACTAGCGCAATCATTGGAGCATTTGCCTTACAAAAGGTGGAGTAGAAAATGTTTTAATGGTTATTGGTAGGCTATAGGGTGGTTATTAAAATACTAGATTTGAGACCTTGAGGGGGGGGGGGAGCGTTGGCCGCCATCTTGGTTTAAACGTGCCATAAGGCCGTTTTTGACTTAAACGGTTATCAGTATGCCTAAAATGTCTATGGAACGTATGAAGAAAATAAAATTGTCTACAATATTTCCATACACAATACATCTGTAAGTCTTACAGATATAAAGATACAGGGGGTGAAAAAGTGTATATTTTCTTATATCATAAGAATTTTATTTATTAGCTTCAAAGTTTTGTGCTTCGAGATAAAGAAATGAAGTCTCTACCATAGTTTTGTTATCTTCTAGTGATTCTTTTAAAAGATATTCAAAAGTTGAATTCACCCCTAGAGCGCTTATAGAGGGGGTGAAAGTAGTAAGTCTCAGTATTACTCATCATAAAATACTACTAGGCGTTGTCAGGTATAGCTATCGATCAATCTAAATATATAAAAGAAGAAACTGACTGACTGACTGACAGACTGACTGACTGACTGACTGACTGACTGACTGACTGACTGACTGACTGACTGACATATCAACGCACAGCCCAAACCGCTGGTTCTAGAGATTCCAAATTTGGCACGTAGGTTCCTTATAAGGTCTAGGGATGCACTAAGAAAGGATTTTTCAAAATTCACCACCTAAGGGGGTAAAATGGGGGTCCAAAGTTTGTATGGCGAATCAAGATTTGTTAGACTATTTTATTCGAAACTTCACAGGAGTATTTCCTAACGATAAATGAGTAAGCACATGTTTCAGGTCTTTTTTTAAATTCAACCCCTAAAAGGGGCAAATGTGGTCACAAAGTCTTAAAATCAACATGGGTATCGTATCCTTTTTGAGTACTTATAGTACGCGGGCGAAGCCGCGGGAAAAGGCTAGTTCGGGTATAATTAATTTAAATTTGACAAAAAACATATATGCTTTCATTCATATACAAAAAAATATTTAAGAAAGTGCTTGAACATATTTTTATTTTTTTGAACTTCATATAACTGTCAAGTTATTATTAAAATATCGTATAGGCTTTAGCATTTTTTACATAATGCTTGAACAGTTCACTTTATGACAAAAATGTCTACGAGAAGTATAATTAAGACAATGAGTTTGAGTAATATTTTCCTTCCTGTAACTTTGTATCTGTAAGACGTACAGAATAAATACAAATACAAAAAAAATTGAGTCTTTATAATTCTCGTAGACATTTTTGTCGTAAAGTGAACTGTTCAAGCATTATGTAAAAAATGCTAAAGCCTATACGATATTTTAATAATAAGTTGACAGTTATATGTAGTTTAAAAAAATAAAAATATCTTCAAGCACTTTCTTTAAACAATTTTTTTTTTCTATGAAAGCGTATAGGTATGTTTTTTTGTCAAATATAAATTCATTATACCCGAATTGATCGATAGCTATACCTGACAACGCCTAGTAGTATTTTATGATGAGTAATAGAACATTGATTTTGTGTGTGAGACTTACTACTTTCACCCCCTCTATAAGCGCTCTAGGGGTGAATTCAACTTTTGAATATCTTTTAAAAGAATCATTAGAAGATGACAAAACTGTGGTAGAGACTTCATTTCCTTATCTCGAAGCACAAAACTTTGAAGCTAATAAATAAAATTCTTATGATATAAGAAAATATATACTTTTTCACCCCCTGTATCTTTATATCTGTAAGACTTACAGATGTATTGTTAGCCCACCCAATAAAGGAAAACTAAGAGGAAATAATTCGTGTATAGCCAAATTTTGGTGTAGTTGTAGGCAAAGGTATCTTACACAACATACTAAAAGTACCGGTGGATGGGGGTGCCGCTAGCGGAAAGGGGGGGTTGTAAAGGTCCCTAATTTTGGTTTTTCGTAAATAACTCGGTAACGGTGGCTCAGACGAAAAAATGTTCTATTGTTTAATTCATCCACATCAAATTTTCTATAAAAAAGATAATTTGCTATTTTTTGCTAGGATCAATGTTTAATGAGATATCGAGGAAATACGATAAACACTTTTTTAAACTTTCGGAGCTAATATTTACGAAAGTATTAGTTTTATCCAAAAGTGGTTTCAGAATACCCTTATTGTTTTAAAAAGACCTATCTAATGATACCCCACACATTAGGGTTGGAGTAAAAAAAATATTTACCCCCCACTCCATGTGTACGTGAGGTACCCGAAAGAATAATATTTTTTCACATTTTGTTTTAAAACTTTGTCTGCGTAATTAAAACACATACTTATACGAAATTTAATTTCTCTAGTACTAGCCATCACTGAGCAGGGTGAGGAGGGGTCCTACCCTTGGAGTTTCGGCATGTCCGTCTGTCCCCGTCTGTCCGTCCACGGCTTTGCTCAGTGATGTTTAGTACTAGACGTCTAGACGGACAGATGGGGTCAGACGGACTTGGCGAAACTATAAGGGTAGGAAGTGAGGTAGCAGGGTGGGCAGCCTGCTCAGTGATGGTTAGTACTAGAAAATAAAAAAATCGTGTGAGTATGTACTTTATTCACGCCGGCAAAGTTTTAAAACAAAATGTGAAAAAATATTATTTTTTCGGGTACCTCCCGTACACATGGAGTGGGGGGGTAAATAGTATTTTTACTCCAACCCTAATGTGTGGGGTATCGTTGGATAGGTCTTTTTAAAACAATACGGGTATTTTGAAACAATTTTTGGATAAAACTAATACTTTCGTAAATATTAGCTCCGAAAGTTTAAAAAAGTGTTTCTCGTATTTCCTCGATATCTCATTAAACATTGATCCTAGCAAAAAATTGCAAAGAATCTTTTTTATAGAAAATTAGATGTGGATGAATTGAGCAATAGAACATTTTTTCGTATGAGCTACCGTTACCGAGTTATTTACGAAAAACCAAAATAAGGGACCTTTACACCCCCCTCTCCCCGCTAGCGGCGCCCCCATCCACCGGTACTTTTAGTATGTTGTGTAAGATACCTTTGCCTACAACTACACCAAAATTCAGCTATACACGAATTACTTCCCCTATCAGGCAGTTAAGCGTCTTCGTTTGGTGAGCTATGTGTATGGAAATATTGTAGACAATTTTATTTTCTTCATACGTTTCATAGACATTTTAGGCATACTGATAACCGTTTAAGCGCCAAGGTTCAAAAACGGACTTATGGCACGTTTAAACCAAGATGGCGGCCAACGCTCCCCCCTCCCCCTCAAGGTCTCAAATCTAGTATTTTAATTACCACCCTATAGCCTACCAATAACCATTAAAACATTTTCTACTCTACCTTTTGTAAGGCAATGTATGGAGATGATTCCCCAATGATTGGATTAAAAATATATTTAGAATCGTCTTAAAAATCTCTTTCAAATGCTACCGCGCAATAGGTTTCTGCATATTTTTTTTTTTTTTTAAACTCAGCACTCCCCTCCTAAGGGATTTTTTTTAAGAACTGCAGGTCAAAAATTTTGTTTTGACCTCTGTATGCGTGTGCCAAACAGCTAAACTGTACATCGTTTGCGGTTTTTTTTTTTGCGTACACCTTCCACTATTAGGTACATACTGCAATCGCGCAGCGAGCCAAAGTGGATCTTGGCCTCCGACACTAAAGATCGCCAGGCTTCTCTGTTCAACGCCGTCTCTGTTACAGTTACCGTTTAGGCTCTAGAGTTCATAATTATTTACAAAAATCTATATGATATATGTTTTTATCATTACAAAGAGTGTGTTTACAATTTAAGGTAATTAGTACTCGATTAACATTTGTAGTTTATATATTATATATAAGTGTTTAGCCCTTGTATGGAATGGACACCCTATACTTATCTTTGTTGCAGCTTAAAATGTCAGGGTAAGTGCACTATATCTAGGGGATGCTCCCGGTTCTGAAGCTTACAATTTCTTAAATGTCGACATCGATGCAATAATTCACAATCGTACTAATTAAGACGAATAATTTTTTTTTTAATAGATTTTACATCTGCAGGCAACATTACAACAAAAGTACTAATTTCAACAAAAATTTCGCCGTAATTAGTACGATTGTGAACTAGTACATCGATATGTGAATTCCTAAATAGCTTTTTATTGAAATACTTACTTGAGCTTTTGTGAAATCCTCGCCATTATTTCAATGTTGCTGCTTCAGTAAATATGAAACATACAATTTTTGATTTGTAGTACAGTAACGCGTCAAACATTAATTTATAATAGCCTGATTTTTTTATTATTCATTCTTATGGAATATTTATAGATAATATATGCAAAAATCCTACAAACTTTTCACCCGGAGGTAGTTAAATAGGTAAAAAAAATTATGGAAAATTTTTGTAATTTTTTATTTACAATGATACTAATTATTTTTATTTGTAAACATGAAGATATTTAAGTCTTCTTTCTGTTGAAAGCGAAAAACATGAAACCGTGTCCATGTAAAACCACATAATTTACAAAATGTACGGCACGGGCGATATATATCCTAATTCGTTAGAAACAAATAGTAATAAGTAGTAGTTTGTTCTTACACATTTTAAAATACATAGAAACGATATATTCATTAAAATCCCATAAGAAAAGCGCTTGTAATATGTGTGTACACATTTGTGGCGGTTAGCGAATAACGATATTTTGTAGGATTTCATTGCGTAAATAATACTAGTATCATGATATATCCGTTACACTAAAAATATTAGCCATTATTAATTATTTCCAATTCCCCATACTAACCGCCCGTAAAATGACTGTAGTATTGTATGAATAAACTTAATAAGAATATGAGAGAATTTCCTTACATCCAAATTTTGAGTGAAGAACTTCGTGTGTCATTTAAGAGGCGAGAAAACCTTAAAATGTTTCCTAATCAAAGTATATTCAACAGGAATTGAGCCTGGCCAGTGTATCGATGATTTAGGGCCAGATAATCAAGTCGGAAAGTCACATTTAATGTGCAACTCCACAAGCAACATTATTATGTTGCTTTGCTTAATGTAAGGTAAGGGTCTTGTACTATCAGCAGCAGAATTCCATGCCCATTTTTTTAATGAGTTTATTCATAATATAGAAATGCGTATGCATTTTTGGAGCCTACCATACAAGCACGTTTACCCTATCCGTAGACGTAGTCTGCCACGTGTGCAATGCCAACTCTTCGTTTGCTTTAGACTGGATTCTAGCCGATAACGTTGAGATTAATGTAAATATGTACACTGTATCCGTTGAACCATATTCAGACACATCTAAACTCAATTCATATCATACTTATAAGATAAGGTCGAAGATAGTTTACATATTTATGAAATCAGACTGTACTTACATGTAGTCAAAACAAGGATCAAGACTGGTAATGTCGTTTGTCGTAACATACAACTATGGAGGGTCGAGGTAAGGAGATGTTTCTCTGTGTATGTTAAAGTGACCGTCAAAACGTCAAATAAGACTGGCGCCACAATAGCTAGAGAGTTAAGGTTAGGTTGAGGGTGGTTAGGGGGGTTGAGGTTTTGTGTCTACTCTAGTCATCAAAAAATATTTGAATTTTCAATTCACTGCACTCCGCTCCGTCAATAACTGCTAAGTTAATTCCATACTTTTTAGCTATGCTAGCGCTACTCTGGAGAGGCTTGGAACTGTTATTTACAGGTTACAGCTGGACACTTGCGACTGCGTACCCCCTTATGAGATTTTCCTCAATATATCTACCCTCCATACATACATCAATCCTACTCGTATACTGTTAAAGGAAGTGGGGCGCCGTATTAAGGAGAGAAGCTCTCAGGCTCGCGTGGGTCTTACCTGGTGCAAAGATTGGCCATCGCCACCAACCTGGTAACGCGGCAAGTGTGATGGGCACACGCCATGCAAATATCGGACGATTCTCAATACCGGTATTGAATCCGATATTAGCGCTCAATACCGGAATTCCGGTATTAATACCGGTATTGGAGGTGACCATTGAAAAACGTTATTTAAAGGCTAAAATCAGTTAAAAACTCAATCAACCTTAAGGCCCTATTATGAAAAATAACCCGATCTTTAAAACGTCATAGTGGCAAGCATCGGAAACTAACAGATATGATTTTCGGATATATGTTTCTTGACTATGTGATATAACATATTACTAACCCGATACACGAATGCTTAAACTTTCCTCGATAGAAAATAAATCCAAAGTTACGTCTTCAGTTTTCTTTTTTTCCTTGGTTCAACTAAACAAAACATCTTTATGCAGTATTATTTACTTTAAAGTAAAGGTTTTCATGTATTCTAATATCTCTTAAACGAAAACGTATCGTATTCATAATAAAATCCAAATATTTGTTACCATTTTTGATTTCACGAATTCATCATCAAACGCCCACCACTCCACGTTCCGCTTCTCTTTTCCTCACGCGCCGAAGTCATAAATCCGTCCTTTACGCGAGGCCAGCCCATAACGCCGGCGAATGTCACAGAGGGCAGACGTTTGCCGCTTGAGCTCCCGTCTGATTTACGTAAAAATTAAATATCAAATAAACGATGACCTACGGCTCCGTTCATTACGATTGGATCCGGAGGTCTTCTAAAATTGGGCAGTGTTTACGAGACTATGCCATACGCTTGTGTGCGTATTTTGGTTGCTTCACCCACATCTAACAATTACAAAAGGATGGAAAATTTCGTTATCAAATGCAATGTAATGGTAGCCTCGTGGTTCGTGGCTTTGGTAGTAAGTGAATAAAGAATCAATCCGGTGTCGGTGGATCAAATCTCAGTATTGAAAACTTTTTTCATTTTTTTTTTTTAATATGTTCAGTCTAAATATAAAACTTCAGTTTTTTAAGCAATTATACTCGTAGAAAAATCTAAAGTTTGGTAATATTTTATAAACAACTTTATAAATAAAATAAGCAATATACATATTTATGCAAATTTTTCATTTTATATGGTGTCTAGCAAATCAACACAAATTATGTCAATGATGTGATGTATCAATATTACATACCTAGGTAATACAGATTTTTCTTTTTTTTTTTTTCTTTCTATTTTTCGTTTTTTTTTGTAGGTATAAATTTGATGAAACCATAAATAAATTATTAAATAGCCTAAAATAAGACGTAAAAAAATACATATGCCAAAAAATCATTAGTACTCGCCCGGGTTCGAACCTGCAACGTCCGATTTGGATAACACTTAGTTCCCTTAGCAGGACTGCGTAAGTACGAGTGCGTGCCAGATATTAGGTACTATCTATCTCGCTCGCTCTAAGTATATCACACTGGCGCCGCAACCGCATGGGGCGACGGTGTGCAAGCGTGATATCGCTATACACACGCAGAACGCTATCTCGCTCGCGCACCAGCGCCGCATGCGGAAACCGCAGCAGTGTGGAGGACGCCTAATGTTCGCTTGCTTTAGGTAGGTATTAGAATGATGATGTGGATGCGAGTGTAGGTAATTGATTAGATTACTTACTAAAAGGCAACACACCAGACGTAGCCCCGCACTACTGACAGCTCCAGAACGTGTTTTTCCCTGCACTAGAGAATGTCACTTCCGAACTGTCATTCGACATGGCGCGCCGACCGCGCCCGCAGATTCTAATGTTTAATATTGTGTTTTCCACTGATTCCCATAACTAAATCATATATTATAACGGTGCTTGGTGTTTTTACTCTAATAACTTCAGAAGTCGGATTCTAGCCCGCTTCCATACAATTTTGCAAACGATTTCGTGGTTCAATTGCTTTACCTTATTTCAATGTTGTAAACTTATTAAACCGGTTAACCTGATTCTTATGAGTAAATGCATCAACACCAGAAATAAATAATACTAATAAATACACATATGGAATCATAAAATAAGTAAGTAACTTCGTATAAACGAAGTGGGGTCTCGGTAAGTAATGTCCTCGTCATTAACGGAATCGGCAGTTACAATCGTCGTGAAACATCAAGATGACAACTAGTCTACGATTCACACCTTTGGTAATCGTGAAGCCGCCATAACCATAAGAAGAAGTGTGATTTAACAAAGCTCAGCATAACATAATGCTGTATATTTGGCGGTGAATTTTGAGTAGGCACAAGTAGTGCTTCGCTATGCGTGTTTTGTTTTCAGAAAGCTATCAGTATCATTATAAAGTGATGTTCCTACTTGAAATAATAGTGACACCATGCAACAAGCATTTTATTAAGTTTGTGTCACAACGGAGACCATCAGGGACCAGGTACTGTCAAGTACCATAATGGATTACTGGACACTGGGATTGTCCAAGTACATATCATGGATAAGTATAAGTAGTTCAGGTAACTAACTAATAATGATGGTAAGTTCTCCACTTTTATCAAGTAAAACATACATGTAATTTACAAATTGGGTAACATTTACAATTGTACTCTAGACTTTAAATGATACCCCACATTGAATGATTGTACATCATGGCTGTTATCAGATAGCTTGCCAAGTAACATTCATGTAAATATTTTAAAATGTGAGTTTCATCAAAGTATGTTTGAGAGACAGCGGTTATCAGTGTAGTGTCTGACAAGGAAATCATTAGTATTCAAAATATGTGTGCATATGTCCTTACCATTCCTCATGTGTGTATTGCAACTAATTGTATGTTTTGTTGTGTTGTTTGTTCTGTGTAAATTTCAGAAATGTCATAGGAATGCACTCTGACCTTATAATCTGACTTTTGAACATGCATGGATTTGGCCCGTTGTCGACATGTTCATACTAATGGTTGGCCATGCCCGAGGATAAAAACAACTGGATATATGTAAAACAACATGTGGTTAGTTCTCATAGATCACAGGTATGTAATAATCCATTACACTAACAAAGGTGTTGTTACGAATAACACAATACCCTACTCTACTCATAGTGTTGTGTTCTTTTGCTGGAAAAGAGCTCAAAGAGGACCCAGTGTGTTGAGGACGAGGACCCTCTTGTTCCTTTAGCCGTCAACACAGTGAATCCTCCTTTTTGTAAAGGGTCGGTAATGTACACACCACTGGAGTTGCAGGCGTCCATAGGCTATGGTAGCTGCTTACCATCAGGCGGGCTGTATACTTGTTTGCCACCTTCGTGGTATAAATAAAATAAAATAAAACATTATTTACCACTATCATATGGAAGGTGAGGTATTCATTTAAAATTTTCTAAATTATAATTCACCCACATGTTTTATACTGATCTTATGTTAGTAGGGGTATGTTACACTAACTGTATGATATTCATGTGTACTTTTTGAATGACAAAGACATCTATTTATTTATACTATAGTTTTGTCATTGTCTAAGTCAAATATTGAATCCAGCCCGCTGGTAAATATTTGTCATGGGCCTTGCATTAGGTTGCTGTAATTGGTAAAGCAGAATAATACTACTACATTTGTTATAGTAACCATCTACAATTATTTTCAAATCTAAAAATGCAGAATATTTTAAATATTGTATTGTGTGCATGAACATTTTGAATGAAATATTGACTTATACATATGGCTCATTGTGATGATGGCTATGTCTATAGAGATGATTATATTTTATTTGTATGGCAAACATTTCATTCATCCAAACATCATCAAGTCAACCACAGACATATTGTTACATAGAAGTTGCTAGTGGTGCCACATGACTTAGGGTCCATGTCTTATTCAGACATTAGCAATGATAGATATTAAATGTATCTCATCTTGCGTTATGTTTCAGATTTATTTTCTAGATTGTACAAGTTAAATTATTGGTGAACAAATTTGTTAAAAATACTGGCACCAATAATTTATGACCTGGTTTGCCAGGTGGAGTTCCCAAGATGCAATGTGTTATGGAGTGAGGATTTACATGACACTGACGACGCCTAGACACTGGTGAGAGTAGTAATGGGAAGAAAGAAGTCACTCTAAGGACATTAACAGTCTACATGTCATGTATGTCTGTGACAATCAAATGGAATAGGACATTAAATATATTGATGTTCAAGGAGTCAAAAATACAGTAATGACAATATTGTGTGCAGTTTGAACTCATTTATTCTTTCAATGTGTGCTGGTCTGTTTTTCGGTTACCTAATAGTCAGCTACCAAAAATAATAATATTATATATGCCTTGTTCAAGGTTACCAGCTACAAATTGGTAAGTGTATTCCTTGCTTGAGCGACTGCGATATTCCAGCATTGCCGTATTGTGCAATATTCTACACTTTCATTGAAGTACAGTGGAACCCCAATAAGTCGTACCTCGATATGGGGAAATACTTGGTAACTCGGACTTCTGTTATGTTCCACTGCATTTTAATATATAATTGCTGTTTTGTACAGGGTGCTTACTTCATGGAAGCGTACAACATGTTTTGTGTTAATTGTGTGATTTGTGTGTTAGGTCTGACTCTTATTTGATGTCATTATAATTGGTATCACAAATTAGTGAATATAAACTTTGCTTAAGCGATTGTGATATTACAGCACTGTCGTGTTGTGTAATATTTACGACACCTTATGTTTTATTCAGATACAGTGAAACCTCGACAAGACGAATACCTCGATATGAGGAAATCCTCGGTAACTCGGGCTTCTGTTCTGGCTTCACTGTGCTTAAATGTTATGTTTTTCAGTACCTATGCTGCTTGGGGGCACGGAAGGGTGCAGCCAGGTTGTTCATCGTTGTAGTGTGTCGATGTGTAGGTGCTTTCTCACACTTGGTGGCATTGATATTAAGGACTAGTGCTGTCAATTTGATTACGGTAGTGTAATCTCG
The DNA here is from genome assembly GCA_947086415.1 of Pammene aurita. Classification (NCBI taxonomy): domain Eukaryota; kingdom Metazoa; phylum Arthropoda; class Insecta; order Lepidoptera; family Tortricidae; genus Pammene; species Pammene aurita. Next base: position 225,363 of record OX352310.1, read on the forward strand.
TCCTTGTTAAGTGTGTTTTAACAGAGTTGCAGATTCGGGTGAACATATTGTGATTAATTATCGTTGGGTTGCCATAGCGGTACAAGTATGTTCTTCTATGAGGGTCCTGGCTTGGGCTCAAACTTATTCGCTGAAACTGGGTTCTAGTACTGCTGGTTTGTAGCATTTGAATAAAGCTGGTTTTTTGGAAGAGCTGTTGTTTGTGTTGTGGCAGATGCGCCAGCTAGCGTTGCTGTGCCCTCGGAGATCTGAATCAACTGTTATGGAGCGTGCTCTGTCAAATTAAGTTGCGTTTCAGAGTTTTGGGGCCAGACTGTCTGCTGTGTACCACGTTGTGGTTTTTGTCAAGCCCTTTAGCTGTATGCGACGTTGGTGGACTACTTCCGGTGCCAATTTCTGCAACACAGGCCTTAAAAGGTGGACTGTTGCCAAACGTTTTTATATTGCCCTTAACAGGCCAATTTCTGCAGCACAGGCCTTAAAAGGTGGACTGTTGCCAAACATTTTTATATTGTCCTTAACAGGCCAATTTCTGCAGCACAGGCCTTAAAAGGTGGACTGTTGCCAAACGTTTTTATATTGCCCTTAACAGGCCAATTTCTGCAGCACAGGACTTAAAAGGTGGACTGTTGCCAAACGTTTTTATATTGCCCTTAACAGGCCAATTTCTGCAGCACAGGCCTGAAAAGGTGGACAGTTGCCAAACGTTTTTTTATATTGCCCTTAACAGGCCAATTTCTGCAGCACAGGCCTTAAAAGGCGGACTGTTGCCAAACGTTTTTATATTACCCTTAACAGGCCAATTTCTGCAGCACAGGCCTTAAAAGGCGGACTGTTGCCAAACGTTTTTATATTGCCCTTAACAGGCCAATTTCTGCAGCACAGGCCTTAAAAGGCGGACTGCTGCAAAACGTTTTTTTTTATATTGCCCTTAACAGGCCAATTTCTGCAGCACAGGCCTTAAAAGGCGGACTGTTGCCAAACGTTTTTATATTGCCCTTAACAGGCCAATTTCTGCAGCACAGGCCTTAAAAGGTGGACTGTTGCCAAACGTTTTTATATTGCCCTTAACAGGCCAATTTCTGCAGCACAGGCCTTAAAAGGTGGACTGTTGCCAAACGTTTTTTTTATATTGCCCTTAACAGGCCAATTTCTGCAGCACAGGCCTTAAAAGGCGGACTGTTGCCAAACGTTTTTATATTGCCCTTAATAGGCCAATTTCTGCAGCACAGGCCTTAAAAGGCGGACTGTTGCCAAACGTTTTTATATTGCCCTTAACAGGCCAATTTCTGCAGCACAGGCCTTAAAAGGCGGACTGTTGCAAAACGTTTTTTTTTATATTGCCCTTAACAGGCCAATTTCTGCAGCACAGGCCTTAAAAGGCGGACTGTTGCCAAACGGTTTTATACTGTTTTCGGGCAAACCTCAAAAGGCGGAGCCCATAGTCCATTGTTTAACTCGAGTTTTACCACGCAGGCTTTAAAAAGCGGTCCGTGGGCTTAATTAACCTCGTAATATTCAGAAGTTACGTTAAGTGTTATTTATAATATCCTAATGTATATCTCTTACTATTTGTTGTTTTAACCTCGAAAGGTTAGCTTGAGATCTTGTCTTACAAGAGGATATTTTATAACCTTAAAGAGCGATGATCTCAAGGTTACTTTGAATGGGCGCTTGAAATTATGCCTTCACAGGTCGCTGGTGAAATTTCGATTTCCGATAGAGTTGGAGCGAGTGTTCGGGACGCCCAGCTATTTAATACGAATGCGTGTGTTCGACGGGCCTCGTGCCAACCATTTTATTAGAGCGCTAAGCTTTTGTAATCGCCGCGCCTTCAGCCCGTGGTCACCGGGTAATGTTTGTTTTTCCTAAGAAAAAAAAAATTGGTCGCACAAGGCAGTGACTGAAAGTATTCAATTATGACTCCACAACAATTATTATCATACTAGCTGTGCCCGCGGCTCCGCCCGCGTGGAATTCGGTCTGTGTCAGTAAGCGGCTAATTCACCCCTAATTTCTCTCCCGCTACCCTGGAGGCGGAACTTGAAGCAAAGTTGACAGATGGATATAGAGGACAGTAGTCCTAATAAAATATTTTACAATTACCACTAAATGAAACTACACTCAAAATGAATACTTTTTTCATCATACTTTTTTTTGGCATTACTTAAACGACATAGAGTAGTAGGTGTATATCGGACAATACAGGACCACTTTTGTATTTATATGTTCATGTCCACGGCAAATATCATCCAAATCGATCCTCCCGTGACATCAGTCTAAGCATGAAAGGTAAGAACAGGCGCGGTTGAAATTGGGGTGGGGGGCGGGGGTCACAAATGCAGAAATGTTTTTTTTTCTATTTGAGGTGCACTTGGAGGGGGGGGGGGGGGGTCCATGACCTATGCAAATTTACCTCAATCGAGTGTAGTGGCTACCCCCCCCCCCCTTTTAGACGTTGAATTTTTATAGGCTACGTATAACCTGGCTGGAGATTTTCTTGAATTGGAATTTCCGGGATAACAATGCAAAAAAACCGGCCAAGAGCATGTCGGGCGATGCTCAGTGTAGAGTTTCGTAGATGCCGCCCTGTTACAAAACATCCGTTCAAAATGTCGTTTATTAAGGGATATCTGGCGGTGCTTACGTCATTTTACTATCCGGCACTTCCTTTCACTATGCGTTTTTGACTGATAATTCAAAAACGGCTGAACCGATTTTATTCAATACAGTTTTTATTGATTGTTCTTATCAGGCCTCACCAAATTTCAGCTTTCTAGAGCGAACGGTAACTGAGCTAGACCGCTAGACTGCGGACAGACGGACGGACATGGCGAAACTATAAGGGTTCCTAGTTGACTATAGAACCCTAAAAAGAGATAAATAGTAGTTTATGTAACTGTTACGTAATAAGGCCTAATTATGTACAGAAGTATACACTGCTTTACCTACACACATATTAAAAATCCATTGAAACCATTAGAATGACCGCCATTACACCGCCATGACCAACCTTATTGCGCTGGCGGTCGGGGAGGGGGGCGGCGAGCTGGTGGTCGGGGGGGCGGATTTTCATTACGTAGGTCATGAATTTTCATACGGTTTTACCACACTGTCACAGATAATACATTTATGTTACGTTACTGGTTGCAATTATGATGGTAATTACATACGGTTCCGAACGCGGAATAGAGGATTTATGATATTGGTGTAGATCAAGATATTTATTCTTCAATGTAAGCACATTACAATGCACTAATGAACGTCAGAGAAAAATTAAATATGTGAGTGTGGAACACTCGATTGGAACGAAGTTATGTTATTTTATTTCATTTTTCGTAAATTTTGTGGTAAAATTTTTTTGTATTATTTTTTGAAATTTTTGAAATTTTAAATTTTTTTGAAATTTTAAAATTTTTTGAAATTTTTGAAATGGGTGAAAAAGGGGTTTCTCGAGACTCAAGTTATCTCCATACTCATTTCTATCTAAATCGTTTCAGCGCTTAAAAATTCTCCATAGAAACTTTCAACCCCATTTTCACCCCCACCAGGGTTAATTTTCTGGATTAAATCTATATATTACAAAATTTCATCAAAATCCGTCCAGCCGTTTTCACGTGACGCGCGGTCAAATAAACAGACAAAAATTGTTGGAACGTGTTCTGTTATCAATTCTAAGCCAACTTTTTTTCGAATATATTCCATGAACAGGCTTTCGACCCTCTTCAGCTTTATTATATGTATAGATAGTTTTTATTGAAAGTACCTTTCAGGCTTCACTTCCATTATTTTTTCTATTTTTTTGGACCTACGGTTCTAAAGTAAGATGGGGGAGGGGGGCTTTTTTGAAGATGAAACTATCTTTTGTCCTTTCTCGAGACCTATACTATCTCTATACCAAATTTTATCTAAATCAGTTCAGCGGTAAAAAATTCCTCATACCAACTTCCACCCCCCTTTTCACCCCCACAAGGGTTTGAAAACTATCCTATGACGTTTTTCGAGACTCAAATTATCTCCATACTCATTTCTATCTAAATCGTTTCAGCGGTAAAAAAATTTCCATACAAACTTTCAACCCCATTTTCACCCCCACGAAGGTTGATTTTCGGAATTAAAACTATATATTATCCTTTCCCGGGACTCAAACTATCTTTATACAAAATTTCATCAAAATCCGTTCAGCCGTTTTCACGTGATGCGCGGTCAAATAAACAGACAAACAGATAAACAGACAAACAGACAAAAATTCTAAAAATTGTTGGAACGTGTTCTGTTATCGATTCTAAGTATCCCCACCCAACTTTTTTTCGATTATCTTCCATGTACAGACTTTCGACCCTCTTCAGTTTTATTATATGTATAGATAGATTGCTAATATTGATGCTATCTTTCTGTGCTCTTCAAAATATAGCATTGAGACCACAGTTATTTATATGTCAATGGTCTAAAATTGAATCTAACTATTAAGCATATCCATACAAATTTATTAACCTCTGTTGTGGTTTAATGTACTACAGTCCCTAGACAGTCGTACCCTGGTAAAATTGAACAACGTAAAGATTTGTATTGATGAATGCTACTAATATTGGTAATGATTATCTCTTAACAATACTGACTCAGCTACTTAGTCTTAATCATCCTGCTATTCACATACTTCATGATTCGAGTGTCAACCAACCAGATACATTCAGTTACAGAAACAAGTTCATGTTGCATTTGTATTGAGAAACTTAGTTGACACATGTGTGTGAAATAGAACTTGTTATGTAACAGTTAATTTCTGTTCCCATGTGCTGCACTGGAGAGCGGCTATCAGCATGCATCTGTACGCGTCACTTGTTTAGCTGTTGATAGCGAGTTCTACTCCTTGTGGGTGCGGTGCTTTGCTGCTTACAGCGGAGGAGCCAACTGTGAGTCTGTTCCATGTTATTGCCATTAAGGAAGCGCGATTCATCGTCGCTATGTTAAGCCGTGGGTCTATCATGCAGCAGTCATGGAAATGTTACATTTAGTAGTAGTAGGAAATGTTACACTTAACTGGACTTAGAGAAAATATTTAAATCTATGAAATGCTCTACAAATAATCCACAAAGATTGCAATTACCCGATTATTTCTGGTCATATTCCCATTAAATTAACAAGTAAATCTTTACTATTTGCCGCTAGATGGCATTGTATAAAATAAACGTTTTTTCTACCCACCGCTGGGTGTCGCACTATTCACGTTATGTTATTGTTACTAATTTTAATTCAATAATTCTTCGAGCATTTCTCTGGGCTTTTGCCACGGCTGAATTAAGGTGATAAAATACAAACTGTTGTCTGAATCCTTATGTGTCAAAATTCTATACTGAGTATGTATCTGGGGCTGAGTATCTTGGTCTAAGTTGTCAAGGCTTATGTTATGTAGATTTGCGCATAAATTGTGCTTATTAAATTCGCAGACTTGCGAATAGGTGGAGGCTACTGCCAGCTGGTGGAGGTCTGGTTTGCTGCGACTGCGCAGCCAGCTGCAAGCATCAGACGACCATAGAGAAATGACCTTCGGGACGAAGGTTGGGTCAGAAGATGGCCGAGATAAAAGGCAATACACCAGACGTAGCCCCGCACTACTGACAGCTCCAGAACGTGTTTTTCCCTGCACTAGAGAATGTCACTTCCGAACTGTCATTCGACATGGCGCGCCGACCGCGCCCGCAGATTCTAATGTTTAATATTGTGTTTTCCACTGATTCCCATAACTAAATCATATATTATAACGGTGCTTGGTGTTTTTACTCTAATATTACCTACATTAATAAAACATGTATGAACATAAAATAAAATAATTTTGATGATATTAAAAATAATAATAACCCGTCAGTGTGGCAACATAAATGCCTATCTACTAGGTATGTACAGTCACCGGCAATAGTATGTTCCTACACGAAGGCCGCAAAAACATGTGACACGCTCTTATTTGTAGGGCCATAAGAGCGTGTCACATATTTTTGCAGCCTTCGTGTAGGAGGATAATATTACCGGTGACTGTACGAGTAGTAACTTTATATCAGGTACCTATAACATAACAAGTGATTTCTTCGTGTCGCAGGATAAATGCCTACTAGGTCTTGGTATATATATGTACTCGTAACTGTCTAGGTAGTAGTACTGGTAGGTTCTGAAGCTATGGATAGAAGAATCAATCATTTACTTCCTTTTTTTCCCGACTACAGCGAAGCTAAAAGGAAGGGTTATGATTTTATTTAGCAGTCTATCAATGTAGGTACTCGTAAGGAAGTTACTTGTATAATCGTTTAGCAAAAATTTTACCAAAAAAGTAAGTAGGTAAGCAATAATTTACGATTATTTATTTTTGCAATAACAATTATTTATTTTATGTAAGAGAACTTTTGCCACTTTTTGACCCCCTACGTTATTATTATTATTTATTATTATTGATACCTAGGACGTCGTCCGCATGGATCCGTTATTAAACGATACAGGTATGTACTACTAAATTATCGTTTTAGCTTTACATAGTTAAAATTTTTTACTAAATTTTGTGTTGTTTTTTATTTTATACTTTTTAGTGACTGCAACTTCGTTTATTTTACAACAATATATACTTGAAACACATAAAATAGTATATGCTATTTATGATCGAGTTAAACTAATATGTCATATCATGTCAAAACGACTGACCCATATGTTTGTATGTATGTACATATGTCTGTATGTATGTAAGTATGCTAAACCGGTTTTGATGCAGTTTTCAGAAAAGTATTTGTTACATTCTGGACAAGATTTTGGTATAAGGTCAGGTGGTCGACAGTGTAACACTTTTTTTTAGTAGTCCGAAACCAATGATCAATATGATCATATGGTGGTTGCTATTAAAAAGGATAGCATATTAATTTTATGTGTTTTAACTAGTTTTAAGTATACAATAATTGTTGTAAAATAAACGAAGTACTTACCTAATGTACATATCACAAAAAATTATGAAATAAAAAAATAAAAAGTTTAAATAAATAAACAACACAAAAACTTGTAAAAAAAAAAACAAAACAAAAACTGAAACTAAAATGATAGTTTAATTTAATTTTTTTTTTAAAAATGGGAACCGTCTTCTTTAAAGCAATGATCTGAAGAGCACAAAATATTTTTTATATAAGTATCTCACCCCTATCTTTATCCAGTCCCTATCCCGTCTCTATTTTTACCCTGTAAAGCAAATTTCTGCCAGAAGGTAATTAATACATAATAGTAAGAAAATTTATAATTTATTTTTTGAAGTTGGTACCACCGCCAAACCACTTCACTGTCTGTTTGGAGCGGGAAATTAGTGAAAGAACTTAATTAATCGGCAGCTTTTTATCACCGCACCGCTTGCCGCCGGCAGGGTGTTCATCCTCACACCCCGGAGCCTAATAGGTCACGCACTGTATGGTTTAAGAGGAATTTCCTCCCACGAACGCTGCGACTGTGGAATGAACTCCCTGCCGAGGTTTTCTCAGCGGGCTACAGTATGAGGTTCTTCATAAAAGGAGTGTATAGGTTCTTAAAGGGTAGGCAACGCGCATGTGAATCCTCGGGGGTTGCAGGCGTCCATAGGCTACGGTAACTGCTTACCATCAGGCGGGCCGTATGCGTGTTTGCCACCGTCGTGGTATTAAAAATATAAAAAATAACATAATGAGTAAACCATGTATTTGCAACTGCAGTGTTCTTCGTTGTCCTAAAATTTTAGTTTGGCACCGACTGACTTCAATAATAAAGTAAATACACAGACAAATTTAATTTTCTTTCTCTTTATTAATTTTAAATCTGGATAAGGATAGGGGTGGAACTTATGTATAAAAATTGTGCTTTTCAGTGGGTGGGTTGTTTGAAGGCCCTTTTTTTAAAAAGATATAATATAGTCTTTTTTGTTTTGATTTTTTTACTTAATTTTGTTTCGTATTTTATTTAAACAATTTACTTTTTCTAGTATACCAAAATCAAACTTCATTGAATGTACTGTATAGACTCAACAGAAACCAAACCTGAAATTGCATGTCATGCATCAAATGCAATGTACTATAATGCGAAAAAGCTTTTTACGAACTCCTTCCTTCCTTCCTTGAGTTTAAATAAAACGATCCGATTTCCGATTAACATGAACTTCCCCACTATCTATTTTCCTATTAGAGGCCTATGCTCAGTAGTGGGCGATAAATAATAATATTTTCAAACGCCATTTTTATCTATTTCATTATGTCTGTTATGTTCTCGCTTCTTCTATTGGTTCCTTTCTTCATATTGTAGTCCATATCCAACTGGCTCGTTAAAATTTGTATTTTCTGTTGAAATGAAAGTATTTCGGTATTCAACGCTCCTGCACATCGGGCCTAATAAGATGATGATAATCAATAATACTAATAGAACTAATGTTTTCATACTTTTATATTAGAATTAGTATGTTATCGAATTTTCTCTTCTTGTTCGCATGTGTGTATCCGTTAGTAGCCTAGCATTAGTTTAATTTAGACTATATTGTTATTACTTGTGAGTTCCTTTAATTGGCTTATTGTGTATATTTAATTGTATAACTGTGACTTAAAAGCTGTTGGTTCTCCTTAACATAAATAAATAAATAATCTAATAAGTCATCAAGTCATCAGCTCACAATCGATAACGGATTTAAAACATCAAGCTCGGTCCTAAATAAAGCCTTATGTCCTTGGGAGACCCTGTTGTGAATTTTATTGATGACATTGATGTAAAGTTCATTCATATTGGCATGATTTTGACAAAAACGTGACTTAATCACGTACACTTTACTTTTATTATTTTCCTGACGTTTCGAGCGTGTCGATTCTGAAAAAACCGTTTAAGTGCGAGTCGGACCACGCATAGTGGAGAGTTCCGTACCGGCTATCGAAAAAATTAATATTGTAAGGTCGTATCTGCCTATGTACGTAGTTTTTTTGGAGATATTTCAAAAACGTCTGAACCGATAATGTTCAAAATAATTTTCGTGGAAAAATATTCAAGAGATCTTGATATAATAATATGTAATAATATATATTATGGTGATCAGTTACAAAGTCATAAAAAGTGGTTCAGGATCACGACCCAGATTTCACCTTTTATAAACTCATATTTTTATATTTTTATGGAAGTAGAAAATTCCATCAGGGTAGAAATAGTAGGTAAGTAAGGTTGAAAAATCTTATCTCTTTGGCTTTATTATTATATAAAGTTTACATTTATTTTGTTCTCGTTCAGTATATGACGGGCATTGAAAATATTATTAATGTAAGTACTATAGTTGTTACTTATAACGTATAAAGATCGATAATAATGGCATTTTAGTTGTATTGTGGTTTCATCATTATTTTTTTAATATTGATTATTGAAGAGAAATAACGTATTAATATTTTTTGTTTCTTGTCTTTTTTAACATGTTATTATATATAATATTTACTTGTTATTAGTAAAAAATAATCAGAAACAAATTTTACCTGTGACTTCACCCGCGTGAGTTTGTGTTTTAACTGCTTGATATCTGTATACGGTTCGTATTGTTTAGATTTTTATCTTACTATATCTGTCAGAAAAATAACCCAACGGCCTGGCTAAGTAGTGGGGGATGGAGGTGGAAGGATCCACCCTAAATATCTTGCTAATCATGTAAATGATGTTTCTTGTATGATGTTAGTGGGATTTGTCGCGACTGACAAATATGATTTAATAAGAACTGAAAAAAATCAAAACCAAACAAAAACTACATTAAATTAAGTATGCTATCCTTCTTGATATAACCTCTTATGGTCATTGGTTATGGCCACAAAAAAAAAGTGTCCCACTGACGACTATCTGACCCTATACTAAAAACATTTTCCCGACTATAACAAATACTTTTCTGAAAACCGCATCAGAATCAGTTTAGCCATTTCAAATATAATAAAAAATAATTTTAAACAAAAAAGAACAGACTTCACTTATTCTCCACCTTTCCAAAAGCAAATTCCCGGGCTACTGTAAAAACACTAAAATCATCATATAATATTTGAAGATTTCCCTCGATTTGTCCAGGATCCCATAATCAGAACCTGACCTGGTGACAATGGGACCAATCGTAGAGTATACTCTATAAAACACAACACTAATTTCCTAAATCGGTTGAGCCGTCTTCGAATGATCGGTGAGCATAAAAAAAAAACCCGATGAATTGATAATCTCCTCCTTCAAAATCTAGAAACTATCTTGCTAAACTTGTTCTTAAGTTATTTTTAAGGTTTTTATTATGTTTTATCGGTACTTATCAAAACAATACTTAGAAATATGGGGTTAAGAAGAAAATTCCTTTTTTAAATCATTATGCAGCACGTAGTCCTATAGATTTTTATGACAACCGGAACTATATTATTATTCCATTTAAATAATACTTATTTAAATAGGACAGAACAATAAACATTTTAAGAACAGCGCCATCTGACGGTGCTTGGTTCATATTAACTTTGTGGCCGATTGAATCCAGTGGTAGTTAACAAGTATTACGCTAGATGGAGCTTTATTTTTCCAAGCGCGGCGGACCTTTTTATGTGTGCGTGTTAATTTGAAGGGTGGGGCCCCGTAGGCGTGGTTTAGGAATAGGTATTTTGCAGTCAAAGTAGGGCCTTAACAGGTTATCATATTTTGTTGTATTATTAACTGCAACTTGTTAATATTCATTTCATATAGATAGATAGATAGATAGATAAATATATTCTTTATTTGCTTGCCACAATATACACACAGTTAGGTAGGTACATAAATTACATCCTTAAAAGAAAGAAGCTATAAAAATAGTTAAACATATGAAACCAAAAGTAAAAAAAAACGATTTCTATGTGCGTTGCAGCAATACAAAAGGGTTCTGACTCAGCAATACGCTTCACTCTAACGGGCGAAGCACTGGTATTCTGCCAGAACCCAGGCCACGTCACATGTATGATAGAAGTATAAATATCTTAATTTTCACTATGATTAACTTAATGTATCTACTTGTGTAAAAAGAAAAAGAAAATGCGGTGTATGCTGATACCGATATGTAATGTAGTGTAAGTGTAGGTAGTGTAAAAAGATAACAGAAAACATATATTCTCCATTCAGGCTATATTTGGTAATCTGAAACCAAGTATCCGTGTGGAATACCTGTTATTTGCTTATTTATTAGTACTTTTTTAAAATGGTATTGAAAGGTTGCCTTTGTTTTAAGGCGCCTGACAGGTGGGGGGATATTGTTCCAACACTTGGTTGCGAGATACCGAAAACAGCCTGTAAAAGCAACAGTTCTGTGTGGATGTACTTCCAAAAGGCAGCGTCAAGTAGATCTAGTGCCATATCGTTTGTGAAAAGATGAAATTTGTATTTTTGAGAAAAGGTAACTGGGTTTTTTGTCATTTAAAACACCAAACAATAGGCTTGCAAGATGCAAATGTCTCCTAGAAGACATATTCAATATAGAAGCTTTATCTAAGTACGGCGTGATGTAACTTCTGGGTGGGATTGGATAACAAAAGCGGTAGCAAGCGTTTTGGACTCGCTGTATGAGACGGCGAGTTTTCGCTTGTAAACGTGGCCCATAAATTATATCCCCGTAATTTAATTTGGAGAGGATGAGTGACTCACATAAAATGAGTACAGTCGTCTTGATTGGTGATTTTTGGGGTTTTAAATTTGTGGTCCAGCAACTGGGTACATAATGTTTTATATAATTTCATATCATACCTATATTTAGTATTACATACCGTTGTTTCGTACAAGGTAATAAATAGCATAACTTTTTTGTTTTTTTTTAATACCACGACGGTGGCAAACAATCATACGGCCCGCCTGATGGTAAGCAGTTACCGTAGCCTATGGACGCCTGCAACCCCAGAGGATTCACATGCGCGTTGCCTACCCTTTAAGAACCTATACACTCCTTTTTCGAAGAACCTCATACTGTTATGTAACCCGCTGGGAAAACCTCGACAGGGAGTTCATTCCACAGCCGCAGCGTTCGTGGGAGGAAATTCCTATTAAACCGTACGGTGCGCGACCCACTAGACTCCAGGGTGTGAGGATCCACACCCTGGCGGAAAGCGGTGCGGTGATAAAGCTGATGTTTAGGTATTCATTGAAAATTATTATGTAATTCTAGATAGAATAAATCTAAATTTTTAAAATTTACATTGAGTCTAACTACAGTGGCCATATTAATCATTGTGTCTAAATTATGTCATAAATGTTATATTTGAATTGAATATGTATTAAATGTATACAATTACATACATTCGTATGTACATTCGTAGGTACCGTTAGATTTGGTTTAGTGGTTTAAGTAGTTAAAACTGCGATTTTCCACAAAAATTTAGATGGCTATTTAGATGTTATTGTACGATAGTACTACATACACCAATAGTTTTATATATCTATATAAGTCAAAAATTACTCTACACCATTTGATTTTACATCAGACGGCATTATGACAAGTGTATGTTGCTTATTTTGCATTTATATTAAACGATACACACCTGAAACTAAATGTATTTTTTATCTCAAAACATAAGCAATCTTAAGATAATTTATTTTTCGAAAAAGCGGATGTTAATATTTTGCGATGGTATTACATCTTCCCAAAATAAAAATAAATTGCGCTTGAGTTCCATTAACATAATTTAAAACTTAGGAGATCGTTTTTGCTTGTTTATAGGTAGGGAACTACCTATCCAGTATTAAAAATATATAAATATTATTCAACAGAATCGTAAACTAAAATTTTCAGATGTAAGTGTCGCACGTCTTTGACCTAAACAATATAATAAGATATCATCGGTGAATCTGTCATTACATTACATAGTAAACAAAACTATTCGAATCTTGTTTTCTTCAAGCTTCGATTGATTACTTCAATATGAGAAAACACATTAAATTGGTACTTAATAAGTACTACAAGTACGTGCAAGGCTCTACGACATTTTCTTACAGATATTTTCACTGTATTTTTTCTACGAATTTACATTTCGCTTCGTAAAAATAAATTGTGTAAAATGTTATCAACGGATTTTCTCATTTTTCTAGTAGTAAAATTCCAAAACAAATCTCTTAGGTTAGGTTGATTTGATAAAAATCGTCAATCAATCGAAATAATATGGGGCTGATTTTGTGTCAATGCAAATGTCCCTGCGGCACTATTGAGCCAATTTAAACTAAACAAACGAAGATAAAAAGAAGATAAATAATGCAGTACATGCAAAATATTATTACACAATGTTAGACTAAATATCTCCAAATTTGTACTTTTACCCATTAATTTCATCAATTTTACATAAAATTTTACGAAAATTCCAATTCCGATATTTCGATATTGGTCCTTAACAATACCGGCATTGAAATATCGTAAAAATCGATCCGAAATTTCGGTATTTCGAGATTCCGGAATTCCGGTATTCATGCCCTAGATACCTTGGCGCCCGGGACAACTCGTGGGGGCTTATTTGACGGTACTTCATTTTTGATTATAATTGGACTGTGTTAGGTATACTCTTGATGTACTTACCTACTTAAGTTGTGATTGTTTATTTTAATGCTTTGGACATATAACATTTTGTGATATTGTAATTACTTAATAAATAAAAATTGGCTAGTACCTACTCGTATACTATACTATAACAAGCAATAATGACGAATTTCGGCTCACTAACAGCCACAATTCCACATACATTTTTGACAGTTAATGGCATTGCTAAGCGCATTTTTTTTCTGTGATATCTTTAGATTACTTACAGATGCGCATGTTGCGGTAACTTTCAAAATAATTGGAAAAGTTTTTTAGAAAAGTTCACAAGAAATATAGGAAATGGAAAAAAAAAATAATGGAAAGTTTCAATTTCCATACAAAAATGTGGGAATTTTGGTAATTTTCATATGCGGTTTTTTTTTGTAAAGGAGATCGTCAATTCCAGGCCCACTTGCGATATGGTCTCGTATAAGGTTTGTTCTTCAATTTTAAGAAAATGTCCATTTTATTACGAAACTAGTAAAAATATTGCATGACAATAAAACAGGAATAGAACGGGGATAGAAATGCAAAATAAAAAGTAATTTCGTTGATCCTTCCGCGATCCAAATAGTGCTAAATAAGTTGTTAACGTCTTTACAGCATTGACATAAGGTTAACTTCTCCTGGGCCGAGACGAAACGGACATTTTCAGTAAGGAGTTATTTTGCTAATTTTGTTTATGATTATAGTTTGATACTATTAATGTATGACGTTACTGTCATCCATGTCTGCCGCATGAAGTTATACTTTGAAACTGGAGTGTGCTCTTTGACCACAAGGTGGGGCCGAAAGAGTTGGTGGTATGGGGGGGTGCGTATTGACTATTTTTCTATTAAGTAATGCCTGATACTACCATGGATTTATAAAAAGTGGATGTAATTGTTGCACTTTTTCCCTAACCACAGATTATAAGGTTCATCTGATGAACCTTATTACCGTGTAAAACAGTCGTTCATAGGTGACTAGAAAAAAAGGTCCGGTAGAGGGCATAATATGGGGGGCGGTGTTTCGCTCGAACTCGTTACAAAATTGACACACATTGACATTTTGACTTGTTTTCATTCTGGCATTATTGTCTTATGACGTCATAACTCCCTAATTAGAAGCGGCTTTCTAAATTACTCTCTCTTTCGGCCTCGCTTTTTGGCCCAAGAGTGTGCTCCGGTTGTTGTTATAACTTCATGGAAACTAGCGCACTAACAATGCTAAACCTTATATCTTTGTAATAAGTGCTACGGTTGTTTAGTTAATAGTAGCAATGATGGTTTGACAGCCATTATCCTTGTTTACCCAAATACAAGAAATCAGCGGCATGATCAAAATATGACTTTTTATTATTTTATTATGATTTCCGTTTCATTATCATGTCAGATTTTGTAGTAATTCTTTAAAAACCCGGTATTTATTTTGTGATATACTTTAAATCATAAACATGTACGCTTTAAAATATTGTCCTTATCACATTCATGTTTTTTCATCCTGATTTCTCAATTTTCCCGTTACACATCATGACTATTTTATGACCACCCTGATCTAGAAATTAAAGCGAATGTTTTGATATCTATTTCATAATTAAACGCACCTTTATGATCTGGGGCAAATCGCCTAACAAAAATTGACGATCTCCGGAATATAAAAATTTCCATAGGCACGCTAGTACTGTTTCACTTCTCATGCTCAAAAAGTGTGTCATAGTATGCTTACCAAGGCGGACTAAAGTAGTACATTTAGCCTCTAGGGCTAATATGTATACATATTTATGATTTACAAAACATTTTCAATTGATCAGAACACTTCACCATATTAAATCCACCAATCACAACACATATCGAAGTTAATCTTCTTTTCTCTTTTCTTCTCTTATCATATTTCCTCGCAATCGAAGTGAAAAATAGTATGCATTACTCTGGTCTAAAAGCCATATTACCACTCGAACAATTTTCCCTCATTTCGTTCGGGAAAATAACCACCTCGTGGTAATTGGCCTACTTTAGACCCTTGTCAAACAATCTACTATAGATTGATAAGCAACAAATTAGACTGAATAGTAAAATGATTACAAAGAATACTAAAACCCATCTTCCTTCAATATGTTACTAATTTTTAGAGATGCGCCGAATATTCGGTAATTATTCGGTATTCGGCATATTTTTCAATGTTCGGTATTCGGCCGAATTATTCGGTAAAACTGCCGAATATTTACCGAATAAACATATGATATTTATCTAATAATAAATAAATCATTCATACTATTTATCGCTCTTAAAAGTTAAGTTATATACTTATTGTTATTACTTATTTTATTAGGCATACTTATAATAAAACAAGAAAACTTGATTTTAGTAAACTTTATTATTCAGTTCACCATCAATAACAATTGCAAATGTTGACATTGACAATGCCAAGTCGCATACACATATTATTTTACTAGAAATAAGGGCGAGCGGGAGGGGTCGAATTCGCGCTCAGCGAGCCGCGCGGACCTGCTTAAACCTGTTTAGTTTTACCGAATATTCGGTTCGGTAAGATCTGAACCGAATGTTCGGCCGAATATTCTTATTCGGTAAAGTCTATATTCGGCGCATCACTACTAATTTTTCAAACATAAAATATATACATTTATTTATATCTTCTTCCTCCTAGCGTTTTGTCCCGGCTTTTTGCCACAGTTCTATTGAGCCGGCATTAGGTTGCCGAGCGGACCCCCAGAAATTGGCGTAGGCACTTTTTACGAAAATACCGAATGATATTATGGCACGAAAGCACTTGAAAGCCTGACGTCTTACTGCCAGGCCACCAGCGCTTAATGAGTTTATTTATAAGGTAAGAAATACGAAAAATAAAATAACTAATGTATGTATTTTTAAAATACTTTATTTTTCAAAAGACCTAACTAATATTTACAGCATTAAGTACGTAATAAAAGATAAAGAATAACCCACAGTCATATAGTTTATAGTTCTTTATAACACGTATTAAGACTGAGACGCCATCGCAATAAAGGTAGATATATATTGCTGATGCTTCTATACCTATATTATCAAATTCGTATACGAATATCGTACTCATGAGAATCATTCTTTAATTTGTTAGTTAATTAATTCACATAGTGGCAGTGTACACAAAACTCATTTTAGTATAAGCCTTCCTAAATTTAAAGCATTATTTCAAAGAACCTTAAAATAGAGTCTGTACAGAGTATGTACTACAGACCTCTTGTGTCATGTAAAAAAATACTTAAAATCACAATAATACTTAAGAATTTGTCGTCTAGTTCGACAAGTACTTAAGGATCGTTAACGCTGAAATGTTCGTCCGCCACCTATACAACACTTCCGACACTTCAGTTTGTATAGAAAGCGTCACGTGACACTAGGAGGTCGTGTGATGTTTTCTATAAATAAGTTTAAACAAAAAATAATCGACTTCACTTAGCATCCACCTTTCCAACAGCAAATGCTCGAGCTGCTGTAAAAAATACCCAAATCACTATAGGTGTGCCTATAATAGTTGAAGAGTTCCCTCGATTTCTCCAGGATCCCATTATCAGATCCTGACCTGATTGAGTTAGATTAAGTATAGTTTTAAGTTCTGGTTGCCCTGAAAATCAGCGTTGTGGCTACACTGCCATGACTCATGCTGAGTGGCAACCATTTTGGTGTAAATTATAAATATTTGTATATTTCATGTTATGTTTCTGTTCGCTTTGCACCAAATAAATATTTTTCATTTCATTTCATTTCATTACAATAGGACTAACTGTGAAGTATACTCTTTCAAACAAAAAAAGAATTTTCTAAATCGGTCCAGCCGTCTTCGAATAATCGGTAAACATACATTAACAAAAAATTGCAAAAAGAAACAAAGATCCCGACGAATTGATAACCTCCTCCTTCGTAATCTTGAAGTCGGTTGAAAATGAAGTGTCGGAAGTGACGTGTAGTCCGACAAGTACTTAGGTAGTTAGTTACATAAATATAAGATGACATACAATGGACCAAATAAATTAAGAGACAGTTTTAAGTAAGTTTTAAACGACGTATTTATCTTGCATGTCACTCCTAATTAAATCAGTTATCTAAACATGGTGTTTTTATAAAAACTTGCTTGAACCTCGCCCCTTTTGCCAGAGATAGGATACTGCTACACTAGTCATTAAAGATCCGAAAAGAACCAGCACACTACCCCACATGGCAGCGTTGGGCGAAACGCAGAAACTGTTGTTGTCCTTTGGCAAGTCTTCCGCAAACACTACCCGCAAACCCTTGGCGATGGTAGTCGAAGGTTCATAAGTCCTGTTTCCAAAATGAATGACATCTCTTCTTCGCCTCCTGGGCTCTATGCTGCCAGGATTGGGGCATGCGTCGCAGTCTGTCTTGCACAGCTCGACGTCGCATTGAATTACCAAATCCATTTCATCGGGGAACTTGAACGCGTTGAAGAATGCATACGCTATAATCGATGCTCCCGTGTTGCCGGTATCTCTGGTCTTCTGGAAGGCACCGAAAATCTTAGGTTTGAGCACGCAGCCGTTGCTGTCAGTCAATGGGACAATGTGGCGGCTCTCAGAGTCTCGCGCAACGCATTCGCGGACAAATATGTCGAAACCTGCATCACCAGTTACGGTGACGACTAGTGTCATGATTTCTCCAATCTTGACCAAGCCGTTGGCTTCAGGCGCGAATGGACCACGTCCTATCTGGATGTCAAGGCGGGCCATGGCAGTATCACCACTGAAGTTGCTTGTAATCTGGTTTAACATACCGACGCTTAAAGACGAAACCAGCTGCTTGGTAAGATTACCTTCCCATAAGCATCTGACGCGGCGAATATGGTCCCATACTTCTTGAATGCCAGGTTCATTTTGCAGCACCAGCACATTTTCTAAGTACGCCTGACCTTCATTTTCGAAGTCACTGAAGAATCTCGTTCCACAAGTGTTCAAGCTGACTGTGAACGAGTAGTTTATTAGGCCAGAGTTTTCTCTAACGTAAACACATTCAGGATCATTGAAATGGTCTTGAGAGTAAATGATTCCATTGTAGACTTTATTGAACTCGATGTTGATGGTCATCATGTCTTTGCCGCAATCGACAGTGATAGCGTGGATATGCGGGGGATGGCGGTCATCATCATCGGGCACTGCGGGTGTTTGAGATGAAGAGGTACCATCGCTACCAGAGTCTGGTTGTTGAGGTTGCTGTGGCTGCTGAGGCTGTTGGGGCAGTTGAGGCTGCTGCGGCTTTTCGTAGGGTGGTATATTAATCTCATCAGGTTTGTTCGGCTGACTTGGCTGATACGGAGGAAAGGTTGACTGACTGTAACTCGGTTGAGTGGGTTGGCTAGGTTTATATGAAGGTTGAGACGGTTGGCTGGGTTGGCTCGGCTGACTTGGTTGGTATGATGGTTGTGTAGGCTGACTAGGCTGGCTTGGCTGGTATGGCGGTTGGCTAGGTTTATAGGGAGGATTATCCTGCGGCGTTGGCTTGTCAGGTTGAGTTGGCGAAGGGTATGATGGACTCGGTGATGGTTGGCTTGGCTGGTAGGACGATGAAGGTCCTTCATTGTACGACGGCGTCGGACGCTGGCCAGCTGGCGGATACGGCGGGAGGTAGCTAGCAGGTTCGAATGGTCTTGGCTTTTCTGGTTTCCCTCCGAAATACTGACGAGCTGAAATTATACAAGAATGAATTTGAGCCGGCTGTTTTAATCTATTATTATACAGTAATTATATCTGTTTACATTCCCTACATTCAATATTAAGACATTTAATTCCTAATCCTACAATAATTTAAGACTGGATTTGTCAGTGTCGAACCTTTTCTGTTCCTCTGTTGATAAAAGCCCTGAATCCATTGGAGAAGGTTGCTGACCATTTCATCGACTTCCACCTGCTTGGCCGGAGACAGGTCAGCTGCAAGACCAGGAGTCATCAGTAATGATGAGAAGACACCAGACCACCGATTAAATGGGAGTTTAGTTATGGTTTAAACCAGAAAATTATGACAGTTAGGACGGTAAGATTTTCACGACTAGCAATGTTTTGACATACTTAAAAAGATAAATTTTTATCGCAAATTCTTCAATTTAAAAAAATCCCCTGAGAGTATATTCTAAAATTAAAATGTTACCCTTCTATTATAGAGTCCGATTACACTTACTCAGTACCGACTTTCCAAGCGCAATGTGTGAAAATATAACGTTTATAATGTCAGTTCCACATTTTGCCAAAGAAAAGACCAAATCAGAGTTAGCGTGGTCGGGCTGTACATAATTCCTTGTCGTTGCATTGCTATTCGAGCCCAGTTAATGAGCGTTTCCGCGATCAAGTTTTTCTCTAGTTGGCAGCACCGTGGCGAGAGGTCTTTTTGAAAGCAGCTGTCAAAATCCACCAATAACAAAAAAGATTAAATACGATTGGTGGATTATGACAGCTAGACCTCTCGCCACGGTGCTGCCATCTAGTGGAAATCTCGATCGCGGAAACCCTCATTAAATATGACAGAAGGACCACTTCCGATAAACGATGACGAAGAACTGTTAAAGTAGGACCAACTTAATAATAAATGTAGAAAACCGTTAGAGTCAATGCAATAATAAGTTAATGAAATAGTGAAAGTATTAGAATGTAAATCGACAGAATTACTTTATATAAGGAGAAAAGTTTTAGACCAATAATAAATGGAACTACTATAAAGGATCTCTAGTAAACCGATAGAAATAAGCGGATATCAGAAATACAGTAGAAGACAGACATACATCAATTTAATCAATTATCACCTTAGATTACAATATATTTGAGACGGCTTTAGAAACTAAATATATGCTACTAGGCCAAAGAACGACGAAGCCATGGTTAAGAAAAAACAAGAGGTAAGTCAAAAAATATATACAAATTACAAAGTACAATAATGTTTTAGATTATTAATTTAGGCATAATTAAGTACATTTAAATCGATAAGCATAAAAACTTGAAGAATATACAATACATTTATATTTTTTACAAAATAGGAATGAAGAATGTGTATGTATAAGTGTGAAAGGCAAAAGTGAGAAACATAATAAAAGAATTAACCAATGCTGAGAAGGAAGAAGCTTTTTAAGTAGAATAAATACCAAGATAAAGAATCAATGATACCATTATATACACTCACGTTAAAGCTTATAGATTTTTAAAAGTGTAATAGGCATGTGGTGGAAAGCAACGAAACGCAAAAAGCTACTGTTTTGAATATGATTGAACTTTGGAATATAAAACATGTACATAACAATTAAATGATAGTTACTGTCATTAGCGATTTAAGCCAGTTAATACGTAGAACAAAATGAGAAGGAGTACAATCACACAACGATATTCAATCGTTCGATATTGATGTTTTCGTTTCTCACATCATGAAACATTTTGAAAGAATAGATGTGCTAAGAAACCGTTTGCATAATTTAGTGTAATTTGGTGACTGGCGGTTGTTACGGTGAAATATCGCCTGTGTGATATCAGTGTTTTGTTGTGGATTGGATAGTGAATAAGTTGGAGATGGTATTGGAGGTAATTTGTTGTGTACGTACCACTCCTAGCGCGTTTGCGTATTTGCTCTGTAAAAATAGCATTGTGTTTTACTACAAGTCATGTCATAATAAGTCGACGTTCGAGTTTGTTATGTGTAAAAACCTACTTATTAAGTACTAGCCTTTTCCCGCGGCTTCGCCCGCGTACTATAAGAACTCAAAAAGGATACGATGCCCATGTTGATTTACAGACTTTGTGACCACATTTGCCCCTTTTAGGGGTTGAATTTTCAAAAAACCTGAAACACGTGTTTACTCATTTATTGTTAGGAATACTCCTGTGAACGTTCGAATAAAATAATCTAACAAATCTTGATTCACCATACAAACTTTGGACCCCCATTTTACCCCCTTAGGGGGTGAATTTTGAAAAATCCTTTCTTAGTGCACCCCTAGACCTTATAACGAACCTACGTGCCAAATTTGGAATCTCTAGAACCAGCGGTTTGGGCTGTGCGTTGATATGTCAGTCAGTCAGGCAGTCAGTCAGTCAGTTTCTTCTTTTATATATTTAGATGATGTTACAATCAAACAATAGTAGTAGACACGTCATTAATTCTTAGTCGACTTGAAATGTATGAAAGACAGCGCTGATGTGCAGTTCTTGTCACCTATACCGAAGACCAGCTATAGGTATATTTCTCTGCGCTTACTTTAACTACTCGTAGTCTGGCAGTTTTCTCTCATTTTAGCCAAGACCGTCGCGGTGATCTTCAAATTCTCAAAACTCTCCAAAGTCAACGTCGTCTTAGTTTCTCCAGTCATTATTTTAATATCTATGGGAGGTCGCACACGGCAACTTTTTGCACCGATTCAGTATCGAAGCACTCGTAAAAAGGCTGCTGTCGCTGGTTATGGTGTGTATATATGTATACCGCATCGGTGCGGATCACTGCGGACACGATACAGCATCGACATCGACACAGCCGCGATTCAGCATCGATATAGCCGACATATACTTAGTATATATGCTACCGTCTCGATGCAGAATTTATGCAGACGTGATGCAGCATCGATGATCGTAGGATGTGTCGCGCGTTCACGAAACGCGAGACTGAATCGCTGCATAAAGTCGCCGTGTTAGACCTCCCTAACGAGTAAACTAGCAGAATTTCATCTTGACTTCTTAGTCAAGATGAAATTCTGCTAGTTTCTCAGCAACCATAATGATGGTTACGCTGTAGCGTTCGGCGTCTTACATACCACACTTCCGGCAATTCTTTTTGTATAGAGGATATCACGTGACCTCCAAGGATCACGTACAGAACTGTCCGCCAGATTTGTCTGGGGATGTGCCCGGGAAGCCATTTTTTTTATAAAATAAAAACACTTACGCAGTCTCGCCTGCGCCTGCGCCTCGGACGCAGCCTGCGCCGACGCGGCCAGCACGCATAGCGCCATGATAGCGCCCCATCGAGCCATCTGGAATTAAATATTAGAAACATCGTTACAACTCATAAAAATAACCAGTGTCCTGTGGTTATAAACTGAAGATAGATGTCATATACTTCAGAAAAAGTGACCAAGCCCTCCGGTGTCCGAGGCCAGATTTGAACTGGCGTCTTCAGCTTTCGCGGCTGACGCCCTGACGGTGGAATTTGACAAATTTACTCATGTATGTATATGCAATTTCTGAATTTGAAACGGCTAGGCGCCGTTGACCGGGTGGTCTAGCGGTCAGGGCGTCAGCCGCGAAAGCTGAAGACGCCAGTTAAAATCTGGCCTCGGACACCGGAGGGCTTGGTCACTTTTTCTGAAGTATATGACATCTATCTTCAGTTTATAATATATATATATATATATATATATATATATATATATATATATAGTAGCTAGTAAGTAGTGTAACTACTTAAAAATTGCAAATCAAAAAATATTCAACAAAATAAAATTATTTGCTTCAAGATTCGGTGTCCTGTGGGTTAGGTAGACGAGAAATTTTAAATTTCTAATATTGACCTACGCTCCCATTCTGGTCAGTTCCTATTCTAGTAAAGGACACTGTAGCAAAACTTTTAGCTTCTAGGAAAAAATGTGTATCTACTTTATATTATCTTATTTTATTCGGGGGCCCATATGGATACACTTAGACCCATGGGGCTCTTTTGTAATTTCCACCTAATTCACTTACTCAAAAGCTTGCTTAACCATCTCCATGTGCTGCATAATAGAACTCAAGGGCAGTGTTTTTAATTCCTCTGGATCTGGATAGCCAAAGTCCCAAAGTCCTACATTTCTCTTTCTGGCTAGAGGGTGACATTCACTCATTAAGTGCTTCATCACTATCTGTATATAGGGTGCTAACAAATTAAGTACAAATATTTTAAGAGAAGTTAACTTGCACCGAAAACTTTAAATAGAAATTAAGAAAACTTTTACATGTGATTTTATTGTTTTAATTTTCCGAACAAAATAAATAAATTAAAATTCTGTCCAAACATAATCATTCTGTGTAATTGAATGACAAGGTATTTAACACTTTCTGTCAAGTGATATTTGTCATACTCGTCACAGATTTCAGGCAAGTGGCTAGTCAAGTCATTAGGTAGAGTTAAGAGTAAATCAAGGAGGGATTTTTACTGATTATTGTTTATATCATGAACAAGATGTTTTACGTAGCTTTGTTTTCTAGTATTCTCTTAAACAAAATATCTCAAAATGTATAATGTTTCATACATAAATATATTCCAGGAGCCGAGTAACTATCAGCTGTAAAAATATTTGTACTTAATTTGTTAGCACCTTGGTATAATAGTAGTATTGGTATAATTTTGAAAAGTATCAAAATGACTGGTATTCACTTATCACAGCTTACGCTAGGTACCTACCACCTATAACTTTCTGAAACAGGAAAGATCGTCTTCAATCTAAAAGTCTAGACGAACGAAATCTGCAATTTTTTCTCACACCAATTTCACTTCCCTAGTAAAACTAGACAAATAATTAGCTTCAAAAATGTAAATTAAGCTCACAAAGTAAGCATTGCGTAAGGTTGCACGCATTGTGCATTGTTGCGGGTTCGATTCCCAGGTTTGATCTATCGCTGCGCGTGGGCACAATGGTGTTATCTTCGCGCCTCGATAGAGCGGCTGCACTATGGTTGTAATCACACACTTGGGTAGCCAGCGACACTTGTTGTTTATAGGATTTTGCATTTTTCTAGACAAAGGAACAACCAAAAGGAATTCTGAGCCACCATGAAACTTTCAATATGAATTCAAAAACAAAGGGATCGGCAAAGTGTACTAAGAGCTGGCCACGTCAGATATTTTTTCAATTTCATTTATTTAGAAACCAACTTGGTTAATTATTGTTAGTACAAATCCTTAAAATAAATGGTTAGTATTTACAAATTAATCTATAATCAATATCCATACCAATATTATAAAATGGGAAAGTGTATGTGTGTGTTTGTTTGTCCGTCTTTCACGGCAAAACGGGGCGACGAATTGACGTGATTTTTTAAGTGGAGATAGTTAAAGGGATGGAGAGTGACATAGGCTACTTTTTGTCTCTTTCTAACCCCCCACTTCCCTAAAATGGGGGGTGGAAGTTTGTATGGAGCATTCCGCAATTTTCAAGGTAGAAAGCTAAAAATTGCGGACTATTTGTGACTAACAAAAAAATCGTGCTTAAGCTATAAAGACAAATAATATCGTCTACAGTAGCGTATTAAAATAATATTCTGTTCCGAGTTCTCTTCTGTGTTTTAAATCACGAAAGGGGAACCGTGTTACCCCGAATTTAACGCGAGCGAAGCCGCGGGCAAAAGCTAGTAAATAAATAAATGTCGGCCATAATCTAAGAGATACATTGAAAATAGATTGAAATTAATTTATCATTCATTACATGTAAAATAAAATTTTATAATGAACAATAAAATTTTAAATTTAAATGTCTAAATGTCGTACTTAATAAAAACAAAATGTCATTTCAATCAATTTCATGTCTCACTTGCCTTGTAACATCGAACATTTTCAAATTGCTGTTGGCCAGTGCCAGTGCGCGGATTCAGATATGACACAATAATGAGAGCAATGAAACCTGTCTAGTTAGATTGCTTTACCATCCTTATTATTAGATATGGGTATCTGGCAGCTTTTAATGGGTGGAGGTCAGAGTGACAGACCAACAAAGTTTTTCAGTTGGAAAAAAGTAATACCAGTAGGTGCAAACTGCCGAGGTTAATTTTTAGAGGACAGGGCCTATATTTTAACATGACAAAAAAAACATTGTGTATTATTGCGGAAACAAAAGCAGTAGGTGGCTAACTATGAATTGCATTATACATCATTTGGCAATACTTTCCTCCAACAGAAACTTCTGGCTATGATATAATCTAATTAATGACATAATTTTCCATTATATTGCATCTAATTCAGAACTCTAGGATTTGTTTTCTTCGAGTTATTTGCATTCTTTCACCTCGACCACTTTACAACTGCCAGATGTCCGGATCTAGAAATAAGCATAGTAGCAAACTAACTAGAGGGGTTTCGTTGCTCTTATTATTGTGTCATATCTGACGTGGCCAGCTCTCCGTCTAAAGGTAAGTAAAGAAATATTTCTAAAAAACCCGATTGAAATGGTTGCAATTAGACGAAATTGATGTCGTTATTAGGTGAAAAACCTTGACCCGATTTTGCACTTTTTCCACATTTCGTGCATGTGTCCCAGTTCTCTAAGGTTCCAGAAGAACAATACGGTGTTAATTGAGCTATCGCTCATGGCTAATTACGTGCTTTTGTCTAATTGAATTAATTCGTATTAGTCTTTTGCCATTGTGCTGTTTCAACAGCTGTATGCCGATATATTTGATTAGCAAACTGTTCTTAAATTTGGGATCGTTGTTATATTATAAACTTGCAAATACTTTTAAGCCAAAATGTTGAGTAAGTATTTAAAAATTAAACTGAACGACATTTATTTCAAAACTATGATATTACAACATTCTGCAGAAAATATACCTAAATGTTGTTCAGCTATAAACACCTACCGAAAATGAAACTACTAAACTAATAATCCAATAGAATTTAAAAAAATGCTTAAACAGAAGTTTTAACATATTTAGATTAGATTACCTACTTATTGAATTGTTTTGTAAATTGAAATTTTGGTGTATTTTACACATACTCATTACGAGGTCCAAAAGACCTTATACATCTAAAATCAAATTGAATATTGTGGTTACAGCCATACTAAAATATTTATTTTCCAATCTCACCTCCAGTTATGACGGGCAGGTCATCGTTGCGAAAATATCAGTTAAGTTGTAGCGTAACGTAAATAAACAGAAGTGTCGAGTTTGTGCAATTCTGTGAACACGGGGTCATTCAGCACACGAGTGTCAACTGTGATGCTAATTGCCTGGGCCCATGAAGTTTTAGTTAGAGTTAAACCTTTCACCTTTTGAGGCCTACGTATGAAGACGGCACCATTGTTTTAACAGTAGGAGTCAAGAATGTCAAAACTGTCTGGTTAATTTAATATGAAAGTTTATACGAAAGAGGTATACACTAATAAGCTTAGTTTTTTTTTTAGAAGTTGCATAATATACTAACATAACAATGACCCAAGGCAACTTCAACAAATCATTCGCAAATGGCCTTTTATTATTTATTTCATGGCTATTGAGAACTATAAATTGGTTATTTATTGATAATCAAAGTTTAGGTCACGTTAGTCTAGCAGGTCAGTTAGACTAATGCAGGCTAAACCTACATATCTGCAAGCATGAA
Source organism: Pammene aurita (assembly GCA_947086415.1). Taxonomy (NCBI): domain Eukaryota; kingdom Metazoa; phylum Arthropoda; class Insecta; order Lepidoptera; family Tortricidae; genus Pammene; species Pammene aurita. The sequence continues at coordinate 252,225 of OX352310.1, forward strand.
TGGAGAACGTTAATTTCACATACTACAATCTCTTGAAAAAGTAATAGCAAATATCTCTGTAAGCCAATGTCGATCTTATATTTAATGTATGAGGACATAAGTTCAAACAAAATCTGGCAATAAAACGACCATCAAACGGTGCCGTAACAGCTGTATTTCCAAAAGCTAATTTTAACCTTAAATTGTTATGAGGAAAATTGATAATTGCTAATCCATGAACAGACGTTGTTACCTTATGGCACGAGTTGCGCACACGTTGCGAATGTTACATTGTTTTGAATAGTTTTGGGTTTGTGATGACCTCTGTGATGAGTGTGATGTTGTGTAATAAAATGTCAAAGTTGAGACATACCTGCATGCGGACAGGTTCAATTATCGCTTTACAAATGGATTTTAAATTCTAAAGATGACGGATTGTATTTAGCTGATTCTAGGAAGTAAATATAAATTGTGCTTTGATTACTCTTCCGTGTGATTTGTTGAGTTTAGAAGTCATTGGATTTGGTACATTAGATAGTACAGTATTACGCAGCGGCGTTCGTGAATAAGACTTTCAATGGAAAGTTTTGCGGGTTTTATATCAGTTTTTACAAATCTTTCCACAATTTAAAAGTTAAATACCTAATAGAAATTATAATTTATCCACAAGCGGTAGCGACCTTTAAACTTGTCTAAAAATGAAAAAAAAGCACCTACAGCTACATTTTAAAAATAGAGAAAATAAAAAGCACCCTGGTCATAGGTACGTCCATAATACATATTTCTCTAAACTAAACAGTCATCTCGCTTGAACGTTTTAGTTGAGCTATATAAGAGGCCAATATTAGTACGGTCAGCTGCAGAGAAAAGGTACCACCGTGCCCTACAAACTTGTATGGCGGGTGGTACCTTTTCTCTGCAGCTGACTGTACATAACGAGAGTCAAATATTAAAAATAAACTTACTGCATAACATCAGTACTACTGCCGACTGTCCTACTATTTACAGATCCTAGGAAACTCTAATGATGGAAAGCGTATTGTTACAGCATGCACCGTTTTACTTAACACTTAGCGAATATACAATGTAATATTCGAGTTACATATTTGTTTCCTTTGTTATAAGCTCGTACCTTTAGTAAAATTGTTGTGGGGTTTTACGAACCTATTAAAACACTTTCAGTTGTTCACTCATAAAGTTAGAGGCTTATCAGTTAGGTTAAGGGCCGTATTACTCAAGTGAGTTACAAATTACCTGGATAGGATTATGTTTACCTGAAGAACATTTAGTACCTACCTATGTATACAATTTTACTCTTTAGACAGTAACTAAAGACAACTCAATAGGGCTTTTTCTGTAAAGTGAAAATGTAAACGGTGAAATAACAGGTTCTTCTATACACAAACTTATTATGGACTAGCTGTGCCCGCGGCTCCGCCCGCGTGGAATTCGGTCTGTGTCAGTAAGCGGCTAATTCACCCATAATTTCTCTCCCGCTACCCTGGAGGCGGAACTTGAAGTAAAGTTGACAGATGGATACGCTAGAGGACAGTAGTCCTAATAAAATATTTTACAATTACCACTAAATGAAACTACACTAAAAAATGAATACTTTTTTTATCATATTAATTTTTTTTGCCATGATTTAAACGACATAGAGTAGTAGGTGTATATCGGACGATACAGGACCACTTTTGTATTTATACGTTCATGTCCACGGCAAATGTCATCCAAATCGATCCTCCCGTCAAATCAGTCTAAGCATGAAAGTTACAGGCGCGGTTGAAATTGGGGTTGGGGGGAGGGGGTCACAAATGCAGAAATGTTTTTTTTCTATTTGAGGTGCACTTTGAGGGGCACTTCCATGACCCATGCAAATTTAACTCAATCGAGTGTAGTGGCTACCCCTTTTATAGGCTACGTATAACCTGGCTGGGAATTTTCTTGAATTGGAATTAGTAATCCTTAAGGGGTGATTTCCGGGATAACAATGCAAAAAAAAAACCGGCCAAGAGCATGTCGGGCAATACTCAGTGTAGAGTTTCGTAGATGCCGCCCTGTTACAGAACATCCGTTCAAAAGGTCGTTTATTAAGGGATATTTGGCGGCGCCTACGTCATTTAACTATTCGGCACTTACTTTCAATATGCGTTTTTGACTGATAATTCAAAAACGGCTGAACCGATTTTATTCAATATAGTTTTTATTGAAAATTCTTATCAGGCCTCACCAAATTTCAGCTTTCTAGTGCGAACAGTAACTGAGCTAGACCGCGGACAGACGGACGGACATGGCGAAACTATAAGGGTTCCTAGTTGACTATGGACCCCTAAAAAGAGATAAATAGTAGTTTATGTAACTGTTACGTAATAAGGCCTAATTATGTACAGAAGCATACACTGTTTAGTTACACACATATCCATTGAAACCATTAGAATGACCGCCATTACACCGCCATGACCCAACCTTATTGCGCCGGCGGTCGCGGGGGGGGGGGGTGCGTACCGGCTTACGTTACCGTAGGTAATGAATTTTCATACGTTTTTACCACACTGTCACAGATAATACACTGATGTTACGTTACTGGTTTCAATAATGGTGGTAATTTTTACATACGGTTCCGATAGAGGATTTATGATATTGGTATAGATCAAGATATTTATTCTTCAATGTAAATTACGTTATTTTATTTCATTTTTTACTTTTTTGTAAATTTTGTGGTTTTAATATTTTTTGTATTTAAAAAAAAAATTAAAATTTTGGAAATTTTGGAAAGTTTTGAAATTTTTGAAATTGTGGGAATTTATAAGATTTATGAAATTTATGAAATAATAGATATTTTTGCATTTTTTGAACTTTCGGTGGAAATTTTGGAAATCTTTGTAATTTAGAAATTTTGCCACTTTTATCACTTTGTCACTTCTCACTTTCACTTTTCACTACACTTCACTTCACTTCACTTTATTTTATTTTATATATTTTTTATTTCATTCCATTTTACATGTTTCTCAATCCTATGGGTGTCGCGTTTTCGTGACGTGACGCTTTTTCGTGACGGTCACGTGACTTTTTTACGCCTAGCCCCATCCGCGAACCGTCCGATAAGGAACTTCGTTCCAAAACTACCACCGGTTCTAACCCTACACCTCTGGCCCAAGAAGTATTATGACCGAAAAGAAACTCGACGGGACTTATTTTTTCAAAACAGTAATACATTATTAGATCTTAAAGATACAAAATAATGCGTAGTTCTTCAAGAAGGCATATCAAAACATCTTGAGAGACAGATAATGTACCCATTGTTTAATTATAAAGAAAAATAAATCCTAATCTGACTGCTTCACAAAACGTTTGATATGTTTTCCTACCTAAACGATGTCCTATAAATGTTACGATGATTTTGTAGTAGTTTTTTGGTTTGGGCCATGCAACTTTATCCGTCATATATGGTCCTCGAACCTGCAATAACCCTTTGACATTCATGACATTTTCAAATATTTCTTAAGAGCGGGTAAAGGTAAATTTAAAGCATCGGCGGGTAACATGTTATAAATATGAACACCTTGACCAAAAAATTACAAATTATTTCAATAACAAATTTCATCTAAATACGTACAGCGATTATTGGTTGTTTCTTCCCCATGTAAACTTCCACCCCTTTTGCATCCGCTTAAGGGATAATTTCCGAGATAAACCTATTTTATTTCCTTTTCCAGAGCTCAAATTATCTCCATACCAAATTTTATCTAAATCGATTCTGCGGTTAATAATTCCCAATACAAATTTCCAACTCCCTTTTCACCCCTTTAGGGTTGATTTTCGGGTTGAAAACTATCCTGTGTCCTTTCTCGAGACCCATACTATCTCTATACCAAATTTCATCTGTATCAGTTGAGCGGTAAAAAAATCCTCATACCAACTTCCAACCCCCACAAGGGTTTATTTTCGGGATGAAACTATTCTGTCGTTTCTCTGGACCCAAATTATCTCCATACTAATTTATATTAAAAATTCTCCATACAAACTTTCAACCCCCTTTTCACCCCCTCCAGGGTTGATTTTCGGGATGAAAACTATTCTTTGTCCTTTCCCGGGACTCAAACTATCTCTATACAAAATTTCAACAAAATCCGTTTAGCCGTTTTCACGTGATGCGCGGTCAAATAAAAAGACAAACAGATAAACAGACAAACAGACAAAAATTCTAAAAATTGTTGGAACATGTTCTGTTATCGATTCTAAGTATCCCCAGCCAACTTTTTTTCCATAATATTCCATGAACAGACTTTCGACCCTCTTCAGCTTTATTATATGTATAGATAGTTTTTATTGAAAGTACCGTTCAGGCTTCACTTCCATTATTTTTTTCAAATTTTTTGGACCTACGGTTCTAAAGTAAGAGCCCCCCCAGGGGGTGGGGGGGGGCTTTTTTGAAGATGAAACTATCCTTTGTCCTTTCTCGAGACCCATACTATCTCTATACCAATTTTCATCTAAATCAGTTCAGCGGTAAAAAAATCCTCATACCAACTTCCAACCCCCTTTTCACCCCCACAAGGGTTTGAAAACTATCCTATGACGTTTCTCGAGACTCAAATTATCTCCATACTCATTTCTATCTGAATCAAAAAAAGCGGTTAAAAATTCTCCATACAAATTTTCAACCCCATTTTCACCCCACCAGGGTTGATTTTCGGGATTAAAACTATATATTATCCTTTCCCGGGACTCAAACTATCTCTATACGAAATTTCATCAAAATCCGTTCAGCCGTTTTCACGTGATGCGCGGTCAAATAAACAGAAAAACAGATAAACAGATAAACAAACAGATAAACAGACAAAATGTCTAAAAATTGTTGGAACGTGGTCTGTTATCGATTCTAAGTATCCCCAGCCAACTTTTTTTCGATTATCTTCCATGTACAGACTTTCGACCCTCTTCAGCTTTATTATATGTATAGATAGATAGATATATGGCCAAATTAGTGTTAGTGTCGCAACACAGTTTATATGCAAGCACGACATTTTGCACTAAACATTCAAATTTAAAATCAATAAATTGTTATCAATTTGCAACCACCCGTTTTGGTGAAAACGGATGTCGGGATGCTGCTGTTTCGCGAAATAGCGTACAAATCATGCTTTCTCCGGCGCATCACCAAATAAGTCACGAGCCGCTTGTTATTGCCAACCGTCTGGGAACAGAACTGATAGGGATCCGATCCGATAGACATTCGCACTGGAACATTTATGCCATATTTAGGTTTGGGGCATTGAATTTAACGGGCTAGTGAATGTTAATGTGCAGAAAACTTCACCTGTAGACTGTCAAACTGTCTAAGTAGAAAGGTACAGGCATAATTTACAAATCTATCTAAATATATAAAAGAAGAAACTGACTGACTGACTGACTGACTGACTGACTGACTGACATATCAACGCACAGCCCAAACCGCTGGTTCTAGAGATTCCAAATTCGGCACGTAGGTTCCTTTTAAGGTCTAGGGGTGCACTAAGAAAGGATTTTTCATAATTCACCCCCTAAGGGGGTAAAATGGGGGTCCAAAGTTTGTATGGCGAAACAAGATTTGTTAGACTATTTTATTCGAAACTTCACAGGAGTATTCCTAACGATAAACGAGTAAATACGTGTTTCAGGTTTTTTGAAAATTCAACCCCTAAAAGGGGAAAATGTGGTACGTACAAACATACCAGTCTAACTGAGAACCTCCTTTTTGAGTACTTGTAGTACGCGGGAGAAGCCGCGGGAAAAAGCTAGTTGTCAAATAAAATATCTGTTATCAAAAGCGTTGCAGTCGCAAAAAAAACTTGTGGGTTTTGGTGTAAATATTCCAAATTCATACAGTTTATAGTAAAAACCTTCTAAACCACACGTCGCGGGTCAACAAAAGTAAGCACTTACCTATAGTACTTACTACGTGTGGGTTTTTATCCTAATCGAATATTCAAAAAATATAGACGTACTTATTTGTTAATATTTTATTGATACTTCTTATCATCTCCATTGGCCCAAAAATATTAGATGCATCCAACCACCACTCACATGATGTAATCGATCGAACAATTGATCGTGATCGATCGATAGGCGATTCTTATACGATGTATCGATTGTGGTCGGATTTCTTAATACGCAGGGAAATGAGGCCTGAGTAAGGTAATATGAATAGTCATGTGACAAATTGATCAGTAACGGTTAAAATGTCGGTACCGTACTTACTTAGGTACTTGAAGATTAGAACTAGATATAATAATTTATGTATATCATTAACGGATGTATGGAAGAGTCGTAAAATAAATTAAGTCAAAAGAAAGAGCCCAACATTTTTGTAGGGTATTAAATATTATTACAAACATAAAGTATTTACATAATGATTGAATAAATTTAAAACACATCGTATTAATTATAAAAGTGACGTAAGTTTATATAAAAACATTAATTATTTAACTTTTCTGCACTCAATTAAGGGGCTTGAGAGTAACCGCACTATTACTGATATTTAAACGGGCAATTAGTGCCCGTAAATATAGCATAAAACGAATGTGGCATACAATTTAGAGGTTAAACGATGTGTGCCGGGAGAATGTTATGTCTGTTATGTGTTTAATTGCCTGGTGATAGCTGAGATGCATTTGGTAACTTATATTAGCATAGGACATATATTTTATCCGGTACACTAATTTATTTACTTACTTTACGTTTTGCAATGAAATAAACTATATATTCTGAGTAAAATTTACGTTTAACCAAGATAATCGCGAAGGGTTTTTAGTACGACGAGGTTTATTAAACTGTGACTCAGAAATGATTCTTGTCGAGTACTTTTTAGGGTTCCGTAGTCAACTAGGAACCCTTATAGTTTCGCCATGTCTGCCCGTCCGTCCGTCCGTCCGCGGATAATCTCAGTGACCGTTAGCACTAGAAAGCTGAAATTTGGTATTAATATGTATATCAATCACGCCGGCAAAGTGGTAAAATAAAAGGTGGAAAAAAATGTTTTATTAGGGTGCCTCCCCTATACGCAAAGTGGGGAGTGTTTTTTTTTCCGTTTCAACCCTAACGTGTGATATATTGTTGGATAGGTATTTAAAAATGAATAGGGGTTTACTAGAATCATTTTTTGATAATGTAAATATTTTCGGAAATAATCGCTCCAGAAGTTAAAAAAAATGTGTCCTCCCCCCTCTAACTTTTGAACCATAAGTTTTAAAAATATGAAAAAAATCTCAAAAGTAGAACTTTATAAAAACTTTCTACGAAAATTATTTTGAACTTGACAGGTTGAATAGTTTTAGAAAAAAAATTACAAAATAATTTCTGAATTAAGTTTGTAATTTAACCGTATAAGCAGGTGTTTATTGTACCTGTAATTTCTACAAAATCACAATGAAATAACGTGCTTTCAAATAAAGTAAAAACGGTGAAAATCGGTTAACGCAATAAAGAATTATCCCATAAAAATCATCTTCCATACTTTAAGCTCGCGTGCAATAGTTTACTTAATTTGCCGATAGATGTCGCTGTACGTGGAACGCTCATATCATATCCTACATGGCGGTGTTATTTTAATTCTTAAGTGGGAACACTTACTATGACGGACGGAAAACTACGGAACCCTACACTGAGCGTGGCCCGACACGCTCTTGGCCGGTTTTTCTTACGTGTGAGTAATTATGCTAGTAAACGCAAAAAGTTGCCTGGATGCAGTATTATTATTGTGATTGTGACCCAAAAGTTGCAGTTGTTATTTTCTTTTAATCAACAAATAAGTATGTATAGGGAATGACCTACACTTAAGAGGCTGACAACACCCGATGACCTTCAAATTGACTTTACTCAAACAGTGTTTTAGCTATAACTACTTGTTCTGAGAAACTAAAAAAAAATATTTGTTATAATTCGTTATATTTGAAAGAACTTCGTTAATTCCGATACACGATTGGACGAAATCGGCTCGATAGAAAATAATTCCAAAGTTACATCTTAAAATTTGCCTTAAACAGTCGTATGCCTTTAGTTTCTTGATTTATACGTCTGTAATTAAGGACAAAATTCCACCGCACTAATTCGAAGAACTTCGTTGTTTTATGTTTCTCAATGAATGCGTAGTTTTTTTTTAATTCATCATTTTTCTAAATTTGCAATGAGGTCCCATACTAATCGTAACACAGTGTTTCTCTTTCACTCGCGCTGTAAAAGATAGGGAGGGAATTTAGCTGTTGTCAGCCCCTTAAGGGGATGGAAACTGTCATAATTTAGCTTTGTCAATTTGACAACAGCTAAATTCTGACAAATACGATCTCGGTATTTTTAAAGCAAGAGTGAATAGGCTATTACTGAACCGGTGAGCTCCATCTTAGGCCCTATCTTCACTTTACATCAGGTGAGACAAGGGCCAATCGCTGGTCAGTCCCATTATAAAAATAAAAATAAAAAATCCATCCCTATCTTTTTCAGCGCGAGTGAAATAGAAACACATATCATTACGATTAGTATGGAAGCTCATTGCAACTTGAGCAAAATGATGAATTAAAAAAATACTACGCATTAATTGAGAAACATAAAATATAATTATTTTACATGTTTTTAAAGTGGGTCATTCCACTCATACAATAGTATGTTATTCAATCAAATACAAACATTGAAAACATTGAAAAAATAATCAACCCAGCAGGATTTGAACCTCGCATCGATACGCCTTACCGGCAAACATAAAATAATTAGTGTGGTGGAATTTTGTCTTCAGTAACATACGTATAAGTGAAGAAACTAAATGCATACAACTGTTTAAAACTAATATTAAGATGTAACTTTGAAATTATTTCGTATCGAGCTGATTTCGTCCAATAGTGTATCGGAATTAACAAAATTCTTCCAAATATAATAAATATTAACATATATATTTTTTTACTTTCCCAAAACAAGTAGTTATAGCTAAAAAACTGTTTAAGTAAAGTCAATGTGGTCATCGGGTGTCGTCAGCCTCTTAAAGGCATAGTTTGCAGTAGCGGCCTTTTCAATGGAACCAATTTTCTGTATCAACGTTAAGTGTCATATTTTTCTCACCATATCGCTTGCCGGTAGGTACAACTAATTAATATCGATAATGATTATAAAAACGTGACATGTGACCGTTTTAGCCATTGTTTAGGGTATGGCCGTTAGACAGTTCAGGCGGTGAACCAACATATCAAAATCATGTAAATACTAACGTGTTTACAACAATAAATTCAATGATATTGGGAATATGTCTTCCGTGTGTTGTGGCCTGTTGGTGACAGAAATTTTAGCCTTCTAGCCTTATCGACAACATAATTAGAGAGGGGTCAAAAAAGGCCTATATGGCTTCGGGAAAAGGATGTTACGGACGTGCCTTTGTTTTAACTTGCTCGACTTGGCGGGGGCACTCCCGTGCCCCCAGATTTACACAAGCTTACGTTGCCTAGTGTACAGTCACCAGCAATAGTATCTTATTAGTTGGGCCATAAGAGCGTGTCACATATTTTTGCGGCCTTCGTGTAGGAAGATACTATTGCCGGTGACTGTACCATTTTGCGGAGTTGCGGAAATTCTTCCTAAATATGGTTTTTATCGGAGTTACAAATCGATTCGCTTGGGTGAGCATTAACATGTAAAACCATTGATTATTTCTCAATCGGTACACAGAATATTTGTACTCGGTTGGAAGATTATGCGTCATAAAAATAATGAAATTGTGGGTAGCATAGTTTAATATTAGCATATATTTTGCAAGTGTAAGTATATTGTGGTTATGTCACTATACTCACTACTCATAGAAGAACGTCAATTATTTCAATACTTTGTGAAATTTTGGGTTACACAACAATATTAGTGAGACGCTGTTACAGGGAAACTTCGTTGGTTGATTGGCAGTAGGTAATATTTTGGAGATGTTGCTATTATTTGTATATACTTATTTAGCAAGTTATTTTCAGTTAACACTTACCAGGGGTATCACATACAATTTATCGGCAATTCTTTAGTTATTTCTACCAGAATAGGTAATTAGGTTTAAACAAGACAATATAAATATATAAAGTTAGTGTAGTCTCCGGTATGCACACTGCATAGCACTTGGAATGTGTGGTGGTACAGTCAACACCAAAAATATATACACAGTTTTGAACCTTATTATATTTTTCTGCATCTTTCAGCGTACGAATATAGGTACTTACCTACTTAATAAGACCAACCAAATTTTCCGAATTACTTATAACAAAAGAATTTGACCACTGGACGAGCAAGAGTAATTTTCAGTACTCCACCTCGGAAACGCTTGCTAATCCCTAGAAAGCGGTGGAGAAAAAAGCATTTTATCCACATGTGGGGAAAGTAATTTGGTACAAGTTTTGATTTGTTTTTTTTCACGATATCTGGCAGGGTGGACTTTAAAGAGATGATTTTGAATTATATCATTTTGAAAGCATTCATTTGGCTTAGATTTTTTTTAAATTTTAGACTTATATTTTCCTGTGGTGGTGTGGCAAAAAAATTGTATTATACTTGGCAGCAAAGTTTGTTCAACCTCTCTTGCCTTGAGGCCCTCGTACCCACAAGATTCCATTTTTTAACCACTCGCTACGCTCGTGGCTCAATTTTGGAATCTTTCGCTGGCTGGGGTCTCAATAAAAGCACGAGAGGTTAAACATCAACTTGGCCCCCTTGTATGATGTATGATGTTTTCTATTCAAAATTAAGTGTCGGAAGTGTCGTCTAGGACGCGGAACGGAACAGCGTGAACCATACTTAAGTAGGTAACATTTAAACGGCCACTAAACATGACCATCCTTGTTATAGTAGGTTAATATGTCAAGCGTTCTCAGAAAGCTCGTGTCAATACGTACAAAGTCATTACTGTATAAATGACTCCATCGCGACCTCAAAAAGCATTAGAATCACATCTATTGCATTGCATCACTTCAGTCAGTTACGTGTGCCTGAATGGAAGACCTCAATGCGTTATTTTCAAAGGGCTAAATAAAATTGGAAATACATCAAAACAGATTTATGGAGATTATGACTTGACGAAATACTATTTGATTTGATTGATCAAGTAGATGACGCACCGAGTCAATAAACGCTATTAAGCTGGATGTATCGTTCAGCGTAAAAAGGAACCTTAGGACGGTTGGGGCTCTAACAATTAACGATGCTTTAACAAATACGAAGCTCCACTACATGTTTTTAACGTAACATATGATTATAGTTATAAAGCCGCATCAGCTGAGACTAATCTGATCAAAATCCGTGAAGTCATTAAAGCTGTAGAGCGTGGCTATGAAAACCACTTACGTAAATATATACCTCTGAGGGACATAACTCGTCTCCCTTTCTCGCCCTGAAACGTGAACGGTATACCTAATTATGCATTTTGTTACTCGTGGTATATGCAAACAAAAATGTTCCTATTTATCTTTGAAACAGCTTGTTTCTTTAAGTTGCGGTTTTCATTTTCAAGGCCATGATTCTTGGAGTGGTTTTAACTTGGTTGATGGTGCTATACTTTTTGGTTTTCATTACAAATTTTACTGTCGCGGCTGCAATAAAATCAACAACACTACGCCCTTTAAGTTTAGAACCAGTACACAGTGTGTAAATTTTATACGGGCGTATATTGTAATGGCGATTAGTATTGGACCTGGGGAACCTATTTACATTTATTTCTTTATGAAAATAAGAAAAATTTTTTTCATACATAATAATTCAGCCCGCAATGAATTGCATCCATGACAATTAACTTACCGGTGCGGCATGTCAGTTATGTCAGTTTTAAATCAGTTGGATAGCGTACATTGGTGCCCGGTAGGACTTTAAAAAATCATTACACATCATTAATAACACTATTTAACAAAATGATTGTACTATATGAGTCCTATTGCTGGATACTATAGGTGGATAAAGTATACGCCCGTATAAAATTTACAAGCTGTATGCAAAGTGTTTATTCTACTGTATTGTAGGCGTGAGAAGTTGAGAACACTTTTTGCTACAGATACTATCGCGTGCGTAGGTAATGCCGCCCTGAACCATCGAATGGTTGTATGTGACTATTAAACTCTTATATTTGTACGACATTTGTGAATATATTGGAACAATGTAGGTCAATTATTTGGAGCGCTGCAATGCTCACCAGAATTTTAACTTAATGAGAATTAACTTTGATTTATGGATTGGGAGGAGGTTTTTGTTAATTTGTAGTGAGAATTGTAGAAGACTAGAGCGTGGATTAGAATTTTGCCCTAATTTTTGGGAACTTATAAAATTCAACTATTTTTTACAATAGGCACTAGGCATTACATACTTTTGAACAGAAGACAGCTATTTTATGAGAATTGGCATTGTTAACAGATTTAATTTGCAAATATACCTATAGATCATTGCTCGTGTCTTGGAAGGTTGTAAGTGTTAATAAGTTTTAAGCCATATGATTGACCATATGTATTTCAGAGAAATGGGATCGCCATTTTAGATCTATGTAGTATCTAGACTTAATTTTATCTACTTCAATTTAATAGAAACTAAGATTTTAAATTGGTGGTGCGTATTTTATTAGCTTGTCTAAAACAAGTTTCTAACCTTTAGTTAGAAAATTTTAATATTTATTATCTATTTTTTACTGAAAATATAAAATACCCAGGCATTTCAATATTTTGGTAATACTCAGAGTTCTGTCTACTCAAACTATCATCTACTCAAACAATCGATCAACTTCTGCAACCGTTGGTAAAAACTTTGATTAACTCCCGATTGGCAGAAACACATCACCCTGCTTTAACAAGCTCATAATCATAACTCTATTGAACGAAGTAAGATATAAAGATAAGAAACTACAATTAATGTGTACGAGCATTCACAGACGTTATGCAAAATCTGAGAAAAGGATCCGCCATTGTTTCAAATTTGACGTTGAAACCGGTAATTTTAAACTCAGCGCTGTGATTGGTCAATGAAGATAACAAGCTTTTAAGCGAGTAATCACCAAATGTTTTGCTCATTATTACGCTTGAAAATTATATCAAGATATTATTATATCTTCTACAATGTATAATTTAGGGGTACCTATATAAATAATTATAAATACCCATCAGCTCGTGTTCAAATACGATATAATTAATAATTTCATCACACAGAATAGAAGTACAGTCAGCTGCACTAATATCACATAGAAAGAAGGGCGTAAAAAGTCTGACACATTCTTATTTGTAGGGAAATAACAACAAATAATCTTATTTGTAAGAATATAACAGAAATAAGGCTTTGTAGCTCTTAATTTGAGTATGTCCATGTCCACAGAAAAGACGTAAACTTAATTTCTGTGTATTTCCCTTCTATGTAAGTACCTATACTCGCCTAAGCCACTGTACTCGCCCTTAAATCTAGTACTTATGCCGTCCAGTTCTTTGCCATCGTATTTATTAGTTAATCTCAAGTCGAGCAAAACAAACAACAAAGGCACGGCCGTACCATCGAAAGCCATTCAGGCTCCTTGCAACCCCCTCTAATTCTGTTGTCGATTTAGCTTTACCTAGAAGTCTGAAATTTCTGTGAACAAGAGGCCATCACACAAGAAAGATATATTCCCAATATCATTAAATTTCAACATATACTTTAAGAATTATAGCAAAGTTCCTTAATTTTGCCACTGACTCGATCAGTCACTCACTGATTCACGATTATCGTATATCTAAGGTCTAGTAGTCCCACAAGTTCCAAATTTTGAACACTTCTAGTGTTTAGACTATAAAGCCAGTGAAAACCTAAACATACCGCAATATCAGACAATAAATCATCTAATAACATCACATTATGTAATGCAATATGTGCACGTTGATAGACTGGCTTAGGTATGCTTTACGTATATTTAGCCGTGCGATGGCCAGGTCATTCATTCATTTATTATAAAAATAAAGACATTTAATATTCAAAGGATCACAGGACATGTTGTTAATAGTAACTACTCCAGTGGGGATTGAGTTCTATGGACACCGGCTTGGTTTTACATTAGATCTCAATACTTATTGCAGTAGGAGAACTGCCTTTCGAAACCGGCATTTTTGTACATTTAATGTTTTGATGAGATTTGTATATTCTGCTCATAAAGCCAGAGGGCTCACCCAAACTGTGTGTTCGCACTTACAGTTAAATAGTCGTCTAAAACAGTAATTTTGCATTATAAGAGGTAACATAAAGACAATGGGTACCTACAATTAAATAAAAGTGACATAAACGTTTGTACTATTATCTGGGTCACCTGGTTAAACAAGATGTTCTGATCTCTCTGATCTGATCAAGATCTGATTTCATCCGACAAGCAGTTATGATCTAAAAATGAGCTTGTCCGATTATGATGCAACTTTCCAGTAACAATACCTGAGAAAGGTCAAAGGTTCTTTTATAAGAGACTTTGAGAACTAAATGGTCGTGTATTATTGGACGTTGACTAAATTAGAACAATTGAAGACTTATAAGCTATTGTCTGCCGAGAAATACAACGGTTTGGAGTTAAGCCATGGTCAAACCAATTTATTAAAAAGTTGTGAAATATACACCAAGCAGCTTATATTTCTCAGGTTTTACGGGCAGTTCGTTTTGGAAGTTTTTTTACATCGTTTCAAAATTGCATTTACGAGTAATTTCCTTTAGTACCGTTTGGTAACCAGCTACAGAATGGGCATCAAGATTTCCAGTTTGAAACCGGTTACGTATTGAACCAGCTTGTTACCGTTTGGTAACTAGCTACAAATAAAACAAAGTTTTTGACTCTTTTGTTGTGATTTTTGGAAAAGCAAGTCTATCAACTTTTTGTATTACGTTTCGTATCTTTACGAATACGGTTAGTTAAAACTATAGTATATTATGTACTTTGGCTTAGATTGTGAACGTATTCTTGGCATAAACAATTCAAAATATTTAGTACTTCGGGCAAAACGAGAAAAACAAGACGGATATAGGCAAAACGGATAGCTATGCGTGTATGGAAAACACCAAAAAGGTACTAAATATAAAAATAACTTAAGATTTCTAATTTCTAGGCCCCAGCAAAACTAACAAACAAAAACTTCTCTTAAAACAAAAAAAACAAGTGAATAATTTATAGTGTTCTCTTTGGTATGCGCTGAAAGATGCATTGACCCACCCACCGAAGGCAGACTCAGTGTTACCAGTGCAAAAATAGTCACATTAGGGTTGTACTTCTTATTCAAGGGTAGACAGTTGTTTTTTGATGAATGCGATACCTAATTCACATATTTGTCATATATATATCCTTTTTGCCCTTGAGGTATATCCCTTTTGCCCGAGGTGGTCGGGCAAAACGGATAATTGGAACTATTTGTTTAAACAATAATAACACTAAGAAGTTATTTAAGTATAAGGATTTGTGGTAGCATTTTCCAAATTTAACTGCACATAGTACAAATTAAAAATATAAAGTATTATTTTGATTAACAATTAGGGTGGTTTTTTTTCATCATTCCCTTAACATATGCGTCTTGCCCGGGCTTCCCCTAACTGACTACGAATCCATAATTCAAAGGTGCCAATTTGCAACCAGTTACAACCCGGGATTTATTTTTCCCGTTTCGAAGCCGGTTACCAAACGTGGTTACAAATCGGTAATAGAAAAGTCCCAATTTGAAGCCAGAATTTACAAATTGGTATTTCATTCCTGTTTCGAAGCTATTACCAATGTTTAGTTACCAAACGGTTCTAAATGAGTAATTTAACCTTTCATCGACTATGTGACTCGGTGACTTAAGCCAAAAATCACACGAAAATTCGTCATTCGGTAAAATATTTACAATTTATTTAATTATTCGTTTAACAATTTTTACAGACTGTATTTGGAAATACTAAATCATCATCCACACGTGTCGGAAGATCATCAAAAATAATAAACTACTCTCGCCGACACAGTTAACTTGCCGCTGAATTGGGACGCTACGCGTGCCGATACTCTGGCGCTGTCCCATCTTCATGGCACGGCAGTAAAGTCTGGCTCGGCTGCCAATTCGGCCGAGTTCCTCAAGCGGCGCAAGTATGTAACCATAAATAACGGTTGCATATTTGAGCCATTTGAGGTTGAGAGCCTAGGACCCTGAGGAGATAGCGCCTACAGAGTCTTTAAAGAATGTAGCCGCAGGTTAGTCGAGTTAACGCGTGCCCCGGAGGACTGAGTCATATCTAGCACAGCGGATCAGCATTGCGATCCAAAGGGGCATTGCTGCCAATAGACAGCGATTTGGGGCAAATTTTCGATTTATAAATACAAAATACAAATAATTTATTGTACGAAAGTGAGTATTGATAATGATATTATTTTACATGTAGTGCGTCACTATCAGCCAGTGTTTGGCGTACAATTTGTTGTTTCTATTGCATGTCATTGAATATATAGTATGTCAACACTGAGTGTAATATAGGCGGATGTCAAAAAAATAATAATAATATAATTCTTAAATTAATATAAGTCATAATAATAATATGTCAATGTCATGTCATGTCTATAGAAATAATTTAAAACTACAAAAAAAGAAAATTAAATATTACACATACAGAAAAAAATCGAGAAATGTTAATTGTGGAATAAGTAGTTATACAGTATACATTAATAAAGAGTACTAGGTACATTTTCAAAGTGTTCATTAATATTATAATACATTTTATGTAAGCACCATTTATACAATTTATGTTTAAATTCAGGGAAGTCAACAGTCTTTAAGTCTTCTGGTAAATGATTGAAAATCTTTATCGACATATACAGTACACTTTTTTAGGGTTCCGTAGTCAACTAGGAACCCTTATAGTTTCGCCATGTCTGCCCGTCCGTCCGTCCGTCCGTCCGCGGATAATCTCAGTGACCGTTAGCACTAGAAAGCTGAAATTTGGTACTAATATGTATATCAATCACGCCGACAAAGTGGTAAAATAAAAAGTGTTTTTTTTTTTTATTAGGGTACCTCCCCTATACGTAAAGTGGGGAGTGATTTTTTTTTTCATTTCAACCCTAACGTGTGATATATTGTTGGATAGGTATTTAAAAATGAATAGGGGTTTACTACAATCATTTTTCGATAATGTAAATATTTTCGGAAATAATCGCTCCAGAAGTAAAAAAATATGCGTCCCCCCCCCCCCCCCTCTAACTTTTGAACCATAAGTTTTAAAAATATGAAAAAAATTTCAAAAGTAGAACTTTATAAAAACTTTCTAGGAAAATTATTTTGAACTTGATAGGATGAATAGTTTTTGAAAAAAAATTACAAAATTATTTCTGAACTAAGTTTGTAATTTAACCGTATAAGCAGGTGTTTATTGTACCTGTAATTTCTACAAAATTACAATGAAATGACGTGCTTTCAAATAAAGTAAAAACGGTGAAAATCGGTTGACGCAAAAAATAATTATCCCATAAAAATCATCTTCCATACTTTAAGCTCGCGCGCAATAGTTTATTTAATTTGCCGATAGATGTCGCTGTACGTGGAACTCTCATATCATATCCTACATGGCGGTGTTATTAACTCTTAAGTGGGGACACTTACTGTGACGGACGGAAAACTACGGAACCCTACACTGAGCGTGGCCCGACACGCTCTTGGCCGGTTTTTTAAAGAAAGCTGTGTTACAATCCGGGTAGCTTAGATTAAAATCATGGTTCTTAGACGTAGACCTAGGATTAGCTGGCATTATTTTGTACTTATCTATATGGGTTTTTACAAACAGACATATTTCATATATATACAATGTGTAAAATAAATAAAATCTTAAGTTTTATGAAGAGATGTTTACAAGGGTCACCGGGTCTGACACCGCACATGGCTCTTACACAATCATTCTGCAATATGAATGCACGGATAGCAAATGAGGAGTTTCCCCAAAGAATAAGGCATTATAGTTTATTTTTAAGTTTATTTTAAATTTTTAGCATTTCATTTTTATTAGGTTAATAGTTTATTATAATGTTTATCTGTTTTGGATGTTTTATTAACTTGTTCCAAAGACAAAAGTATACTACGAGTATTATTGGTCAACTACGATGCACAAGATACATTGGATCATAAGGAAAAGTCGGTATCACATAATATATCACATTCAGCACGCACCCATTATGTCACTTGATGTAATGTTTTGACTGATTACGATATGGAAGATGTGAACAGTCAAATTGTTTGTCGTGCGGACACAGTCATTACTATCTACATTGCTTCAAAACAACACACTGTAAGTTGTTACTCACACTAGTATAATTTGACCCGAAGAATGGAAAACACTGTACGTAATGAAAGACCAACCCGGCTGTAGCGTGGTTATCCAATGAACACCCAGAAATTGCCGATATAAGCGGCCCATGAGCATCCTAAGATTAGTGGTTGTTTAACCTAATTAGTCGATTGAACTGATTTCGAGTAGTTTGCGATTTTGCAAGCTGTTTGTTTTAGGTACTTGGGTGGTCTATTGGGAATAAGAATTTGCAATTGTGTAAGCTAACCTTTAAGTGTAGGTTGCATCTCTTGATTATGCAAGATTTACATATTAATTTACATGTATAGCACCGATAATTGTATTTCTATATAATACTAGGTACTCAATGTGATATTTAAGCGTAAATAGCTATTTAATGATCATCGACACAGAAGCTTAAATCTCTTACCAAATACCTCCGTTAAACCATCGTCCAAAAAGTCCAGCTAAAAATCAGCTGCACCAAATCAAAATATTCGGTTCTTTTAGGGTTCCGTAGTCAACTAGGGACCCTTATAGTTTCGCAATGCACATCTGTCAGTCTGTCCGTCTGTCTGTCCGCGGCTTTGCTCAGTGATGGTTAGTACACAACACTGAAATTTGGTATATGTGTTTTAATTACGCCGACAAAGTGGTCTGTAAAAAAACCGGCCAAATGCGAGTCGGACTCGCGCACCGAGGGTTCCGTACAAACCTTTACAGCTTAAAGGTATTATAGACCTGAGTATTTGATATGAATTTCAATTTAATACCTCTACGCGTTCATGAGGAAAGGGGTAGTAACTTTATAGGTAAAATTATTAAAAATATTTTTATTATATGATGTAACTAAAAATTTACGGTTTTCGCAATTTTTCCTTTATCTGTGCTATAAGACGTTGCTTCGTACCAAATTTCAAGATTCTAAGTTCACGGGAAGTACCCTGTAGGTTTTGATTCCCTTGCGAGTTTCGAAAATTTGCGGAAATTTGCGGCATAAACGGCTGTATCTCTTGAGTTATATCTCAAAAACGCCTTGTAAAAGGACGTAATTGCCGCATAGTAAAATGACGCAAGTGCCGCAAAATATCCCTTAATAAACGACCTTTTGAACGGATGTATGGTAACAGGCCGGCAACTATCCTAGACTGAACATGACCCGATATGTTCTTGGCCGCTTTCTTATTGCATGGGATGTTTTAGAGTCCTAATCCCAATAAGTTTTTTAGTTTTAGTTTCCTCTCTGCGTTGGAATGTCAGATGGGAGTCGCTTTAGTTAAAACTAGCATAATGTGCCTACGCATTGGCATGTATTGACATGAGATTAGGTTGCCAAGCTGACTGCAGGCTCAATTGAGCCTCGGCAAAAGCCGGGACAAAACGCTTCGAGGAGGATAGACGGGGAAATTTCATATTACCCAGTTTTATAGCGTTGCTGTTAATCAGTCCGTCAATTGTGGAGGTGACCTGGCCCTGTAGCCAAGATGACAATCGTTTGCAGAAAACGAAACGAAACGCTACACGCTCTCGCTCACTCTTCCATATTAGTGCGATAGAGAGATGGATAGCGTTTCGATTCGTTCTCCGCAAACGATTGTCGTCTTGGCTAAGCTCCCTGATCCGACTAACTACACTGCTTCTATTGTTGTTGCTGTTAGTAGGAAGATATATCTAGGTATGTTTTACGCTTAAAGCTTTGACCGGGTACCGGGTATATACGATTAATCGAATAAACGATTGATAGAAACCTAAATAATATGTCGATTATAACCGATTGAGGGCGAGGATGGAGCATTTCGCGTATGTCTTCAACAACACTAATGGAATATTAACATCATATTCGTAATATGGAAAGTATCTTACACACACCGACCCTCGTAAAATGTCAGATGTAAAAGTTGGCAAGTAATGTGTTAACGCGCACGAAATGCCATAGGGTACTGCATAGAGACATCAAAAGCATCATTATTAATCATTACAGTCACACACGTATATCACTAAGTAGCCTCAGGCGTCTGCTATCACAAAACTAACTTTGAAAGTCGATTGAGATAGAGATCAAAGATTAGCACAATGGACCCTGATAGGGTAGAGCAATATTTCTTAAAACTATTTTTTAATGTTTCGTACCAATACCTACTTGTTAGTGTTTCGTACCAATACTTGGTTTACGAAACACTTATGGGATCACTCCGGTCGCTGAAAGCAGTAAATTTATAATTGACATCGGCACTTTCGGACTGTGAGCTTGCATTTGCAAAGCTCGGTTGACAACTTTTAATTTCCACTGTCGGAGAACCTTAAAGGCATCTTAGTAAGATCTTAGTACTTAATTGTGAACTGTCACAATACTTGTACATACCTTCCCGACTGGAATAATGAATGTAGCTGTGTGCGACAGCGCAATAGTAAAGTAAACTTGTAAATACTTGTAAAGCTAAGTAGATAAAATTCATAAGACTTGCATAATTATATTCGTAGTTACAGATAGGAAATAATTACAGCATATCATAAAATACCCTTCATGTAAAACGTGATGAAACACGCGACAAACCAGTATCACGGTGAAATACGTCCTTCGATAACACATTAAACTGTAATAAAGTACATAGAGTGCATCACGGATCAGCATGGTAAGTCCTAGGTTCGCTTTCGCTGACCCTCGGCCTGACCCGGCGCCTTTCGATTTCACCTGGACTTATGACAACTCGGAAGGAAGCTCCGCGTGTGCCGCTGGTGCCGACTTGTTTCTATTATTATACCTGATTAATAACTAGTACCAGGAGCACCATGTAAGTTTAACGTCGTAACTAGATAATAATTACGGTTTACGGTTTAAGATCTTTATTTATCGAAAGATTACAGATAATCGCTTATTGAGAAATACAATTTTTACTTTAAATATACATAAGTACAAGAGATTGAATTGAAATTAATTATGTACTTATACCTAGTCTGACTAGTTAAGAGATTACACAAGGTCTAAAGGTAGGTATGTATAGTTGGCATACAGGCCAATTAGTATAAACATTCTTGTTAGCTTTTATCGCCAAATTAGCTTTGTGACAAAGCTTTTATCTCCAAATTAGCTTTGTGACAAAGCTTTTACCTCCATATTAGCTTTGCGACAAAGCTTTTATCTTCAAATTAGCTTTGTGACAAAGCTTTGATATCCAAATTAGCTTGTGACAAAGCTTTTATCTCCAAATTAGCTTTGTAACCACATACAAAAATTAAAAAACCGTAACCCGGCTATGGAAAAAAACATGTTGAAATCAGTCAAAATATAGTCTAAGTTACACAGACCATAAAACGAATCGATTGACACCTTATTCATCTCAATCGGAAGAATAGTTTAGGCGCTACGCTATGTATGCAGGTATATGCATTAATACATACATACAAACAAACTGCTAAAATCATTACCCTTCCTTTTGGCTTCGCCGTAGTCGGGTATAAATAAAGACACCACGTGGTTCACACGCTTTGCGACTTGGTTGGTAGATTTTTCAGGTTGCACCGTGATGGTGAATTTTCATCTTAAAGTTTCCATAGTGATTAGGTACAGTCAAGAGCAGAAGTAATAAGCGGGTGAGGTCTTCAAAATGACCTTAGAGAAGTCGTGTTTTCTCAGCAATAAGGACGGGTAAAGCATATTGTGAACAACTCACCCGCTTAGCTACTTCTGTGGCTGACTGTACCGCGCTTGTTTGGGTCCTTGACACTGCCACTTTCGACCTTAATTTATAACAATGGGAGGTGACTAACATGTAGTCAATAATAGAAATTACTTAGGGTGTCAGACACTAGGAAGTTTGCCTTATACACCGTGCCCACGAGGAAAGGGAAAGATTTTAACAGTATATTCTAGATCCTATTTAGAGACAAAAATGTCATAGAAACTTTTTTGAAATTCGCCTAGTTTCAGAGTTAATACCAATTTATAAAAAATACACTTTTTATTATAACTCAGCACAAAACGCCTTTCTGATGGCGTTGTTGCCACTATTGGGCATAGTTTACACGTCTTTATTGACAGATATCAAAGTGACAAGGAAAACAATGCAGAAACTAAATTTTTCAAAAAAAAAAAGGTACAAATTTCTTTTAGCCGATAATTTTATTAATAACATTTACTTTTCATGTGCAAGAAACATTCAAAAAATAGAAAAAAAAAAGAAAAAAAAATTTTTTTTTGGCGTAATTGACCTAAAGTCACATAATGTTTTTTCCTTTTTTTGGTCTCAGGAATGCGTAGTTAATTTTTTCCCTTTCCTCGCGGGCACCTTGTATATAAGTATGACGTACGACACTATGACGTAGGCCAGGGCTATTAGGTATAATATAACAGCTAATTATTTGTAAGTTTTAATTAGTGTATATTCAATATTTTTTTGTTAATTACGTAGTCGGTTTCCGCATATTGACTTACCTTGTCATAAACCATTGTAAATTTTAAGTGACCTTTCCCAAAGCATGCAAATTGGTCATTCAGTAACAATAAAATACGCATTGTTATGAGGAAACTTAATTTACGATTCTCAAACGTCATTAAATTCGTATATCTTTGTATAAATTCAATTCATTACAATTGAAACCTTATTTCGATGACGTTAAGTTTCTTTATTAAGAGTTCGTCGCGAGATGAATTTATGATGATCTGTCATATGATGATAATGGTACAAATTGCGTAATGATCTTCACGATGATTTGAGCTAATGATATTCGAATAAACCTAATGTTTACTTAATTCGTTTGTATTTTGAAGGCCAAGTTATTGGGTCAACCGAGATGCATTTGAAAAGTAAATTTTGACGACTTGTTTAATTTTTCATTGTCTTAGCAAACACTTAAAGCAATTTGATATTAAATGTCTACTGTACGTCATTGTCTTCGTCAGTGAATATAATGAAGCATATATGATTTTGATGGAGTGTTAAGAATTTATTTTCTGCTACATGAACGTATTACTAAGAGCTAGGTCAGCGAATCCGGTGTGGGCGAAGCACAGCACTGGATAGACATCTAGAGGTGCGAAAGCTTGGCCGTTGCAAACAAAAGATTTCGGGGCTGTTACCTGACCAACAACGTTCAAGAAATATCTCCAAGGCTTCTCATATTGTTGTGATTAAGCAACAGAACTCAGAACAGTTCCCCGGTTGAGACTGTAGGTATAATGGTAATACTAACGGAAATTTACTACTCTACTACTTGTGCGGTTAAGGTTGAGAACCAACATACACATCATCGTGGCATGATATTCCATTATAAACATCATCATCGCTGGTGGCCTGGCGGTAAGACGACCGACGTCCGGCTTTCAATCCGGAGGTCTCGGGTTCCAACCCCGGTTCGTACCTACCACTGAGTTTTTCGGGACTTATGTACGGAATATTGTTTGATATTTACCAGTCCCTTTTCGGTGAAGGAAAACATCGTAAGGAAACTGGACCTAATCCCGATAAGGCCTAGTTTCCCCTCTGGGTTTGAAGGTCAGATGGCAGTCGGTTTCATAAATAATAGTGCCTACGCCAATTCATAGGATGAGGTTGTCAAAAGCGGACCCAATGCCGGTGTGGCGACCACTAAACACTAGAAGGAAGTAGAAGATAGATCAGGTCAATTCTTAATCTCTGGCGACGGAGAGTGAGTTGATGATATATCTGTGCGATGCGAAAATCATTCGCGACTACCCTTCAATCAAGAACCATAAGGCGTCTTTCACACTGCGGTTTCCGCATGCGGCGACGGTGTACAAGCGTGACAGCGCTATACACATACAGAGCGCTATCTCGCTCGCGCACCGGCGACGCATGCGGAAACCGTAGTGTGAAAGACGCCTTATGGTTCTTGATTGAAGGGTGCGAATGATTTTCTCTATGGTCAAGAATCTGTCCAGATTTAGATTAGATAACATCATCGAACGAGCGAAGTGAGTTGTTACAAACAACTTCTGCTACTGGGACGTTTCAGCATTTCGATGGCTTTTTGATTTTGAGAGTTTGTTCCGCGATAACTTTAGTAACATCTTTCTGATTTTTATGAAATTTGTTGGGGTTGTAGCAGAGATACATATAATTTGAGAGTTCGTATATGAGCAGGATCGGTCAATAGGTTATGGAGCTAGAAGGCGCGAAAAAATCATCACATGGGTCTTGTTATATTGGTCAGCTTGTTTGCAAGTAAATCGC
The DNA here is from genome assembly GCA_947086415.1 of Pammene aurita. NCBI lineage: Eukaryota > Metazoa > Arthropoda > Insecta > Lepidoptera > Tortricidae > Pammene > Pammene aurita. The sequence continues at coordinate 276,659 of OX352310.1, forward strand.
GAGTTCTGAGTTCGAGGCGGACTACTAGTTAGACAGAGTATGGTAAGGTATTGTTGAGGTCAAATTGTTTTCTGTCTTAGTTGGCAGTCGATCGTAAAAGCTAGATATCATTATAAGTAACTTAAAGAGGCAGTGTAGTCAAGAAAATGCTAATAGTGGGGAGGATCTATACTTAATAATCATGATTATCAATCTCACTTTCTAAGTGACTCGATAATTCTCCACAATCGATAGTGAATCTTCGATGAAAGCGTAAGTGGTGTCGCCGGTGTCGCGTCGACTGCACCGGTAATGACCCTATCTCCTCACTTCATACAAAAAGGGCGTATGTCACCAGGAGGCACGCATGAGGATACGACTTTAGACTAGTGACTAGTGGATAGACTAGTTAGTGGCTATGGGAAAACATTTTTCCGATGTTTATAATCACACTAACAATATATTATGAGTCAAATCCAAAATTAATACGTAGTTGTATTAATATTTCAGAAGAATGCTTCTCAAATATTAACATACAACCACGTATTAATTTTGAATTCGACTCATGCATAAAAATATATAAGATATTTATTCTTCCATTTAGTATGGATGATACAAGGAGGATAAGAATCTCTATGTTACAAAAGTGTCCGTCAGAAGGCGATAAACTGATGGCGCCACAATAATATTAAATTTGATTAAATACATTTTGATGTTAAAAAATTAAATCCATACATATTTACCAAAATCATTATTTTCGGAGAAGAAAACCACTCTGAATGTTAATTTTATTTAGGATGTCATATAAGTATTAAATATCGGTAATTCATTTTAAATGCTCAACTATACCTAGCGCCACCCGGAGATATTTGGAACTATTGTTTAATGCTTACCGCTGGACACTTTTTCGACCGTTTTCCTATAAGAGAGACCGATCCTCCTTGTGCCATCCATACCATTTAGGCTCATTACAATTCACTTATGAACGTCAGAGTGAAGTAAAACTACCATCGGTTTTAACCTTACACCTCTGTCCAGAGAAGTATTATGATTATGACCGACAAGAAACTAAAAAAAAAAATTGCGGTTTATTTAAAGTTACTTACAAGTATCGGCTAAATATATTTTTCCTAAGTAATGTAAAATTTAATTTAGTTTTAACTAGCGACCCGCCCCGGCTTAGCACGAGATAAAAAATAGTTATTATCCCTAAGGGATAGACATATACTATTGTAGAGTTTTTTGTAGATCTTTTTACGGTGTACAATACTGTGCTCGTAGGGTTTAGCCAGCGTTTGGAATGTAAGCGAAAAAAAAGTGTTTATTTACGACATCACATTATAAACCTCTAAAATTATCAGTGTTTCTCTACTATATTATGCATGTATTATATATACATATAAACCTTCCTCTTGAATCACTTTATCTATAAAAAAACGGCATCATAATCCGTTGCGTAGTTTTAAAGATCTACATACCTATACATAGGGACAGACAGCGGAAAGCGACTTTGTTTTATACTATGTAGTGATAGTGATAGTGATGTGTTTAAAACAGGAATGACGAAATAAAACCAATATATATATACTCGTATGCATGATTATATGATTATCCGTGGATAGATTCGATGTAAACGTTAGTAAAAACTGTGGCGCGCAGTCTCATGCCCTCGTTGTCTTCATTCTCATGGTATTTGTGAAGACACATGTATACGTAATTGCATTCTCAATACACTCGAAGATTAATCAATGATGACTGAGCACCAGTGGCGGGGCGTCCATAGAAAATTATTCCCAATGGCTTGCGAAAATTTTCGGACACTCAAGCTCTTTGATTTGACAAGAAGAAAAGAAAAGCTAAGAATTTTGACGCCAAGAATTTTATTATTATTCTACAACTTAGACACCTAATGATTAATTAATTAAACATTAATTGTGGTACTCTATATATTCAAATCAAACTGAACTGAGTCACCTATTTGTTGCAATAATTTATGAATTGCACTTACATGACCCTACCTACTTATTATTATTTACCTACTTATACATGACATGCCCTTATATATTCACTAATTACTTATATTTACTGAAAGCACTTAACGTACCTTAATATTTGTAAACTCAAGGCACGGAAGGAACAAGCCGCAATTCACTACACTAGTCACCAAATTTTGCAACTTCCGAAAAAAAAGTTAAAAAGGAACACAGTATCAAGCGAACGTGTGGGACTCGAATGCACGCGTGCGATCCATAGACCACGCTTTTAACCTTTTCACAACATCTACCACCACCATAGATAGACCTTCCCATTCAAACATCTCTACATCTAAGCGAGCTTTACTTAACTTGGCAAACTTACCAACATGCTATGAACTATTGCGGTGAGATGGTAACTAAGTACCGGGGATCTTGTGTTTATGGCCATGTTTTGCGACTTTTGGAGGGAGGAGTTGACACCAATTAATAAAGAAGCAACAATTAGCAAGACAATCGGATTTGGGTTTTGGGTAAACGAGACAATGGGACGGAAGACTTAATCTCAGTTTGGACTTTAATTAAATGTATTCGAAATGTCAATTGCGGTTCACGGATATCTGGGCTGTTAGCGACTGTGTCAACTGTCTACATTAGTTGAGTAAACCAAACTGACCACTCAGTTGTAATTCAATAAGTTAGCATGATTGTATCTTTTGGTCGATATGGTGAAAACACACGATTATTTCGAAATTTTGACAAATCGACATTTACAATCTCGCAGTTAGGTATTAAATTGTTGCTAATACTGTAAATTATGAAGCCTCTTGTTTATTAAGTTCGGCCCTCCTTATTAACTAAACTGAGTCTGAAAGAAAAAAGAAATCCGCATACTTAATGTCTCAGTTTGTCCAGAGAACTGGGATAACAGCGCCACTTTAGATCTATCTATGATAGACGGAGAGCTAGCCACGTCAGATGTGACACAATAATGAGAGCAACGAAAACCCTCTAGTTAGTTTGCTATACTACGCTTATTTGGTCAAATAATGCAAACCACTTGAAGAAAACAAATCCTAGAGTTCTGGGTTGGATGCTATTGAATGAGAAATTATATAAATAATTAGATTATAACATTGCCAAAAGTTTCTGTTGTGGGAAAGTAGTGCCAAAACGATGTATAATGTAATTCATAGTTTGTCGCCTACTGTTTTGGTTTCCGCAATAATACGCAATATTTTTGCTCTAATGTTAAAATATAACTAAGACAACTTCGGTAGTTTTTACCTATTTTGCTATTACTATTTTCCAATTCAAAAATTTTGCTAGTCTGTCACTCATAGAAATCTTAACTGTAACTCTAACCTCCACCCATAAAAAGCTGTCAGATGCCCGGCTCTAGCAATAATAATAAAAATAAAATAAATATTATAGGACAATCTTACACAAATCAACCTAGTCCCACAGTAAGCTCAATAAGGCTTGTGTTGTGGGTACTAGGGGACGATAAATAAAATAAATAAAATAAAATAAAAAAGCATTTATTGTCGCAGAAAAAAAATACAAAAAGAAATACAGACACGTAGACATACACCGAAGTAAACAAAAAAACATAAAACAATACATAAGAAGGGAAAGGAAAAAAAATACAAGTAACACGCAACTTAAAAACTAAACTAAACGCGACAATAGGCTCGGAGCTCAGCATTTGCCGCGAGCTCGGTCGGCTGCACAGCGCTGTTTTTCAGCCCGCGCCTGTCTCTTGGCTTATACAGATTAAAAATTAAATAGCTAGCTGAAGGGGAAACATCGCATTCACTGGTCGCACTCAATTTTTATTACATAGCAATAAACATTATAACTAAAACCTATGACACTTTAGAGATTAAACATGATACCTATTTATCTATTTATTTAGTTAATTAATTTAATTAATTTCGTCTAGCAATGTGGAGCGTTCGGCGGTTTTGTTTCTTTCCTTTTATACTAGTTTGTTAAGTGATAAGTGATAATATCGTAGTTATCGTTCACACAATTGATTATTAAAAATGATTTTACGAGTTTTAGTCTTGAAGGTTGGTAGTGACATGTTAGTACGTAAGGGGGGCGGTAAGTCATTCCATATTTTCGAGGCACGATATATATAATAGATAGATATATATAAATACTTAATTACACAGAAAACATCCATAACTCAGGAACTTATCCGTCCGGAAAATATCCGTGATGAACACACAAATAAATGCCCTGACCAGGATTCGAACCCGGAGGAGCAATAAGGATAGTATAGCAATCTAACCAGATGCGTTTTGTTGCTCTCATTATTGTGTCATATCTGACGTGGCCAGCTCTTAGTCCATGAGTTTGTCTCATCAAAGCTTGTACTGTGTTTACTTGAAAATTGCTTCTTGCCTTGTGCTTACATTACGATAACGTTTATGTCACAGCAAAATAAACTGTGCTCCTTCAACATTACATAAATACTCGTAGGTACAGACATACACTTCAGTTACTCGCTATGTTTATAACCAAAGGTAAATATGTATTTCATATTATTCTAAAATTTTTAGGGTTCCGTCGCCAAAATGGCAAAAACGTAACCATTATAGTTTCGTAATGTCCGTCTGTCCGTCCGTCCGTCCGTCCGTGTGTCACAGCCATTTTACTCGGAAACTAAAAGACGTATCTTAATAAAATTTAGACACAAGGTGTATTTTGTTTGCCACTATTTAGTTATGTAGTTTAATTGCAGAAAAAAATATTTTTAGGGGGGGCGCTCCATACATGTAACTAACTTTTAATAAAAATCTCTGAACATTTGTGATTTAGTAAATAGTTTCAGAAATAATCGCTTCGAAAATCTGAATTATTGTGTCCACAAAGTTTGAAAGCGCCTTATCATGTAGTTTCTACGAAAATTGTTTAAAAACATTATCGGTTCAGCCATTTTTGAGTTATCTCCAAAAAACTTCTTCCATAGGCATCAGATACGACCTTTTGGTGGTATTCCATTGGGGGTACGGAACCCTCCATTATGCGTGGTCCGAAACGCACATGGCCAGTTTTTGTCAATATTATCATGTAAGTATTTGTTTTGTTCATAGAATAAGTGGAACAAGTAGTCACCTACAATGTCAAATATAAATGAAAATAACCCATGTGAAATGAACACGTTCTCGATATTTGGATGGTTCCCATTTAAATATTATGTCAGCTTATTCAAGACTATATATATGAGTTTAGAAAGGTACAGTCACGGTCATTAATTTTGTATACACACTTGTATCTTATTTCACTGGCATAAGGTTTCCAACGTGTATGTATGTATGACTGTGACTCTATCCACCAGAGCGGAATAGAGATAAACGCATGCAAATAACCGGATAAACGGTAATTTAGCTAAATTAATTGTAAATGCGCGTGAATATTGCAATTTCACTACAACATCGTAAGGCAAGTAGGTATTAAAATTTATTCCTAAATTTGACCTAAGTTGATACTTCCGCCATTTGTTGAGTGGAGGATTTAATGACATATCCGGGTCATAATTAGAAGGTTAATCTATAATTTAGGTAAAATAGTAGTCTGCCTCGAACTGCAGTTTTCTGAGAACTCGCCATTTTCTTGCAAACTAGTTGGCCAATATAACAAGACCCTAATGATCTCCATAACCCCTTGATCGATCTTGCTCATGAAGGAACTCTCAAATTGTATTGAGCTCTACTACAACCCCAACAAATTTGATATAAATCAGAAAAACCGGCCAAGAGCGTCCGTCACAGTAAGTGTCCCCACTTTGAAAGCACGTCATTTCATTGTGATTTTGTAGAAATTACAGGTACAATAAACACCTGCTTATACGGTTAAACTACAAACTTAGTTCAGAAATTATTTTGTAATTTTTTTTCAAAAACTATTCAACCTATCAAGTTCAAAATAATTTTCCTAGACAGTTTTTATAAAGTTCTACTTTTGAAATTTTTTTCATATTTTTAATACTTATGGTTCAAAAGTTAGAGGGGGGGCACATTTTTTTTAACTTCTGGAGCGATTATTTCCGAAAATATTTACATTATCAAAAAATAATTTTAGTAAACCCCTATCATTTTTAAATACCTATCCAACAATATATCATAGGTTAGGGTTGAAATGAAAAAAAAAACACTCCCCACTTTATGTATAGGGGAGGTACCCTAATAAAAAAAAAATCCACTTTTTATTTTATCACTTTGTCGGCGTGATTGATATACATAAATATTATTACCAAATTTCAGCTTTCTAGTGCTAACGGTCACTGAAATTATCCGCGGACGGACGGACGGACGGACAGACATGGCAAAACTATAAGGGTTCCTAGTTGACTACGGAACCCCTAAAAGTGAAATGAAATGTGAATTCTTTTTCTTTCAAAGAAAAAGAATTTACCAAATCGGTCCAGCCGTCTCCGAATAATCGGTGAACATACATTAAAAAAAAATAAGCAAAAAAAAACAAAGGTCCCGACGAACTGATAACGTCCTCCTTCGAAATCTTGAAGTCGGTTGAAAATCACGACTGGTATCCTAAAAATTCCGATGGTATCCGAAAAAAAGAATTCCGAAAAACCGATCGGGTTTTTAGCGATTCGGTAATACGAATACGTTTTTTAAATATTCGCAATAATGAAATTCGTGATTGCGCCATTTGTCGACATCTTGGCGGATCCTAGCTACTCGTATAAGCACTAAATAAGCAGACAAAGCCGTCACTGTCCTTACCGATGTAGGTTTGTTAGTTAAGTACCTGTTGTCCCTCAAAGCGGAAATAGACCCCGCGTAGCGGGATTTCGTCGACTACATACGTCTTGGCGGGTCCTAGCTATGCACCAAATAAGCTGACAAAGACGTCACTGCCCTTACCGATGTACGTTTTCAACCGACTTCAAGATTTCGAAGGAGGAGGTTATCAATTCGTCGGGATCTTTGTTTTTGCTTTTTTTTATGTATGTTCACCGATTATTCGGAGACGGCTGGACCGATTTGGAAAATTATGTTTTTGTTTGAAAGAGTATACTTCACAGTTGGTCCCATTGTAACCAGGTCAGGATCTGATGATGGGATCCTGGAGAAAACGAGGGAACTCTTCAACTATTATAGGCACACCTATAGTGATTTGAATATTTTTTACAGCATCTCGAGCGTTTGCTTTTGGAAAGGTGGATGCTAAGTGAATTCAGTTCTTTTTTGTTTAAAATTATTTATTTAAAATTGGGTGTGTCGTGGACCCCACTGGGTAACCATTTTAGCCCACCTGTCCGGGTGCATGCGGCAGATATGTCCAGCCCAGTCCTACTTCAACTTAGTGGTCTTGGCATTGATGACGCGCGCCGAAGTGCAGGCAGACCAAAGAGGAGATGGCGGGACGACCTGGACGCTTTTTACACAGAATGGTGGCAAAATTCAAACGACCGGGTTGAGTGGAGAAAAAAAGGGGAGGCCTTTGCCCAGCAGTGGGACACTAACACAGGCTAATAGAAAAATTTAAAAAAATTAAATTAATAATATTATCTTTCATATTAGAATACTAAGTGTTATAAATGATATTTGTGCCTATTTCGATATAGGTGCATAATATTAATATGTTAGACCATAATATTAATATTAGTATGTTAGACCCATTAGTAAAAGTAGTTAGTAGAAAAAAATATTTATTTATTAAAAATAGATTAATTAATTCATCGCTCCTTATTCATTCGGACGGAGATAACGTTATTTAGAATTGAAAAATTTGGAAATTATGGTGAATCGGAATCAGAATTAATAACTTCGGGCTCATGACAATTCGGCATTCGTTGTTTCAAAATTCAGAAATATTGCTTTCGGTGTTTAATTGCATCGGAATTTTTAGATTCGGTATTGTATGGTTCGGGATTAAAAAAATAGGGTTTTTGGATATTCGGAAATTTAAATAATCGTGCTTTAATTGTACGTAATTTTAACGATCGGAATTTTAATGGACGGGCATTACAAAATCGGTATTTTAAAATCGGTGAAAAGTTTTTTCGGGATTAAGTAGTGTACCCGACAGATTACCATATTTATGATATGAGGATTTACATCGCTGCTGTAGGTATCACCACTTCTGCCGAAAACCAGAAGCAAATTGATCGAGGGCTGGAAGTAATGGGTACATTCGTTTGTATGAATAAACTAACAACCAAACGGCCTCTCACCCTATATCAGTGACATGGCGTTAAAAATATTAATAGGGAAGCCGAAACTAATTTGGATTCTTCACGAGCCGTAGTTAAACTCTACAACTGGTTGAAAATTAGACAAACTGATAGGAATCGGGTTCAATAGACGTGACGCCGCTGACCTGCAATAGTAATAATAATAATAAATACTCTTTATTGCACACCTCATACAGTTACAAGCACAAATTTTACAATTAGATAAATTTAGGTAGAGGTAACAACAGGCGGGCTTATCGCTAATGAGCGATTTCTTCCAGACAACCTTTGGGTAGTGGAGACTAGAGAAAAACAATAAGCAGTAGGTGGTGCATAGACACAAAAGAGACGAAATAGATAACACAGCACATTCATATGAATATACATACTTAAATAAATACAAAATAAATATACATATACGTACATATATACATATATAATACACACAGTAAGAAACAACAGTGTCAACTTAAAACCCTAAGGAAGAGATAAATAGTATTCCTTAAGTTGCGATTTAAAGCTACCAATAGATTGCGCGCGTTTTATGTTGAGAGGGAGAGAATTCCACAAACGAACGGCCTGGAACGTAAATGAGCAATTATAAAATTTGGAAGATGAAGATGGCACTTTTAGGAGCAATTTTTGAGAGGATCTAATAGAATTAAGATAAGAGAAACGCTCTTTGAGGTAGCGGGGAGTTGCAGGGTTAAAAAGTATAGAAAAGAGTAAAGAAAGTATGTGAGAGTTACGGCGGTGACGGATAGGGAGCCATTTGAGTTGAGAACGAAAACTAGAAACATGGTCGAATTTGCGTAATCCGAAAATGAACCGAATGCAGGCATTTTGAATACGCTCAAGCTTATTAAGTTGCTCCTCGGTTAGGTCTAAATAGGAGATATCTGCATAATCAAGAATGGGGAGAAGTAACGACTGAGCAAGCGCAATTTTAGTAGCAATTGGCAGGAAATTCCGGAGCCGTCTGAGAGACCCTATGGCAGCAAACATCTTCCTGCTCACTTCACTCACCTGAGGCACCCATGATAGACAACCATCCATGATTACGCCAAGATTTTTCACTTGGTTGGAAAAAGGAATTTGGATACCATCGAAGACTATCGGAGGGAGCCTGAGAAAGTCAATTTTGGAGATTTGTTTAGCGCTACACATCACAATTACCTGTGACTTTAGGGGGTTTACTTTTAAACCGTAATTTTGACTCCAATTTGATATGCGGAGCAGATCAAGATTCGTGGCTTCTATAACTGAATTGAGATCGCTATGCATACCCTGCGAATATATTTGAAGGTCGTCGGCATAGAGGTGATACGAAGAGGAGAGATCAAGAGTTATGGAATTAATGAAGATAGAAAATAAAAGAGGAGACAGCACACCACCCTGTGGAACACCAGCTGATGTGCTGCACCAGGAAGAACACGAAGAATCTAGTTTTATTCTTTGCCGACGACCAACCAAATAGCTGCGGAACCAGTCAATCGCTGCAGCCGATATGTTAAGAGACTCTAAGAACGCGAGCAAAATGTCAAAATCGACCGTATTAAAGGCATTACTGAAATCTAGAAGTGCAAGAACTGTAAGCTTCTGGTCATTCATACCCAAACGGATGTCATCGGTAACCTTGACAAGAGCCGAGGTAGTACTGTGGCCCGGACGAAAACCAGATTGAAATGGGTTTAGGAGGTCATTTCTATTCAGGAAGGAAGTTAGTTGCTGATGCACTAGCCGTTCGAGGACTTTGGATAGGAAAGGAAGAATGGAGATGGGGCGATAGTCAGAGAAGGAACTGGGGTTGGATTTTTTTGGTAAAGGAATAATATTGGCATCCTTCCACAGACTGGGAAAAGTACTTGATGAAATGGAAAAATTCAGAATACCGGTGATAATAGGAACAAACAAATCAAGGAGAGGGAGTATCATATTTCGGCTAACACAGTCAACACCAACGGCGTTAGAAGTGATATTCAATATACCCTTCCTAACATCACTCTCACAGAAATGGCTAAAATAGAAAGAAGAGAAATCTAAGGCAGGAAGTGATGAAAGATGATGAAGTGAGTTAGATTTCTTAGGACCACTGAAACAGGTGGACAATGAAAAATGCTGGTTAAGCTGGTCAACGCTAATATTGTTTAAATTGGTTGCCTGTTGAGATTTTCCAACTCCGAGACCTTTCAAAAATTTCCACACTTTGGCTGGATTTCCATCTTCAACAGAACTGTGAATATGACGCCTCTGAGCATCTCGACATATAGTGCTACAGCGATTGCGCAGGGTATGATATTTAAGTTTATTTTTCTCAGAGTTGTTAGCCTTATACTTAGATTTAGATTGATTCTTCCTCTCTATAAGGGCTTTAATATCCTTAGTGAGCCAAGGAGCAGGGAGATGCTTGACTTTTATTGCACGAACAGGAGCGTGAGCGTCATAAAGTTGTATGAGGAGCGAATTAAAGAGAGAAACTTGATCGTCTACCGAACCCGCTCCGCCGATAGTATAGTATCCCGCAAAATTTGTATGACAACAACCTTATTTATAAGAGATCATGTCATATATTTTCGATCGTGTCCTAGGAGCGTGTCATATACGAGTATTATCGCGGCATTAGTCGAGCGAAATACTGTTACAAGTGACTGTACCCGTTTCGGGGGAAAATAGTTAATTTTGAACAGGATAACGCGATTAACTTAACGGGCATTACAAGTTAAATAAGAGGCATCTAGTGAAAATAGACACTGATAATTGTGATAATATTTTTCGTCAGTGTATTGACCATTATGCATAGGAACTATTAGATCCTTAGTGTATTGTGAATTAATGTTATGTAAGACTATAATAACAAGCCTCCCGAACAAGCCGGTTTCCGAAGAGGCTTTAGTACCGTAGACCACATCCATACGCTCCGTCAGGTTATACAGAAGACTGAGGAGTATAACCTGCCCCTCTGCTTAGCGTTCGTGGACTACGAGAAAGCCTTCGATTCGATCGAAACCTGGGCTGTACTACAATCTCTCCAAAGGTGCCAAGTAGACTATCGCTATATCGAAGTGCTGAAGTGTTTGTACGAGAACGCCACTATGTCAGTCCGACTCCAGGACCAGAACTCGAAGCCTATTCCGTTGCAGCGGGGAGTCAGGCAAGGAGATGTTATTTCTCCTAAACTGTTTACCGCTGCACTGGAGGATGTTTTCAAGACTCTGGACTGGAGAAGGCTAGGCATCAACATAAACGGCGAGTACATCACTCACCTTCGGTTTGCTGACGATATAGTAGTATTGGCTGAGACCATGGAGGATTTGAGTACAATGCTCGGTGACCTCAGTAAAGCCTCCGAGCGAGTTGGTCGAAGACGAAGATCATGTCAAATGCCCATGTAGCACCAACTCACGTTACAATCGGAGACTTTACACTCGAAGTTGTGGACGATTATTTATACCTAGGACAGACTGTCCAGTTAGGTAGATCCAACTTCGAGAGCAAGGTTGGGCAGCGTTCTGGAAGCTACGGCACATCTTTTTGTCCAATATTCCGCAGTGTCTCAAGACGAAAGTCTTTAACCAGTGTGTGTTGCCAGTGATGACATATGGCACTGAAACGTAGTCGCTCACTATGGGCCTCATAAGAAGGCTCAAAGTCACCCAAAGGGCAATGGAGAGGGCTATGCTTGGAGTCTCTCTGCGTGATCGCATCAGAAATGAGGTCATCCGCAGCAGAACCAAAGTAACCGATGTAGCCCTCCGAATTGCTAAACTGAAGTGGCAATGGGCGGGGCACATTGCACGTAGAACCGATGGCCGTTGGGGCGGAAAGGTTCTTGAGTGGCGACCACGAACTGGAAGGCGCAGCGTCGGTAGACCCCCCACAAGGTGGACTGATGACCTGGTAAAGGTCGCGGGAGTCCGCTGGATGCGGGTGGCGCAGGACCGGTCATTGTGGCACTCTTTGGGGGAGGCCTATGTTCAGCAGTGGACGTCTTTCGGCTGATATGATGATGATGATGATGATGATGATGAAGACTATAATGTAACGTTCATTGGTAATTTTCAATTAATAGTAACGTTAGTTTTATTTTTTATTGTCCATTGATCTTTGAAACTTAATTGGGTTAAATACACTCGTGTGTGGTTTTATCTAGACACGCGGCAGCGTGTCAAGCCAAGTTCAAGCAAAGGAACTGGCTAGCCAGCGCCAAGTGTATATTACACGAACCACTTGGTGTCACTTTTGACCCTTCTATAACTCAAAACCTCTTTAACGTAAACACATAAAACTACGTGTGTTTAATTATATTCATAAGGACATCTAGAAGCCCAAATTTCATGAAGCTAGCTCAAACGGTTATAAAGATATGAAGGTCAAAAAGTCGTAAATTTTAGCACTGACTGACTGACTGACATATAGTACCTAAATCTAACCTACTTCCAGATGACCTAGAAGGATGAAATTTGGAATCCAGCTCGGTAATTGTGTGTAAGCGTAGGAAAAATCTAAAAATAAAAAAAAGTTAAAAAATAGGGGGGTCCGAAAACAATTTTTTTTTAAATTGTATCGTTGGAACCGTTACAAGCAGATATATGAAACTATCCCAATATATGTATTACTATATTTGCTATATAACAGAAATATAAAAATAAAGTTAAGTCAAAAAATAAGTGGTGTCCCCATACAAAAAACTTGTAATACGCGCTAAACGACCGGCCAACGGTGTGTCGTCGGCGGCGCGCGACGCCACATAATAGTCAAATCTAACCTACTTTAAGATCTCACATTTTTAAATAACAGTATAGGTATCCAATAAAGCAAAGAAATAGAGTTTAATACTTGTTCATAATGTTATTTTGTTCCTATAAATACATATTTGGATTTTGCATAGAACTTGGCACTCATTTAGATCTTCATTCTTTTTGCGGCGAAACCCACAGCCAAGCATAATTTTTGTATTGAACTTGGCTCTCCTTTTTTACATTTATGTTTTTGGTGGGATATTTATCACACGAGTGTTTTAAGGCCTAATTACGTACAGTTGCATACATTGCTTTATCTACACACATATTATAAATCCTAAATGACGTGTCCGGAAACCATTAGATTTTAGAATGACCGCCATTGCACCGCCATAAGCCAACTCGATTGTGCCGGCGGCCGGGGGGGCGCGTGCCGGCAGTCGGGGAAGAGGGCTAGACAAACTTATCATAGTGAAATCGGTTGTTGTAATGCTGGCCATTGCCTACCGTTTTTGAACACATTTTAGAGGACTTACAATAAATTACATATATAGATAAAATAAATTAATAAATATTGGGACAACCTTACACAAACCGACCGAGTCTCATAGTAAGCTTGTCTTGTGTGCATTTACAACCCACCCGGCCTAACAAGTTCATCATATGAATAAACCTACAAAAACTACTATTATTGGACCAAATTGTTACCTCAAACAATATCGTTATGTTATGACATTTAATTGTTTCGGAATTTCTATTATAACTCTCATGATGGCTATCTAGTGAGAGGCAGCGCGTTATTATTCAAGAAAGTATGGCCCATTATGCAATATATATTGTTATAATTGGAACAATAATATGGACTAGACTTTGAATTTAAACGCTTAAATGCACTAAATAACTTGTCACTTCAAAGTAAATCTTAAACTTAAACATATAGAGGCCAATTTTGATTAGATATCGATTTTGAATAGATGCTCTTCCGATCTTAGGATAGGACATGTTTTGAAAGGATTTTGTTTGCGAGGCATCTACCGATTGTTATTTTCAACAGGATTATCATTATCGATTATGTTCACAACTGCAACCAGTGTTGGCCGAACGTTAGTGTAATTGAAAATTAAAAATTGAAGATTGAAACACGTTAGTTAAAATCAAGGATGATATAGACATGGATAGACAATACCCATACAAAATCGCGTTCTCTTTTCAGGTTAAAGCACTAGCGTCATCTATCGGTCACACCAGACACTAAATCCTAGTTTCCAATACTTTGTTCGTCGCTTAACGCTGACAGAATAACTCGACTCCAGACTCGACAGATGGCGCTGTGGCACTGTGTACCGAAAACAGACGTATAGCCTGAACGTGATTTTGTACAGGCATTGTCAATCCATGTCTTAATCATCCTTGGTTAAAATTGCACACTAATAGTTTAATGCAAATTGATTTCAATTAGAATTGAAATTAATTGTAACTAACGTGTTAATCCTTTGCGAATAACTAATAAATAATTGAAGATATTTAATTTTTAGTCTTTCTCAAAAATTTAAACATTAATATAATTTTTAGTGTAGTTTGAATTGGTAATTGACATTAATAATTTACCTAACTAAACGCGAATTTAGGTTAAGCTACGAGGTTTTGATTTGACTCTGGCCTCGGGGGCTTGTATTGTATGGTATGGTATGGTATGGTATGGTATGGTATGGTATGGTATGGTATGGTATGGTATGGTATGGTAAAGTATGGTATGGTATGGTATGATAAAGTATGGTATGGTATGGTATGATATGGTATGGTATGGTATGGTAAAGTATGGTATGGTAAAGTATGGTATGGTAAAGTATGGTACGGTAAAGTATGGTATGGTAAAGTATGGTATGGTATGGTAAAGTATGGTATGGTATGGTATGGTATGGTATGGTATGGTATGGTATGGTATGGTAAATTATGGTATGGTAAAGTATGGTATGGTAAAGTATGGTATGGTAAAGTATGGTATGGTATGGTAATGTATGGTATGGTAAAGTATGGTATGGTAAGGTATGTTAAGGTATGATAAAGTATGGTATGGTAAAGTATGGTATGGTATGGTATGGTATGGTAAAGTATGGTATGGTAAAGTATGGTATGGTATGGTATGGTATGGTATGGTATGGTATACATACCATACCATACCATACTTTACCATACCATACCATACCATACTTTACCATACCATACCATACCATATCATAACCACATGATTTGTTTGCACGATTGGACGATTGATGACCGAGTGCAAGAGAGTGATCGAACGAGAGATGCCTGCGAGTAGTATTGAATAGTTTTTTGTAAATTTTAATATTAATTTATTTGTAATAAAATCATTACTGTCTGAATTTGTGCCACTTTGGCGTTAGCTGTTAAGGTAGAAATGTATTTATTTAACAATAAACAATAAACAATACCATACTTTACCATACTTTACCATACCATACTTTACCATACCTTACCATACCTTACCATACCATACCATACCATACCATACCATACTATACCATACCATACTTTACCATACCTTACCATACCTTACCATACTTACCATACCATACTTTACCATACCATACCATACCATACCATACTTTACCATACTTTACCATACCATACTTTACCATACCTTACTATACCTTACCATTCCATACCATACCATACCATACTTTTGCATACCTTAGCATACCTTACCATACCATACCTTCCCATACCATACCTTACCATACCATACTTTACCATACCATACTTTACCATGCCATACTTTACCATGCCATACTTTACCATACCATACCATACCATACCATACCATACCATACCATACCATACTTTACCATACTTTACCATACCTTACCATACCTTACCTTACCATACCATACCATACTATGCCATACCATAATTTACCATACCTTACCATACCTTACCATACCATACCTTACCATACCTTACCGTACCATACCATACCATACCATACTTTACCATACTTTACCATACCATACTTTACCATACCTTACCATACCTTACCATACCGTACCGTACCGTACCGTACCGTACCGTACCGTACCGTACCGTACCGTACCGTACCGTACCGTACCATACCATACCATCAGTACAAGTCGAATGAGCCCAAACAGCATGAGTCTATGATGCGCCAAACCCGAGATCCAGTAGGGATCCCCAGGGTCCAGCATGAGGTCCAGATTTTGATACCGGTACCATCTGCTCATCAGTACAAGTCGAATGAGCCCAAACAGCATGAGTCTGTGATGCGCCAAACCGGAGATCCAGTAGGGATCCCCAGGGTCCAACATGAGCTCCAGATTTTGATACCGGTACCATCTGCTCATCAGTACAAGTCGAATGAGCCCAAACAGCATGAGTCTATGATGCGCCAAACCCGAGATCCAGTAGGGATCCCCAGGGTCCAGCATGAGCTCCAGATTTTGATACTGGTACCATCTGCTCATCAGTACAAGTCGAATGAGCCCAAACAGCATGAGTCTATGATGCGCCAAACCCGAGATTCAGTAGGGATCCCCAGGGTCCAGCATGAGCTCCAGATTTTGATACCGGTATCATCTGCTCATCAGTACAAGTTGAATGAGCCCAAACAGCATGAGTCTATGATGCGCCAAACCCGAGATCCAGTAGGTAGCCCTAGGGTCCAGCATGAGCTCCATCTTGTGATATTGGTCCCGACTTCCGAACCCGAGATGCAGTTTTAAAATTAATTATTAGTGTAAGACAGGATTAATTTAGTTACACTAACGTTAATCTAATTAACTGTAATTCTTGTTACCACACAGCGCAGCGGCTCATTGCACCGCGTCCCCCGCGTACCTCACCGCCTATAGTGATAACAAAGCGAGTTTTTAACTGCAAAAATAAAACGTCCTTTGTAATCGCACTTGAGTCCATAGACTGGCAGGAAATAGTGGCCAAATATAGCGGCGAGTGTGAAGAATTTGCAAACAGAATCATCAATATACTTAAATTCCTACTTGATATCCACATTCCATTGAAAAGTATAACAATACAGCACAAACACAATCCATGGATAGATAGTGAAATTCAAAATTTAAAAGCACTCGCTTTTAATTTTATAGAACTTACAAAAAATACCCTAGTAATGTCACCTTACATGAAGTCTCAAATAAGATCGTTAAAACTTACAACGTTAAATTAAAAAGTAAACGTACCGACTATTTTAATTCCTTAATAACTAACAACCCCAACAAAGGCAAAGCCATGTGGAGGGCCATTAACACCGAGTTAGCTCGGGCGCCCCGCGAGCGTGTCGACTACACCGAGCTGCTTGTGGACAGCACCGGTCGCCCGTTTGCGACCAAACAGCTCGCAGTGGACGCGCTCAACCACGAGTTCGTGTCGGCAGCCTCCGCATGTGGAGCACCCGCTGCGGATCGCTACCGCTGCATCGCAACCATATTAGAAAGAACAGCCGCCAGTGATTGCTCAGTAAGATTAAAACCTTTCACCACCGATGAAATCGTTAATTTGTTTAAAAACTCCATTGCGGGTAAAAACAGCACCAACGTTTACGGTTTATCTGCCAACCTCCTTAAGCAATCCAGCCCCTCCATTAGCTTTGCTCTGTCTCAACTATTTAACAGATGTATGAGGTCTGGTGTGTACCCGGAATGTTTAAAAAAGGTAAAAATATGTCCACTTTATAAGGGTAAAGGTAAAAAAGCTGTTTTACATTCCTACCGCCCTATATCCCTAATCCCAGGCCCGAGCAAATGTTTTGAAGCAGGGTTAAACAAGAGACTACTAAGCTTCTGGACACCGAGAAACGCATTATCGAGCAGTCAATACGCTTACCGCCAAGGCCGGTCTACCACGGATCTGGTACGAGAAGTGGTTCACAGCGTGTTGACCGCCCGCGATGCAGAGATCCAAGTAGCCGTGATCTGCTGTGACCTCTCGCGTGCCTTCGACACGGCAAACCATGGACTCGTTGCCGACAAACTGGCCCACTACGGTATCCGAGGCCCGGCCAACAAACTTTTGTTGTCATTTATGACTAACAGAATAGTTGTTGTTGGCGATGGGGGAACTGTTGTGTCTTCGGAGCTCCAAAATATCATGGGCGTCCCACAAGGATCATGTCTCTCCAACACCCTGTTTAGCATTCTTCTAAACGATTTACCAAATGCCATAAATAGTGCTGAGCTGTTTATGTATGCCGACGACGTCACGGCAGTGGTCACCGCAACCACTGAACGGGAGTTGGAGAGAGCACTTAACCGCACAATAGAACAACTGTACCAGTGGTTCCGATCTAACGGCCTTGTCCTAAATAAAGACAAAACGTGCTTCCTGACCTTCAAGTTGAACGGCCATACAAGCCCAGCCTTGAGCGTGTGTGCGGGCGGGGCCCCTATACAGCACGTCCTGCACACGCCTCCTCGGTTTCCAACTCGACAAGGCACTTACGTGGCAGGCACACATTGACGAGATGTGCACAAAGTTAGGACGCGCGTGCTTTGCACTGCGCCGGCTGGCGAGCACCGCCGGAACAGGTGCCGTGCGAGAATGCTATTTTGCAACAGTACACTCGCACTTAACCTACGGCATTGAGCTATGGGCTCGCGCTTCCGACTGGAAGCGGGTATTTGCTATGCAAAGATGAGCTGTCCGCGCTGTAGCTGGCAAGCCAGTGGACGCCCCGGCACGGGATCTCTTTCGAGACCTAGGGATCATGACTCTGCCTTGCCTGTACATATTCCAAATGGCACTGTTTACTCACGAGCTCATTGATACATTCAAACGTAGAGGTATAAACACTAACTATCATATGCGTAGCAACAAGCACAAAGATAGGCTGGTGGCTGAAACACACAGACTCGCCAAGTCTCAGAAATCCATTTACTTCGTAGGACCCGCTATTTACAATCGTTTACCGGAAACTATACGGAATGCAGCTACAAACGCGGGTTTCGAAAATAATTTAAAAAAGTGGCTCTTAGAGCAGATATTCTTCGATTACGAAGACTACTTTAATCTACCTCTCCAATTATAATGTGAAGTTTTGTTTAACACGCGGGAGATATGATTAGATATAATAAAATTATGAAATAATTATGTAAAATGTTAGTTATTATATGTGACATGTAACTATTGTTATCAATAAAATATTTTGATTTTGATTTTTGATTTTTAAATTTTCGAGACGTTAGTGTAACTAATAGGTTAATTCTAATTGACGGTTAGTGTAATTGACAACGTCACAAAATCAATGCGAACTAATGTTAGTAAAAATTGATGTTAGTGTAATTGGAATTAATCTTCAATCTTATTGATCAATTTTCAATTCTAAATGAAATTAACGGCCAACACTGACTGCAACATTGATCGATTTAGATACATCGATTAGATTACGGCAAGGTATGCGCTTATAGATCTGACATCCAATTGTTATTCGGACAGACCTAGAATATGATGCTATTAATTGTTCATAAGAGTTAAGAAATAAGAACGTATGTTGCGACAGTTTTTGTTCAGACTAGGTCAGGAATAGGGAATGCAATAACCGATGAAATTTTATAACCGGTTATGTTGTCGGTTATGACCGAAAAATAACCAATATAACGGTTATTTTTGTTAATATTCGATAAAATAGATATTTTATCGAACGGGACTTAACCGCGTATATAATTTTAAAATTACCTTTGACGTACAAATACTAGTACCCGTACCCGTTAGTACAAATAAATATGTGTAAAAACCGTGAAAGTTTAAATCACTGTTTCGATAAAATAATCGTCAAAGAGTCAAAAATGGGTCTTCAATTCAAAAGAAAGTAAAAAAATTGTGGTTCAAGGTCAGCCGTACGAATTACTCAGGTGGTCACACTCGCTAAAAGGAGAGAAACCTGACATTATTATATTTATTATAATATAAATTATAGAAACCATAGTTCCAGACGAAAAACTATGATTTTATATCTTTTTCTGATATAATTTTAGGTCAAAATATAATTAAATAAATAACCGAAAGTAAGCGGACCCGGTTATTCGAATTTTCAATGATCGGATTTTTAATTTTGGCAGAATAACCGGTTATAACCGTTTATTTCGGTTTCGGTTATAACCGGTTTAAATTCCCTAGTCAGGAGCGCTGTATATTCGGTACACCGTGGAAATTACACACTACAAACTAAAAGTACTAGGTACAACGCAAACATTGATGCTAAATAGTTGGAATACTAGCGGAAGTCACTTATTGGCACCTTTTATTTATTAACTTCCGAATCGCTATGTATATCTGCGATTTTAATAGTACATTACGATACAAGTGTGCTAAGTTGATCATTACATACGAAGCGATACTGTGCGCACGAACGTATGTGAGTGCGCATAAGGAAGCTGAGCTTATGTAATGATCAAGCACACGCGTTTCATACGACGTTTTTCAACACACTTGCGAGGAAATAACAGAAAAGTATAATTAATAACTTTTGATAAACACATTAATTGTCAGAATGTTTACAGGATAGAGGTACTTACGAACCTAAGATAATTAAATTTAACTAACCTTTTTTGTGATGTTATTGAGTATCTGGAACTCTTTTTCAAATCATTTCATAAAATTAAAGACTTCACATTTATTGTGCAATAAATTATAGTATTTTTTCTTACGTATTGCTCACTAGATTTTTATGATGACATTTTACTAGTATGTATCACAATTTTGAAATATATCCAGAGGTTAAATTAACGCTAAAGTTGTCTTCTTATTCATTGAAAATATAATTTGTTTAAATTAATAAGACACGACGAGAAAAATCTAACAAATATACCTACAATGATTTGAGGTTAACTTATAAATGGCGCGCAATTTTCTTTTTTGGATGTGCGTGCAGCTTGAGGCAAAGGCGCGGACGTATAATACCAAACAGCCAATATTAAAACAGACAATTCGTGTTTAAAACGTAATTTATTGTGTATTACGAGTAATATAATAAGTTGAAATGATTCTATTCACAATCAGGATTGTATAATTTGTATTCTATCGTAAATGTGTATATTTTTAATATATTTACTTTTTTAGAAAGTAAACTCATAAAGAGTTAAAAAAAGTAAAGGTAATACCCGACTAAATTACAACGATTCGTCTGCGTACGTACAACTTGGTACTAGAGTACAAACGTCACTTGATCGGATTATTAAATTATTCCACTAGTTGGATAATTATTGTGAAATGCACGGGTGTTTAATATCTAGGATTATGAGCATAAAAGCGGTGGAATAAGAACCTCGTTACGAGCAGGTGTGTTGAAAAACGTTTTATTTATTTATTACTTAGCAGGGTTTTTAGAGAGTATTCTTGGACATATTTTATATATATATATATAAATACCTATGTCCTGTCCTGAGTCAGGACATAGGTATGTTAGGAGTGTCAGGCCCTGACACTCCTGACTGACTGACTGATCCACGCAGAGCCGAAACTACTGAAGCTAGAACGTTGAAAAAATTTAACCTCTAAGGCGTACAGAGCGCGTTGAAAGTTGGATAGGTGGGGTTTAAAATTTTAATTTAGAGATTTGAAACTTCGTTCGTTTACTGTTAATTAAAAAAATAAGTAAAAGTGATTTCAGCGTTTTTTGAAATCTTAGACATATTTTATATAAAGTAACTATGCTCGAGCGTTAGTTTAAATCCTGCGCTGGTAGCCTGGCTGTAGGTGCCAAGACGTCCAATCCGGAGGTCTCGGGTTCAAACCGCGGCTCGTTCCACTGAGTTTTTCGGAACTTATATACCTACGAAACATCATTTGATATTTATCAGTCGCTGTGAAGGAAAATGTCGCGAGGAAACCCGACCTAATCCCAAGAAGGCCTAGTTTCCCCTCTGGGTTGGAAGATGGCAGTCGCTTTATTGAAAAGAAAAGTAATGCCTATACCTACGTCAAAACATGGCATTAGGTTACGAACCCAAGGCTCAGGGAAAAACGCTAGGAGGATGATAGCTTAAGCGTTAATTTCTTATAAATCATTAAAATAAAAGTCGCAGTTCACGGCGTGCTTTTGTTTCAAGTCGTTTACAACAATTATTGGGCAATATGATGTCATCAGTCGGTATTGAAGCTCCGAGCGTCAGGGTCGGCCGATTGGCCTTTAGAATAGCGCGAACACAAGTGTTAGTTCTAAGAAATTGCGATCCTCGCTCCGGATCGTACCTGATTCAACAGATTTCCTTGGCAATTCAGCGTGGCAACGCTGCTAGTCATGGGGACTTTTGAGCCGGCTACGGTCCGGGGGGTCTGTATAATTAAGGTTTAATTTGTAAGTAGTTTTATTATTGACAAAGCCTGTGGCGCATTTTATCTAAGAAATTGCTTGATTAGGTACATGCTATAGCTTAGACAACCCCATTCAGACACTAGAGCTACTCTACCGATGAGGAAAATGATACGTGCTAACTCTTTTCAAAACCAGAGATGCCAGAGTCTATAGGTATAGAATTAACTCATGACCGCTCTACATTTTGTCGTCAATTAGTAAAAAGCCATGTTCACGTGTGCAAATCAAATTTAGTCTAGCAGCAGCCTCAGTTAATTAAAAATAAATACCTACTTATCGAACGAGCGGAGCGTAAGCGAAGTGAAGTTCTCACAGACAACTTCGAACACAACGGAACTGTAACCCGGCTACCCAGACGTCTGTGCATTTCGATGGCTTTTTGATTTTGAATAGTTGGTCCACGATAACTTTAGTATCTTTCTTCTGATCTTTATGAAATTTGGTGAGGTTGTAGCAATGATAAGTACAATTTGAGATTTCGTTTATGAGCAGGATCGCTCAAGGGGTTATGGAGCTAGAAGGCACGGAAAAATCATCGTAAGGGTCTTGTTATATTGGTCAACTCGTTTGCAAGGAAATAGTGAATTCTCAGTTTGAGGCGGACTACTAGTCTAATCGAACGAGCGGAGTGTAAGCAAAGTGAAGTTCTTACAGACAACTTCGGACACAACGGAACTGTCAGCTGACTACCTACTACCTAGACGTCTGTGCCAGGGATGTTGCGGATGTAGTTTTTTTGACATCCGCGGATGCGGATGCGGATATTATAAGGCTCACATCCGCGGATGCGGATGCGGATGCGGATGCGGATGTATCATTAGGCACTTAAAAAAATCATCAAAAATTACTTTTTTCACATTTTTTTATTAAATAAAACATACTTTTCATAGTATTTTAGTAATTAAACTTATATGTATAACGGTGCGTTATATTTTATGAATAGCAACTTGGCTGCCTTTTCCGGGTCCAGACGATTGCGTAAAGGGTCGTAAATAAGTCCCGCGGCACTAAATAATTGTTCACTAGGAACGCTGGCTGGTGGAGATGATAAATATTTTCGTGCTATATGAGATAACAGCTTAAACTCTTTATTTTCTTTCCACCACTTAAGAGGGTTCTCCGAAACATTTGTCCTTTTTTTGCTGCGGTATAACGATAACTCCTTTTTAAGGTCTGCTCCGGGACAAAATTACCACCGAAATATTACAAAAAAATACCAACTCGCAAATATAGTTTGAAAAAGAAACGCGAATATAACAAAACAAGCTAAGTATGATTGAATAGTATGAATCATTGTTTACGTAAAATGAACTATCAATTCCAATTTCCAAATTTTCCAATCATCAGAGAAATAAAAATAAACTTACCCGATTCGTCTTTTTTTTCTTGGTACTTTTTGTTAACTTCACCGCTGAATGAATTGAACTCGTCCGGGTGCATAGATTTCAAATGATTTTTTAATGAAGTGGTTGTACGTCCCTTCCGAGAATATGTTTTGAAACATATTGTACACTGAGATTTTTCTCGATCATTTTCGTATGGTTTAAAATAGGTCCATATCGCACTTTGGGTCGGCGGTGCCATTCTTTTTATTTAAATTAGCTCTTTTATAAACACTAACAACAGTCTTAAACGCAAATGCACACACACAAAGTCTTTTTATACCTTAATTTAGTTAATTTCACTCATATACGCAATTGTTTACTATTACTCACATTACACGCTTCACTCTGTAATTGCATCTCAATTCTAAAACGAAAACAAAACAAACTGGTCGCGTCTTGTCACTGTCCGCCATAGGCGCAAGCGGTCGATCAACGAATCACAATAACGTAACTAGATTCCTATTGGCTAAAGCCGAAAATTCCTAGCGCGTGCCCCGCTGCTACGTTGTTCCTGCAGCGACTTGTTCAACATCCGCATCCGCATCAGCTCCGCATTGATTTCATGCGGATGCGGATGTTGATGCGGATGTTGAATTTAATGCGGAACTTCCGCATTTGCGGATGCGGATGGGAATATCCGCAACACCCCTGGTCTGTGCATATCGATGGCTTTTTGAATTTGAATAGTTGTTCCGCGAAAACTTCTTTATCGTTTTTCTGATCTTACAAAAGATAAGTGTACTTATATTTGAGAGTTCGTTTATGAGCAGGATCGATTAAGGGGTTATGGAGTTAGAAGGCGCGAGACGATCTTCATAAGGGTCTTGTTATATTGGTCCACTCGTCTGCAAGTAAATCGCGAGTTCTCAGTCCGAGGCGGACTACTAAATAGTAGTAATAATCATGTTGAATGTATCACCAGAATCATCACTTACTTTTTCAGAATATCACATCGGGCAAACCGATTCAGTAGGTATGAGATAAATAGACACATGCACATAAACTCTCATTATATTAAATAAAACGCGTGTAACGCGTCCTTTAATCCATAACCATACGAGTAGTAGTTATAGTCTGGCAAACCATTTCTGTCAGTAGAAAAGCGCGGCAAATTCAAAATACGTACATGTGGCAACACTGTGTGATGAGACACCGTAACTCGCGACGAACATTTTAATTCACATTGAATTTGTTTCTTGTGCATTTCACTCTCTCATCTTAAGCGCGAGAGAGATAAAACTCCTGCAGCGTTCTAAATTGAATTTAAATTCGTTTTTAAGGCATATGTCAATTGCCTCATTTGCCTCAACCAGATTATCTGTTGCATTTGATGACAGATTACACAAAATATATCCGTCTCCTTTTTACACACCGTAAATGTCACCTATTGCAAGGGGCGGTCATACCAAATAAAATTAAAAACGTAGAATTTAATTATCATTGCTGATTTTTCACTAATTCTTAGTGTTGTCATACTTTTGTTCGCTGTACATTGCTACTGCGTTCGTTGGCTGGCCAGACTAATGTCATATGTACAAGTACCTATACGTAAATAAACGTCTGCTGGCTACAGGCAACAAAAATCATAGGTAAAAAAAATTGTACATACTATTTTGGCAATTTTTTTTACATCGACCATAACCGCAATTGACTTTTGACACAACTGTACCAATAAGTTTTCAACCGCAGAAAAATTATGCGTCCAAACATTTACCTTAACATGATGTTTTGCTCGTGAAGAGGACATCGGTGCTAATGATACATTTGACATATTTAAATCTCAGCGGGACGAGCTTTTAATGACTTTATGACAACATGAGTGACTGAGTGTTACCTTCCACAGTATGTGTACCTACAGCAGCCATTTATTTTTATTTTATTTTATTTTTATTGTAAAAAATGTTGACATGACATAACAGTTACATTACCAATGCGTCACGAAACTTAGACTAACAAACTAGAAATATGTACATTAAGTAACTCAAATAACTGGTAACAAACAAACAGATTATATAGGAACAGTAGAGCACCTATCATCCATCGCCTCACAGAATTTCAGACATTCATTACACACTGCCGCCCATCGCCAAGCAAACAAGTCGCACTCCGGTGTTGATGGGCGGAGCGCATTCAGCTGTGAGAGAGCTCGGGGCAGCGGCGAGTTCCTGCACGAGCACGACACTGTGCGCGCCGACCGCCGACGGCACGGCCGACAGGCTGCGCTGCGGCGCCGCGGTCTGAGGGCAATCCTGGGCACGTCCGGATCCGGAACAAACAGTCGTACGAGACGCGGCGCTCTACGAGTTCAGGACAGTCCGACTCGCCACGCAAGACACGACATGCTGCAATTAGCAAATGGTAATTTCGCCTGGCTTGGGAGCCGAGTAGGAATTTTGTTGGGTAAAGATACGGGTAAAATCCGAACATTTTCTTATAAAGAAATCTTAAGACGGAGAAATTTATAGACGGAGAGCTAGCCACGTCAGATATGACACAATAATGAGAGCGACGAAACCCCTCTCGTTAGTTTGCTATACTATGCTTATTTCTAGATCCGGACATCTGGCAGCTGTAAAGTGGTGGAGGTCAAAAAATGCAAACCACTTTAAGAATACAAATGCTCGAGTTCTGGTTTTGATGCAGTATTATGAAAAATTATATAAATAATTAGATCATGTTATTGCCAATAATTTCTGACGGGGGAAAGTAGTCCAAAACGACGTATAATATAATTCATAGTTTGTCGCCTACTGTTTCTGTTTCCGAAATATTACGCAATGTTTTTTGTTCTAATGTTAAAATATAGGCCCCGTCCTCTATCTAGACACGCGGCAGCGTGTCAAGCCAAGTTCAAGCAAAGGAACTGGCTAGCCAGCGCCAAGTGTATATTACACGAACCACTTGGTGCCACTTTTGACCCTTCTATAACTCAAAACCTCTTTAACGTAAACACATAAAACTACGTGTGTTTAATTATATCCATAAGGATATCTAAAAGCCCAAATTTCATGAAGCTAGCTCAAACGGTTATAATGATATGAAGGTCAAAAAGTCGTAAATTTTAGCACTGACTGACTGACTGACATATAGTACCTAAATCTAACCTACTTCCAGATGACCTAGAAGGATGAAATTTAGAATCCAGCTCGGTAATTGTGTGTAAGCGTAGGAAAAAATCTAAAAATAAAATAAAGTTAAAAAATAGGGGGGGGGGACCCCATACAATTTTTTTTTTAAATTGTATTGTTGGAACCTTTACAAGCAGATATTTGAAACTATCCCATTACATGTATTATTATATTTGCTATATAACAGAAATATAAAAATAAAGTCAAGTCAAAAAATAAGTAAACTTAGTCTGGACAGCGCTCTTCTCGACATAGGCACTTCGATATTTAGCAGAGGACAGGCCTACGTTCTGACTCGGACTTACATTCAAGAGAATGTAGACAATAGCATAAAAAAGAAAACCATGCAGCGGAAACGCAAGAAAAAACATTAAATCTCAATACCTGCCTTGTTTTCTTTACAAAAAGTAATGATATCCCACCAAAAACATAAATGTAAAAAAGGAGAGCCAAGTTCAATACAAAAATTATGATTGGCTGTGGGCTTCGCCGCAAAAAAGTTTTTATCAGAATTAAAATATATATATATATGTTGAATAACTTTATAAAATGACTGATGTAATGAAAACTGGCCAAGTCAAATCTAACCTACTTTAAGATCTCACATTTTTAAATAACAGCAATTGTTATAGGTATCCAATAAAGCAAAGAAATAGAGTTTAATACTTGTTCATAATGTTATTTTGTTCCTATAAATACATATTTGGATTTTGCATAGAACTTGGCACTCATATAGATCTCCATTCTTTTTGCGGCGAAGCCCACAGCCAAGCATAATATTTGTATTGAACTTGGCTCTCCTTTTTTACATTTATGTTTTTGGTGGTAAATAAGATGACTTCGGCCGTTTTCACTTATTTGGGTATTACTTTTTTCCTTGGGTAAAACTTTGCTAGTCTGTCACTCTGACATCCACCCATTAAAAGCTGCCAGATGCCCGAATCTAGCAATAAGAATAGTAATGCAATCTTACTAGATGGGTTTCATTGCTCTCATTATTGTGTCATATCTACTCAAGCTACTACTAGATATAGAAAAAACAGTTTTATATGCAGGGCAGGCATGAGTTTAAATAAAGTTCTTATAAATTGTGATATCGACATATATAGTGATAGCATACCAGAAATAAAAAATAATTTAATTAGGTACTTCATGGGTGACAACAATTGTGGCGCGGGTTAGGTTAGGTCTCGGTGCATTATTGAATGTGTACTAACAGGTTTTTTCTTCTTTCTTCACTTTTCATTTATCTTTGTAAATATTAATCATGTATATTTATAGATCATCTGTTCTTATGCTTTAGGAACTTGCATGTGTATTAAGTTGGGCAAAAACTTTTGTAATATATTTTGTTTCTATAAGTGAGAACCTATAATTGGCTTTGTGATTCTATTGTAATTTATGTATACTGTATAGCGCTGTTGGTTTTCCATTTATCAAAATAGAATAAAATAAAAATAAAATATCTGACGTGGCCAGCTCTTAAGACCATTAAGGTAGCCAAAAATGAACTGTATTCCCGTTGGCTGTCAGGTTTTGGTACCCAACCAATCCTCCCTGATGGATTTGGAACCTCTCAGATTTATTTAATTTTGTGGATTTTTGTAAGTCCATTGAGCGGCGGTGGGTAATGGCCCCAAAAATCCAAAAATCAAATCAATCAGAGGTTCCAAATCCATCTAGGGAGGATCGGTTGGGTCCCAAAACCTTACAGCCAACGGGAAGACAGTTCTTTTTTGGCTACCGTGTATACGCAAACAAGTAAAATTGAAGTGTTATGCATAGGGTTGCCAGGTGTCCGGACATGTTTGGCTTTTTACGGGTTGTCCGGCCAAATAATTCCTCGTCCAGCCTGTCCAGCTTTTGTTAGGCTTTTGTCTGACTAACGCTACGCGCCAGTCACGCCAGTGGCACGATTCGAAAGACCAGCGTAGCGTATGCAAAAAAGGCATGTCCGGCTTTTGGGATCATCAAATGTCCAGCTAAATTAAGCGCGGAGTCTGGCTTTTTCATTTTTGGGCCTGGTAACCCTAGTTGTGCAAGTTTTGTGATGAAATTAAAGCACTTAAGAGCGTGGATGTGGCATGATCTCAAGGGGCATAGTCAGGTTTCATGTGAAGATAATGGTTTTCTCCTGTATATCATAATTAGGTATATACAGGGGTATAAAGTTAGGCGATATTTTTAAACAGTTTGTATATAGGGCAGCTGCTAGCTCTTGTGCAGCGATGCCTAGGGCATGCAAATATCGGACGATTCTCAATACCGGTATTGAATCCGATATTAGGGCTCAATACCGGAATTCCGGTATTAATACCGGTATTGGAGGTGACTATTAAAAACGTTATTTAAAGGCTAAAATCAGTTAAAAACTCAATCAACCTTAACAGTTAATCATATTTTGTTGAATTTATTAGCTGCAACTTGTTAATATTCATTTCATATAAATACAGTCGTCTTGAAAGATGATTTTTGGCCTTTTAAATTTGTGGTCCAGCAACTGGGTACATAACTTTTTATATAATTTCATATCATACCTATATTCTAGTATTACATATCGTTGTTTTGTGCAAGGTAATAAATAGCGTTTTTAATAACGTTAATAACAACGTTTTTTTTTAATACCACGACGGTGGCAAACAAGCATACGGCCCGCTTGATGGTAAGCAGTTACCGTAGCCTAGTGGACGCCTGCAACCCCAGAGGATTCACACGCGGGTCGCCTACCCTTTAAGAACCTATACACTCCTTTTTTGAAGAACCTCATACTGTAGCTGGGAAAGCCTCGGCAGGGAGTTTATTCCACAGCCGCAGCGTTCGTTGGAGGAAATTCTTCTTAAACCGTACGGTGCGTGACCCACTAGGCTCCAGGGTGTGAGGATGACCACCCTGGTGGAAAGGTGCGGTGATAAAGCTGATGTTCAGTTATTAATTGAAAATTTTTATGTAATTCTAGATAGAATGAATCTAAATTTTTAAAATTTACATTGAGTCTAACTATAATACAGTGGCCATATTAATCATTGTGTCTAAATGATGTCATAAATGTTATTTTTAGGGTTCCGTACCTCGAAAGGAAAAAACGGAACCCTTATAGGATCACTTTGTTGTCTGTCTGTCTGTCTGTCTGTCTGTCTGTCTGTCAAGACCATTTTTCTCAGGAACGCGTGGAGGTATCAAACTGAAACTTATATCAAATACTCAGGCCTATTGTCCCTTGGAGTTGTGAAAAAATCAAACTTAAAAGCCAACGCAATCAAAAAATACAGTCATTTATGCTGCAAATTTTAGAGTTTTTCAGCACTCGCAAAACCTACGGGGTACATTCCGTGAACTCAGAAACTTGAAATTTGGCACGAAGCAACGTCATATAGCATAGACAATGGAAAAATTACAAAAAGTAGATATTTTTAGTAAAATCATACAAAAAATATTTTTTTTAATTTTAAACTACCTTTTTCCTCGTAAACGCGTGGAGGTATTAAATTGAAACTCATGTCAAATACTCAGGGCTATAGGACCTTTCAGATGTAGTAAAATCAAACTTTTATGTCAACGCAATCAAAAGAAATAGCAATTTAAGTCGCATATTTTGAAACTGAGTTCTCGCAAGAAACTCAAAACCTAAAGGGTACTTCCCGTAAACTCAGAAACTTGAAACTTGGCACGAAGAAACTTCATATAGCACAGACAAAGGAAAAATTACGAAAAGTAGACATTTTTAGTAAATTGATACAAAAAATATTTTTTTCAATTTTAAACTTACTACCTTTTTCCTCGTAAACGCGTAGAGGTATTAAATTGAAATTAGTAATAAAAATACTACAACTTTCGCTTGTTATATGTTTGTACGGAACCGTCGGTGTGCGAGTCCGACTCGCACTTGTCCGGTTTTTTAATTGAATACGTATTAAATCTATAAAATTACATACGAATGTAGGTGCCTTTATAATTGGTTTGGTGGTTTAGTTAAAGGTTTAGTTAGAGTTATTCGATAACGGACATTCAACAGAACCTTAAACTAAAATTTTCAGATGTAAGTTTCGCACGTCTTTGACCTAAACAAACAGATATCATCGGTGAATCTGTCATTACATAGTTAACAAAACTATTCAAATCTTGTTTTCTTCAAGCTTCGATTGATTACTTCAATATGAGAAAACACATTAGATAGGTTGGTACTTAATAAGTAGTACAAGTACGTGCAAGGGTCTACGAAATTTTCTTACTGATATTTTAACTGTATTTTTTTCTACGGATAATGATACATTACGCTGTGTAAAAATAAATTCTGTAAAATGTTATCAACGGATTTTCTCATTTTACTAGTCGTAGTACTCGTAGTTAAATTCCAAAACATCTTAAGTTGATTTGATAAGAATCGTCAATCAATCGAAAAAATATGGGGTGATTTTGTATCAATTTAAATGTCCCTGCGGAACTAATGAACCAGCCATATTTAAACTGAACAAACAAAGATTAAAGAAGATATATAGTGCAGAAAGTACATGCAAAATAATAATTACTTATAATATTAGACTCAATATCTGCAAATTTGTACTTTTACCCATTAATTTAATCAAATTTACATAAAATTTTACGAAAACTTTCCAATACCGGGATTCCGATATTTCGATATTGGTCCTTAACAATACCAGTATTGAAATATCGTAATTATTGGTCCGAGATTCCGGTATTGCGAGATTCCGGAATTCCGGTATTCATGCCATAAGCGATGCCAAAAAGGTTTTACATGACCTTTCCTGACTTTTTACGTCTCAAGATAACCGATAGCACACCGTAACTAGCCTACATAATTTTGCGGGTTTCTTTGTTTCAATCAAGGATGATTAAGATTTTGTATAGGCATTGTCCATCCATGTCTTAATCATCCTTGGTTGCAATTCAAAAAAACGGTGGAACCACATATTAACCAAGGATGATTAAGACATGGATGGACAATGCCTATACAAAATCGCGTTCCTCGAACCTTCAGGCTATACGTCTGTTTTCAGTACAATGTGCCGCAGCGCCATCTGTTGAGTCTGGAGTCGAGTTATTCTGTCAGCGTTCATCGCCGAACAAAATATTAGAAACTAGAATTTATTTATTTAATCTTAATTGCACAAAATAAGATGGTACAAATGGCGGACTTAATGCCATAAGGCATTCTCTACCAGTCAACCAATGGGCTTAACAGAAAGGTTAAGTAGGAATTTAGTGTTTGTGGTGACCGGTAGATAAATAAATAAAATAAATAAATTTTTCGATGCTGAACTTCAGTTAGGTACCGGCTCATAAGGCCTAAGAAAGTGTAATTTTAAACAAACATTTTCTTAACGCCACAATCTAAATTAACATTAAGGGCGTTATTTTGTACTTAAGCCCCCTTCCATATCTGCCATTACCATGTATCACATAAAGTAAACTGCATTTTTTTCTAAAAAGGAGAACAATATAATTATGCCTGGTTATTTAGCTAAGCTTCCGTTTTCAGTCGGTAAACTTAATCAAGTCAATAAAAGTGAGAATCCGCGATACGGGTCTATCTTTCCTGATCTTAGCGTTCGTCCAATCTAGTATATTTTGCACCCTCCAGATAATCAGTCGTCAAGTTACTGGGAATGGTAGTTTCGGTTTGGGTAATGGTTGGGAAAGATGGATTGGGTACGTACGACTACAAGCCTATTGGACCGGGCGGCCACCGTATGATCACTTACCTCATCGAGGAGCAGTTTGGGTTGGAACCTTATTCATCGAAAAGAACAAAAAATTGGTTACAAATCACTTGGTCGGACATCTCTCACCCTGTTCCGTTCCGTTTTCGGACACTTTTAGTGGTCCAATTTATGTGATGTTTTCACCTCATCGAGTAGCACGATGAAACCAATCTCATTTGATAGCTAAAGTGATGATCTTTCAATATTTTTTGTTCGCATAGCCCTCGGCCTGGTCTATTTTGTTTTCGGACACTTATTTATTTATTTATTTAAACTTTATTGCACATAAGGAAACTTAACGTACAAAAGGCGGACTTAATGCCATAAGGCATTCTCTACCAGTCAACCTGTAGGGCAAAACAGAAAAGATTGTAGGCGGTGCATCTAAAGAAATTAATAACGAAAAGTTATTCTATTATCCTATTCATACACATAAAATTTATAAACTAGAATACATAAAATACATACATATAAAACTACTACATATATAATAATATACATACACACAAATACTTATATATGTAATTTTATCTCGCCAAGAAAAGCACTTTTGGAGAAGATACAGAAAATTTTAGTATGAGCTACCAGCAAAGAAAGCTCGCACAGACCTTATAAAAACGTAGCTCGACGGAGCTTTCCTAATTTCAGTGGGAAGACCGTTCCAAAGACGAGCCACCTGAATAGAAAACGAATTAGAGATGAAACCTGTACGATGAAGCGGGATAGAGAGGGTTAGATTACTCGCGGAGCGCAATTGATGGTCACGGGAAGTATAAAGAAAGTGAAAGAAGGATTTGAGATATTCAGGATCCTGCGGATTATTAAGTATGGAGAATAACGTACAAAGCATGCGGACATCACGCCGTACTTTTAGTGGTGCAATTTTTGGGGTGTTTTACCTCATCGAGTAGCAAGAAGAAACCAACCTCATTTGATTGCTAAAGTGATGCTCTTTCAATCTTTTTTGGTCAGACAGCGCTCAGTCTAGTCCGTTCCGTTTTCGGGCACTTTTAGTGGTGCAATTTTTGGGGTGCTTTTTCCGTCTGTAGCGGAAATTAACGGCCCTATATTTATAAAATTTTGTTGCACTATATTATTTTTAAAAACATTTTTAGGGGTGCACTCCATACATGTAACAATTGTAACTGTTGAATAAAACAAAAACAAATGCTGAAAAATAAATTACTGATTTTCAGTTAGATACGTTTTCAAAAATAAGTTTAAGGTTACTAATTTTTTTATACAATAAATATTTAATATATTTATACACTTTCTAGCTTCTAAAATATGCAATTAAAAAATAAATCCAGAGTTAGCTCTTAATACACTTTTTCATTTCATGTAAAATTAATTTGTAAACCAAAACCGACCGGGCTGAGCGCTGTCCAACCAAGTGATTTACCGACCTATAAAATTTTTACTTTTCGATTAATAAGGTTCCAAACTGCTCCTCGATGAGGTAAGTGATCATACTGTGGCCGCCCGGTCCTTATACCACCTTGACCTTACACATAAACACGTTACCCGGTCCCATTAAGCCTTTAGCACGTTACGCCGCGAAACCAGAGCGGATCGAGTGCGAATCAAGAACGGAATCAAAACCGCGGAACCTCTCCACTCAAATTCGCACTTGTTTTGCTCTCGATCCGCTGGTGTTACGCGCCGAAATGTGTAGCGCTGCATAGCGGTGTCCATCCCGCTACGCAGATGTGCAAAAGGCGTCAGCAGGGTGTTTTTAGGGTTCCGTAGCCAAATGGCAAAAAACGGAACCCTTATGGATTCTTCATGTCTGTCTGTCTGTCTCTCCGTCCGTATGTCACAGCCATTTTACTCGCAAACTATACGACGTATCTTAATAAAATTTACACATAAGGTGTATTTTGTATGCAGCTACTTAGTTATGTAGTTAAATTTGAAAAAAAAAATGTTAGGGGGGGCGCTCCATACATGTAACTAAATTCCGAATTTTTTTTTTAACCAAATATCAACATGTGACACATCAATCGATAGGTCTTTAAAAATAATATTGAGGTTTCTTTGACTATTTTGTGATTAAGTGAATATTTTCTGAAATAATCGCTTCCAAAGTCAGAAAAATTGTGCCCCGTAAGTCCAAAAAATATTAAAAAATTTGGGGAGATGCGCCTTATCATATACTTTCTACAAAAATTGTTTTGAACATTATTTTTGAATTATCTCCAAAAAACTTCTTCCATAGGCCATTAGTTTGGTTCTTATTCCATTGAAGGTACTGAAACCTCCTGTGCGTGGTCGGACACGCACTTGGCCGGTTTTTTCAACTTCACTAAGGGTTCAGATAGTCTCAAGAAAATTTTAATATTCTGTCTGGTTAAGTAACAGGGGCGGCAAATTTTTCTGGCCCGGGGCGCCAAATTTCCAAATACGCCTCTGACTCAAACGCTCTCGAACCAGCGTAACATGACACCGAGATCCAAACCAAATATGGGTAACTGAATAGCGCGCCTGCACTGGTATTCCGAGCGCTCGGCTAGTCAGCGCTTAGGAGGCAATTAAAAATTTTCCCGAACGGGCAGGTAAAAACAGGGAACTTGGGTCTTTTGAAAGTAAGCAATAACAATGTGAGACTATAACAAGGACCAACGATAATAGCGCCTTCTCTATCATACCTTTTGAAAGTTTAATAAGAGCATCCCGTTCAATCTTGGTATTATTATTACCATAGCAGGCCTATAGGTAGTATGTCTATGGTTTCGACAGTGTACAACAACCATTTGTATGGAGTAAGCACTAAGCTTACTTATTTCTCTATGCTAAGAACGGTCGCTGGAGTATCACCTAACCTTTGCCAAAAACCCCAACCAATTAGTCCCGTTGAAAACAAACAGCCTCTATCTCACTCTAAATACATACTTATACCTTCCTCTGTTCCGTTCAGGAGAAGAGCAATTGATCGTTCCTGCTCATAAGCGAACTCTCAAATTATATGTATCTCTGCTACAACCCCAACAAATTTCATAAAGATCAGAAAAAGGTTACTCAGTTATCGCGGAACAAACCCTTAAAATCAAAAAGCCATCGAAATGCCGAGACGTCCCAGTAGCCGAAGTTGTTTGTAAGAACTTCACTTCGCTTACGCTCCGCTCGTTCGACAATGTGGTTTACATGTTACATCAGCAGTACGCTCGTTGGCCTCCGTCGAGGAATAAAGCAAATATACAAGTTGATAGGTATTCACTGTATCTATTAAAGTTAGGAATGTTTTAAGGATAAGTATTGCTGTTTTATTACTTTTTCACTTCTCATAGTTCTCATGCTCAAAAAGTGTGTCATATTATGCCTACCAAGGCGGACTAAAGTAGAACATTTAGCCTCTAGGGCTAATATGTATACATATTTATGATTTGCAAAACATTTTAAATTGGCCAATCAGAACACTTCACCATATTAAATCCACCAATCACAACACATATGGAAGTTAATCGGAACTTTACTTTTTTGGTGCGTATACTGTGTAAATAATTTAAGTCCTTAAAAAAGACATGTATTTAATATCAACCAATCAGAATACAGCAATGTTAACATCGACCAATCAGGAAACGCAATTTATTTCTCAAAACATGAGGTGTTTTTTAGATCCTACTTCACAATCATTAAAAAAGATTTTAATTTTTTGGAAGCGCTTTAAAGCGTGTTTAAACTGTTTAAAGAGCTGATTATACCGTCGTCTGTGGCAGTTATTCGCGGTATTTATATTTTGTATCTATGTCAAAGAAGTTAAAAAGATTAAAAGACCGTCAAGCTAAACCATAATTTCACCTTAGTTTAGTTATTGTGCGTAAATAATAAGTAATTTTATCTTCATCATCATCATCATCATCATATCAGCCGAAAGACGTCCACTGCTGGACATAGGCCTCCCCCAAAGAGTGCCACAATGACCGGTCCTTCGCCACCCGCATCCAGCGGACTCCCGCGACCTTCACCAGGTCATCAGTCCACCTTGCGGGGAGTCTACCCACGCTGCGCCTTCCGGTTCGTGGTCGCCACTCGAGAACCTTTCCGCCCCAACGGCCATCGGTTCTACGAGCAATGTGCCCCGCCCACTGCCACTTTAAGGGTTCCGTAGTCAACTAGGAACCCTTATAGTTTCGCCATGTCTGTCCGTCCGTCCATCCGTCCGCGGATAATCTCAGTGACCGTTAGCAATAGAAAGCTGAAATTTGGTACTAATATGTATATCAATCACGCCGACAAAGTGGTAAAATAAAAAGTGGAAAAAAATGTTTTATTAGGGTACCTCCCCTATACGTAAAATGGGGAGTGATTTTTTTTTTCGGCGATATCTATCGGCAAATTAAGTAAACTATTGCGCGCGAGCTTAAAGTATGGAAAATGATTTTTATGGGATAATTCTTTATTGCGTGAACCGATTTTCACCGTTTTTACTTTATTTGAAAGCACGTCATTTCATTGTGATTTTGTAGAAATTACAGGTACAATAAGAACCTGCTTATATGGTTAAATTACAAACTTAGTTCAGAAATTATTTTGTAATTTTTTTTTCAAAAACTATTCAACCTATCAAGTTCAAAATAATTTTCCTAGAAAGCTTTTATAAAGTTCTACTTTTGAGATTTTTTTCATATTTTTAAAACTTATGGTTCAAAAGTTAGAGGGGGAGGACACATTTTTTTTTTACTTCTGGAGTGATTATTTCCGAAAATATTTACATTATCAAAAAATGATTTTAGTAAACCCCTATTCATTTTTAAATACCTATCCAACAATATATCACACGTTAGGGTTCAAATTAAAAAAAAAACACTCCCCACTTTACGTATAGGGGAGGTACCCTAATAAAACATTTTTTTCCACTTTTTATTTCACCACTTTGTCGGCGTGATTGATATACATATTAGTACCAAATTTCAGCTTTCTAGTGCTAACGGTCACTGAGATTATCCGCGGACGGACGGACGGACGGACGGACGGACGGGCAGACATGGCAAAACTATAAGGGTTCCTAGTTGACTACGGAACCCTAAAAACCGGCCAAGTGCGAGTCGGACTCGCGCACCGAGGGTGCCGTACAAACCTTTACAACTTAAAGGTAATATTATAGACCTGAACATTTGGTATGAATTTCAATGTTGCAGTAAAACACTTCTATAATTGCATTAACACGTTTAATTTTGAAGACAAAGTAAATTATTTAAAATTAGCAACAATAGTCAGATTATTTAAAATTTAGCATTTCACGTAAAAATTACAATAACGGTATCTATATAAAGATATTTCACATTCAATAACTTCCTTAGTGGTCAGAATGTAATTAAATTACAATAATAAAAATATTTAAAATTAGCACTTCACTTAAAAATGAAGATAACTGTACCTATATAAGGATATTTCACATTCAATAGTTACCTTAGTGGTTAGAATGTAATTAAATTACAATAATCAGAATATTTAATATTAGCACTTCACTTAAAAATGGAGATAACTGTACCTATATAAGGATATTTCACATTCAATAGTTAGCAAAACTGGTAAGTAAAAATAAAGACTCGGCTGGTAATAATTTGGCTGCAGGAAAATAATGGGTTAATGAGGCGGGTGATATGGATGGTGACAGATGATTCGCTGGCTGAACGTAGCCTAAATTAAAGAGCCAGGTCTTTATACGCCCGTCAAACGAGGCAATTGGAATTTTGGGAAATTTAGCAAAACAACAAAAAAAACTGTTATGGCACAAAAATACTGGATACAAAGAAAAGGAATCGGATTTATAACGTTTTTAAAAAAATGAAAATAATATGATATTCTCGAAAGACAGGATGGCTAAAGCTGTAGTTTTAAATTGAAAAGAGTTCGTGGGCAAGTGTCCGCTTTGGTTTAGGCGGACCCAATAGCTCGCTGAACTCCTTTTCTCACTTGGAGAGCCCGCTGGATGCGGACTCTAATTCTCCGATGATGGTTAAGAATCCCGCGGAAAACGCGGCAGTCATGAATTTCAATTTTATAATTCCACGCGTTTACGAGGAAAAAGGTAGTAAGTTTAAAATTAAAAAAAAAAAAACATTTTTTGTATGATTTCACTAAAAATGTCTACTTTTTGTAATTTTTCCATTGTCTATGCTATATGACGTTGCTTCGTACCAAATATCAAGTTTCTGAGTTCACGGGAAGTACCCCGTAGGTTTTGCGAGTGCCGAAAAACTCTAAAATTTGCAGCATAAACGACTGTATCTTTTGATTGCGTTGGCTTTTAAGTTCGATTTTTTTCACAGCTCCAAGGGACAATAGACCTGAGTATTTGATATAAATTTCAGCTTGATACCTCCACGCGTTCCTGAGAAAAATGGTCTTGACAGACAGACAGACAGACAGACGGACAACAAAGTGATCCTATAAGGGTTCCGTCTTTTTCTTTCGAGGTACGGAACCCTAAAAATGAATAGGGTTTTAGCAAAATCATTTTTTGATAATGTGAATATTTTCGGAAATAATCGCTCCAGAAGTAAAAAAAATGTGTCCCCCCCCCTCTAACTTTTGAACCATAAAGATAAAAAGATAAGAGAATTAATAAAAAGATAGAAGATTATTTTGAACTTGATAGGTTGAATAGTTTTTAAAAAAACTACGGAACCCTACACTGAGCGTGGCCCGACACGCTCTTGGCCGGTTTTTTTTTTATTCTACTTAATACTATTGTTATTAACATTTATAATCTTTGATTACTATTTTATTTTGCGTAACCTGTATTTCAATATTCTCCGATTAGGGAAATATTCCTAAGGCACATCACTAATTAAGATCAAGCAAATAGTCGAGAATCGAGATGCACTTCTAACTTCTAATGCTTATAAGGATCGTTCCTTATTCCGAACAGACATCGAATACATTACTGCCGTTAAACCAGTGTACACCTGGTCTCTAACTACGCGTACCGATTATAGATTAAAGTTCAATTAGAATAAGTTGGTTTAGAAGGCAAGCCTTACATA
Organism: Pammene aurita; assembly: GCA_947086415.1. Taxonomy (NCBI): domain Eukaryota; kingdom Metazoa; phylum Arthropoda; class Insecta; order Lepidoptera; family Tortricidae; genus Pammene; species Pammene aurita. Next base: position 316,144 of record OX352310.1, read on the forward strand.
TAGGTAAGTTGCGAATGAGTCTGCAGATCTTTCGATTTACCAAACCAAGCGATGCGATGACCTAAACCAAACATACTAGAGAAAGTTATCGTTATCCACAGTTGTAACAGTGGCCCAGCATGAAATCAGTAATTGATCACGTTAGACTTACGTGTTACGTAAGCGTTTAACGTGAACACGTACGGGTACGTGGGAGACGCCTCGGCCCAAAGGGCATTCGGTGCGAACTTCCGTAGCGGGCGAGCTTATTGTGTATACCAGTATGCGTTACGTGTTGGCATAACGAGTAAGTAGTACATACTCAAATAACACTCGGTAAAGAGGAAATGCAACTTGACCGTTTCGCACATACGGATTTTAAAGGCAACTCTCTAAACCGTACAATGATGAGTGCAGTTTTATCGTGTATTTTTGTTAGAATTATGTACAGTCCGTGAGCTTTAAGAAAAACCTTCGGGAATCGACGGTAACACACGAAGGTAATACTGCTGTTCTGCTTTATCGTGTGTCCCTGTCGATTGTCAACCGACGTCTCTTTCTAGAAACCGAAGGTTTTTCTTAGAGCTCACAGACTGTAGGCAACGATGACAGACGACGTGCAATACTATACGATCACTTTAAGTCCGCCGAATAAGCTTCTAGATCAAGCAGATTCTATAAATTCTATGACTATTAATATTAACTTGTTTAGTGATCCATCGCATACAATCGCATTTCTAACATCAGATAGCGATTTATATTTTATTACTTCTACTAGATACCTGAGTCGGATGATGTCTTATTTTTAGTCAGAAGTTCTTTGGTTGTGTTAAAGTTCTGACAGCTAAGCTAGCTAAGATGCTATGCTAAAATATAACCCTAGATAATTAAGTAAATATGGATCAATTTATTTTTACTACCCGCTCTAAGAAAGAGCTAGTACACGTAGACGAGTAAAGAGGATGCTTAATCACGTATTAACAATAAGATGAGTAAACGAAATATGGTAATTATGTTTTTGACAATGGCGAATAAATTCATATTGCATGACTAATAATTTCCTGTGAAATTGATTTCACGCTTAGATATGATACGGTTTACGGATACGTCGCAATTTAATTATTTTTAGCGATATTTAAAAACAGATACTTCAAGGACATAAAATGTTTTCGCACTCTTTAATTTTTACAAATAATTATAAATAATATTAATAATAAAACTTAAAATTAAACTAACTATAAATAAAACTACTTAAAAATAAAATAATAAATTAAAAATGTGACTCTAAATTTGGCCCTCTCGGCACGGTGCCCATCACGCAGGCGGCATTCCCGCGCTGAATTTAGCTAGTCTTTAATGAGAGAGATGAATATATTCGGTGCAAAAAAGAGAGACAAAACATGAAATGTCAAATAAAAAATGTACACCAAAATGGTTTCCACTCAGCATGAGTCATGACGCCATCAGCCACAAAGCTGATTTTCAGAGCAACCAGAACTTAAAAACTATAGGTACTTAACCTAACTAGTAACAAAAATATTTCCAGTTGACATTCAAGACACTACTGGCAACCCCACTTGTCCGCTTTTGTAATTTTAAGTAAAAAAAACACAAAACAGAAAAGATAGGCTACACAAAAATCTAATAATCTAAAATCACACGAGTGTTTTAAGGCCTAATACGTACAGTTGCATACACTGCTTTATTTACACACATATTATAAATCCTAAATGACGTGTTCGGAAACCATTAGAATGACTGCCATTGAACCGCCATGGCCAACTCGATTGTGCGAACGGTCGGGGAGGAGGGCTGGATTTTCATTGTGTTACTAAAGTCGATGTGGTTATGAATTTTTATACATTTTTGCAAGACTGGCACAGATAATAAATACACTGAGGGTACATTACTGGTTGAAATAATGGTGGTAATTACATACGGCTTCCGAACGCGGAATAGAGGATTTATGATGTAGGTGTAGATAAAGTACTAAGTAAATAGATGCAACACGTGTATATTTGAGAAATAACGCGAATGGCATTGCGCCGTGTGCTCCCATCGTGTCAAGATCGGATCGATGGCAATATGTTGTCATAAAATTTAATTAAGATTATATCTTGACGTTAAATATCCACGCGTGAGAAGACAATTTAAAAAAATTACAATCGCTATTGCCAAACGCAAGCTGAATCAAATTATCCAAAATGAAGGTATATTTGCGTCGCGTGATTCATTAACAGTGTCATTTGCATTTGGTTATTCGCAATGCGTAAATTTACCCAATGTTATGTCATTCTAATTTGCATGAATTGTAAAGAATAGGATATTTTGATTGATTGGCATCTTGCGATCTTTGCCTGGTGGCATACGCCTGCATATTTGCAGTATTTCCAATCAATAATAAGGATTACGAATTTGGTACCTAGGTACAGCTCGTTCGTGGTGCTCATTCGGTCCTAGTCCTAACGCCAATATCCTAGATCAAATGATAATAATTAACACTATTATCATGTAAGGAGTGGTCCTGAAATAAAGTAGCCGTGTACAATCTTGTGTATTTTTTAATTTAGTGCTAATCTTGAAGCAGTATATTTATTTTATTAATCCGTAGATACATTACTAATAAATAAATATACAATCATAATAAAATATGTGAGCATATATAAGTTTTCGCGTTTTTATTTCAACATACTTTGTAACTTTTTGAACAACATAATTTGACAATCTTCAATCGACATCTGCTACAACGCCACAATTGTATTTCCATTTTCACAACCCGTTTTATGCTTTTCAGAATTTCATCTTACCAAGAAGCTACATTAATTAACTGTATTTTAGCTAGGATAGTCAGGAAGACTCTCTAATCTAACCTCTGACAAAGATTTTTCTATGGGAGACAATTTTCTATAAAAAAAGGCAAATACATTTAATTAAAAATTACTGTAACTACCTTAAAATGAAGCCAGATAAAAAAGTTTACTATTGAAGAAAGACAATTTATTAAGGTATAAAATAGCTCATCAAATCAAACTATAAGAAAAAACATGTTTTTGAGAAACACCTCAAAAATTCTGTCAGAAGACGCTGTTCAAAAAACTATGTGTATGATGGAATACAAAAGGCGAATACTTCCAAACGCTGTTTCATTTAAATATGATTGTATTTATGTTTTGTATGATTGTATCTACAGATTATTTAAATATAAACACTGCTTCTAAATCGGCACAAAATAAAAAGATAAATCAGAAAAGGCACGGCTACTTTTTTCCCGGACCACTCCTTATTGTATGTAGGCATGAACCGGCAAAATGTGTTTCATTCAGTCGTTAAAAATAGACTTGGAGTAGTTTAACACCATTTTTAGGGTTCCGTAGTCAACTAGGAACCCTTATAGTTTCGTCATGTCTGCCCGTCCGTCCGTCCGTCCGTCCGCGGATAATCTCAGTGACCGTTAGCACTAGAAAGCTGAAATTTGGTACTAATATGTATATCAATCACGCCGACAAAGTAGTAAAATAAAAAGTGGAAAAAATTTTTTTATTAGGGTACCTCCCCTATACGTAAAGTGGGGGGTGATTTTTTTTTTCATTTCAACCCTAACGTGTGATATATTGTTGGATAGGTATTGAAAAATGAATAGGGGTTTACTAAAACCATTTTTTGATAATGTAAATATTTTTGGAAATAATCGCTCCAGAAGTAACAAAAAAATGTGCCCCCCCCCTCTAACTTTTAAACCATAAGTTTTAAAAATATGAAAAAAATCTCAAAAGTAGAACTTTATAAAAACTTTCTAGGAAAATTATTTTGAACTTGATAGGTTGAATAGTTTTTGAAAAAAAAATTACAAAATTATTTCTGAACTAAGTTTGTCTTAACCGTATAAGCAGGTGTTTATTGTACCTGTAATTTCTACAAAATCACAATGAAATGACGTGCTTTCAAAAACTCGGAACCCTACACTGAGCGTGGCCCGACACGCTCTTGGCCGGTTTTCATATTATGTTGATTTTAGCAACTTAATTATCCGCCATCTATATGTAATCTGCTTACAAATTGTCTTACTAGATTAAGCGTTATCATACCGACAGGGGTCGGCAAGCCACACTCAAGAGCCGCATAAGGCTTTTCAAGGCACAATCAACGGCTCTTCTAGTATTATCGGAGCCACAAATTGATTGATTAACACCATCATCACAATCTGCTAAGTAGTTTTGACACTACTATAGGTTAAAACTGGCTCTTTAAAAGTTCTGAAAATGCAGAGATTTGTTCCGTTGTACCGCTATATTTCCGGCCTTATTATTGAAAATTATTTCGGGGTTAATATTTTTAAAGGTTATCGAACCCTGTCATGAATTGTCAAATAATAGCCTACTTTTCCAATCCTACCTACACGTATTTTTATACTAAACACTTGAACAGTGTTTTTCAACCTTGAGGACACCTCTGCCACCTGTGTACCTAATATTTCCGTGTCCAAATAAAATATTAATGTTTACTTTCTTTGGCGTATAAAACCTGTTACATCAGTGGGTTGGTTATTGATTAACAATGGATATTCTGTCGCCAGTGGTAGGACACGCGTTTGATCCGGATGTCGCGATCAGTGCGATTGTAAATTCCTTAAATACACTGATATTGACGACGTCCTATTTTAATAGTTCCTGGCCGAGAAGCAGCACGGTTCGAGGTACTGCATATTCCAAGATTTATGATTGAGCTGCAAAGTCATACGGACTCAATGGTATTTTAGTTTTATCTCGGAATATTGACTTGACTGACTCTTCAGTAAAAGATAAGATTCAAGTCAACATTTGGCGTAGTATTTTTCAACTTATGTAGCTTAACGTTAGCGGCATAGTAACGTACCTTTTTATTCATAAACTTCTCACAGGCCGTAATTAGTTAATTTATGTTTTGTCTGTTTCTAACAAACAGAACTCTCAAAGTGACTGATAACGACAAAAGATTATTAGTTAAGTGAAGCTTGTGAGATGTTTATGAATAAGGGGGTAACTCTTTGGGCATCTAATTACCTAGTTAGCGATGACAAGATGCGACTATGCGGTACAGATTGCTCTTAGTAAGTTTATCACGTCATTAAGTTTATCAACTCATTTCCAGTTCTAATATTAATAAAGCATTGTGGTATTAGATGGCGAACGCTTCGATTTCATCATAGTGGGCTGTGGCACTGCTGGGTCTGTGCTAAGCAACCGTCTCACGGAGGTGGCAGACTGGCGTGTTCTCTGTATTGAGGCCGGAGGGGACCCTGCATTGACAAGTGTGGTAATTAAATTAACTAATATTACATGCTATGAGCTGTCGGCCCAGTCATAGAACAACTGTGCTTAACGCAATTCAAACGATGAATCCGTTAACCGGACAAAATTGGTTTTTCAATGGGTACAACTTTAGAACTTTAAAGTGGGCATGTCTATATACAACGTGTTTTTTTTTATATTTGCTTTAATTGCAAATCAAAGACACCAGTGTCCTAATTAGTCCAGTTCTGAAAGAATCGATAGTTAATTTTATCTTTATGATTGTGTAAACCTCCATTAAATTATTTTTGTACTCTGAGGGACCGCAATAAATGATGCACCTGTGTGTAATACGTCAATAAAATATGCTTCCTTTGTATCTGGGAGTATGTTCGAAACTACATTGACATGTCATAATTTTCAATTGTTTGGTTGAGTTAAGGTGCGACCACACCGCTGCTTAAAATACGGCGACGTTACGGAATCGCAGTGACGCATCGTATCCGCACCGTTTTAATCGCATGCCCTCCACACCGCTGCTTAAAATACGGCGGCGTTACGGAATCGCAGTGACGCATCATATCCGTACCGTTTTTATCGCATGCCCTCCACACCGCTGCTCGAAATACGCAGACGCAACGTGTACGCCGTGACGTGCCCCATACTAAATATTTTGACGCAGCTCAATGTCTGCGTATTTCAAGCAGCGGTGTGGAGAGCATGCGTTAAAATCGTGACGTTTACGGCACGTCATTGCGATTCCGTACCATCAGCGTATTTTGAGCAGCGGTGTGGTCGCATCTTTAATCATAGTACCCTAATACCCTAGTTACATCAGTGACCGATATAACAATATTAGCATGAAAAAAAAACTAATTATGCCAATTCGTTTCCTTAATCGTACCGAACCATATGCTGAAATTAAAGCAAATAAAAAAACAACGGGGTGCACTCCGGGAGTGCCGGCAGAAGTGAAAACTTGAATATTAACGTTGTGCATTTTTGATATTTTGGAATGTTTAGGGAATAATTTTGCACGAATTGCTTTAATTATCAGTATAAAATAGTACTAGAGCCCACGACCAAAACCATGTCTCATAGCAATACGGCAAAAACCCTATAAAATCGTTAGATTATATGATTCTGAACCCGACTAGGTGTGTAGTAACGGTCGAAAGTGTAGCAACTGCGTGGGAGGCCATTTCTGCTGTGTCAAAAAAAAAAGGCAGTCGGTATTATAGCAATACGTCTGATATTGAAAATGTACATAGATTTTATAATTGTATTACGAAATAGTTTGTTTTCAGACATTTTGCGCGTAGCATATAGCCTGAGCGCATTATTGAAAATGTCAACAAATTTAGCCGACCTGTATCATAGCAATACGGATAAAAAAAAATTTAAACTTTTCGTATTGCTGCCAGGATTACCAAAAACCTGTTTTCAGACACTTTAAGTGTAGCATATACTCCCAAAAACGAAAATAACGTTTCGGAGTCGCCTGGCCTCAGCGCTTGTTACGCTCCTGCGGCGGGTACGGCTTTTCGCGTGTTACGCTCCTGCCCCTTTCTTACTATTACGGTTTCGGGTAAATACTTTGTTAATTATCGTCTAATAAATTCAGGGTCGCAACGTATTCATTGGTTTGTAACAGAGAATTCAAGATGCCTCAATACGATTTTTGAATGATATCTGAGTATCGAAAAGTTGTCTGATAGAGAAGGTGCTACACTTAATTTGTCTGATATAAATTTTTTGCACATGTGGACAACTTATTTTATCATGTCCAACAATTTTCAGACATATTGCTATGATACCGGTCGGTAAAATTTGTTAACATTTTCAAAACGGTCTCAAAATTTAATGCGTTCACATTTTCGTCTGAAAATTGTTTTGTTCGCATCAAATAACCAAAATTTACTAATAAAAAAGATTTTCAGACGTATTGCTATGAGACATTTTTTTTGTCTCATTTTTAATTTTTTTAAGTGATTTTACGGGTTTGCGCTACACCACTAACGTCTGAAAAATATGTTTCCGGTATCTCAGAACTATCATTCAACTACAGTCTGCAAATCAGACATATTGCTATGATGCAGTTCGGTAAAATTCTTTGACAATTTTGAAAATTCGGTCAGATCAAACGCTACGCGGAAAATGTCTGATATTGGTATTTTCGAGTTCAGGATAATCGTATCTATCGATTTGATGCGGTTTTGGCCGTATTGCTATGAGACAAAAATTTTGGTCGTGGGCTCTCGTACTAAAAGTACTATCATTGTAAATTGTAAATTGTTTATTATGCACAATTTTAGGTACAGTACAATTACAATTGTAAAATTTGTGCTTGTAACTGTATGAGGTGTGCAATAAAGAGTATTTATTATTATTATTACAGTATGATGGCAATATACATTAGTTGTATCACTAAAATCTACCTTACAGGCATACATAATATGTAGTTGACTTGAGATCTACTTCTTAACCTACTCATATTCTAGAAATTCTTGTATACTATAAAAGCATTTGTCAATTAGCCATTTTTTTAGGGCCTTTTTGAATTGAATATAGTACGTCACGGCGAGAATTGCTTCAGCCGCAGCATGACATGGACTGGACAGATCTCAATGGCCAAGTGTCTTAGCGAGCCCGAGGGCCGAAGGCCCGAGGGTGAGCCGCAATCTATGCGAAGCTAAAAGGCCGAGTACTGCGTATTGCATACGATCGGAACATCACAACGAGAATTGCTTTAGCGGCAGCATGACATGGACTTGATAAAACTCAATGGTCAAGTGTCTTAGCGAGCCCGAGGGTGAGCCGCAATCTATGCAAAGCTAAAAGGCCAAGTACGTCACGGCGAGAATTGCTTCAGCCGCAGCATGACATGGACTGACAAATCACAATGGCCAAGTGTCCTAGTAGCATGGCATGGATTTGATAAAATTCAACGGTCAAGTGTCTTAGCGAGCCCGAGGGTGAGCCGTTATCTATGCGAAGCTAAAATGCCGAGTACCGCGTATTGCATATGATCGGAACATCACAACGAGAATTGCTTCAGCAGCAGCATGACATGGACTTGATAAAACACAACGGTCAAGTGTCTTAGCGAGCCCGAGGGCCGAAGACCCGAAGGTGTGCCGCTGTGTATTACACTGTACTAATTTCAAGATACTTATTTTATACTATTGCACAACACACGCACTATCACACATTGCACATTATACACCACTTTGTATACCTACCTACAAGTATTAACTTAAATACATTTTGCGCCTTCGAGTACCTACCTTTTTATATAGTTTCAGTTGAAACTAATGTGGCCTGGGTTTCAGCAGAATTATCAGTGCTTTGCTCGAAAGAGTGAAGCGTAAAGCTGAGCTGTGAACCCTTTTGTTTTGCTGCAAAGCACACAACCATTCTTACTCCCTCATCTCATGTTTTGTTATATTTATTTTTTATTTTTTCAAACGATTCTTTGTGTTATTATTGTTGTACTTTGCTGTTGTGTGTTGCAGAATTCAAATAAATCTTTTATCTATCTATCTTGCATCATCACGACTGAGGAGTTGGAGATCAATACGTAACGTAAATGCGTCTACCTAAAATTAGAACACGATTATTAAATTGACACATTCTCCACCCTGTCAGTTATGGCAGGCTATAACCTTGCATCATCACGACCGAGGAGTTGGAGGTCAATTTGAAACGTAAATATTTCTACCTAAATCTAGAGCACTATTTTTAAATTGACACACTCTCCACCCGGTCAGTTATGGCAGGCAGTAACTATGCAGCATCAGAACTGAAGAGTTGATGGTCAATATTAAGTCACTAAGGATTTATTTACTAGCAACAATAATATAGTTAAATTAGCAGATGTGTACGACTCTCGGTTAAGGTAAGCAATGTCTCTGCAGCATCAGGATTTGAAGATCAAAGGTTGAAAATATTATTAAAAGTTAATGTCACGGAGACCTAGCTGATACGCATACCAAATTTCATCGAAATCTGTTAAGTAGAAATGGTCGAAAAATCGATTGCAAGATTTGATGCGTATAAATGTACAAACAAATAAATAAATAAATAATAATAATAATAAGCCCGCAGGGCAGCTTGTGGCGAGCTGTCGACCCCGCGGACCCGAGTGCTCCAGAGAGTCGGTCAGGGTCTCCGTCTCCGGCGTGTCTTCGTCGCTCGGAGTAGACTCCAAGGGGACCCGCAGGACTCTCGGCATGCTCGCAGGGTGGAAGTGAAATATGTATAAGTCGCGAGTTGGTACAGTGGCTGGGCTTCCTACAGTCACTGGCAGAAAGCGGTGTACACCTCTCCACACCCTGAGCCGTTCACACCGATGTTGCTCCTGGTCGTTTTTGCAACGGCAGTTTCAGGGGCCCATCTAGTTGGCGGCGAGTCACCGCCTGCCTCGATAAAATGTTATAAAATTGTTATGGCAGGTGTCCGGACCTCTTTACAATAGCCTAATCTTTGACCAGCCAAACTTCAATACCATAGCCCTTTACTCTGTCCATTTTATTTACAATATCTACAACGCCTGCTGGAACCGGTTCACGGGTATCTATTAATGTACCCGTGAATGGGTTCTAGCAGGTGTATAACATAGCAAATTTCTCCAAGGGGCCTCTGCGTGTTGGATCTGTATCCCCACGCAAGCCTATCAAAAGACCGGGATATAAAGGCCCGTGATTCTCAAAGGAGATACAAATAATAATAATATAGATAACGCCAAAAATCTCCGCAACCGTGAGGTGTACAATCTCAGGAATTATTTCCTTAACAACGAGTGTGGGATGCATCGTGATGTGGTGGCAGTAGATAAGGGCCTCACGCCGCTCTCCTTGGCTAACGAGAACTGGCGCAAACCTGTGGTGCTAAGCACCGAGGATCGCAAGGCGGTATGGAAGAGCAAGGAGCTACACGGGCGGTTCTACAGGGCCCTCACGGGACCCGACGTAGACCTGCTCGCGTCGGTGAACTGGTTACGATTTGGGGACCTCTTCGGAGAAACCGAAGGTTTTGCCTGTGCAATTGCGGACGAAGTTATCATGACGAATAACTACCGGAGATATATCCTGAAGGACGGTACGGTCGACATTTGTCGGGCATGCCGCCGTCCCGGAGTCACTCAGGCATATCATCTCCGGTTGTTCTCATCTTGCTAACGGCGAGTGCTTGCACAGACATAACCTCGTAGCCAGGATTATACACCAGCAACTTGCTTTCCTATACGGTCTTGTGGACCACGAAGTGCCGTACTACAAGTACACACCTGCGCCAGTTCTCGAAAATGGTCGTGCCACGCTCTATTGGGATCGATCTATTATCACGGACAGGACTATTGTAGCCAATAAGCCTGATATCGTGGTAATAGATCGACCGCAACGCCGGGCCATGCTCGTCGACATCACCGTCCTATGTGACGACAACCTCGTGAAGGCCGAGAAGGACAAGTCCAGCAAGTACCTAGACTTGGCTCACGAGGTAACCGCCATGTGGGAGGTTGATTCGGCGATCATTGTACCGATAGTTGTCTCTCCGAACGGTCTCATAGCGAAGAGTCTCGACCAACATCTTGAGAGACTTTCGCTACGAGGTTGTGGTTGGATCAAGGGTCAGATTCAGAAGGCGGTAATCTTGGACACGGCGCGCATAGTCCGAAGGTTCCTCACTCTGCGGCCCTAACCACCGACAGCCTGGGCCTTGCTCCGCTGCCGGCGGCACCCTAGGTTAGGTTTTTATAATGCTTTTAATGTTTTTGTATGTTTTACATGTATTTTTATATTTTACTTTTGTAAAAATATTATAAAAACTAACCTGAGACAAAAAATAAATAAAGAAGATAATAATATAAAATAAAATAATAATAATAAAAAAATAAAAAAAATAATAACCGTTTCATTAAAAAACCGTTTAAAAACTGATGGGACGTATATTAAACTAGAGAGGTCTCAAGTCTCAATTCGCGTTGTTCTCAGATACCCGGTGCTTGGCCGTTGTTGACGCACGGACATATGGATTGGGACTACTACTCGGAGGCGGACGGGAGAGCGTCGCATGCGCAGAGGGGCGGCCGCACGACACACACCGCCGGGAAGGCGCTGGGCGGCTCCTCCTCCATCGGACACCTTCTGAACCAGAGGTAGTTATGTTTATTTGAAAAATGAAGACGTTGGTGGAAGTCAAATTTATCAAAAGTTCTAGATAAAAGTAATAGAGTTTGTGCGAAAAGAAGCGTCGTGGTTTATACATATGGAAGCTAATGCATTCTACGACACCTCTTTTTAACCGACTTAAAAAAAATGGAAGTTCTCAGTTTGACCATCCGGGTCACGGGTCCGGGTTTGTATGTATGTATGTTTGTTCGCGATTATCTCGTGTTTGGCTGAACCGAAACTGATTCGGTTTTCAGAAAAGTATTTTTTACATTCTGGAGAAGGTTTTAGTATACAACGCATCGGTATTTTTTTACGTAAATCAATTTTTGCCACTTTTTGACCCTCTTTCGCCCCTACGTAAGAAAAAACAAGAATAATAAAAAATCCTCCTCTCGAAAGTAGAAGTAAGACATGGACATTTAAAAATAAAGTAAATACCCAGATAATTATAGATTTTCTTATTATTAGGTATTAGTTACTTTTTGGCAGAAATTTGCTTTACAGGGTAGGAATAGGAATAAAGACATGATAGGGACTGTAATGTACGAGTAAGGGACTTATGTATAAAAATATGGTTTTCAGTTGATTTTTTGAGGGCTTTTTCCCTTTAAAAAAAGGTTCCCTTTTAAAAAAGAAATTATATTAAATTATCATTTTAGTTTAAGTTTTTTTGTTTTGGTTTTGATTCTTTTTTCCTAATTTTTAGGGTTCCGTACCTCGAAAGGAAAAAACGGAACCCTTATAGGATCACTTTGTTGTCCGTCTGTCTGTCTGTCTGTCAAGACCATTTTTCTCAGGAACGCGTGGAGGTATCAAGGTGAAATTTATATCAAATACTCAAGTCTATTGTCTCTTGGAGCTGTAAAAAAATCAAACTTAAAAGCCAACGCGATCAAAAGATACAGTCGTTTATGCTGCAAATTTTAGAGTTTTTCGGCACTCGCAAAACCTACGGGGTACTTCCCGTGAACTCAGAAACTTGAAATTTGGCACGAAGCAACGTCATATAGCATAGACAATGGAAAAATTACAAAAAATAGACATTTTTAGTAAAATCATACAAAAAAATATTTTTTTTTAATTTTAAACTTACTACCTTTTTCCTCGTAAACGCGTGGAGGTATTAAATTGAAATTCATGTTAAATACTCAGGGCTATAGGACCATTCCGATGTAGCAAAACCAAACTTTTATGTGAACGCAATCAAAAGAAATAGCAATTTAAGTCGCATATTTTGAAACTGAGTACTCGCAAGAAACTCAAAACCTAAAGGGTACTTCCCGTAAACTCAGAAACTTGAAACTTGGCACGAAGAAACTTCATATAGCACAGACAAAGGAAAAATTACCAAAAGTAGACATTTTTAGTAAAATCATACAAAAAATATTTTTTGAAATTTTAAACTTACTACCTTTTTCCTCGTAAACGCGTAGAGGTATTAAATTGAAATAAGTAATAAACATACTACAACTTTTGCTTGTTATAGGTTTTTACGGAACCCTTGGTGCGCGAGTCCGACTCGCACTTGGCCGGTTTTTACTTAGACTTAGACTATATATTTGTTTGTAATTTTCACAAATTAAGTATTTCCCAGTTTGTAATTTTCTTATTCATTGTTCTACTCATTTATTTATTTAAAATTAATGTTTTAGGGGCCCTGAATGTGATTATGGGGAATAGGCCGGACATTACGGCCAATATTATAAGGATATTATGAAATATTTCAAAAAGGCAGAAAATCTGCTGGACAGAAACATAATCTCGGGTCTAACATCAGAATTACATTGCGATAAAGGAGCTATCAGTGCAAAACCTCAAGAAATCAATCAACTTTTAAGAGAGAAAAATAATGTTATGCTTCAAGCATTCGAGGAAATTGGCATGAACATGCTTTCCGATCCACTAATTCCGTACCCGAATGGTACCAGTGAGGCTCTCTTTATGATTACTGATAAAGATAGCCGAAGAGCTAGTACAGCGGAAGAATACCTATTACCTTGCAAAGACAGGATGAATTTATTCATATTGAAAAATGCACATGTAACTAAAATTATAACAGATAAAGGAAAAGCAAAAGGAGTATCCGTAGATACTAAATTCGGTAAAATTAACGTATATGCAAAAGAGGTAATTCTATCAGCGGGAGTGTTTAATTCACCAAAGATTTTGATGTTATCCGGTATAGGACCCAAAGAAGACTTACAGCGCCTTGGTATTCCTGTAGTCAAAGACTTGCCAGTTGGATATGGACTACAGGACCAAGTATTTGCCCCTGTAACGATAACGGGCCAGACTGATCTGACGTCTGGTGTAACCACGGGATTGTCTACGAACTTAGGTTCTTTCCCAGGACCTATAATCAGTGGTGCCTTCACTTCTTCATCAAGTGCCCTAGATCTTGCACACTACAGTTTATTATTTGGCTCGTTAACGCCATTATTTTTCTATGTGATGTTTGTCAATTTGAACTTTAACTTAGAAGTTGCTAAATCTTTATACCTTACACAGCCTGGGAAAGAAAGAATGCTTATTCTCCCTACCTTAACAAAACCAAAGTCTAGAGGTAGAGTGACTCTCAGCAGTTCAGATCCTAGAGATCCGCCAACAATTTATAACAATTACTTTGCTGATCAAAGTGACGTTTATAGACTGGTGGAGGCGGTTAGGAAGGTAGTGAAAGTTGAAAATACCTCATACTTCAAGGAAGCGGGAGGTAAATTCATCAGACCACCGTTACCAGAGTGCGATCGTCTAATATTTGACAGTTACGAATACTGGGCTTGTTATGTAAAGAACCTGGCTTCTACGCTTTATCACACCACCAGTACGTGTGCTATGGGCGATGTTGTGGCTGATGGGTTTAAGGTGAAAGGTATGCAAAACTTAAGAGTAGTGGACGCGAGTGTGATGTCGTCGGTACCCGCGTCAGCGACGGTTTTGCCAACAGTTGTGCTTGCAGAGAAGGCGTCTGATTTAATTAAAGAAGAATATGGAAATGTTGAGTGTTATAAAAAGTTTCCCTGTGACAATGGCGATACTTTTGATCAGGAATATGATAATAATTTAGATAATTAAACCATTGCAAAATTAAGAAATAAAAAGTTGAACTTTATTTATTTTTTGCTTTGTGTAATAATAAATAATAAATACTCTTTATTGCACACCTCATACAGTTACAAGCACAAATTTTACAATTAGATAAATTTAGGTAGAGGTAACAACAGGCGGTCTTATCGCTAATGAGCGATTTCTTCCAGACAACCTTTGGGTAGTGGAGACTAGAGAAAAACAATAAGCAGTAGGTGGTGCATAGAAACAAAAGAGACGAAATAGATAACAGCACATTCATATGAATATACATACTTAAATAAATACAAAATAAACATACATATACGTACATATATACATATATAATACACACAATAAGAAACAACAGTGTCAACTTAAAAACCTAAGGAAGAGATAAATAGTATTCCTTAAGTTGCGATTTAAAGCTACCAATAGATTGCGCGCGTTTAATGTTGAGAGGGAGAGAATTCCACAAACGAACGGCCTGGAACGTAAATGAGCAATTATAAAATTTGGAAGATGAAGATGGCACTTTTAGGAGCAATTTTTGAGAGGATCTAATAGAATTAAGATAAGAGAAACGCTCTTTGAGGTAGCGGGGAGTTGCAGGGTTAAAAAGTATAGAAAAGAGTAAAGAAAGTATGGAGAGTTACGGCGGTGACGGATAGGGAGCCATTTGAGTTGAGAACGAAAACTAGAAACATGGTCGAATTTGCGTAATCCGAAAATGAACCGAATGCAGGCATTTTGAATACGCTCAAGCTTATTAAGTTGCTCCTCGGTTAGGTCTAAATAGGAGATATCTGCATAATCAAGAATGGGGAGAAGTAACGACTGAGCAAGCGCAATAACCTACCTGTGTACCTGTGTACCTACATGCATATAATTTGTCGGGTTGTAAACAGTAGGTATGTGGCCTGTAACCCGAGCAAAAAATTAAAACGTAGATTCTACGTCGTACCATGTAGTGATGACAAAACGTATAATAGTGACATAAATAAGACAATCGCTGATGTAATAAACTGGTTACATAGGAACAATCTCCAAGTAAATATAGCAAAAACCACATTTGTCCAGTTTGTAAACAGAAATGGCAAAAAGAAACAACTGACTGTAACTTATGCAGATCAGGTGATAACAGAATCAAGTCAGACAATGTTTTTAGGTATTTGCTTAGATGACAAATGTTCTTGGGGTGAGCATATTAACAAATTATGCAGTAAAGTTAACTCGTTTGCTTATGCTCTTTGGAAATTAGCTAAGATTAGCAACAAGCAGACCGCAATACAGGCTTATCATGGCTATGTTTGCTCACTGCTCAGATACGGCGTTATCCTCTGGGGAAATTCAAGCCATGCAAGACGCGCACTTTTAGCGCAAAAACAGTGCGTCAGGGCTATCTGCAACGTAGACGTCTTAACATCTTGTAGGCCGTTATTCAAAGACCTGAATTTATTGACTGTGCCATGTATCTATATATATGAAGTTTGTTTATTCGTAAAGGCTCACTCAGAACTCTTCAAAACATTCAAAGATATATGCAACTTTCCAACAAGGTACCCAAATCGTCTCGCTGGTCCTGTCCGTAAGACACAATTGTACAGCAATAACGCATACTGTAAGTCTATTGACATCTTTAATCGTTTGCATGATGACATTAAAAATTTGCCTATCAGTTTATTCAAGCGTAAACTTAAGAACTGGCTTATTCAAGAATGTTTTTACTCTGTTCACGAATATTTTGATTACTTTAGATATCAAAGTTGACATTGTATGATATAATTAGTTATTGAATATGTATTGTAGTTATGAGTTATGTTTTTTTTCAATGTTTTCAACGTTTGTATTTGATTTAATAACAATCGATGACATATTAGTACCTAATGTAATTGTAATCGTGACATTTTAGTAATTTATTAGATTTAAGTGCATTAGAATATTAGATTTAAGTACGCTAAATGCATTGGTATGCATGCTTCTTTATATTTAGGTACTTTTTGTAATAATTTTGCATGCCAGTTTCTGGTGGAATGTGTGTGACGCCGAAATATTTTTATACCATCTTTTGTACCACATTTTTTAGCAAAATAAAGATATTTGTATTTGTATTTGTATTTGTATTTGTACTCCTCAAACTATAAAACTTTTGTTCAACAACTTTTAAAAAATATGGAGTCTTTAGATTGTCTTTTTTTCATACAAACTAAATAGTATTATGAATGTACGTTAAAATCCGTTCAATTGACATAGCTTGTCAGTCTTGTCAACCTACAGACAGACATACGAGTATTATTAATATTATTATATAATTATTCGTATTCGAATAAACTTTAAAGTCTACTAAAAATCAAACCACAAGTAAATTTTTTAAATCGCTGTACAAACGTTGTCTTGTTTAAGGAGTAGAATCTACGATTTAATTTTTTGTTACAGGCCACACACGGTATATTGGGTCGCATATATGCACCTACCTAATCAATATTAAATAAACAGATTACGAGTAGGTATGTGAAAATAAGATTTTTATCTACACCCATATCATACATTCCCTATAATATGTTCAGAAACGATAAGCTAATGGCCTTTATTAAGAAACCTATGTATATCTGTGGAGCATCGTCAAATTTAAAATATAATACTTATCGATGACCGATACTTTAATTACATTACATTTTCGAACGTCTTCTTTCTACTGGAATCGGCGATTCCAGAAGATGTTCGATGTTTTAATTTATATTAGTACTTACGACCTCCTAGCCCAGTCGGTAGTGCAGCCTACGAAGCAGGAGTTCCCGGGTTCGAATCCTGGTCAGGGCATTTATTTGTGTGTTTATCACAGATATTTGTACCTGAGTTATAGATGTTTCCTATGTATTTAAGTATTTATCTATATTTATCTATTATATATATCGTCGCCTAGTACCCACAACACAAGCCTTATTGAGCTTACTGTGGGACTAGGTCGGTTTGTGTAAGATTGTCCTATAATATTTATTTATTATTAACGACAATCTAGTTGGTCATGCATGATTTGAAATCTAGTTCGCCATGGAGATGGAGGTGTAATGGCGGTCATTCTAATGAATCTCAACTATGTGTGTAGATAAAATAATGTACGTAACTCTAGATAATTAGGCATTAAAACACTCGTGTGCTATTATTATAAAACTCACTTCGTTAATTTTATAAAACCACACTCGTGTTTTAATGCCCTTCATGATGTAGCGGTCACATAACAGTACAAAATGAAGAGCTTTTCTGTCGAGTAAGATACGAGATTGAAAAGCTTAATTATGTGACATTGTTTACAAAAGTTTTTCTACGAGTGCTCAAATTAGGCAAGCCGGTAAGGATTGAGTTCGACGAACACCTAAATTGAAGAATAAATCTTTTATCCTTTTAGCGCAATTACATTTAATTATTTTAATTTATATGCTTTTTTGACCGAAAGATAGCGAAGGACTCCGTTGGAGCTTGGTCAAAAATCTTTTCGTGGAATAGAACAGAATAAAGGTTTATCGTAGTCACTTACAACATACCGCAAGAAGCAACAAAATAAAATAAAAATAGGGTATTTTAATTTTAGGGTATCTACGGTGATTGACCGATTGTGCTAGTTTTCGTCCACTCTTGTCAGTTTTCCGTCCATACTTATTTATATGTTTATCTTCAAGTTTTTCTCAACATAAAAGCTTAAAATTAAAAAATCTACTAAAGAATAAACTATAAATATAAACTATGTTGACCTTAAAGAGTTTTTCCCGTTTATTTGCAGCAGTTTAATCAAGTGGACGGCAAACTGGACCTGGACGGGAAACTAGCACAGTTACCCTATACAAAATGAAAAAACAGATAGCGTGACAAAAGGGATGTACTCGGGCGCGGACTAGCAACAACAGCGCTGGTTTTCAGTTCACCCCAACCAAACAACTATTTATATTTAACATTAGACTTGCGGGCGTTCAGCTTACAATATCATATAACAGGTAGGTATGTCCGTCCGGCGGCTGTCCGGCTGTTCTCTACAGGTCGCATTTCTTTACCGATCACCGTGAAATTTTGTGAGTTCTATAGTATAAACCATTTAAGGTTTCAATAGCGGTCATTTACCACCCCTCACCAATAAAATGTAATTATCAAAAACGACAGTTCCTAATGTTCCCCAAAGTAAGCATTTCTAGTAATTGCCGCAATACAGTGGTACCGGGAACCTTGCGACGCAAAGCAGAGCAGGAATTTATACTCGTAGTTACTTACATTGATTTTTTGTTTCGTTTTTTGGATAATTTTCACAATGGTGGAAATTGGCACAAAGGACCCCATAGACCATTATGGCGCTCTAGACAGTTGTGAGTTCACTAAGAAATAGTATACAGTGTGTAAATTTTATACGGGCGTATATTGTAATGGCGATTTGTATTGGACCTAGGGAACCTATTTACATTTATTTATTTATTTATGAAAATAAGAATATTTTTTTTCATACATAATAATTCAGCCCGCAATGAATTGCATCCATGACAATTAACTTACCTGTGCGTCATGTCAGTTATGTCAGTTTTAAATCAGTTGGATAGCGTACATTGGTGCCCGGTAGGACTTTTAAAAATCATTACACATAATTAACAACACTATTTAACAAAATGATTATACTATATGAGTCCTATTGCTGGATACTATAGGTGGATAAAGTATACGCCCGTATAAAATTTACAAGCTGTATATATCAAAATGGTAGATCCATATACTTATATCTATTCAGTTTTAACTGTGCTCGCGAGAAATACAACTCACAGCACGGATAGCACAAGGGGGACGCGACAGTGTCTCGCGCGCGACAAAGACTGCCCGTTTCTTTTTAATTGATACAGTTAGACAAGGACGGATAGACTTTCTCGCGGGCAAGATATTGTCGCGTCACTCTTGTGCTAACCGTACAGAGACACTCATTTCAAAGGAGTAAGGACAACGCCTCGGTTAATATTGCACTTGTATTGATGTACTTATAGATATTTGTGCGAAACGAAACGTATGTTTTATGGTCCACGTTGTGTCAGAAGGAGCAATACAATACAAGTAAAACATCTGAAAAACAGTCATTTTCCTGAAAACTAGTTAGATAACATGCAGACAAGAACTTATGTATGCAATTCTTCCTATATACATTGCTGCATTTGATCCATCGTTTTAATTTATTGTACCTTTAGTCGACGTTAAAGATATCCCATCAAAAACATAAATGTGAAAGGCTGCCAAGTTCGATACTATGGGAATGCTTCGCCTATAAAAGAAGTGAGATCTGAATAAGTACCAAGTGCCATAAAAATACCTCAAATCATAAATAGTTATAGGAATGCACACTTGATTTCCAGCAGTTTTTAAGGTACATTTTGAATAAGTATCACGTTACATAGAAATACCTAAAATTATAATAGTCAGAGAAACGCACACCGGTTTTTTTAGCAGTTTCCTGATAACATTTATTATTTTCAGTACTTTTTAATGATGTTACTTGGCAAGTTTTCACACACCACACACCTTTTCAATGCAATGAATCGACACCTTTGGACTGCAATGTGTCAAGTATATAATTTTCTATTAAAACTTGCCAAGTTACATCATTAAAAAGTACTGAAAATAATAAATGTTATCAGGAAACTGCTAAAAAAACCGGTGTGCGTTTCTCTGACTATTATAATTTTAGGTATTTCTATGTAACGTGATACTTATTCAAAATGTACCTTAAAAACTGCTGGAAATCAAGTGTGCATTCCTATAACTATTTATGATTTGAGGTATTTTTATGGAACTTGGTACTTATTCAGATCTCACTTCTTTTATAGGCGAAGCATTCCCATAGTATCGAACTTGGCAGCCTTTCACATTTATGTTTTTGATGGGATTTCATTTATTTTTGTTAGGTGTAGGTTCTTTATTATTTTTTTATCACTTTTGCTTTAGGAAATGTCACATTCCACTTAGGTATGTACTTTATACTATAACCCTTTATACTAAGCGTCTAATTCTATTTTCCTATTTATTTATAGGTGATTTTTACAAATAAACTGGCTCCCTACACCTATAAAATGTACCTACTTACATATAATTACATACATCAATAACGTACTTTATTCTGTTTGTAAGTACGCTACCTACATAGATAATTAATAACTTGGTAATACCTACCTACCAGTAGGTATTATAATTGGTGGCCTATTATGTAGCCCTAGAAGTGCACCATCCCATCTCATCCCGTGGCGTATCGGAGGGTGAGATGGGCAGTAGTATATATAATATAATTCCATCTTAGAGTATATATGATTTCCATGTTCTTGAATCTGCGATTTTATTAGTTGTCAAATTAGAAATTATTTAGACTATGCGAGAAAAAATAGTCTTTTCATTTTGGTTTGACTGATTTAGCGCACCTAGTGTACCTAGTGACCTGCTTTGCACTTCGTAAATCGTGGGTTCGGTTCCCGCAACAGACACACACAGAGTGGTGAACAATTTTATTGTTCTTGTCTTTAAGACAAACATGTATTGTCTTAAATTGGTACCTATGTATCTAAATTTAAATAAGTCTTATCTCATTTCCACTCCATACCTACTTATAGTAGAACAAAATTACACATTCGTTGTTTTCGAAACTGACTCACACTTGGCCGTTTTCAGATTTTTACTTTATTTCGACCTAAAGACAAACCTTCGAGTCAAATTTCAGGTCGGTACGACCATTGGAAGATAGACCCATTTAGTTCATTATGTATGACTTCATAGTAGAACAAAGTTACACCTTCGCTATTTTTAAAATTGACTCACACTTGGCCGTTTTCAGATTTTTCCCTTTACTTTGACCTTAAGACCTATCTCCATGCCAAATTTCAAGTCAGTACGACCATTGGAAGTGGTCTAGGTTTTTGATGAGTCAGTGAGTCAGTGAGTGAGTGTATAGTAAAAATAGCGATTTTCTGACGTCAATATCTCAAGAACTGCTATAGGTAGAATAATGAAATTTGTATTCTAGACAATTAAGGGGATATCAACAGACACTCGAAATTTCATATGCGTAGATAAAATATGTTTTGAGTTATAGGGTGGTCGAAATTGGCCCGAAATGGTTCGTGTAATATAACCCACGGCCGGTGTGTCGCTTTTTTTTGCTCGAACTTGGCGGACACACTGCCGTGTGTCTAGATGTTTACATGTTTGCACCACCTGGGCCCTATACCACGAAGGTTACAATTACATTTTACAAGTGACAAATTACAACTATGTATATAATACAAGCGGGCGTAACACAAAATTTACAAGTCACAAAATTGTATCGGAAAATTTGTACAAATATGTAAATTGTTGTGACAATTCTACAATTCAGCGTATCACAAAAATTTACATACTACAAGTATTTTTCCGGAAAATTTGACAAATATATAGTTTACAATTGTATGTAAACGGTTCGTGTTACAATAAATTGTAGTAATAAGTGCACATATTTGTGGAATTGTGATTACAAGATGACAATCCTCTAGGCGTGTGTAGAAAAGCATGTAATAAGTACAATTTCAAAAAATCCTTCTACAGCAATAGTTTTTATTTTGCTAAAATGTTTAAATCTCAAGGGCCGAAAATGGAACTCGTTAATGGGTGTAAAGTAAAAATTAGCTTTAAACTATATTAACTTAGGCATATGTACAACAAAAGTTAACATGTGTATTGCAGATTCACTTATAGACTAAGAGCTGGCAACTTCAGAAACAGCCTTGGCCAGAAGTGTTGAGTACCCTTGCGTTTTTCATACAAAACTCGAAACTTTAGTCCAGCGTTTCTATCTTTTTTTTAGTTATTTTATATATATAATATAATATAATAATTTTATTGGCGTTGGCATAAAGAGTGGACTCTTCGTAGAAGTCTCTTCTGTGTTTTCTAGAAGGATTTCTGTTGAAACTGGAGCGCTAGTGCCAGAAGACTCTGCGGTAGGAATTCCGTTTAAAACAGGAAACTCCTTACCAATATTATTAAAATTATTTTTTCTACTATATCAAATCTCATGCCTTTCCTAACTCCTGAACCCGTTTTTAGGGTAATACATAATACATATTTGTGAATTGTGAAATAGCATAACATAATTGTAATATTTACAATTCCACATATCTAACAATTGGGTACTTTCCTGGGTAAAAAAAATATAATTCTATTTAGTCCGTCAATTAGATTATCAAAAAATATTGGACACATATTTTTTATTTTGTCAATCAAACAAAAATTGGTGAAGATATAGCCCGTTAAAGTTCCGCGTGACGTCACATTATACTAAAAATTGTACTGAAATGTGACGTCACGCGGAACTTTAACGGGCTATATCTTCACAAATTTTTGTTTGATTGACAAAATAAAAAATACGTGTCCAATATTTTTTGATAATCTAACTGACGGACTAAATATATTTTTTTAGGGAAGTAGCCAATTATGTAAATTATCGTGACACACCATCCATGCTTTGTGTTACGGTCTCACAAATGCAAATTACTTGTAGATTTAACACTTGTAGCCATGACATATATGTAATGATTGTGGTACATGTGTTTTTTTACAATTTAACAAATTTGTTAAATTTTACACTTGTAAACCTTTGTGGTATAGGGCCTTGGTGTAAGGTATAAGAGTGTTAACATATCTTTGTTAGCGACTGTAGCCTAGAACGCTGCAAATGCTGCAATGTGTATAAAATTGGGCACACCATCTCCAATCATAAAACTCAATTTGTTCGGCAATCAAGTATAAAGAAACAATGATAGATAGACGTAACAGCCCGTTAGTGCTTGATCTCCTCTCTTCTTTATAAACGAAATATAAACGCCTGTCAAAAATCCATGAGCAATGTATCTTTATGTGGTTAAGAAAAATAACATACCGTCAGTGGTCACGTTGAAATATTATCAATGTTCCTTTGTTTATAAAACACCTAAATAAATAAAAATTACAATGAATAATTGTATTTATCTATATCGATCTATCGTCTAGTATCGACCACACAAATCCTATTGAGCCTAACTTTCTGGACTAGTCGATTTGTGTAAGATTGTCCATATAATATTGATTATTTATTTCTTTATAAGTATATTATAAAAATAAAGACTAATTACTGTTATAAATGTTATAATATAATAATGTCATGAAAACAGGTGCTTTAAAACAAAATAAAAGAAAAAACTAAAAGAAGTGTTTCCGCCCGGGATCGAACCGGGGGCCTTCTGCGTGTTAGGCAGATGTGATAACCGCTACACCACGGAAACGGATGGCATATGGCTCGAAATACTCGATCAGCATTTGTGCTTACAACACTACTATGACTAGAATGATTTTCAACAGAGTTCAAGATTTCGAGGGAGGTTATCAATTAGTGGGGATCTTTGTTTTTGCTATTTTTTTATTGTTAAATAAATGCCCAAAATTATCTGCACAGGGCACTAACTACCTAACCAATACCTAGTTAATTATACATGCATCACACTGGCGCCGCAACCGGATGGGTGAACGGGACAGCGCCATACACATGGAGAGCTATCGCGCTCACACACCGTCGCCGCAGCAGTGGGGTGGGAACCGCATTAGTTTGAACAGTCAGCATCACGTGACGCCGACTGTTCAGTTCACATATAATGAAACTCGTATAATAGTTTTCATATTTAGAGTACATAGGTACTATGGTATCTTTATCAATTTGAGTCTTGGAAGAATAATATTTGAGTGCCAAGAGCGCACTAAATTCTATAGAAAATGACACCTAGCGTGTTCTTGATTGCGAAAGTGTTATTCAACACTTTTTTCAATAAGTTGGGCAAACACCAAAGATATATGCATAGTTCGGAGATTTCATAGCAAAAATAAATGTTGTATAGAACTAGATGCACACTTTTTGGATTGTGGTTATGAATGTAATATAGAAATATAAGGTAAATGTACGTTTCCACGAACGCTTAAGACCTGGATGTACGTTTCATTTTTTAATAAGGTCTGGCATTTTCATACGGTTATTGTCAATACTGTAATGGTAACTTAAATACA
Source organism: Pammene aurita (assembly GCA_947086415.1). Taxonomy (NCBI): domain Eukaryota; kingdom Metazoa; phylum Arthropoda; class Insecta; order Lepidoptera; family Tortricidae; genus Pammene; species Pammene aurita. The sequence goes on from OX352310.1 coordinate 340,703, forward strand.
TTTGTAATCATTTTATTGCACTAAGATATTATTTGTAAGGTTAGACATATTTAAAAATTATTTTTAAAGTTTTTTAGACCGCCTTACTTGATTTGTACCATTAAGCGAACTAAGAAACATGATTTGCATATATTACCGAATCCGGTGACCACCTTACCGAACTAGAAGAAAAATGTATGGGAATATGGTGTTGAGCGATTCTCAAACTTAAACTGTCTTACTGTTTAGATAATTTCATCTAAATGCGCTAAATTTGCGTCTCCATATATTACTGAATTACTTCATACAAAACAAAAGTAACCTTATTTTTTTTATATTTATTTAAAATACCTAACCATTATTTTTATATATTACATAAACATCATTATCGTTTTTTGGTGTGTTTGCGTAATAGAAGTTTTTACAATATTAATTTAAAAAATAAATTTTATCCAAATATAAAAAACACAATTGAATATTTTATTTTATTATTACAACATTTCTCTTTATACAAAACGACCTATCAACAGCGGGCCCTTTCAAAAATTCAAAATTCAAAATAATTTATTTCAGACATTGGTCTATAATATTATTACAATATATTAACATAAAAATTAAAAATATTTACAAAAGTCATGAAATAATAATATAATTAAAATAATAACAAAATTAAAAATATAATAAAAATGAAAATCACACGCAATGTCAAAATTAAAACTAAAATTAAATTGAATTAAATTAAATTAAAACAACACAAAACACAAAATTTACATTACATTATAAACTAAGCCCCGAGAACCCATATGCACCAAGTCCCAGTGCTTCCAGAATGCGCTGGCAGGGCGCTCCCCGATCAGTCGCAGAACACCGTTAGGAGAGTCACGCACACGGCGCATCAGGGAAGCGGTTCGCTTACGAATTATCGCAGCAAAGCTGTCGATGCGCGTCACCGCGAACATTCCTGAAGCGCTGCAGAAACGTGGCAGTCCCAACAGTATTCTGAGACTGTTATTGTATTGGACTCGCAGGGCATTGAGTGTCTTTTTGGTGTAATTTGTCCACAGGCTGCACGTGTAGAATGTTTGGCAGAATGCCCTAAAAAGAGTCTTTTTAACGTCTTCAGTACAACGTGCAAACCTGCGTGACAACATATTACACCTAACAGCCAACGCCCTGCGCTCCCTTTCCATATCCACATCGTCCTGGAGATCATCAGTAATCCAGTGCCCCAAGTACTTAAAACGAGACACTGTTCAATGGAGCCCCACACAGATACACAGGCGGAATCGCTTCAGGCGTCCTGTTTCCTGTCTTAAATACTAAGAGCTCACTCTTCCTCGTATTGTACTTCAGGCCATGGATCACCGCATACTCCTCACATATTCTTACCAGCTTGACAAGAGCGCTGATGGCCGGGCTCAGCAACACCATATCGTCTGCATAGTTAATATTATTGACAGTAGTTCCGCCAATTGAGCAGCCAATACCTGTGTTGCCAAGCCTAGCAATCAACTCATCCATGTACAGGTTAAATAATCTCGGCGAGCTGAGTCCACCTTGTCGTACGCCACATTTTAACCTGTACACGTCCGAGTAAGCGTCTGCCCACCTTACTTGATTGGCCTGATTCCCGTACCAATAGCGAAACAGGTCTACCACACCACCCGGAGTACTAGTGTCACACTCGAGCTTGCTCCACAGGATATCGTACGACACCATATCGAATGCCTTCGACAGGTCCAAAAAACAGGCGTAGACAGGTGTTTTGTCCTCTATATAGTACCGGACGGCATCCTTGAAACAGAGAACAGCAGTTTCAGTGGACAACCCAGGTTTAAAGCCAAACTGAGCATCTTGAGACTCAATATGCTTTGCTAGCAATCTGTCAAGCAGCCCGTCCAGCACTTTGGCCACAACTGTTGCCAGGGATATCGGCCGGTAGTTAGACCTGTCGGAGGCATCCGCTGTCCGGTTTTTAATAATTGGCACCACAATTGTTCTCAAAAGACTATCCGGGAGATAACTGTGGCTTATGCACAGATTGAAAAACATTTTAAGTACCCGAGGTAAGTGGTCACCCGCATGTTGCAGGTGTTCAATACTCAGCCCGTCATGACCTGGTGATTTACCTCTTGTCATGGATCTAATAACGCTTTGAACTTCTTTAAGAGTAAAATGTACCGGTAACTCTCCCTGACGGTCCTTAGCGGCAAACACCTGCAACGGCTCTCCAAGAGGGCTTTCAACCCGGAAATAATCCACAAAACTATTCGCTATCAATACGGGATCCGCCACTCCCTCCACACTCGCAGGAAGATTTGATTTAGGGGCCAGTTGACCAGTGCGCTTCCAGAACTTACCAAAGTCCTGGAACATGTTTAAATGTTTAGAAGCGCTGGCCTTTATAAAAAGGCAGAAAAAATAATACATTTTAATGTCGACCTAGCTGTGAGAGAAATAAGGATGATATTTTAATGTCTATCGAATACAAACGAGGCCGAGGCAGATACGAATTCGGTAGCAGAGACTATGGGCACGATTTACCGAACGCGCGTTCGGTAAATAAACCATGCAAAATATGTGGAACCTAATACGCGAACAAATTTTGAAAATAGTACCTAAATTGCAACAATTGTGACATAACCACAAATTTAACATTGAAACTAATAATTAGAAGGATTACGAATCCGTTCATGTATTTAGTCTTCAATAATATTGCCGTAAAATAACTATAAATAAATATTAAAGATAGCTTTGTCGAAATGCTTATTTTTAACTCAAAAATTCATAAAACTATAAGATTTCAAACGCGGATTTACTAAAGTCTTTACTGTCTACAGATGTTCGGTAAATGCTCATGAAATTACAAATACTTTTCATTATTTGAAAAATCAACAAGTTTATATTAATATTTTATAATAAATCATTAAAAAAATAATTTCAAAGACATACGCATTGACTGATTCCGTACGCTGTTCGGTTAAACCACCCAGTCAAAAAGTTGGGTCACACATCACCGGATTCACATTTATCTCAAATTCTGAGAATATAACTGCACTAAATTCACTTAAAATACCAAAATACATAAAATTATTAAATAACACCACTCTAAATCCACAATTTGGAACCCACATATAGTTTTAAACGATTCTATGATCTTAAGAAGTGCACGCAATTTCTTAACGATTTTGTTAAGGGCGCCCATACAAAGTGGCACTCGACCGACTAGATCAGTTGTCATGTCGCAACTGAGCCCCAACATGGCCGTCTCTGACGCGTATTCGTAGGGGTAGGTATGTAGCTCACAGAAAAAAATATCACAACGTAGTATCTGCTGTAAGTAATCGACTTATAGCTTAAAATGGAATATATTCGGCGATACGGCACGTTCGCTGAAGCGTACATTTACCTTACTAGCTTTTGCCCGCGGCTTCGCTCGCGTTACATTCGGGGTAACAAACCATACAAACTTCCACCCCCCATTTTAGGGAAGTGGGAGGTTAGAAAGAGACAAAAAGTAGCCATGTCACTCTCCATCCCTTCAACTATCTCCACTTAAAAAAACACGTCAATTCGTCGCCCCGTTTTGCCGTGGAAGACGGACAAACAAACAAACAAACACACACATACACTTTCCCATTTATAATATTAGTATGGATTATTAAAATACTGTATAGGTACATAATACGAATTGAATATATCTTGTTCTATTTCGGTGTTATATTCGTTTTGCGACGTTTTTGCCGTGGAAGACGAACAAACAAACAAACAAACACACACATACACTTTCCCATTTATAATATTAGTATGGATTATTAAAATACTGTATAGGTACATAATACGAATTGAATATATCTTGTTCTATTTCGGTGTTATATTCGTTTTGCGACGTTTTTGCTATGAAATGTCCGAGCTGTGGATATATGAACACGTTACTATGCTTTATGTAAAAGCTAAACAGAATTATTTATAGCTTATTGTGATTTTTTTAGCAATAAATAAGGTAATTTTTACGAGCATTTCATCCTAAATAGTTCATATAATAGACTTAAAATTAAGTGAGTGGGAACTATGAAAACGAAATGTAATGTAACTATTAATTTACTTATTTTATTTAAGAGTCAAGAGTGTCCCACTGTTGGGCAAATGCATCCCTCTTCTTTTTCCACGTATCCCGGTCTTGTACAGTCTCCCACCAGTCAGCACGAGAGGCATCAAGTTCGGCTCTCCAACGCTTCCTTGGTCTGCCCTGACGCCGGGTTCTGCCTTGTAGGACCCACTTGGTGGTTGTTTTAGCCCATAAGTCTTCCGGCATACGGCAGACGTGTCCAGCCCAGTCCCATTTTAGTTTTCCCGCTGTGTGGGCTACTTAAAATAACCTAATATCGATTTGTATGCCAGCATAGGTTTTCCCTTACTGATGTGCTGACGGAAGCTTTCCTTGCGGAAATTTGCGGAATTTGCCACATAGGAAGATTTAGGAAACATCCCATAATTTTGTATGGATATTGAATCTGTCCAATCCTTAAATTTGAATTTCCTATATTTCTCGACAGTTTCTGGAAATTTCCGAGAACTTTTCCAACTTTTTTGAAACTTTACCAGTATTTCACCTCTCATTCGTATCACCAGTTCAACGATAAATTGTTTTTTTTTTCTGGCAATGATTCTAACCCTTTACGCCAAATCCTATAGAAGAACATTACAGGCACTGGCCTATTTCTCCTTAGTATTTCTCGGAAGGTATTAGACCAATATCATTAGTCCACGAACTCTCATATCGTATGGATTTCCATCACAACACACTAATAATATAATATTAGTCTAATACCGTTCGAGAAATGGGCCCCTGGCAAAGCCTTTGACAGTTCACTTCCCCATTTTGTCATTAAAACATAATATACAGGGTGGAAAGATAAGTGTAGGGCCCTGGAGGGAAACTACCTTAAAACCTTGAGATAGCTCAATTCGCTCAAAGGAAACATTCTTTTATTTTTACTAAAAACTAAAACTGCATTCACAGTTTTTAGGGTTCCGTAGTCAACTAGGAACCCTTATAGTTTCGCCATGTCTGCCCGTCCGCGGATAATCTCAGTGACCGTTAGCACTAGAAAGCTGAAATTTGGTACTAATATGTATATTAATCACGCCGACAAAGTGGTAAAATAAAAAGTGGAAAGAAATGTTTTATTAGGGTACCTCCCCTATATGTAAAGTGGGGAGTGATTGTTTTTTTCGTTTCAACCCTAACGTGTGATATATTGTTGTATAGGTATTTAAAAATGAATAGGGGTTTACTAAAATCATTTTTTGATAATGTAAATATTTTCGGATATAATCGCTCCAGAAGTTAAAAAAAATGTGTCCCCCTCCCCTCTAACTTTTGAACCATAAGTTTTAAAAATATGAAAAAATCTCAAAAGTAGAACTTTATAAAAACTTTCTAGGAAAATTATTTTGAACTTGATACGTTGAATAGTTTTTGAAAAAAAATTACAAAATAATTTCTGAACTAAGTTTGTAATTTAACCGCTTATACGGTTAAATTACAAAGTAAAAACGGTGAAAATCGGTTCACGCAATAAAGAATTATCCCATAAAAATCATCATCCATACTTTAAGCTCGCCCGCAATAGTTTACTTAATTTGCCGATAGATGTCGTTGTACGTGGAACGCTCATATCATATCCTACATGGCGGTGTTATTTTAACTCTTAAGTGAGGACACTTACTGTGACGGACGGAAAACTACGGAACCCTACACTGAGCGTGGCCCGACACGCTCTCGGCCGGTTTTTTTTATTTAATGTTAAAATATCTAATGTTCCTCTATAAATGACACAACTTCGGCAGTTTTTACCTATATTGCTATTTTCCAACTAAAAAAAATTGTTGGTCTGTCACTCTGACCTCCACCCATTAAAAGCTGCCAAATGCCCAGATCTAGCAATAAGGATGGTAAAGCAATCTAACTAGACAGGTTTCATTGCTCTCATTATTGTGTCAAATCGGACGTGGCCAGCTCTTTGTCAATATGGAGTTGGTTAATAAAATACAAAACATAGCAATAAAAGTTTATTTACAGTAATAAAAAAAAATATAGATCAATAAGCCATAAGCTCAAATTGTGCTCCGCACATAATATGCAGTTGATTACCTAACTCTTTGAATAACTAGTTAGGTCCATTATATTGTATTAGCAAATTGGGAAGTATCAGTAAATGCCAAGAGGCCCATGAGCCCATAAAATGTAATAGTAGTTTATCTACACTCACATTGTAAGTTCTCTAAAACGTGTTCAAAAACGGTAGGCAATGGCTAGCATTACCACAACCGATTTTACTATGATAAGCTTTTTATGCGTGGCAGTAACGTAATTTTAACTTTACATGCTCAACTATTGATGTGTTATGATTATGACTGTTATGAGTTTTGATAACATAATGTACACCTGTACGCTCCCACGCGGCCGCCGACACGCGCCCGCGCGACCGCCGGCACAATCGAGTTGGCCATGGCGGTGCAGTGGCGGCCATTCTATGGTTTCGGAATAAGGCATTTAGGATAAATAATATGAGTGTAGATAAAGCAGTGTATGCAACTGTACGTAATTAGGCCTTAAAACAATCGTGTGATCTTATTATGAAACTCACCTGCGACTCGTTTCATAAAACCACACTCATGTTTTAAGGACCCTTATTAGTCTTATTACGTAACAGTTACATAAACTACTATTATGTAACTGTTACGTAATAAGGCCTAATTACGTACAGTTGCATACACTGCCTTATCTACACACATATTATAAATCCTAAATGACGTGTTCGGAAACCATTAGAATGACCGCCATTGCACCGCCATGGCCAACTTTTAGTCTAGAAAAATAAGTGATCTCGATTGTATGTAGACGAAGTGATGAAGACCAAGTCAGACCGGCATATATAAAAATAAATACATATAACACATAAATAAATACGTCACGCAATTATTGTAGTACCTCTGCGAAGGAGTCACGACGAATTTTCATTACTAACGCCTACTTTAGCCAAAGAGCTTTGCTTGCTGGTACAATTGTATTTTTTCTTATATAAACATTTGTTTGATAAATAAATTAAAAAAAAAAAACTCGATTTTGCCGGCGGTCGGGCGGGCGCGTGCCGGCGGTCGGAGAGGAGGGCAGATTTTCATTACGTTACCGTAGGTAATGAATTTTCATACGTTTTAACCACACTGTCACAGGTAATACACTGATGTTACGTTACCGGTTGCAATAATGGTGGTAATTACATACGGTTTCCGAACGCGGAATAGAGGATTTATGATACTGGTGTAGATAAATAAATTTATTAAACAGCAAAAACGATTACTTTTGCTGTTACAATGAGTTGACCTTCACCAAAAAGCGATTGGTAAATATTAAATGATATTGCGTAGATAAGTTCCGAGAAACTCATTGGTACAAGCTGAGGTTTGAAACCGAGACATAGCATACCAGTGATATTTTATTTCTTCCTGTCAGTTTAGGCATATTGTAAGGATATTAGCACTTAAATTAACTCAACTACCTAGGAATGTACGATTCTGGACAACGCGACGTAGCTTTGCTTCGTATTCAAATCATAGTAGCCAACCGGGCCGGCGTCACAGTCAGCACAGCTCAGATATTTGTAATTGTCAACTGTATGTGTGAAACCTATATTCTCGAATGTATACATGTTTTCAACATGGTAGAACTCGTTCACTTCTTCGTTCTGGATCTCGCCTTCCTTACGGTTGTTGTCCTGCTGCATTAAAGGCAGAGCCATCTGTGAAACAAAATGTATCACTATATTATTTTCAACTGACTTCAAAATTTCGAAGAAAGAGGTTCTCAATTCATCGGGATCTCTGTTTTTTTTAATGTATGTCCACCGATTATTCAAAGACGGCCAGACCGATTTGGAAAATTATTTTTTTGTTTGAAAAAGTATACTTAACAGTTGGTCCCATTGTAACGAGGATCTGATAATGGGATCCTGGAGAAATCAAGGGAAATCTTCAAATATTATAGGCACACCTATAGTGATTTTAATATTGTTTATAGTGGCTCAGGCATTTCCTTTTGGAAAGGTGGAGTTCAAGTGAAGTCAGTTCTTTTTTGTTTACAATTATTATATAAATTCTTAGTTAGTCACGGGTATATCCTTAAACTACATCCGGACACGGGTATGTCCTTAATCTATGTCCAAAAGAAAGGTATGGGTACTGCAAATGTCATCTCGCTATGTGTGATAGGTTGAGCATAGCTAACGTCATCTCACTCAAATCTGGAGCAGAGCCCAACTGGGGAAGTACCTTCTCCACCTTACAGAAAACCAAATAGCACTAGACCCTACTCATAGTGTTGTGTTCCTGCTGGTGAGTAAGGTTGCCAAAGATCTCAAAGAGGACCCAGTGTATTGACGATGAGGGATGCTCTTGGTCCTTTAGCCATCAACACAGTGAATCCTCCTTTTTTGTAAAGAGTCGGCAACGCAGATGTGACACATCTGTAGTTGCAGGCGTCCATAGGCTACGGTAGCTGCTCTGCTTACCATCAGGCGGGCCGTATGCTTGATTGCCACTGTCGTGGTATAAAATAAAATAAAAAGTTTATTGAAAAAAGCTACATTATTAACTTCACCGCAAATATGCAACAATTAATGGAAAGCGTAACGTTACGGTACCTGTTGTGTGATGTAGTTCGCCGATTTCTTGTCTAGAATTTTAGAACCGCAGAATTTACATTTAATATTCATCTTGTTTTTTCCGTCTTCGATGAGATCTTCCTTGTTTTCTACGTCAGCCATGATTGGGAACTTACGTATTAAGAAAGCCGGGAAGTAACAAGTATTAGTATGCTTTGTACAAAAGTTTGATGCAAATAAAGTAGTTAAGTTATTGTAATAATTTCCAACCGGCACAGCACAGTACGATTGACAGTGACAGGTAGGATTGAATTGAATCGAACATACGTTACTTTTAGAGGGACAGCTATTCAAAACATATGAGCGAAATAATATTTATAAAATTATGAATTATTTTAAAATAGTCTTTTTCAATAAAATAATTAGTGAATTGATTAACTTTTTAGTATAAATGAATTCATTTAGACATCTTGTAAGTGTTCAGTAAGACTTCGTAAACGAAATTGATCGAACGATCTAGTTGATAATGGTGCCTATACAAGACATGATGTGGCATCAACGTGATCTCGGGATCGCAGTCAAGGATTTAAATGAAGTGGTTCTAATTCTAAAAGCCCTGTTATACTTGTCCTAGTTAGCTTCGTAAATGATTTAATTCCTAAATTTAGTCAAGTCTAACAGCATTTAAGCAAGTAAATTTACTATTGAAACAGGTTAGGATCCTAATTAGGATGCTAGTTAGGGCACTAAAAAAAGTAAAGTGTAACAGGGCTTTTACCCTTTTTATTACCGAGAAACAGACGTTCATAGGTGACTAGTAAAAAGTACTAAAAATGGTCCGATAGATAGAGAGCATGAGCAAGGTAGCAGTCGGTATCTCACTCGCACTCCTTACAAAATTGTGACATTTGTTTGACACATATTGATATCTGATGACGTCATTACCTCCTTAGTCAAAATAAGACAGTCCCCTAGATAACCTTCTCTTTCGGTCTCACTTTGGGACCGAAGAATTAGATCCACTGCATAAACATCCATGGTCGCAGTTAGAATGTGTCGTAAAATGTATGAGCTCATCATGAGCTCCCATACAAACCATGACACTACATATAATCATACCTTAGAAACGTAACCACTTGAGCACAGTTTCATTCGCAGATTAATAAAATAGTTAATTTGTAAGTTTCATCCATTCTTTAATCAATAGGTACCAAACCTGTATTCATTCCAACCATTCGTTCCTCATAAAGTGCAACAATCTAATGCCGATTTTACCTCCCTAAACCGGGCCCTTACGATATGACAAGGACGCCGCAATACGTTACACACGTTAAGCAGTATCTCCAAACGTGTCCTAGCGTATTGCAGCATCCTTATCATTTAGGCAGATGTAATACAACCGGTGTAAAGCGGGCTCTACACATTGGGCCAACGTTGGCTAATCTAAAGGACGCAGTTATGCGTTAGAGGGAGCAAGAGATATAGCGATCTCGTTCTGCCGTATAGCTGCGTCCCTTAGATTGGCCAACGTTGGCCCAATCTGTTGAGCGGGCTTAAGATGGGAGCGACCGTTCAACCGATTAGACCAGGGGTTGGCAAACCGTTGCTCGCGAGCCGCATGCGGCTCTTCAAGTTTCGCAAATTAAAAAAAAATCTAATATTACAGTGAAAAACAGAATTCTGCGGCTCTATGAGCTTATATTCCATATTTTCCGCCATCAGGCTCTTTGTCAAAAAAGTTTGCCGACCCCTGGATTGGACTATACCGATTTGAGAGCGAATTATAAAGCCTGACCAGAAATATATGATTATTGTTAAGAGGGCGCTATTATTCTCATTTATATGGCAACAGTCATAGAGCGTAATATCCTCTATGGTATAGTGACATCTTGATTTGTTTACCTGTCAGCTCTGATGTTAATTAGAAAATGTTTCACAGCGAAATATTTTCATTTCCCAAACGTATTATTTACAGCAGTTTTTTATAAACACTATTTATAATGTTTCACTCTTGAATATGGATAATTTTGGGATTTTTTTGTCGTTTATTATTTAATATTCAACACTTTAATATTATTCAAATAAACCGCCTCAATGGCACTTGACAACAACGACAGTCTATCACATGCACTCAGCATGCAAACCATTCTGTCATTAAAATTATTGCCGGTGTACGAAATTAGTTCCAATTAATTTCCGATACATGACGAATGATCATATTAGTGCTGGAGCCCGCCTAGCTGGAAATTTATCAAAATCTTAACCAATTTTCTTCCATATAGCGTTGTAGAGCCCATCTCGGAGATCATGAAAACATAAGTCTTAAAGGTCTTAAATGGCCATAAGTATGTATGGCGTCAAGTTGATAACACAATTTTTTGGCCTAAATTTATCAACGAGCTTACCGCTTCAAATTTTGACACATGATTTAGCCCACATCAAATAACCTACATACCAATTTTAAGACCATTCTGGTGGGCACATAAGATTTTAAAACCAGTTAAAGTTACAATGTTTTGGCCTAAATTTATCAACGAGCCTACCGCTCCAAATTTTGACAGTACTTAAAGGCCCATTCACCAAACCAAATCCCAATTTTAAGACCATTCTGGTGGGCGCATAAGATTTTAAGACCATTTTAAGAAATAGTCGATTTCATAGAAAAAATAGCAAATGACTATAAATTCGTTAAAAAAAAATATTTTGCTGGCACAAACACAACTGCATATTCATATTTAAGTGTCTTGTAATTAAAAATACCATAAAAGTATTCCGCAATAAGTCGAAAATTGGAGAAATTCGTTATAGCAGTACTTTAGTCACGGGGGTGTTAAAACATTAATATTATTGTTCATTTTAAACTTAATGGAATAAAATATGATTTGAAAAGCCAGACGTAATGCCTATAGGCATTTTCTAACAGTCGCTCATAACTCTAAACTGACAAGCGTCAAGTTAGGTGCACTGAGAGTATATTACTGTCTGAAAAAATGACCTAAATTAATTTTAAATCCTACCATTCCAAATATTGACAAACGGTTTAGCTCACATCAAATAACCCACATACCAATTTTAAGACCATTCTGTTGGGCGCATAAGATTTTAAGACCAGTTGAAGTTGCAATTTTTTGGCCTAAATTTATCAACGAGCCTACCGCTCCAAATTTTGACAGTAGTTAAAGGACCCATTTTCCAAACCAAATCCTAATTTTAAAACCATTATGGTGGGCGCATAAGATTTTAAGACCATTTTAAGAAATAGTCGATTTAAAAAATCTTCTTCTTTCTCGTTCCCTCACTGCTGAGGATCGCGACCACATGTAGCTTGCTTCCATAATGTGCGGTCATAGGCCATGTGGACTGCACGGTTCAGGCTACCGCCAGCCGACCTTTTTGCGGCGTTCGACCATCTCATCCGTGCCCCACCGCGAGCACGTTTGCCATTCATACGGCCCAGAACAATGTGTTTCTCAACCACCGAAGAACCTAAGGGCACGCTCATGGCATATTTTGGAAAGTCGTGTGGGAACATTGAGCTCTCTTAAGATGGAGATGTTAGTTCTTCTAGCTGTCCAGGGTATACGCAGCAGTCTTCACCAACACCACATCTCAAAAGGGTCAATTTTAGCCTTCTCGCACCTTTTCAGACTCCACGTTTCGGCACCGTACAGAAATAGCAAATTACTTGTACAGATTATAAAAATAGCAAATTACTATAAATTCGTAAAAAAAATATTTTTCTGGCACAACCACAACTGCATATTCATATTTAAGTGTCTAGTAATTTAAAATGCCGTAAAAGTACTCCGCAACAAGCAGTACTTTAGTCACGGAGGTTTTAATACACTAAAATTACTATTCATTTTTAATTTAATGGCACAAAATACGATTTAAAAAGCCAGGCGTAATACCTATACAAATTTTTACCAGACCTTCATAACCCTAAACTAACAAGCGTCAAATTTGGCGCACTGAGAACATTTAACTGACTGAAAAAATGACGTGAGTTTGTTTTTATTCCTACAGCACAAATTTTTCAACACGGCGTCACTACATTTCAAGTTTAAGTCGTCTCTAATTGATATCTTATTTCATTCACATTTTCAACCGACCACAACACAATACCTAGTTGATATAAATTATATATTGTTTATGCAAATTAATTTTATTCGTAAGTACTTACGAAAATGCTTGGTTTGAGAATTTTTGTCTTATTTGAGTCTATTTTGTTTGAATATGCAAGTGTGATAGAGACGAATAAAACAAAATTTAAAATTTCTACTTCGCGGTAGAGCCTAAAAACATTTGCTACGCAAATAATTTAAAAACACGTTTGTAAATGGCTGACAATTGAGGATAACCAGTTTACATACTTTAGTCGGGCTATCATTGCCCGCCATTCCTGCCAACACTTTGGCCAAAAAACTAATACATTTAGGACCTTTCAGTAGTAGGCAACAATCTACCAATGACAACCGACATTATTAGCTCTTACACTTTGTGAGAGTTTTATAAGACCATCTCGTTTAGCCTTGGTAAAATTTCAGGTCATCAACGAGCCTACCGCTACTACCGCTCTCTAAAGTTCGTTGATAAATTAAGGTAAAAAAATTGCAACTTTAACTGGTCTGGTCTTTATGCGCCCACCTGATTAGTCTTAAATTGGGTATGTAGGTTATTTGAAGTGGACTTATCCGTTTGTCAATATTTGGAACGGTAGGATTTAAAATAAATTGAGGTCATTTTTTCAATCACAATATATTATCAATGCACCTAACTTGACGCTTATCAGTTTAGAGTTATGACCTACTGATAGAAAATGCCTATAGGCTTTTCATATAATATTTTGTGCCATTAAGTTTAAAAAGAATAATAATTTTAGTGATTTAAGACCCCCGTGACTAAAGTACTGCTATGACGAATTTCTAAAATTTTCGACTTATTGCGGTGTACTTTTACGGCATTTTTAATTACTAGACACTTAAATATGAATATGTAGTTGTGGTTATGCCAGCAAGATATTTTTTTCACAAATTTATAGTAATTTGCTATATTTTTTATGAAATCGACTATTTCTTAAAATGGTCTTAAAATCGTATGCGCCGACCAGAATGATCTTAAAATTGGGATTTTGTTTGTTGAATGGGTCCTTTAACTACTGTCAAAATTTAGAGAGGTAGGCTCGTTGATAAATTTAGGCGAAAATTTTTTATTTTCAACTTGACGCCATACATACTTGTAGCCATTTAAGACCTTTAAGACTTATGTTTTCATGATCTCCGAGATAGGCTCTACAACGCTATATAGAAGAAAATTGTTAAGTTTTCTGATAAATTTCCAGTAAGGCGGGCTCTAGCACTATAACTTGACGCTTATCAGTTTAGAGTTTTAAGTGACTGGTAGAAAATGCCTATGGGCATTACGTTTGGCTTCTCAAATCATATTTTGGGCCATTAAGTTTAAAATGAATAATAATTTTAGTGTTTTGTGACCCCGTGACTAAAGTACTGCTATGGCGAATTTCTCAAATTTTCAACTTATTGCGGAATACTTTTAAGGCATTTTTAATTACTACTTATTAGACACTTAAATATAAACATGCAGTTGTGTTTGTGCCAGCTAAATATTTTTTTTAACGAACTCATAGTATATTCATACTATTTTTTCTATGAAATCGATTATTTCTGAAAATGGTCTTAAAATCTTATGCGCCCACCAGAATGGTCTTAAAATTGGGATTTGGTTTGGTGAATGGGTCCCTTAACTACTGTCAAAATTTGGAGCGGTAGGCTCGTTGATAAATGTAGGCCAAAAAATTGCAACTTCAACTGGTCCTAAAATCTTATGCGCCCAACAAAATGGTCTTAAAATTGGTATGTGGGTTATTTGAGGTCAGCTAAACCGTTTGTCAATATTTCGAATGGTAGGATTAAAAATAAATTTAGGTCATTTTTTCAGTCAGTGCACCTAACTTGACGTTTATCAGTTTAGAGTTATGAGCGACTGTTAGAAAATGCCTATAGGCATTACGTCTGTGTTTTCAAATCATTTTTTGTTCCATTTAGTTTAAAATGAATAATAATTTTAGTGTTTTAATACTCCGGTGACTAAAGTACTGCTATGACGAATTTCTCCAATTTTCGCGGCCTCCTAGCCTAGTTGGTAGTGACCCTGCCTATGAAGCAGGAGGTCCCGGGTTCGAATCCTGGTCAGGGCATTTATTTGTGTGTTTATCACGGATATTTGTACCTGAGTTATGGATGTTTTCTATGTATTTAAGTATTTATCTATATCTATCTATTATATATATCGTCGCCTAGTACCCACAACACAAGCCTTATTGAGCTTACCGTGGGACTAGGTTGATTTGTGTAAGATTGTCCCATAATATTTATTTATTTATTTATTTATTTATTTCGACTTAATTCAACTTATTGCGGAATACTTTTAAGGCATTTTTAATTACTACTTATTAGACACTTAAATATAAACATGCAGTTGTGTTTGTGCCAGCTAAATATTTTTTTTAACGAATTCATAGTGGAAATAAACGAAGTATCACTTGAAATTGTGTTTATTATTACTATATCACAAGAGAGATGCTTTTTCATGTCCTTGTTTTACAATTGCAAAAATCAGAGCGCCTTCCCTCCAAAAATGACATCTGTCAGTCCTTCCGAAAAAGTCACAATGACAAACATATAACCATGAAGTTAGGCTGGGTGCATACAACATGATAATATATAAAGCTACGTACAGAATGAAACTATTGTGAAGCTTACAACTTCGGCCATCCTTTCAGAAGAGAAAGTGAGACCTCTCACTTTAATTTACATGTAGAGATCTGTATAAAAACTATTAAGTATACAAGGAAATAAATTCAACTGCAACATGACTCATAGGCTCATCAGTCTTATCTCTTACTAATATTAATTATTTATAACTATATCAATTAACATATAAAACATCTTACAATAGTTAGTAGTACTTTTTTTAACAGCCTTTATTTATCCACGAAGGACACATATCTCAAGTTAAATGTATCTTATTATTTACTGAGATCATTCTAATATTCACAATATCAACGAATTTTTTAACAACCCTTAGGATATATCACATGTTTTATACCCAATAGTAATATGAAATAATTTTGACATTAACAATAATAACGGATATACTTCTAACAAGGTTTCTTTTTATATCATATGTTTTCTCTTAAAAACATCATTATCGTGTAATATAAGCTGATACGATATATAGTAACCTGAAAACTCCAGACACCGATATGACAACATGTATTGCGCAGTCTGACAAAATCTGTAATCATTTATATGCTAACGGCCTGCTCTAGACAGTCTGCTATAGCGGCCTGCTCTAGACAGTCTGCCGAAATCTATAATAATTACTTAAATGCTTAAGGCCTGTTTCAGGCAATCTGCCAAGAGGGCATGTACTGCACAGTCTGCCTAAATGCTAAGGGCCTGCTCTAGGTAGTCTGCCACCAGGGCCTACTCTAGACAGTCTGCCATACTGTTAATCACCTTAACTAACAAAGTTTACTCATATGTATTATCATTAATTAAAATCACAGTTTGTCCAAATATGCAAACTTTATCATCATTAATTAACTCTTAATAAATTCTTATAAACCTTTGGGGAACAACTTTAAATCATCACTATTAAGTTCACATATAAATAATACTTATTTGTCAATGTGTTTCCAGGACATTAAAACTAACAGACAACTAATAAAAAATAAAAAAAACTAAGCATGGATAAACTATTCACTATCAGCACCAAAATCAGACATCAAGCCCTCACCCATGTCGCCTTCACTGCCCTCGCTCTCTAGATCTTTAAAGTGTAACCAAGGATGGATCTTGTCCAAAGCCACGATATTCTCGTAGCGTTTGTTTCCTTTTCTTATAAGTGGGGTGTCCTCAACTACAAATCTATCGTTTGGCAAAACTTTTACTATGCGATACGGTCCATGAAATTTAGGTGTTAACTTTTTGGATTTTCCAACAAGATCTTTATCAAACACATTCCTTTCAACCCTGACTAGATCACCTACATTATATTTGGTACCGGGTTTCCTATGCTTGTCAAAGGCTTTTTTTGTTGAATCTTGTTGCTTTTGTATAGAATCACCAGCCGCCGACCTCAGAGACTGTAATCTTTCATCTGTCAGGGGTTCGATCGTTTCATTAATTATATTCCCTAGTATATTTTCAGAAGAAGTAATCAACTTAAACCCAAACAAGAGCTCTGAAGGACTTTTACCGGTTGCCTTATTCCAAGTGGTATTCATTCCTAACTGTATACTACCTACATGCTCATCCCAAGAACTATCACTCTGACCATGACATTTTGTACTCAATGCCTCGGTGATAGTCCGGTTGTAGCGTTCCACCTGTCCGTTCGCTCGAGGAGTTGCTACTTCGTTTAATACATGCTTTATGCCTAGGCTTTCTGTAAAAGATCTAAATTTAGTGCTTGTAAAGCACGACCCTCTATCGGTAATCAGACGGCTAGGTACCGAAATAGCTGAAATGCTCTTTGAAAACTCGAATGGCTGTAGTGGTTTTTGTATCTCGAACAGCTTTGATGTTTATGTATTTCGTGAATGCGTCTATTATAACTAAGATGTACATGTTGCCTCTCCTTGAGCGAACGAACGGCCCTAGATGGTCTGCATGAAGGGTAAGGAATGGTATTTCTAATTTTGGTATCGGGTGAAGCATACCTTCCTTACTGCCTCCAGGTCTCTTATGATGTGCACATTGGAGACAAGCTTCTACGTACTTTTTGACAAAACGTCGCATCTTCATCCAATTTAAGAGTCAAACTCTTGTCGGTGTAGCTGACGGAGCGTGTAGCTCTCTCCATCTGTTTCTATCCAGAGCCGCCTCCTTGACCTCCCTATACGATGTGACGGCTATCTTCTCTTTGATTTGGTTAATATAACTTATTCTCGGTCTTCCTCTTCCTCGCTTGCCTTCAACCTTGCCTTCTATGATGTTCTTTATAAACGCGTCATGCCGTATAAGGTGACCAATCATTTTCCCCCTTCTACTCTCTATCGTGTTCAATAATCTCCTTTTTTCTCCTACTCTTTTCAATACGTCTTCGTTCGTAACATGTTCTATCCAACTAATTTTTTCCATCCTTCGCCAGCACCACATTTCAAATGCCTCCAATGTTTCTCTGTCTCTCTGTGTCATGGTCCACGTCTCACACCCATATAATGCTATGCTCCAAATAAAAGTTTTAATAAATTTCTTCTTTGTCCTCTTTGATATGTTGGTGGTAAGAATATACTTTTTGTTGTTGAAAGCCTGTTTTGCCAAACTTATTCTTATTTTAATATCTGGTGTACACCTTGAATCTGCCGTAATTACACTACCAAGATATTTAAAACTATTAAATTTTGAAGTGAAATGTGGTCTATATTTTATCTTAGGAAACCAAAATACACCACGAATTCTACTTAGTGTTTTCTCATAACCAAAATGGCCTACATCATCGTGGTTCATACGTAGAACCTGCCACCTCACCGACTTTGGAACTACCCAACGTATTCCGTCCTCAACAACCTTGTAAACATAATCTCCTTTCAGTTTATAGTTTTTATGAATATCAGCAGCAAGTTTCGTGTTGTTATCTTGTAATACCCCTTTAATTCTACTTATTTCATCATCATTAGTTTGAACTGTCGATATCCAGTCCTTTACATCTATTTGCAAAACGTCAATTACATGTAAATCCTCTCCTGGGGTAAGCTCAGTGACAGGACCACGACTGAGAGCATCTACATGCGCCATTTGTGTACCTGCTCTATACTCAATCTCGCAGTCGTACTCCTGGAACTGCACCCACCACCGGGAGATCCGAGGAATAAGATCTCTCTTTGTCAGTGTAGTTCGTAGCGCTCCACAGTCAGTAATTATTTTAAATCGTATGCCTAAAAGGTATACACGGAATCTACTTAGTGAGGAAATAACAGCCAAGGTCTCGAGTTCAAAAGAGTGCATTTTCTGTTCGTCTGATGTCGTTTTACGACTGTAGTATGCTACAGCCCTAAGTAATCCGTCAGTACCACGCTGCATTAAAATTCCAGCTACGCCATATTTAGATGCATCGGTATGGAGCTCGGTCTCTAATGTAACATCATACAAAGCCAGTATAGGACGCTCTATTAATTTCTGTCTTAAGGTTTCGAACGCCTTTGCATGCTCTTCCTCCCACTTCCATTCAAATTTCGATTTAAGGAGGTCGGTAAGTGGACACGCTATAAGGGCGATTCCTTTAACAAACCGCCTAAAAAAACTCGTTAATCCAAGGAAGCGTCTTAAATCGTGTACATTCTTCGGAGTTGGAAACTTAGATATGGCATCTGTTTTCTTTGTGCCCGGACGAATACCCTCGTTACTAACCCGAAATCCTAGAAAATCTATTTCTGTATAAAAGAAGTGACACTTTTTAAGTTTTAACGTCAAGCCAGCTCCTTGGAGAAGGTCAAGAACCTCTTCTAAACAACATAAGCCCTCATTAAAGGAGTGAGCTGGGATCAAGACGTCATCCATGTAAACTAACGCATATTTAAGTTGTGATTTGGTAAGTATTTTGTTCATTGCTCGTTGGAAGACTGACGGCGCATTGGCCAAGCCAAAAGCCATACGCTTGAAATTATATTGTCCATCAGGTGTCACAAACGAACTTCTATCCTGTGAGGCCTGTGCAATGGGTATCTGATAATAGCCAGAGGCTAAGTCTAAACTTATAAACATAGAATGACCTGCCAACATGTCCAGCTGATCGTCAATCAATGGTAACGGGTAATGCTCTTTTTTGTTTTTCTATTTAAGGCGCGGTAGTCCACGCATAATCTATGTTCGCCTGTTTTCTTCTTCACAAGAATGATAGGACTCGCGTAAGGAGAGTTAGAATCACAGATAATGTCCGCGTCGAGCATTTCCTGTACCATTGATCGCACACGTTCCCTTTCCATATATGAAAGTCTATAAGGACGGTACACGACCGGTTTGTCATCAGTTAGTTCTATATCCATCTGTGTTACATTGGTGAGCCCAAGATCTTTCAAATTATTTGAAAAGCAAGTTTCATATTTTTTTAATAAACTAGCTATGATACCCGGCTTCGCTCGGGAGTTGATATGAGATTACGTGGTAGATGAAATAAAAAAACATACTATGACGTAAAAAGTAAAAAATATATTTTGAAAACATTTTCTATATTTACATGTATTTACATTTTCTCATTATTTACACTACTTGTTTATAAACAACATTTTTCATTTTATTGTCCGGGGTATATATATATATATATAAATTTTTCGAACTTCCTACTCTTGAGCAAGCTATATATAGCTGACCGTGAGAGAAGCAGGATTCTTTGAGGTTGATGCCACAATATTTCAAAGTTTGCCCTTGCGCTTTGTTAATTGTAAAACTAAAGGCTAATTTAATTGGAAACTGCAATCTTTTAAATTGAAATGGCAATTCAGAAGAGATCAGTGGTATTCTAGGTATAAATACTGTGTGTCCTTTGTTCTTTCCAGAAATAAGTTCAGCTTCAATGACATTATTCGATAGATGTTTTACGATCATCCTCGTTCCATTACATAGTTTTGGGGAGTTGAGATTTCTGAGTAGTATGATTGGAGATCCAATTTTCAGACGAAGGCAGTGTAATGGCATTCCTGGTACTTGTAAAGTCTAGAAATTCAGTAGAAAAGTTGACACTTTCTTCAATGGATACCATCGTGTCGATCGATTTATATACTTTCTCTTCACCCGGTATTTTCTTTAGAATATTAAAATTGATATCGACAACAATATTATTTTTAGTGGCCAAAATTGCTCTTTGAAATAACCACTCTACGTTGGTATAGTTTTGAATAATATTTGGATAAATTTTGTCGATTAGTTCGTTTTCAGTAGTGGCTATGTTACAGAAATCACTATTGAGTTCAATGAGGCCGGTCGTTTGGTCAGTAGGATATGTACCTTCGCCTATTTGTAAAAGTATTTTAGCAAAATGTGCTGTTGTTTCATCTTTTGATAATTCAACCCTCATGTTTTTTGTTAATTGCAGTATTTGTACTTGCGGCCAGAGATGTGACTTTTTAAGCATGCATTGATCTCGTCTGCTGGTGTTGATTTGGGAATAACTGGAAGTGTTTGTCGAAAATCTCCTGAGAGTATGAGTAGAGCTCCTCCCATCATTTCAGAGTTTTTTCGCAATTCTTGTAATGTTCTGTCCATGGCTTCTAGTGATTTTTTATGGGCCATGGTGCATTCATTCCAGAAGATAATTTTAGCATGTTTTAGAAGTTGACCCCGTCCAGATGTTCCTGAGATTTTACATACCGGGAATTGTTGTTCGGCTATATTCAACGGTAGTTGTAAGGCAGAATGGGCAGTTCGTCCTCCTTCCATAAGTGTGGCTGCAATGCCGGATGATGCTAGTGCCAGTGCGATGTGTTTTTCAGCACGTATTTCCGCCAGTATTAGATTTAAATATTAGAAACGTTTTACCGGTGCCTCCTGGTGCGTCCAAGTAAATAATTCCACCAGTGTTGTTATTTATTCGGTTCATTATAACGTTGTAAATTTTTTTTTGATTGTCATTGAGGAGTGGTTTGTTGTGAGCAATGTATTCAAGTAGTTCATTGACGTTGTAGCTTTTTTCCTTTGTAATTTCGTAGTTTAGCACACTGAAAGTATTTCTTTGTGGTGCTGGCATTCCAATTTCTACTAAGGTCTGGTTATTTATTGCTAAACATTTATCTTCTAAGCGAATGAGTGTTTCATTGAAGATGTCGTCATTGAATTCTATAGTCAGTTCTGGATTAGCTTGTCGGATTTGGTACAATATATCATCACTCATATTCCTTTTGAAAGAGTCCCATAGCTGTTTTGGGTTTGATGGGTTACATGTTGTTAGAATTATGGCGAATAACTCTCGAATTTGTTCAGCTGAAGCTGTGAGTGTGGCTTCTTGTAGTGTTAATTCCCAGTGGTTATCGTTTTCCAATAATCCTAAACGTTGACATGCTTCTCTGTAAGTCTGGCATATGTAGCCGTCAATAGTCCTGAGATCTGTGAAACTTGTTGGTCCCCGTATTTCGTGTAACAACATTCGGAGATAGAAACATTCGGCATTGTTTGGATGTACAGTGTATACTCGACCTATTGCGTTAGTTTTCATTATTTCTGGATGACCCTCTTCTGGCATTCCTTGTTTTCGTCGTTGAAAATTTTTCCTTGTTTTGTCCCACGTATAATAAATAGGGACGTCGACATACAGTAACGTCTTTGCGAATGGATCCGTTTGGCAAAGTTGGAAAAAAGCTGTTAATGTTGTGTTCTGAGGTGGTTCGCTTGCAATTTTTCTAGCCGAGTCTTTTGTGAAGTAAACTCTCTGTCCATTCTCCAAATGTACTGCTAGATGTTGCACAGCTGGTTCGCGTTCGTGTATGGGAAAACTAAAAATCCTCCACGCTGCTTCGTTACTGTTGATGTATCTTCCCATTTGGTACATGAGGATTTCATCATTTCTATTATTTTGTTCGCTATTTTGGACTATTTGAAATACTGCCATATCACTACCTTTGTTTACGTACTTACATATATATTTAATAGATTTTACTGAATTTCAATATTCAACGTTTATGTGTGCTTGGAACATTTTGTAAAGTAGTGGGTTATATGGTACTACCCATTGATTATTTATTTCCAGTTCGTCTCTGCCTTGTATTCGTATTTTTGCTGTGAAGCCACCGTTTTTCAGTGATCGTCTTCTACATTTGGGATAGCCGTCATCTTCAGTTTTTGTATCGTCCAAGTATGGTTTTGGATATTTTTTTGTACATTTTCCATCACTCATGCATGGCGCATTGAAGTTTAATAGTCCACATGGTCCGTGAATCATGTTTTTCACTACTATGTTGTATAGTTCCGGATCATTTTGTGGATTGGGAAATTCAGCTTGGATGATTTTGTCGATATCCGTGGGATAAATTTTATCGTGTAGCCATATGAGATTGTGTGAGTGAGGTAATCCTCGTTTTTGCCACTCGATTGTATACATCCAGCATCTAACGGTTCCAAAGATGTGGTATTTTGTGATGACTTCAATAAATCTTATTTGTTTTTGTCGAAAAACTCGGGCTATCATGTCGTGTCGATCCATGGAGGTTTGTCCGTATTTTAGTTGTTCTTTGATTTCTGGCCATGATGAGTTGCATGTAAATGTTATGAAGAGATCAGGTCGTCCATATTTTCTTACGTAGGTCATGGCATCTTGAGTATATTCGTGCATATGTCTTGGACTTCCTATGTATGATGAGGGTAAGATTACCATTGTTCCAATATCGTCAATATTGCCGTCATTTATGATCGCATCTCGAAGGTGGATGTATTCTTCTGTGCGTAGTTTCTTCTGATTCAGTCTTATGTAAAGCTTCCGTTCTGCTTCTATTTTTGCGTACATATCTACCAGAAATTGTTGGAATAAACGGCGAGTGTTGAGAATGTGATTGTATATTTCATTGTCTCTGATCATTAAGCGGTAAGCATAGAACTCCTTGGAAGTGACTTTTTTGTTTGTTTCTATGCCTGTTTTAGGATGAATTTGTTTTATATTGAAATGATAACCATCCTCTCCGTGCAGAAATATTAACGGATATTGAAGAGCATCATATGAACGGTGTGTCTCTGCAATGCGTTGTAGTCCTTTTCTTCTTCGTTGTACAATTATGTCACGGCTTGTATTTTCATTGTCCACAATTACGATGGCGACTTCATCTATCTGAGGTGCATTAAATCTACGTTCGTGTTCTCCACGTGGTCTTTTATCGGCTCGAATTACAATTTTATAGTCATCAGAAATCATGCGGTCTAGTGTTGTTTTGAATATGTAAATCAGTTGATTGTATTTGTGTAAGATCCTCTGTACATCTTGGATTATTTCGCGTTTCAATCCAATAAAATTTGTACATCGTTGATCAATTTCGTTTTCTTCATTTCCGATGAAATATACTTGCAGAAATTTATAGTCATCGTTAGGCATTGGTAGTAACGATCCAATTTTGTGATAAATTTGCCCTTGAATTGAAAATACATATTCAAATTTGTCTCTATTAGTGTCAGTCGAAGTAACACCGAAAGAAGTCATTTGAAAGCAGGAGTTGTATGATCTTATATTTTGAAGAAAGTGTTTTGATTCTGGTGTTTCCCCGGTCATGTAATGTAGAAATTCCTGTGGAGGTGCTTCCAGTGGTGGTAATCGAATTTTTCCATTCATGCAACAGAGACCTGGTGTTTCTTTACTGAATTTTTTCGCGTGGCAAAATTGGCAAATGTTATTCATTTTTCCGATCACAACATATTTATGATCGTAATATTTCTTCGTCGGTTCGTAGTGGAATGCTTCCTTTGTTAGATTATCTTTTAAAATGCTCGATTCTTCAATACTTTTATTTTCTTTTCTTTCTTCGCTTTTTCCGCTTCTCAGGGTGCTCATTCTGGTTCGTTGATTTTGTAAACGTGCTTCGCGCTCTTCTTCCGTTTCATTTCTTCGATTTTCTTTTTGTTTCCGCCGTTTCGCTGCAGAACTGGCAAGATCTCCACCTCTTTTACGTCTAGGCATTGTATTCTGTAAAATATAAATTAAATGAACATTTTATAGACAAATATATTGTTACGTAAACGTGGAGCACGTTGAGACAAAGAAAAAAAAATTATTTAATCTTCAAGCGGTCGCGCGATATTTTGTTTACGGCCAAAGTATATAGAAGGCATCGATTCAACGCCGCGCGACTACTTGAAAGTTAAGGAAATTACAATTAAAAGAAAATAAAATAAAAAAACCATTAGAATTAATTAAATACACTATTAAAAATACTCACATTTGATATTTCACGATAAAGGCTCACAGATAACTTTTTTCTTCTTCGCTTCGAAATCGAGAATTAATTAAACACACTATTAAAAATACTCACACGTGATACTTCAAAATAAAGGCTCACACACAGATAATTTCTTTCTTTTTCGTTTCGAAATCGCTTGTTTCGCTGTTCAAATCAAACTAACTCTGGCGGGTGACACCGGGCTCTTATATATTCAGAAAGCTAGGCTCTAGGATATTCGAGAAAGTTGGCGCTAGGATATTCGAGAAAGTTTGGGAATAATCGTTCGTTTAAGTCCATATTGTGTACAATGAATGAAATTCAACTATTCGACAACAGATGGCGCCACTTTGGAGAATGAATGAAGTTCAACTACTCGACAACAGATGGCGCCACTACACTTACTTTCCGAGTTGAAGGGTTGGAAAAGCCCTTATATCTTTAAAGACACACCCTTTAGGTTAAAACGGGAACTTTCTTGTTCGAGGGGGAATAAAGGGCTATCACACTATATAAGTCCCTTTATCGTGCTGGGACTCCTTTTTAAGTTTTATCGGCACGCACATTTTCTCAACTTAGTTTTATTATATATAATGATGTTTAAGCTGTGTCAGTTCTTTTTCAGTTAACTGCTCACCATAGTTAAAACTATTTTCGAAATCAGTTCCTTCGAGATTTAGTAAGTTAACATACAGAGCATTTTTCAAACATAATGCGCGTGTGATCAAGGACCCCGCTTCTAGACGAATACTATTATCAGATACATTTAGTAGTACTAATCCACCACACCCCTTTTTAATACTATATTCACCAGCCATTAAACAAAATTCATAGTTAGGTAACCCGCGTAGCGTACCGTGTACATAAACCTTACCAGAATACTCTCGATCACATTTAACAGATGCAACAATTGTCTCATTTGGAGGTATCACAATATCATCTAGTAACCTTAAGTTTAGTTTTGTCTCATGCCCATGTTTAAAAATTAATGACTCTGAAGTTTTAATAATAATAATTCCTGGCTTTTCTGTAAAAGTATGTCCTACTAGTACCGGATATTTTATGACACTATCTTCCACTATGATTACTTCAGTGCGCTCTGAAATGCCCTGTATTTCCATAGTTACATCTACTGACCCAATCGGTAATATAATATGATCCCCTACCCCTTTTAAGATAGGCAAATCATCAACTCGCCATATAATGCCTAATTTTACTGCATCACTGTACCGCAAAAGAGTAGCCTGACTTCCCAAATCAACATAGCTGTTTGTTGCACTTTCATTAATTTTCAACTGTATTTTATATTTATCATCATTCATATTATCTAAATTTACTAGCAACACAGTCTTTTCAATTGCATTGTTATTTTTACCAGATTCTTTTGTTTGTTTATAACAATTAGTACGGATGTGTCCAACGGCATTACACAGCGAACATTTCATTAACGGCTTGGTGCAGTTATAACTGAAATGGCCCGGCTCTTTACAGTTATAACATACCTTAGTTGTGGTTCCACTAGCTTGTGGTCAGAGAGTTCTAAACCAGGAGAGGCCCTGAGTATCATTTCCCCTCTGTCAAAAGTATTGGCGGAAAATCTAGTACATCTATAAAAACTATTTCAATAATCGATGTCACGCCATTTTCGTCATCGCTGTCGATGGATAACAAGCTCCGTGAAAATGCCCTTATGCGCTGTTTTTGGATGTAAAAAAATGTTATATTTCATCTAGTTTACAAAAAGATGAAATACCATTTCAGATGTAAGTACAGTTTTACTTTATTTACCATTACTTTCGTAATAAAAGATTTAACCTAAATCGAAAATCAAGCTTCGTTTACAGAATCGATTCAAAGACAATCGTTTTCTTTCTGACGGGCAGTAACTATTTGACGTTTGACACTTCTCCATATTTAATGCGCTTAAGGATTGCTGTCTTCTATATTTTGTTTGAAAATACAATCAAAAATGATCCTTGGCTTTTTTGTTTGACATTTGCAAAAACTGCATCCAATAATGAACCATATGTTAACACTTGTACAGTCGACTATCTATTGCTCCATTTAGTGTTATGAAGTATAAAAATAATATGTCAAATATGTTTGGTGTTTTCAAGTCAAAGGTACATCTTTGTCGGTTGTCAATAAAGCGTTGCTGCCATAAAAATTCATTTAGAAATAAACTGTATTAACAACCGACAATGATGTACCTTTGACTTGAAAACTTCACATGCGTGCTACCTCGCCCCCCTCAGATTTTGGCAGACTTTTTTGTTTGGAAAGATGAGGCGAAGCGTACTCCATTTATAGAGCTTTATGCTTGTGGTTTATTCATTTTGTGAGATGTTACCTGGTTGCTGCTTGGAACATTAGTCCTTCTATCCTGAATATTCTTAAATGGATCACGGGTCTGATGTTTTATAGATTGAAAATATTCTAACAATTTTTGAGGTTATTCAATCAAAATACAAACATTGAAAACATTGAAAAAATAATCAACCCAGTTGGACTTGAACCAACATCGATACGCCTTACCGGGGCTCGATATCGCTTTACCAATCAAGCTATGGGTTCAGTTACCGAGCTGACGAAATTCTCAATGCCTTCAATCATCTTTTTGCATTTATTTTTACATCGACTTTATAGCAGCCGTAAGCGACATCTAGGTGCCAACCACTAGTTAGTTTTTCCGTCCGTCAGCACTTTCACCATGTTAGCTGCATCAACGCCAGCATTTGTGAGGATCTTGTGGGGCGTCTCCCTGTTCTCGACTCTTGACCTGCTCCTTGTCTTGCCAGAATGATGCCTTCGACTATGTCTCGACCTCAAGTCCCTTGGTTTACGCACCCACGATTCACAGCTCGATTCACTTTCACTAGAAAAGTACCGTTGACGACTACAGCTTCTTTTGCGTACGTGGTGCGAATGACGCTGCCGACGCTCGCACGATCTGCTACGTCGTCCACTTGATAAAAATCGTCGGCGATGGCTTCGGCTCCTTGTATGCCTACGGCGCGGACGCTGTCGTCGGCGATCACACGATCTGCTCTGCCTTCCATCGACGTCGTTCTCCATATTGTCATCATCGATCTGCTCCCGGGGCAAACTCGGCGTGCGTACACTGCACTCACGATGATTTCTGATACAAACTCCTTTGCGCTTTGAATGACTTTTCTTCTTTCTGTCATTGCGTTTCCTTTTGCGCAATCGCGACTGTCTTTTTAGGCCAGCTTCGTATTCATCTGTGTTGTTCTCCATAATGTATTGTCAAGCAAAATGTCGTTTGTATTGTTGTCAGGATTATCACACACAGTGACTCTTCGAGCGCATTGACGGGTGAATATCTTGAATCCCACGACTGAGATATGGAAATAAACGAAGTATCACTTGAAATTGTGTTTATTATTACTATATCACAAGAGAGATGCTTTTTCATGTCCTTGTTTTACAATTGCAAAAATCAGAGCGCCTTCCCTCCAAAAATGACATCTGTCAGTCCTTCCGAAAAAGTCACAATGACCATAAACATATAACCATGAAGTTAGGCTGGGTGCATACAACATGACAATATATAAAGCTACATACAGAATGAAACTATTGTGAAGCTTACAATAATAATTTGCTATTTTTTAAAACGACTATTTCTTAAAATGGTCTTAAAATCTTGTGCGCCCACCAGAATGGTCTTAAAATTGGGATTTGGTTTGGTGAATGGGTCCTTTAACTACTGTCAAAATTTGAAGCGGTAGGCTCGTTGATAAATTTAGGCCAAAAAATTGTAACTTCAACTGGTCTTAAAATCTTATGCGCCTACCAAAATGGTCTTAAAATTGGTATGTAGGTTATTTGATGTGGGCTAAATCATGTGTCAAAATTTGGAGCGGTAGGCTCGTTGATAAATTTAGGCCAAAAAATTGTATTTTCAACTTGACGCCATACATACTTATGGCCATTTAAGACCTTTAAGACTTATGTTTTCATGATCTTCGATATGGATTTTACAACGCTATATGGAAGAAAATTGGTTAGGATTTTGATAAATTTCCAGTTAGGCGGGCTCCAGCACTATATATTTCTGGTCAGGCTTTAGTTAGAATGAGACAAAAATTGTCTAATACTTTTTCGTGGCAAAATGTTGCGCATTCAACCTAAAATTTCATATGGACGTTTCGCTTCAAATATTTTTGTGCTTAGTTTAGAAAATGAATAATTTTGGTTATTTACAAATTACAGTCAAATATTACAACCAAATTTGCATACAAAATAGTATTATGTAAAGTTATGGTAAAGTGTAATTAATTATCCAGTTGAAGTGACAAGTCACTTGTTACAGTGTAACAAGTTACACTGGCACCGCAACCGGATGCGGTGACTGTGTGCAAGCGTGGCAGCGCTATAGACGTGCATAGAGCTATCTCGTTCGCAAACTGCTACTGCATGCGGTAACCGCAGCAGTGAGAAACCCCTTTAATGAAAAAAAAATTAAACCTTGAAATGTTAAGACCAGACGTCGCGTTGACACAAAATTGCGTTATGTATAGATACCATAACATCGAGGAGTAAAAAAGTTAGGTTATCAAAACTGAAATAAAAAGTGGAGATTCGTCTGCTGGATTGATTATTTATTGTGTGCTTCATTATAATTTAAGAACAATGAGTTCTGGGTTTATATCTGAATCTGAAATATTGGAGCAGAGACGACGTCGCCAGGAAGAATGGGACAAAGTTCGAACAGAAGACCAGCCCAAAGGTAAACTAGCTTACCAATATTGTTTTGATGCTAAATATAGGTATTTGTTATTGACAAAAACAGTATATGTATCTTATTTATTATATTGGAAGTTTTATGTTATAATATGAAATGCATTTGTAAAGTTTCGAGCCCTTTCAGTTGTATTATGTTTGTAAAAATCACGTCATAGGTACAGTTGTTTTGTATTGAAGTGCGTGCGTAATTTCTTTATCGCACCACTAATAATGAACAAACCATGTCTAAATTAGCTGTTAACGACTTCTATTCAGTTAAGAAGCTAGCAACAGTTATTAATGCAAATTCATTATATTCTAAATATTATGAAGATAACATACAAAGCCTTACAAAGCATAAATATGAAAAGTAATTATTTACGTGGTTATTGCAGAGGCCCCTGAAGAACCATATGACACTAGGCCTCTTTACCAGCGCCTCGAGGAACAGAAGATGAGGAAAGATGCTGAATATGAGGAGGCTCACAAACTGAGTATGTATGGTTTAATAGGCATGATACATTTTTTCATGTATGGCATCAATTGATTCGTTTTGTTGTGAGGATGAAATGTCTGTATGGGGCCAATTGTGTTAAAGCAACACAAAAGTCAGAAATGAGATTCAAAATCTACCACTCGCTTTTGTTTCTTAAAATGCTCCTAACAAAATGATATGCAACAGTGAAGTCTCGTTGCATAGGCGCCCTGTTTAAAGTATGGAAAAATTATGAAATGTATATTTTGGTGGTGAAATGTTGTGTTTATTTATACATATAGTTGCTATACATTTTATTTTACACTAACTTGTGAGAAATCAAATGGTGCCATTGTTTTTGTTAACACATTAACTGCCAGACGAAAAATTACGTCCTACTTCAGAAACCAGGCGTCCATAGCTACATACAAAACAACCCGCCCAGCGAGTTGTCCGGCATCTGAGCAAAGTTTACGAGCGCCCACGAGGCGGGTTCTTGGCAGTGAATGTGTTAATGTTGGCCTCTGTGGCATGGTACCGAGGCTGCTGGCAGCATTTCCTTCTTCTTCTTCTTCTTTAAGTGCCTTCTCTGCCCCGGAGGTTGGCAATCTTATGCCTATATGCCATATTTTGCATTTCCTCGCTGGACCACAATACTTAGGCGTTGGGCAAGGAAGCTGCCAGCTCTTTTATCAGAGTAATTTGACAGCTTCTGGCATACAAAGCGGTTGTGAAATGTATGTAAAGTGCAGTCAGATTAGTCCACTGAATTATGAACTCTACCTAAGTCTCACCATCAGTCAGTCTAAACATTCTTTCATACTGAACACTCCTTACATGTGACAGTCTCAAAACATCGACATTGGCAAATTCACCTTGCCTCTAACGGCAAACCAAGTAAGCCAAGGGGGGCAAAAAAAGTCTCATCTCTATGCCCTTTAGAAACAACAATGATGTAGATGTAACTGTTGTTACCAGAAAACATGATCCGAGGGCTGGACGATGATGAAGTGGGTTTCCTGGACCTGGTGGAGCGCAGCAAGGCCAAGGCGGCGCAGCAGATCTCCATGCAGGAGCATAAGGAGATGCAGGAGTTCAGGTATTGATGTAAATATAATACTAATAAGGTTATCAGATTTTTGAAGCCAACTCAAATGACACGTAGCTCCTATACATACTTGTATCAATAAAATCTTTATGTTGCTTTTTTTTTCAGGAATATAAGTAGTCCATATAGAAATTCGGATTTTTCGCTAAGTATTTTTTATACTCATAGTCAATAGCCGTGTCCACATCTGACGCACCGCCTCGCGAGGAAACGGCCGCGCTGGGCAGTTCGGCTAGTGTGGACATGCCTCGCCCGAGGCATTGCGGCTGCTCGTGCGTTTGCCTCGGCCGATGCATGTCCACACTAGTCGAGCTGCCTCGCGTGGTAATAATCTTGCGAGGCGGTGCGTCAGGTGTGAACACGCCTAATAGATCGTGACTGGTCAATGCGGCACATTTATAGCCCAAATAATAATAATAGGTCAAACCTGAAAAGATGCGCCTTATCACATACATTCCACGAAAACAGCCATTTTTGAGTTATCTCCAAAAAACTTCTTCCATACCCATAGATATGACCTTTTGGTATTCGTTTGGTTCTTATGCCATTGAAGGTACGAAATTCAATAACGTCCATTATGCGTGGTCCGACACGCACTTGGTCGGTTTTTTATATGAGATTTGACATATACCATAGACAAACAAATTGACAGTTACCTTCCCCAATGGTACTTGTAGATGCAGCCTTTTTGTGTTCGACATTAAGTTAACCCAGCCTGTTAGACTTATCTGTCAATGTTTGAAAGTAGACAGCTAGATAAAAGTTAATGCTGTCAGAAGGTTTTCTTTACAATAGGAAGTATAAATAGGTATATCTCGTTTATATAGTTCTGTTGTATCCAAATATTGTCGGTTGTTTATTGGTGCCTCCACTGAGCAAACTCGATTTACTAATTCGAGTTGATAATTCTAAATAGGGACTGGAGCAGAGGGGGCAAACTGGAGCCTAGTTATGACATGTATTTTTTTTAAATAGGGTCAGAGTGTACAAAAGGAGTGGCGATTTTTAACCCAACCTTACCACCGATTTCGAGCTCCCCAAATTTTGCGTAGCTTCTAATTCGCGTTACCTTGGCGCTACGCGCCTCATGGAAGAAACCTAACCAACCTCACCTAACCAAAACCTTGGATGGCTCTGTAACTTTGAAAATAGAAAGGTACAAAATTTTCCAAGTCCCAAAAATCCCCCCCCCCCCCCCTTCTACACCCCAACCGAAAATAGTGCAAAATTATGATTTATATCACTCGGTTGCACAAACGTCGTCCATAAAAAACATGTATATTTTAGTGTATACTTTACGATAAGCAAAAAAGGGTGTCGTAATCATAATGATACCGCATCGGTTAAAAATTTTAAAGTGTCATATACCTTTAAAATCCTCGGGGCCCCCTTTGCTTCAGTCCAACCAAAATCTCTAAATGTGTATCTTCAGGTGCCAAAAAACACAGTCGGCACCATTATTTACGATCCGTGATTTTTATCCTCATTAGGCGGGTCCGCACCTGACGCACCGCCTTGCGAGGAAATCGCGGTGCGTCACGTTTGGACCCGCTTATTGGCGAGGGAAGGCTTAGGGCCGGTTGCACCAAACTGTCTGCTGACGCCATCGTCATAGTTCAACATCCTTGTATGAAAAGTTTGACTGACCTCTATGGGAGAACAGCTGCACCACCATATTTAACCTTTTTGCCGCCATTGACTTGATATAAAGTCAGTACTTGCAGTGCCTTTGTGCTTTATGCAATGCGTTTATACGTTACAAAAACCTCAAGATCTTTTCATGTTCTACTGGCTGACCCGGCGAACTTCGTACCGCCAACTTCATTTTTTTTGTTTCTCAAATATTTTAATACTTATTCTGCTATTCGGAGCGGAGATACATCCGAAAAATCGAACATCATTAAAATGAATAATTATTTTTGCATGTTTTTAAAGTGGGGCATTCCACTCATACAATATATTGTTATTAGATCAAATACAAACATTGAAAACATTGAAAAAATAATATATCCAAAATAAAGTGTTCGGAAACCATAGAATGACCGCCATTGCACCGCCATGGCCAACTCGATTGTGCCGGCGGTCGCGCGGGCGCGTGCCGTTGGTCAGGAAGGAGCACAGGATTTACATTATGTTATCAAATTCGATATTCGGAATTTGAAACTCATAACGTATCAATATATGAGCATGTAAAGTTAAAATTACGTTACTGCCACAGATAAAACGCTTATCATAGTAACATCGGTTGTGGTAATGATAGCCATTGCCTACCTTTTTTTGAACACGTTTTAGAAGACTTACAATGTGAGTGTAGATAAATAGTGTAACCAACACGACTTCGTTTTATATAGATATCTTATAATTTGGCGTTGATGACTCTTTGTTGGCCGCGTTTCCACCAAAGCTGACCGAGGATGCGTTGCGAGGAATGTGTTTGTTAAGAACCAATCCTAGTGCTGCGCTGTGCGAGGATAAGTAAATGAAGATCCTATTGGTTCTTAAAAACACATTCCTTGCAACATCCTCGCTCATCTCTGGTGAAAACGCAGCCTTAATGTCCTTGTGTCACAGGGTGGACACGTCATACTACAAAACTCGTGTGAGCGCTTACACGTCTGTAGTGTCTGTACACAGTTCATTGTGTGCATGAGTTCTTAGGGCCCTGTCATTCATTTTCAAGTTTCCACTATCGTAAATGACGTTTAATAATACACCGATATTTTGCATTGTTTCGACGCGCTGCCAACCTGACTGATAACCTACTAATCTCCTACCAATCGCTGAGGTAATTCCAATCGGGGCGGCGCGTAGAATGACTATTCTGTATGAAATACTATTGTTTATTTTATGGTTGTGTTGTACCAGGGAGCGCGTGTCGACGCTGGCGGAGAGCGAGGAGCTGACGCGGCTGCGCGCGCAGCTGGCGCCGGCGCGCACGCAGCCCGCGCCGCACCAGAAGAACAAACTGCAAGGGGTATGTTCACCTTTGGCTATTTTATGTCCACGCCACGAAGACCCTGTTCCCTGCCTTTTACTCTATGCGCCTCACACAACGTCAATTAGGCGGGCCACACAGGCTGAGCATCCTCGCGAGGAAATTGCCTCGCGAAGGAGCTCGGACAGTGTAGATGTGCCTCGGCCGAGGGCGCTCGCATGTTTTCCGGCGGAGACGCAAGCCGTTTCGCGCGGCACGACAACGTCCTACCGTTGATTTATGATCACATTGATGACATTTTAATATTTACTTTCACTTATTGTTGATTTAAGCAAAATGTTCAAATCTTTAGTCTATCTTAGTTATCCGAACTGTGACTGAAATTGAATAAATGAATATTGTATTGTTTTACTAATTTTTTATTGTCATAGGTTGTCGTGAGGAAGCGTAAGGCGAGCGAATTGGAGGCGGAAAAGGACGCTCCTCCGGTCAAGAATAACGCCAATGTCACGGACAGGTAACTATGACGAAACCTTCGCATTAGGCGGGTCCACACCTGACGCACTGCCTCGCGAGGAAACCGATTCGCGAGGCGGTTCGGCTAGTATGGACGTGCCTCGGCCGAGGCTTTGCGGCCGCGCGGCTATTTCCTGGCGAGGCGGTGCGTCAGGTGTGGACCACCTATTTAAACACAAAAACCGGTCAAGTGCGAGTTTATAAAAAATCGCACCGACTATAAATACTCCAGAGACTTTTTTATACCACGACGGCGGCAAACAACCATACGGCCCGCCTTATGGTAAGCAGTTACTAAGCCTATGGACGCCTGAAACCCCAGAGGATACACATGCGCGTTATATATAGCCAGCCACATTTAAGAACTTTTTGAGGCTCCAAGTCTGAGGCGCCATCTGAACGAGACCAACCAAAGCTACCGTATAATGTAGGGCAGAGTACTATCTGCCCCTCAGCGCCATCTAGTAATGAGGGTTTCGGCGATAGAGTTGTTCACTAGATGGCAGCACCGTGGCGCTGTCCGTCTAGTTGTCATAATCCACCAATCATTTAATTTTTATTTTATTTGGTATACCCGTTTGAGCTCAAGATGGTGACAGCGTGTTTAGAATAGTTTTTTGTTTTTTGCTCATTTACGTAGCTCAGTGTGTAATATTGATAGCTTATTGTGCGGTGACCTAACGAACAAGTGTGCAGCTAATGTTAGCTAATATAATAAGTGTACACCTCGACATTGGCAGAATTCACCTCGCCAAAATCGGCGAGGAGTAATAGCCATTTATGAAAAAAAAAAAAATTTTTTTTTGTGAAGTTTGACAGCTGCCGTCAAAAAGACCTCTTGCCACCGTGCTGCCATCTGGTGAAAAACTCGATCGCGGAAACCCTCACTATTAACCCTCATAGCATTACTATTGTCACGGAATACCGTGACAAAATTTACCGTAGTAATAACTACGTTAGCTTTGGGGTTGCTCTCGTTCAGATGGCGCTTCAGACTCGGGGTCTCACAGAGTTCTTATACTGTGTCGGTCTATATATGTATAGTCTCTACTAACTCTAATAAGCAACGCGAGCATCCGAGGGCAAAGCGCCATCTATCGGAGAATTAGTGGTAGCCGTACAAGCCCAATTTCAAAGAAACACCGCAAATCGATGTACAGTTTAGCCGTTTGGCACACGCATACTAGAGGTCAAAACACATTTTTTGACCCGCAGTTCTTAAAAAAATCCCTTAGCATAAAAAAAAATACTACTTAAATGAAATTATTTTCAAAATTGCTTTTTTGAGGTTAGATATGAGGATATTACGTATCATTTGTGGTATATTGTATTTTTAAAAAGCCCAAACTTGGTATGTTTCGAAAATTATTTTTGTGTTAATAAAAAAAAATGGTTGAAATGTAATGATGTGGTATATTTTTAGAATCGCCTCAAAATGCCCTTTCATAAGATACCACACACGACACGATAGGTTTCTGAAACAGAAAAGAAAACCATACAAATAAATAATGTCTCGGCGCCTCGGCGCTCCCCTCCTAAGGGGTTTTTTTTAAGAACTGCGGGTCAAAAAATGTGTTTTGACCTCGAGTATGCGTGTGCCAAACGGCTAAACTGTACATCGATTTGCGGTTTTTTTTAATCATACGGCTACCACTAAATTAATTATCTAATTTGACTTATCGTGTAAATTTTTCAGGATTTTATTTTATTATCTGAAATAAGTTACTCTTAGTGTCAGACCTGTACCTCTGTTTGTACTATATACCCATGTTGTACAAATAAACTATTTGACTTTGACTTATCAAGATTTCGCAAGCGATTTTTAGACAGTATTTATATGCCCTAAGATACTCCCACGATCTAGATGAATCCAATAACACCGCACACATCGTAATCCATCAAACGATGGAGGCCGTAAGGCGTGCCAAAGAAATAGACATACATACTTTGAAAAAAATAAACAACGGGGTGCACTCCGGGAGTGCCGGCAGAAGTGAAAACTCTTCTCTCTTGAAGTTATTACTTACGGCAGACAGAGACAGCAAACAGTCCATTTATTCACTTTGAAGGCGGTTATTGTGACATATTGATGGGTATATAGAACGCTTGGAAACAACAAAAACACTGCAGACGCGGCTTCAGGCCTTCAACATGTTATTTACATTCATTTTTAGTAAAAGTATCCATTTTTACTTACCTATATTTCACTGAAAAGAAAACTAATTTCTGTAAGAATATACCCACCAAAAACATTAATGTAAAAACCGGCCAGGAGCGTGTCGGGCCACGCTCAGTGTAGGGTTCCGTAGTTTTCCGTCCGTCACAGTAAGTGTCCCCACTTAAGAGTTAAAATAACACCACCATGTAGGATATGATATGAGCGTTCCACGTACAGCGACATCTATCGGCAAATTAAGTAAACTATTGCGCGCGAGCTTAAAGTATGGAAGATGATTTTTATGGGATAATTCTTTATTGCGTGAACCGATTTTCACCGTTTTTACTTTATTTGAAAGCACGTCATTTCATTGTGATTTTGTAAAAATTACAGGTACAATAAACACCTGCTTATACGGTTAAATTACAAACTTAGTTCAGAAATTATTTTGTAATTTTTTTTCTAAAACTGTTCAACCTATCAAGTTCAAAATAATTTTCCTAGAAAGTTTTTATAAAGTTCTACTTTTGAGATTTTTTTCATCTTTTTAAAACTAGTGGTTCAAAAATCAGATGGGGGGACACATTTTTTTTTACTTCTGGAGCGATTATTTCCGAAAATATTTACATTATCAAAAAATGATTTTAGTAAACCCCTATTCATTTTTAAATACCTATCCAACAATATATCACACGTTAGGGTTAAAATTAAAAAAACATCACTCCCCACTTTACGTATAGGGGAGGTACCCTAATAAAACATTCTTTCCACTTTTTATTTCACCACTTTGTCGGCGTGATTGATATACATATTAGTACCAAATTTCAGCTTTCTAGTGCTAACGGTCACTGAGATTATCAGCGGACGGACGGACGGACAGACATGGCGAAACTATAAGGGTTCCTAGTTGACTACGGAACCCTAAAAAAAGGAGACCCAGTTCAATACAAACATTATGCTAGGCTGTGGGCTTCGCCGCAAAAAGAATGGAGATCTAAATGAGTGCCAAGTTCTATGCAAAATCCAAATATGTATTTATAGGAACAAAATAACATTATGAACAAGTATTAAACTCTATTTCTTTGCTTTATTGGATACCTATAACAATTGCTGTTATTTAAAAATGTGAGATCTTAAAGTAGGTTAGATTTGACTTGGCCAGTTTTCATTACATCAGTAATTTTATAAAGTTATTCAACATACACCGTGGGCCCATAAAACTAGACAGATTTTAACAGTGTATTCCTGATCATATTTAGATACTAAAATGTCCTATAAACTTTTCTGGAATACGCCTAGTTTCAGAGTTAATACCAATTTAAAAAAATACACTTTTTATTATAACTCATCACAAAACACCTTTCTAATGGCGTTGTTGCCACTATTGGACATAGTTTACACGTCCTTATTGACAGATATCACAGTGACAAGGAAAACTTTGCAGTAACTAAATTTTATCAAAAAAAAATGTACCAATTTGTTCTAGGCGATAATTTTATTAATAACATTTGCTTTTCATGTGCAATAAACATTCAAAAAATGAAAATAAAAAACGAAAAAAATTTTTTTTTTGGCGAAATTGACCTAAAGTCACATAATATTTTTTCCTTCTTTTGGTCTTAGAAATTCGTGGTTAAGATCTGTCGGGTTATTCCAGCCCACGGTGTATATATATTTTTTAATTCTGATAAAAACTGGCCAAGTATAGTACATATTTGGATTTTGCTTAGAACTTGGCACTCATTTAGATCTCCATTCTTTTTGCGGCGAAGCCCACAGCCAAGCATAATTTTTGTATTGAACTTGGCTCTCCTTTTTTACATTTATGTTTTTGGTGGGATATCATTGCTTTTTGTAAAGAAAACTAGGCAGGTATTGAGATTTATTTTTTGACTTAACTTTATTTTTATATTTCTGTTATATAGCAAATATAATAATACATATATTGGGATAGTTTCAAATATCTGCTTGTAACGGTTCCAACGATACAATTAAAAAAAAAATTGTATGGGGACCCCCCCCCGTGTTTTTTACCTTTTTTCATTTTTAGATTTTTCCCTACGCTTACACACAATTACCGAGCTGGATTCCAAATTTCATCCTTCTAGGTCATCTGGAAGTAGGTTAGATTTAGGTACTATATGTCAGTCAGTCAGTCATTGCTAAAATTTACAACTTTTTGACCTTCATATCTTTATAACCGTTTGAGCTAGCTTCATGAAATGTGGGCTTCTAGATGTCCTTATGGATATAATTAAACACACGTAGTTTTATGTGTTTACGTTAAAGAGGTTTTGAGTTATAGAAGGGTCAAAAGTGACACCAAGTGGTTCGTGTAATATACACTCGGCGCTGGCTAGCCAGTTCCTTTGCTTGAACTTGGCTTGACACGCTGCCGCGTGTCTAGATTTTTGTCGTGTGTCAAATGGTTTTTTTGCC
Organism: Pammene aurita; assembly: GCA_947086415.1. Classification (NCBI taxonomy): domain Eukaryota; kingdom Metazoa; phylum Arthropoda; class Insecta; order Lepidoptera; family Tortricidae; genus Pammene; species Pammene aurita. The sequence continues at coordinate 379,659 of OX352310.1, forward strand.
TTTTCAGTCAGCCGGGTTTTCTTAATTTATTTACTTTCGTCCTCCTTTTGGCCAACTAACCTGTCAAATACACTCGCGATCAAAAAAATCGACTCAAACTAATTTTTAATTTCATCGTTTAATATCTCAGGAACCAATCATGAGATCAAAAAAGCAACGGTACCATTTTAGAGCTAACAGTGTCAGCTTTCAATACGAGCATGTTTTTCAGGCGAAAAATTTCAGTTCATGAAAAACAAGCTAGCATACCAAGGAGGTGTAAAATTTGGGTGCAAAAATGACCTTAACAACGAAAGAAAAAACATTTTCATGAACGAATAACAATTTATTTTTATCTTTAATACCTGGTGTTACCACCAAAAACCTTTTTCACACATGCCATGCGTCTCTTCATTGACCTTATCAGCTTCCTGATGGTATCCTGGGGGCATGCTTCCCACTCTTCGACCAAAGCTTCTTTCAGGGCCAAAATTGTATCCGGAGCAGGATTGCGAGCTCGAACCTTGCGTTTCAGGTAATCCCATAAGTGCTCGATAGGATTTAAATCAGGACTCAGAGGTGGCCACTTCAGAGTCGGGATGCCAACTGCGTCAAGGTACTCCTTTGTGACGCGGGCGGTATGACAAGGGGCGTTGTCTTGCATGAAATGGAACCCCTCGTCAAAGAACCCGGCGTAGGGGACGACATGGTCTTGCAGGATGTCGGTGATGTACCTGTCTGCATTCAAACCACCGCCTCGACCCCCGCCATCAACAAAAACCAGCTCGGTCCGCCCCTCCATGGAAATCCCCGCCCACAGCATGACGGAACCTCCACCGTAGGCGACTGTTTCAGCGAAGCAACACTGGGCGAACCTCTCTCCAGGTCTTCGGTACACCCGTCCTCTTCTGTCGCTGCCATGGAGACACACTCTGCACTCGTCGCTGAAGAGTACGCGGCTCCATTGGTCGTAGGTCCAATTTTCGTAGGTCGCCACGAATTCCTTCCGAGCGTCCCGATGCCTCTGAGTCAGTTTGGGCCCAGTAGCAGGTCTTCTTGGGGTAAGGTTGGCTTCCTTGAGTCTCCGCCGAACTGTTGAGGTGCTAACAGGCACAACCCGGTTCCGCATCAGGTCTTGCTGGATGGCAACAGCGGTACGGTGGCGATTACGAAGACTGGAGGTGGCGATGAAGCGGTCATCCCTCTCCGATGTGCACCGCTGACGGCCAGATCCTTGTTTCCGTTTCAAGGTTCCAAACCCACAAAACCGACGATAAACTCTGGAGACAGCAGACTGGCTTAAATTCAGCTGCTCAGCAACAGAACGCTGCGAGAATCCTCGATTCACCAAGGTGACGACTTCGGTGGCTTCAGCTTCGGTGGTATCCATTTTTCGAAGGTGATTCCGGTGTAAGATTGCGAGGAGATGTGCACTGGTCAACTTCTGATAAGCGAATGATAAGAAATAACCGGTTACACCGGTTTTTATTGGTCTCAAGAGGGCACAACTCGTGCATATCATAACCATGTAAAATGCCATTTTGTACAAAAACTGCGATAACCTAAAAACTACGCAACTGAGATCGATGTCTTTTACTGTTTTTTGTAGCTGAATAAATTCGTAATAAAATTGCATTCAAAGTTTTATTAAAATATTTCCCGCTTTCCGGAAATACGACCAAAAGTAAAAAATGTTGCTTGAGTCGATTTTTTTGATCGCGAGTGTATGCCGGACGTAAACATAGTTCACAATTTCCGAACGTACCCCTCACTGTGAAGTTGTCAACCACTAAAATATGTAATATGGCCGACCATTTGTCATTATATTAACACTTTTAAATGCAAAATACGCGAAAATCCGAATTTTGCCCATATATGTCTTCGATTCAAAACTGTTATTTTTTTACGCTTTTTCATTTGAGCAGAATTTCATTTGGGTCTACCGTCGTTGGGTTAACGGCCTCCTAGCCTAGTTGGTAGTGACCCTGCCTATGAAGCAGGAGGTCTCGGGTTTGAATCCTGGTCAGGGCATTCATTTGAGTGTTTATCACAGATTTTTGTTCCTGAGTTATGGATGTTTTCGAACTATGTATTTAAGTATTTATCTATATCTATCTATTATATATATCGTCGTCTAGTACCCACAACACGAGCCTTATTGAGCTTACTGTGGGACTAGGTTGATTTGTGTAAAATTGTCCCATAATATTTATTTATTTACCGTACCGTACACCTTAATATATCTAATCATATGTCTATCTCTTGGGGATAATCCACCATAACAATTTTTATCCCGTGCGAAGCCGGGCGGGGTCGCCAGTAAGCCAATAAGATGCAAAATCAGAATGGCCAATTTCAAAATCGTTTTCCCAAAAATCGCACGATTATTCCAATTTGAAAAAACGAAGTATACACTTTAATTTTGAATGATTATAATTGTGAAATGATATATTTGTCAGCGTTGCTGCCGACGCGGACGGGGCTGAGCTGGGAGCCATGCGGTGTGTGGGCGTGCTGCCGGGCCTGCGCCCCTACGGGCCCGGCTCGGACTCCTCCAGCGACTCCGCAGACTCCAGCGACTCCGCGCCGGTGAGTCGCCTCGCCGTACAGAGGCCCCGCTAGGCTGCTCTTCCACCAGAGATGACCGAGAATGCGTCGCTGAAAGCTGGCCATGTCAGATATGACACAATAATGAGAGCGACGAAACCCGTCTAGTAAGATTTTAATACTGTCCTTAGTGCTAGATCCGGCTCTGGCAGCTTTTGGGCTTAATGGGTGGAGGTCAGAGTGACAGACTAGCAAAATTTTTCAGTTGAAAAAAAGGGATACCATAATTTTTAAGAAAAAAAAATAGACTTCAATGGGGAAGCCAGTGAAGGATTATTGTTGATGGTGCACTCTTAGACTCCATACAATGAAATAACTTGCTTAACAAATACAGCGAAGAGGACAAATCGTCAAACGTGAACCATGCGTCATTGAAGAGTTCCGTTCTGATCATCATCAGCAGTTCCACTTCATCGAATATCACTGTTTTGGATGAAAGTGATGGATTTGTTGATAAAAATATAAATACTACACTATATGTATGCCTTTAAGGTTTGAGAAGTTCCCTCGATACCTCATGGATCCCATCATCAGAACTGCGTTTTGACAAAAACGGGACCAATCTGTATCAGGGTTGGAGGATATATATCAATGGATATATATCATGATATATATCCGATATATATCTGATATATATCCAATGATTTTTTATGATATATATCAATGCCGAAATGTTAAAAATATCGGCCTCCCAGCCCAGCCCAGTCGGTAGTGACGCTGCCTATGAATCAGGAGGTCCCGGGTTCGAATCCTGGTCAGGGCATTTATCTGTGTGTTCATCATGGATATCTGCTCCTGAGTTATGGATGTTTCCTACGTATTTAAGTATTTATCTATATTTATTTATTATATATATTGTTGCCTAGTACCCACAACACAAGCCTTATTGAGCTTACTGTGGAACTAGGTAGATTTGTGTAAAATTGTCCCATAATATTTATTTATATATTATATTATATGCAGAAATGTATAAAAAAATATATATTTTATGGTTTTTAGTTGCTCATGCCCGAGTTAGAAGATTAAATGTTTTGGTTTCATTTGTCGTTGTTTAAGATTGTTGTTTACCCAAAGTAAATAACTCTTTAAAAACATTTTAGTTCTTCTTTAAATAATTTATTATGTTTACGTAACACATATGCAAATAGTATACATAAATAATACAATAAAATAATAATATGGGTTTCATACAAAATGGATATATATCAACTTTTGATATATATCGGATATATATCATAAATATCCGATATGTTGATATTTATAATAAATATCGGATATTTTCGAACTCTGATCTGTATATATATACTTACAATAAAAAAAAAATTTTTTCAAAATCGGTTCAGACATAAACGGAGTTATGGAGTAATAAACATAAAAAAGCAAAAAAAACATACGCGCCGAATTGAGGACCTCATATTTTGAAATCTTGAAGTCGGTTAAAAATACGTAAAAACGGAGTTGCGAGTTGTCTTATTTATAGAGGATGGGGCCTATATTTTAACATTAGAACAAAAAGCATTGTGTATTGTTTCGGAAACAGAAACAGGCGACAAACTATTAATTATATTATACGTCGCTGTGGACTACTTCCCCCCATCAAAAAGTTTTGGCAAGGATATAATCTAATTATTTACGTAATTTCTCATAATACTGCATCAACACCAGAATTCTAGGATTTGTATGCTTAAAAGTGGTTTGCATTCTTTGACCTCCCACTTTACAGCTGCCAGATGTCCGGATCTAGAAATAAGCATAGTATAGCAAGCTAACTAGAGGGGTTTCGTCGCTCTCATTATTGTGTCATATCTGACGTGGCTAGCTCTCCGTCTATTAACAAACACATTCCTGGCAACGCATCCTCACTCATCTTAGGTGGTCACGCAGCCTTATCAACAAGGAACTGTTATAATCCATCTGTAACTCAGTAACATGTCGGGAAGTAACTCTCTGTCCGTACCTCTTCACGCTTAAACCGCTGAACGGATTTCGATGAAATTTGGCATGGAGATAGTATGAGTCTCGGGGAAGGGTCGAGGATAGTTTCTTACCCACAAATCATCTTTGAGGGCGTCTGCGCGTAGGGTTGCCATGTGTCCGGCTAAGCCGGACATGTTTGGCTTTTTTCGGGTGTGTCCGGCCAAATAATTCCTCGTCCGGCCTGTCCGGCTTTTGTTAGGCTTTTGTCTGACTTACGCCACGCGCCAGTCAGACAAAAGCAGCAGCTATATTTAGCTATTAAAAAGGCATGTCCGGCTTTTGGGACCAAATGCCCGGCTTAATTAAGCGCGGAGTCCGGCTTTTTCATTTTTGTGCCTGGTAACCCTATCTGCGCGAATTCAGAAGTCGCTGGTTCGATCCCAGCCCTGGGCACCAGAGGCATAGGTCACTTTCCTTTGTGCATGCATTTGACCATTCATGTCCAAATATCCAACAACTAGCCTTTTCCCGCGGCTTCGCCCGCGTACTATAAGTACTCAAAAAGGATGCGATACCCATGTTGATTTTCAGACTTTGTGACCACATTTGCCCCTTTTGGGGGTTGAATTTGAAAAAACCTGAAACACGTGTTTACTCATTTATCGTTAGGAATACTCCTGTGAAGTTTCGAATAAAATAGTCCAACTAATCTTGTTTCGCCAGACAAACTTTGGACCCCCATTTTACCCCCTTAGGGGGTGAATTTTGAAAAATCCTTTCTTAGTGCTCCCCTAGACCTTATAAGGAACCTATGTGCCAAATTTGAAATCTCTAGACCTAGCGGTTCGGGCTGTGCGTTGATATGTCAGTCAGTCAGTCAGTCAGTCAGTCAGTTTCTTCTTTTATATATATAGATGTTTGATGAACTGTTGCAGGAGGACAGTTGCTGCAAGCCCGACCTGCTGGGCCGGCGGCCCTCCGCCGACAAGCACAAGGAGAAAAGTTAGAAGCGTCCTTCGGGGGCAGATATTTGACTTTCGAGCGCTCGAAATCAAACAAATGAAGCTGGAAAATAATCGCAGATATTATTTTCGCATGAAATTAATAGTTTAAAAAAACGGTATTTTAAATTCCTATCGCTGTTGTTTGAGACGGAGTTTGAAGTGTCAGATTCGAGCGCTCGAATCTCAAAAATCTCCCCCCTGTTCCTATACTTCCTATTCTTACTTAGGCGTTGGTTACGAGTACAGAGCGGAAACTTCCCTAATAATTGGAAATGTTCTCTGACATATCTAGAAATTTTCACATGAAATATAGGATATTGGAAATTTAAGAAATGGAATGTTTCAATTCCTATACAAAAAAAGTGAGTTTTCCGAAACTTTCGTATATGGAAAATGTGGTGTACTTCCATTTCGCCGAAAATCCTTTTGCCTAATTTCATTTCCAAAACAACGTTTCGCATAACGTTTAGTTAGCATACCAACGTTTAGCAAATGATAGTTTCGCATAGTTTTATTTGGCCTTATTTTCATTTGGCATAGGTTAGGTTAGTTAAAATAAAAATATGCGATACGATATGCCAATTGATGATTCTGCCAAATGAAACTATGTGAAAAATTGTTTGGAAAGTGATAATTTGCCATACAATTTTCGGCCACATATTAGTAAACGGCATTCGTTTTGTTGTGAGGATTCACCAAGTCTATATATACAGGGTGATTCATGAGACGTGAGCAGGCTTAACACTACGGATTCAGTTAAAAATAAGCTATTGTTTGATATCAGTATACAATTTAATACTCGCGTAATCCTAATCATTTACAGGCTGGAAGAGTAAAAGGCGCTAGGGCGTAAAATGATACTTTCCGCACGCTTAAAAGCAACTTTTGAGCAACTATATTAAAAAAGAGTTTACAATGCAGTGCAATACGTTTCTGTTTCTGTTTAGGAATTAAAAAAAAAGGTGAGTTTATTTACCAGACAAACAAACAAACGAACAAACAAATAAATATAAAAGCGAGTACAAATAAAGACATAAATGCACATAAGAAATATCAGTCTGTGTGGGGCAGGGCGGCACCGTCGTCAAAACCGAGCCATCTTGGTTTAAATTTGTGGCGTGTGCCACGAATACACATGCTTGTGGCGCGTATAATGGCGACGCTTATTCGGGCTCTAAGCCATCCTAGGACACACATATTAATGTGATAAGCGCAAAAAAATTTTTTTAAATAAAAATAAAACGTTTGAAATTATTTACGACACGCATGGTCACTCTACAATTAGAATACTCCGTCGAGTATCAGTATATTCTCTTGTTTTTCTGTGATATGTGTCAAATTCATGTCTGGTCACTTTTGAAACATCGTATCTCACTTAATTTTTTTTTTTTTAATTTTTCATAATCAATGTGCTGTCATGATTGTCAAAGAGGTTTTATCTTTATTGATTTGTTTATGTGGGGTGACCATGATTACAGAGAATAAAATTTCTACGAAACAAAAAGGTAAAAAAAAATTGAAAGGCGTTATTGTTTCACTTAAACATGATGGCGGCCGATTCATTATCGTTAACTAAGTGTGTAGGGTTGTTCCTGCTCACGTCTCATGAATCATCCTGTATAGGGCCAATTGCGTTAAAGCAACACAAAAGTCAGAAATAAGAGTGAAAATCTGACCGATGAATGATACCGAACTGTGACGCCACGCTTCATTACTCATTAGTCGGCCTTTTTAAGGTATGGAAAAATAATGAAATTCCTATTTTGATCGAAAAATATTTTCGTTTATGTATATAGCTGCCATGCAATTTATTTTTCACTTCTCATGCTCGTAAAGTTCGACTTTAAGTCGTGCGTGGACGACATAAAATCGCTTTTTAAGCTATGTCGTCCATTAAATAAAATAAAAATGAAAATCTTATAAAACTAAGATTATGAGGCTCAACAGCCAGACACAGTCAAAATATATTGCACAATTTAATTGAGCAGTAAAATTTCGTACAATACTGAAACTTGTTGTTGCTTAGTTATTTGAATTCAGTGCTTTCTATAATTAAATTAATGAAATCAGGGAAAATAGGAGTTGATAATAGTTTAAAATGCCCCGAAATGTTTTTATGATTTGGCAGAAAACAAGTATCTATGTCTCTAAATTCCAATGTTGAAAAAAAAAAACCGGCCAAGTGCGAGTCCAACTCGCGCACCGAGGGTTCCGTAAACACCTATAACAAGCAAAAACCTCTACGCGTTTACGAGGAAAAAAGTAGTAAGTAAAAAATTTAAAAAAATATTTTTTTGTATGATTTTACTAAAAATGTCTACTTTTCGTAATTTTTCCTTTGTCTGTGCTATATGAAGTTTCTTCGTGCTAAGTTTCAAGTTTCTGAGTTTACGGGAAGTACCCTTTAGTTTTTGAGTTTCTTGCGAGTACTCAGTTTCAAAATATGCGACTTAAATTGCTATTTCTTTTGATTGCGTTGACATAAAAGTTTGGTTTTGCTACATCTGAAAGGTCCTATAGCCCTGAGTATTTGACATGAATTTCAATTTAATACCTCCACGCGTTTACGAGGAAAAAAGTAGTAAGTATAATATTTAAAAAATTTTTTTTTGTATGATTTTAATCAAAATGTCTACTTTTGGTAATTTTTCCTTTGTCTGTGCTATATGAAGTTTCTTCGTGCCAAGTTTCAAGTTTCTGAGTTTACGGGAAGTACCCTTTAGGTTTTGAGTTTCTTGCGAGTACTCAGTTTCAAAATATGCGACTTAAATTGCTATTTCTTTTGATTGCGTTGACATAAAAGTTTGGTTTTGCTACATCTGAAAGGTCCTATAGCCCTGAGTATTTGACATGAATTTCAATTTAATACCTCCACGCGTTTACGAGGAAAAAAGTAGTAATTATAATATTTAAAAAAAATTTTTTTGTATGATTTTAATCAAAATGTCTACTTTTGGTAATTTTTCCTTTGTCTGTGCTATATGAAGTTTCTTCGTGCCAAGTTTTAAGTTTCTGAGTTTACGGAAAGTACCCATTAGGTTTTGAGTTTCTTGCGAGTACTCAGTTTCAAAATATGCGACTTAAATTGCTATTTCTTTTGATTGCGTTGACATAAAAGTTTGGTTTTGCTACATCTGAAAGGTCCTATAGCCCTAAGTATTTGACATGAATTTCAATTTAATACCTCTACGCGTTTACGAGGAAAAAGGTAGTCAGTTTAAAAATTTTAAAAATATTTTTTTGTATGATTTTACTAAAAATGTCTGCCTTTTGTAATTTTTCCATTGTCTATGCTATATGACGTTGCTTCGTGCCAAATTTCAAGTTTCTGAGTTCACGGGAAGTACCCCGTAGGTTTTGCGAGTGCCGAAAAACTCTAAAATTTGCAGCATAAACGACTGTATCTTTTGATTGCGTTGGTTTTTAAGTTTGATTTTTTCACAGCTGCAAGGGACAATAGACTTGAGTATTTGATATAAATTTCAGCTTGATACCTCCACGCGTTCCTGAGAAAAATGGTCTTGACAGACAGACAGACAGACAGACAGACAGACAGACGGACAACAAAGTGATCCTATAAGGGTTCCGTTTTTTCCTTTCGAGGTACGGAACCCTAAAAACATTAAAAATTTAATTGATGGGAACCATATCTATTTTCATTGTAATATTTTTGTTACAACTTGACATTGTTTTACGTTTAACGATAAACAATTTGCTCGCAATTGAAGTGAAAAGTAGAGTGTAAAACTCGTCCATAAAACCCATTTTACACTCGACTTTATATCAATCCTCGCCCGCAAGCTCGCTCGGATGGATAAACGCCTCGCGTAAAATGGTGCGTTTTATGGTGAGCGTCAGGATGGCGGGTGGACCTCGGGAATTTTATCGAATTGTTAATAAAAGTACTGTACCTTTAGTGTAGCTCAGTGTACCTTCAGTAGAAATCAGTGTACCTCTTTCTAAAACGAAATATTTCTAAAAAAAGGTCCACCCGCCATCCTGACGTCAGGATGGCGGGTGGACCTGGTAAATGATACATTAAACCACATATAATGTATGTGGTTATAGTACTTATAGTGTACCTTCAGTGTACCTCTGTATAACTTCAAAAACAATCTGCATACCTCTCCTCAAAAGGAGCTACGCTCAAAATAAGGTCCACCCGCCATCCTGACGTCAGGATGGCGGGTGGACCTGGTAAATGATACATTAAACCACATATAATGTATGTGGTTATAGTGTACCTTCAGTGTACCTCTGTATAACTTCAAAAACAATCTGCATACCTCTCAAAAGGAGCTACGCTCAAAATAAGGTCCACCCGCCATCCTGACGTCAGGATGGCGGGTGGACCTGGTAAATCCTGCACTATATCACTCAAAAGGTGCGTAATTAGATTGCATATTCAGTGTACCTCAGTGTACCTTAAGTAAAAATCAGTGTACCTCTTGCTAAAAAGAGATTTTTTCGAAAAAGGTCCAACCTTTAGAATGGCGGGTGGACCTATGAAATGATACATTAAACCACATATAATATATGTGGTTATAGTGTACCTTCAGTGTACAGTCACGGTCATTAATCGATGAGCCACTTGCCGCTGTACGTATTTTAGCCGTGTAATACAACTCGGGTTTTTACTCGTATTAATTCCTAACAAGTCTTCGTATAATAAAAGAGCACAATTATATTTCTATCTTTATCATTGTGTGTTTATCAACCGTCACTAAGGTCCGAGTGTTAAGGTTGGCTAACTTCAGAGCTACCAGATTGACAGAGTCACTTGTCACTTCGAAAAGTTAACCAATTGCAGATTTAGCAACCGTAACTTAGTAACAATTGTTACAGCGTACCTAGCGATAGTAACGGAGACATTATGATTGGCATTGGCATTTCGACACAGGAGAAACGAAAAGCCCGATTTTATCCGAATTAGTATTCGGATGAAATCAGGTTATCATAATTGATAATGATAACTAACAATTTGACGGCCGCCATCATTAGAAAAATTAACTAAGAATTTGAATGCCTGTTTTGGTATGAAAGTAGCTAAGTTGTAGCTATTAACTATTGAATAGATCATATTAATAAATAATAACAATATTTAAAGTTTAAATTTATTAAATGTATTCATTATTAATTATCAAATCGTTCCATAGAGCTGCGAAGTTCGTAGGTCTAAATCTGTCAACTTCGTGGTCCGGAGCATTCCTCTTCGCTAAATGCATCGGGTCGCTGGTTGTTCTGACGATGATAGTTTAACTTTTTCGGCATAGGTATCGTCTTACCCAAAACGCAACGTGTTTTTTAAATCTTTCAAGCTTATGGTTCTATGCAATAAGTAGACAATTTAAATGTTTTAACAACATTATGGAATAAGCTTTCCGTCTCGAGGATTCTCTTGAGGCTGGCCGAATACTCAAGACCCTGATGACACATTGACACGATTCTTCGGAGAATTAATCGGAAATTGTGATTGGCATTATCGTGTAAACACTTTAATATTATTTTAGCTACGATTCACTAAATGCATAATTTATAATTGTCGTCTTTGACATAACATTCAACTGACATTGCGTTTTAATTCAAAAGAGGTCAGAATCAAAAAGATTAACAACTTACTACTACTCGGAAATATGTCTTAACCATAGAGGTTAAAGGTTAGCTAATGAAGTTATCATATCAATAATGAATCGATTGAATTTTGCATAAATTACGCCGTTCGCACGAATGCAGCGAATCTGTGCTAAAACATTGCGGTAGCGAAATGTCCGGGGCAAATCGAAATCCAACTTATGATGATTCATAAGATAATTATATCAGACCTTTTTTGAAATAAAACTCGTAGTTGCAATAACGCATATTATTTTAGAAAATATTGACAACTGAAAAGTCAGGTGTCAAGAAATAATTAAAAAATTGGTAACCGTATAACCGTAGTCAATTCAATTTAAGCGAAAATGCCACCCACTATTAACGATGAGATTCGTCATAGAATTGTGACAATGCACCAGTAGGGTCTTAGTATTCGTGCAATTTCGAGGGATCTGCTCTTGTCGGTAAGTTTGCTCTGTCTGATATGTCTCCAGAATTAAAATAAAGTAAAAAAATCACTAACTTCAAGTTTGTATTTTTAGCGAAACACCGTTGCGTTATGGGTGGGATGGGACGATATGCTGAGGAAGGGATTATTGCCGATCGTCGCCAAAACAATCATCGTCCTGCTGCTTTAAGCCAAATGCAGCGAACAGAAATGCTCCAAGGTTACGAACTAAATGGATTCACACCCACTAAACTATATGCAGAACGGTTTGATGTGGATCCCAGAACTATCCGAAGGCATCTGCATTCAATGAATTTGCATCACAGAGTTCCGGCTTATAAGGTTGATTTGACGGAAAATCATAAAATCGCCCGCGAAAATTTCGCCAACCGATTCGTAGATTTTGATTGGACTTCAACAATTTTCACTGACGAGAAAACATTTCAATCAAGCGAACACGGTCGCCTACAAATGTGGCGGTATAACGCAACACGGTATGACATAGATCATGTCATACCAAATAGGGAATCGGGCAGAATAGGTGTTAATATGTGGGGTTGGATGAGCTCCGAAGGTGTTGGCGAACTCGTCCAAATGCCACCGCGTGCAAATGCCCTGGACTATATTAGCATTTTGGAAGAAGTCATGCTCCCTTCCGTAAGAACGGTCTATCCACAGCACGATATGCCTAACATCAATTTCGTGCATGATAACTGCTCGATACACCGTGCAAGAGTCGTTAACGCCTGGTTCGATACACACCCAGCCATTACGGTAATTCCGTGGCCATCTAAATCTCCGGACCTGAATCCCATAGAAAATCTATGGGGTTTAATGGTGCAGCGATGGGATCACCGTAACGAACGCAGGGCTGATGTTTTGGCTCAACATTGCCAAGACATCTGGGAAAGTATGCGAGGAACTGATATTGGAACAAAATTAGTCGCCTCTATGCGAACACGACTACAAGCTGTATCGGACAGCCATGGAGCTTATTCTAAATATTAAATTTAAAAATAAATATGTTTTTGCTAAAGGTTGACTTTTTATTAGACGATGTATACTACTCAAAACAAAGTCTATATATTTCTGTTTAATTGTTAATTCTGGGCCATCAACTAATTGATAAGTGATAAGTGGCTGATTAATGATGCCTCATATCCGTCAGTATCCAATCTCTTTCATGCTGTCTAATAACTAGAAAGAAATATAATACTGTAAAAAAATATGTTTTACGTAAAGTATTTACTTTTAAGTAGTATATAAAAATGACACTGACAATAGCTGACAGATATAGCAAAACATAAAAATATTTAAAATAACTTCGTTTCAAAATGGCGGGATTACCATGCATATTCAAATATTTGCAACAGTTATGTATGGGACAATGTGATGGATGTCATTATTTTGTTCTATATGTTGGTATCAATCTCTAGAGTTACTATGGATACGTTAAAACGTCGCCATGGTGAGGATGAAATATGTACTACACGGCTAAAATACGTAGAGCGGCAAGTGGCTCATCGATTAATGACCGTGACTGTACCTCTGTATAACTTTAAAAACAATCTGCATATCTCTCCTGAAAAGGAGCTACGCTTAAATAAGTTTTATGGCGGGTGGACCTTTTTCGAAAAAATCTCGGTTTAGCAAGAGGTACACTGATTTTTACTAAAGGTACACTGAGGTACACTGAAAATGCAAACTAATCACATACCTTTTGAGTGATATAGTGCAGGATTTACCAGGTCCACCCGCCATCCTGGCGTCAGGATGGCGGGTGGACCTTATTTTGAGCGTAGCTCCTTTTGAGGAGAGGTATGCAGATTGTTTTTGAAGTTATACAGAGGTACACTGAAGGTACACTATAACCACATACATTATATGTGGTTTAATGTATCATTTACCAGGTCCACCCGCCATCCTGACGTCAGGATGGCGGGTGGACCTTTTTTTAGAAATATTTCGTTTTAGAAAGAGGTACACTGATTTCTACTGAAGGTACACTGAGGTACACTAAAGGTACAGTACTTTTATTAACAATTCGATAAAATTCCCGAGGTCCACCCGCCATCCTGACGCTCACGTTTTATGCACTTGTTGTACAATCTACTATTTAAATTTATTCAGAGGTTGCTCATTTTGTATAAATTTAACCAAGTTTGTTACAAAATTCAACATGCGTCATCCCTATTACAGTCGCCATACCAAAGTGGCTTGAGAAACGGATGATCCGGAAGTTGTGCCGAGAATAGCCGAGCGATTGCCGACTACAATTCTACGTTTTATATCACTTCGATGCTACTCCGGGACCAACTCCGAAATGGAGATAGTAGTTTTCGATACAAGTGCGAGAAGTATGTCATTTTACACGAGGACCGAGGTTACTTGACAAGGTCAAGACTCGGGACGACTGAAGATGACACTTCCGCGCGTGTGTCGAACAACGTTTTTTAATACAATTGCGAAAAAACTACAATGAAATAAAATTACATTTATATTCTGTCAGTGTACGAAAGACAGCTTCGTTCAATCGCGCGTTGTTCAAGTAATATTTACTATTGGGTTTCTCATAATACTCCTTTATGCCCAATCGCGCGTAGTTCAGGTGCAGGTGGGTCATTTATAAGCGGGTCTCGCATAATACTCATTTATTTAAAATTCTGATCGCAAATCGTGCGTAATATCTGCAAATCGTGCGTAAAATCTAACTTTACGCACGATTTGCAGATCAGATTACTTTTTAGCACTAGTGCATAAAATCAAATTTTACGCACGATTTGCAGCTATAGTACAGTACGCGAACAGTTTTGGGCTTCGATAACTCACAAGTGCGATTTTCTTTTTTAGTTAGATAATATGATATGATTACTTATAGTAAAAAATATTTTCTAACAGTTTTTGACGTCGCGCTAGGTATTATATAGATATTTGTTAATAAAAACAAGAAAAGATTATACAAGATATATTTTCCTTTACCATACCATTGCATTCAACTATTTCAACGTCATCTGTCATTTTATAACAGTTTGGTAAATAGGTCATGTGAGCATAATCGAAAACAATTTGTCAAAATATAAGTGACCTTGAATTCTAAACGAATTACAAATGGCTAAGACGACATATGCTCTTGACAAAACCGTTATATAATGTGAAGTTATGTTGCAATAGTAAAAAGCGATAGCCTGGTGGAGAAAAATAAAACTTACATGATCTTTTCTGTGTGTAGCAAACAAATACATGTATTATACCTAGCGCAATGCTAACAATTGTTAGAAAATATTTTTTATTATTAGTACTTCACGTATTCTAACAGGTCACAAAATAAAATCGGATTTGTGATTTATGTCATTTTTATAGGTTAAAAAGGCATTCCCGTACTCCACTACTACATAAACTAAACTTTTTGAGCAATTGTATTAAAAAATATTTTTTGGCTGTTTCATACATTTCGGTCGATCACATGTTGTCGTTTTCTATGGGGAAGACAAAAGTTTTTAGCGATTTCGGAGTTGGTCCCATAGTAAAAGTTGTTCAGTATGGCCTACTAAATCACATCCCTCAATATGAACGGTGGTTAATATTTTATATTTATACAGGTAAATTCACAAAAAAAAAACAAAGTAGCCTGATTTCATTGGCCTTGAGTGTATTTTATTTAGTATTAGATTAGTATCATGTTCGATGCTTATAGGGGGATTATTAAAATAAACTGTTATGTAATTAAATTTATCTTATCTTAACTGTTGTTTTATATTATGTAATCTTATAGGTACTTAGTTTTATGTCCTTTTACCAGTTAAAATAATAATAATTTTAAACAAAAAAGAACCGACTTCACTTAGCCTCCACCTTTCCAAAAGCAAATGCTCGAGATGCTGTAAAAAATTCTCAAATCACTATAGGTGTGCCTATAATAGTTGAAGAGTTCCCTCGATTTCTCCAGGATCCCATCATCAGATCCTGACCTGGTTACAATGGGACCAACTGTGAAGTATACTCTTTCAAACAAAAAAAGAATTTTCCAAATCGGTCCAGCCGTCTTCAAATAATCGGGATCCCGACGAATTGATAACCTCCTCCTTCGAAATCTTGAAGTCGGTTGATAAATAACTATCATTATAAACTTATGTACAGGCTGTAACAAAAACAGTGGTGATACGTTTAAGGGCATAATTGTTATCGTATTGAGATTAAGAAACAGCAGGAGATAAAGTTTTTGGATTCGAAAAAAAATATTGAAGTGAAAACTTGTTTAGCGGCGCTGTGCACTTTTAGTGATGGGGAAAAAATGTTAAACTCGCGACAGGTCACGTGACCGACAGATTCATCAGATTGAAAATTCGTAAAGACGGACACGTGACCTGATCGAATAAATAATTGTAACAGTTCTGAAGTGTTAAATTTTTAATGTTATATAAATTTTCATGTTTGTGTACGATAGCACAATAAATGAATATTATTCAAAACTGTCCGGCAAGGTTGACTTTTACGGTTAAAAACTAGGCGGCGAAATGCCTAGTTTATGGTCAAATAAAAATATAAAGTTACGGAAATTGCAGGCTCGATTTCGCGACATAAATGTTGCATACAAATTCCATTTTTGTCGAGGTACAAACTTTTTAAAAAGTTCAACAGCCATACAAAAATAAAGGCAAAGGTCCTAAACAGCCAAAACTACTATTGTGTTTTACTACATAAATGATAGTACTTTTATACTGATAATTAAAGCAATTCGTGCAAGATTATTCCCTAACCATTCCAAAATATCAAAAATGCACAACGTTAATATTCAAGTTTTCACTTCTGTCGGCACTCCCCGAGTGCACCCCGTTTTTTTTTGCATGGAACATCTTCCTAGCCGGATGATGTATATAGAATCGATATTGATAGAATTTATTTTTTTGCGTGAATTTTTTTTTCTTAATTTTTCATAATTAGAATTAATACAATACCATTATGCCCTTAAATGGATCACTAGCATTTTTGTTACACCCTGTAGATGTGATATACAAAGGAAAAAGTGACCTAGGCATCCGGTGCCCAGGGCTGGGTGAAATAATCATCTAACTAAGTTGTCAAACTTCTAATTTTCCCCAATAGAGTTGTCTGGTCGAAGGTTTTGTGTCAAGTGTCGAACTCTTGTTTTTCTCTGGCGTTGATTCTAGCTCTTTAAGCCAAATCCCATAGAACATAATTAGTAACAGGTACAATCTATTATGCTTGCGCCATCTGGCAAAACCTTCGACAATTGTCTTCCTCATTTATTAAGTTATTTTATACTTATTATATCTGTCGAGTTACATAATTAATGTAAAATTAGCTTCCGCATACAGGACCAAATTACTATAAAATATCATTAAATGGTAGAAAATCTTTCCATACAAAGTAACTAGTACAGTCGCCATCAGATATATCGGAGCGGCCAAGTTGGTCACAAATATCTGAACAACGCCTCTATTTTCAAGGCGATAAAGTGCATGTTCAGATATTTTTGAGGACCTTGGCCGCTCCGATATATTTGATGGCGACTGTACTTTAACAAGATACGGGTCCAAATGAAAATTGCAAAAAACTGCAATTGTAGCAAATGTGTTAAGCTAATGTTACATTGACATCATTTTGCGCTGCAACTTGAAGTCAATCTGAACTGGGCCTTAACTTTTTGCAATAATTGTAAGAATTTTTGCAATTTTCAGATGAAGATGACGCCCAGACGTCGGCCGAGGGCGATGTGACAGAGAACAAGAATAAGGTATGTTATGTCTCACACGAAACTACAATAAATTAATGTAAATGAGTATAAAACCGCTCTTTCTCTTTCAAATATAAAAATATTTATTGAAATCAGGCTGTCTTCGAATAATAAGTGAATTGAGAACATTCAATATACTCTGTTAAGAACCTCTGATCAACCAACTTCAAGATTTCGAAGGAAAAGTCGGTTGACAACAATAAGTAACACCATCTGGATTTTTAAAACAATGATAAAATTGATACAGAGATTTCAATAGTGAAAATCAGAGACTATAAATAATATAGACAGCCACAGTGTAAGAACCCTTTGAGGCCCAAGTCTGAAACGCCATCTGAAGGAGAGCAACCCAAAGTTATTTCATTGTATGAAATCTAAGAGTGCACCATCTCACAGAGAACCTCCTATAGAGTAATAATGTTGCTCATTTTGTTCGCGCCGCGAGTCACCAAGTCTTGCGGAAGACCTGAGGGGCGGGTGGGTGATAGCGGCGCTGCGATTGGTCGTTTCAAGGACCGCGCGCTATCTCGTGGTTGCGTAGTGATGGGACATGTGTACTACAAGTAAACGGTACTGTACCGTACCGTACCGTAATTTGTTTTTGTTAATTGAGGTATTTACTGTTTACTAAATTGATAACAAATAACAATAATGCAATATGTATTTGCCTACTTTAAAAACGTATTACCAATAAATTTTACCTAGTCGCCTTATATACTAATCTGAAATTACCTTATCTGTGCATTGAAAGTACTTTTAGGAGCGACTACCATGTGACACCCAATTCAAAGTGTCTTCTAGAAGCAACGCTCATGTGATACTCATTAAAAGCGTTTTATAGAAGCAAGGCCCATGTGACTCCCATTGTGTTTTAGTTAGCGTCTTATAGAAGCAACACTCGTGTGACACCCTTTGAAAGCCTCTTATAGAAGCAACGCTCATATAACACCCATTGAAAGCGTCTTATAGAAGCAACGCTCATGTGACACCAATTGAAAATGTCTCATAGAAGCAACGCTCATGTGACACCAATTAAAAGTTATTTAAAACAACGCTCATGTGAAACCCATTGAAAGTATCTTATAGAAGCAAGGCTCATGTGGCACCCTTAATACCCATATTTGTTATAACTATATGAAAAGAAAAATTACCGACAGAATAAATCTTTAAATTCTACCAACTACTCAAACTAAAAGAAAAAAGAAAATAAAACAAAGATCTCCTGTTTTCCATTGTACATCGTATATTTGTTAAGTCGAAAGTACGTGGTGCCGGTATACTGGGTGTCTCATTCAAATCGGTCAGTATGGGAAAGTCTGAAACTATAAGACATACGAAGATCTGTTCTGAGGAACCATGTCATCGATTTTAATAACAAGAAAAACTGCATTCATACATTTTAAAAAACGTCTGTACTCCGTTCGGGAATCGAACCCGGTTGTATTGAAAAAAAAACCTACACTGTTTCTATTTATGTAGATATCGATTGTGTAGGTCTTAAGCAGTAAATGTCTGTATGAAACATGATGTCTAAAATGAATAAAATGCATTGTTTCCACATACTTTAATTTATTTTAGTAGGTGCTCGAAGTGACCACCGCCTTTTTCAATACAATATTCAACACGTTTAGGTAACGATCTTACAATTGCATTTTGTATCTTCATATAATAAAATGCATTTTATTCATTTTAGACATCATGTTTCATACAGACATTTACTGCTTAAGACCTACACAATCGATATCTAAATAGAAATAGTGTAGGTTTTTTTTTCAAAACAACCGGGTTCGATTCCCGAACGGAGTACAGATGTTTTTTAAAATGTATGAATGCAGTTTTTCTTGTTATTAAAATCGATGACATGGTTCCTCAGAACAGATCTTCGTATGTCTTATAGTTTCAGACTTTCCCATACTGACCGATTTGAATGAGACACCCAGTATAAGTCCGGTACACATCATCCGCACATCACTATCGTACACGTGCTTCCGTAAGAAAGGAATAGCACATTGCATCTTAACATGATAAAAAGAGACGGGCATACTAACTACTTCTCAATTGACTAATTCAAAATGAACTCCGCTGGGTAGAAACATATTAAAGTAATAAATATTTTGATGTAAAAGTGGAAAGAAATTCCAACTCTTTTGATTCTTAACGTTTAAAAACATTTGCCACGCCACCTTACACTACAATATGCCTGGATTTTGAATAGTTTTCATACGTATTCAATTTTTGTTTACTACGTGCAGGTCTAAAACATGGTCGCAACTGAACGGCACGGCGGACGCCCGCGCAATTTTTAAGTCGTTTTACGCCAACGTGTGGTGACCCCAAGTCGCCTTGTAAGGCTTATCTAGTGGTTACCTTATCTGTGGCACCATCTACAATAATCTTTCACCGCCCCATTAAAGTCGTTTTTAGGGTTCCGTAGTCAACTAGGAACCCTTATAGTTTCGCCATGTCTGCCCGTCCGTCTGCGGATAATCTCAGTGACCGTTAGCACTAGAAAGTTGAAATTTGGTACTAATATGTATATCAATCAGGACGACAAAGTGGTAAAATAAAAAGTGGAATTTTTTTTTTTATTAGGGTACCTCCCCTATACGTAAAGTGGGGAGTGATTTTTTCATAATGTAAAATCATTTTTTGATAATGTAAATATTTTCGGAAATAATCGCTCCAGAAGTAAAAAAAAATGTGTCCCCCTCTAACTTTTGAACCATAAGTTTGAAAAATATGAAATATATCTCAAAAGTAGAACTTTATAAAAACTTTCTAGGAAAATTATTTTGAACTTGATAGGTTGAATAGTTTTTGAAAAAAAATTACAAAATAATTTCTGAACTAAGTTTGTAATTTAACCGTATAAGCAGGTGTTTATTGTACTGTACCTGTAATTTCTACAAAATCACAATGAAATGACTTGCTTTCAAATAAAGTAAAAACGGTGGAAATCGGTTCACGCAATAAACTATTATCCCATAAAAATCATCTTCCATACTTTAAGCTCGCGCGCAATAGTTTACTTAATTTGCCGATAGATGTCGCTGTACGTGGAACGCTCATATCATATCCTACATGGCGGTGTTATTTTAACTATTAAGTGGGGACACTTACTGTGACGGACGGAAAACTACGGAACCCTACACTGAGCGTGGCCCGATATGCTCTTGGCCGGTTTTTTTTTCTCTTAAAAATTATATTGTTAGGTGTGCAAATGACACATTTAAGTTGCCAAATTAGATCACTAGATGGCCGGCTCTGACACGTGCACGGGTATGCGGGTCGAATGTTGGAGGCAGCACTTCTACTCGCGTGGTAGTGTCAGTTTTTCGCGTCAATCAGGGTTTCCGCGATCGAGTTATTCACTAGATGGCAGCACCGTGGCCAGAGGTCTTTTTGACAGCAGCTGTCAAAATCCACCAATCAAAAAAAATATGATTCATAGTCATAGTCAATCATTTATTTGCATTATATATAACACATAACAATGCATGCAAATTAGACGTGTGCGCCGCGCCGCCGTGGCGTAGCCGCGCCGTGGGACCCACGCCGCCGCCGCCGCCGCAGATTTCAACATCCACGCCGTCGGTCAAAATTTCAGAATTCGGCAAAAATTTGCCAATGCCAATTACCATAAAGCTCTATAAATGGAGTACGCTTCGCCTCATCTTTCCAAACAAAAAAGTCTGCCAAAATCTGAGGGGGGCGAGGTAGCACGCATGTGAATTTTTCAAGTCAAAGGTACATCATTGTCGGTTGTTAATACAGTTTATTTCTAAATGAATTTTTATGGCAGCAACGCTTTATTGACAACCAACAAAGATGTACCTTTGACTTGAAAACACCAAACATATTTGACATATTTTTTTTATACTTCATAACACTAAATGGAGCAATAGATAGTCGACTGTACAGATGTTAACATATGGTTCATTATTGGATGCAGTCTTTGGAAATGTCAAGCAAAAAAGCCAAGGATCATTTTTGATTGTATTTTCAAACAAAATATAGAAGACAGCAATCCTTAAGCGCGTTAAATATGGAGAAGTGTCAAACGTCAAATAGTTACTGCCCGTCAGAAAGAAAACGATTGTCTTTGAATCGATTCTGTAAACGAAGCTTGATTTTCGATTTAGGTTAAATCGTTTATTACGAAAGTAATGATAAATAAAGTAAAACTGTACTTACATCTGAAATGGTATTTCATCTTTTTGTAAACTAGACGAAATATAACATTTTTTTACATCCAAAAACAGCGCCTAAGGGCATTTTCACGGAGCTTGTTATCCATTGACAGCGATGACGAAAATGCGTGACATCGATTATTGAAATAGTTTTTATAGATGTACTAGATTTTCCGCCAATACTTTTGACAGAGGGGAAATGATACTCAGGGCCTCTCCTGGTTTAGAACTCTCTGCCAATTACCGATGAAGGAAAGTCAGTTGAAAATTTAACAACGTATATTGACGAATTAAACCATAAAAACATATACACATTGAACTAGTCAATTCCTTCTCTAGCAGAGCTTGAAATTGAAATATTTGTGCGCATCGAGAAAAAGTTGTGAATTTTTGAACATAGATAGAGTGCCCCACAATGAATATTCAATTGAATCAGGGGTCCCATGCTCAGAGAAATAAACCAATGGAGTGGTAATTGTCAGGCGTCCCCCTCTGCCAAAAGTACAAGACCACTGGTCGTAGCGGTTATATAAAACTAGTTGTCGCGCGTCAAACGCCATTCAATGAATGTCAGTCAGTCCGGAACGATCTGAGGTAAAAATGCCGAATTGCTGCGTGTTTTCATGTAAGAAAAGATCTGAATTATCTAGTTTACATAAGGATAACGTTTCTTTTCATCTGTAAGTATAATTACGTCTAAATATCATCAAATAGTGCACGAAATTAGCAAAAAACTAAAAAATATTGTCAATCAAAAAGTGTTGCCACTTAATGGTACTACATCTGCTTTAGGGTAATTTTTAAACTTGACCCTTTACATTGTACCATCGGGTTCATAATTGCATACCTAATTTATCAATGAATTCATTCATAAATTGGGTATGCAATTATGAACACGATTACATCGAGGGATGTAAGTGAAATATTGCAAACAAGAGTATTCTACTCCAGTGCGGCAGAAATACGTCCGCAATTATGTCATTCAATGTCATTGTTATGACAGGTTAGGCAATACACTTAAAAGATACTCCGTTCGGCATACAGCCATAATTGTAAAGCATTGCTCTGTTAAAAATGCAGTGTGTCTGTGTGTGTGTGTTGTTATTAAATTGTTTCTAAACATATTTTAATCGACTTTTAAATTATTCAAATTACATATTATTTTTAATCATTAACAAAAATGAAAAGATTAACGTCAGTACTTCAAAGGTAATGAAATAAAACAAACACTGCACTGGTTTAATAACTGTATTGAAATCAAATCTTTTTAAAACCGTATTATGGGAAGGGCAATAAACTACTACTGGTTCGGAAAGGAGCCCCAACTGAGAAGAACCAACGTAAGAAACCCAGCGTATGTGTGCTTGTAGTATGGCACAATAGCTGAAATTTGTCTATGGTTTCAAAAATACAGCTACCATAAACAAATTTCCGTTTTAATAGACAAATTTCAGCTAGTGTGCTGAATTCGGCACTGAATTCCGCTCTAATGTGTGGCGCCCGTTGAGTTAAATGTATTTGTAGATGCTTGAAATAACGATATTCCTGTTTAGAAATTAATTCGTTCCTTTATTTTCACCATACATTTTATGTAGCATTTTAATTTTGTATGGATTCAGTGGCGTAACTATAGGGTGGCAGAGCTGGCAAAATGCCACGGGCCCTTGGTCTAAGGGGGCCCCCGGCCGGAGGGGACAAGACTAAAGGAGGATTCTAACATGTTCTGTAAAAGGGCCCCATACTATGAATTTGCCACGGGCCCCACTTAGCGTAGTTACGCCACTGTATGGATTATACTTTATTTAGGCACTTTTAATTTCTGACTCTGGTATCACTGTACCTAACAGGTAGGTTTTAGTGATGCGACAGCACAAAAATAAATGTCGATATTAACATTAGCAGTATGTTATACTTTTTATTTATAATAGAAAGTGAAGAAGAGATAATAGAAACACAAATTGGAAACAGATGCCCATTACAATCAAAATATCAACTGCGAAGGACAGTTTATATTTAGGCATTTGTTGGCCACAAGTGGACATGCAGGTAGCACTAAAATGATAAACGGTATTCAAAAGAGATACTATTGGCAGAATATGCGAAGGGATATAGAGGAATACGTGAAGCGGTGCAGGGACTGTCAAAAATAAAAGTTTAACTACAGGCAAACGCGAGATAAAATGGTTATAACTACTACAGCTACAACATCTTTTCAGAAGTTATTTTTAGACGTTGTCGGACCATTGGAACGAGATGATGCAGGATACAAATATATTTTAACTTTGCAATGTGAATTAACAAAATACGTAGAGGCGTATCCTGTAGGGAATAAAGAATCTCAAACTATTGCCAGAACGTTTGTTGAAAATTTTGTCTTAAGGTATGGAATTCCCCAAACAATAGCAACAGATTGTGGTACTGAATTCATGAATTCTACATTAAACGAAGTATGTAAATTACTGAACGTCGAGAAAATTAGTTCAACACCATATCATCATGAAAGTATAGGGTCACTAGAGAATTGGCACAAGCATCTTGGCAGTTATCTTAGAATTCAAACTAGGAATTTCACCTCAAACTGGAGTTCATGGGTTCAGTATTGGTGCTTTGCTTACAACACCTCGGTAAATACGAGTACAAAATATTCACCGTACGAATTAGTGTTTGGCAAAACTTGCAACAAACCGAGTAATATTGTAAATAGAGTAGAGCCATTATATATCTATGATAATTATCCATTAGAATTAAAATTTAGACTACAGAGAGCACACGCTGATGCAAGGTATAATTTAATACAAAGTAAAATTAAAAGGAAACTAAATTACGACTGTAAATCAAATAGTGTTCATTACAAAATAGGAGATATAGTATTACTGTAAAATTAATGTTATAGAAAACTTTCTGATTTATATTTAGGTCCCTATAAGGTTAAGGACATTATGGGTCCAAATTTAAAGATAATAAAGGATGGTAAAGATTATTTAGTACATAAGAATAGAGTAAAATTATATAACGAGTAATGTTCTTTTGGGGGAGGAAACCCCTTACCTTTTCAGGGGAGGTGTGATAGGCAAACGCGCATATCTACACGTGTGTAGATATGACAAGTTTAGTGTGAATAATTATATGAAAACATCTCTCCAATCGATAAAGGATTCCTCCCATAGCACGTAGGTGATTAGTATATATATCTAAACTAAATAGTATTAAGGGAGATTGTATACGGAGCTCTAAGATTACACAGTGGAGTGAACTGGGAAGTGTGTTTTGTTTCACCAACCCTCCTCTTCGCGACCAGCCTATTACACTCTGGAACATCACGACTTCGCTAGTGACTGATTCATCATTGTTCATTACAGTGAAAAATTCACTGAGGTGGATAGAGGAACGTCTAGTGTAATTGGAAGCACATTGGAACGGTAATCTAAACACGTGGGTTCGAATCCCGTGATGTTCCAGAGTTCTTTGTAGTTCAATGTTTCATTGTAATAGTTAATTGTTTCCAATTTGTAGTATTTTCCACTAAATTTAAAAGCAAATACACATCAAAATATTAAATTGATAATATAAAAATTATTTTAAATCAGCTTGCAAGATTTGTCCTGAACAAATAGACAAACTAACTTACGTAGAATACTAATATTGTAAGTAATATGCTGGTAGAAAAACTTGATATTTAATCACAACTTAACATTAAAATTTTATCAATAGCTAACCTTATACGTGGTAAAGAAACAAAAATATATAACTAACCTACGATCAATGTTTCTCTGCGTCCATAGGAAACACCTTAGACAACCCTACACGTAATCCCTGGGTGGTGCTAAAAGAGTTACAAACTTGGCAGCTCTACTGTCTTACCTGTACCTCGCAGCACTCACTGGATTTTCTTCATCATCTGCTTTCCCACTACCCTAGGGAAGAAATGCCTATCTATATCCAGTGACATGTAGGCATACGATAAATAAATCTACGATAAGATGTGACATTTTCAAGTCAAAGGTACATCATTATCGGTTGTCAATAAGGCGTTACCATAAAAAAATAATTTAGAAATTAACTCTATTAACAACCGACAATGATCAAATATCGATACTTAAGTATATTATTATCGACGCGTTCCTCGCACTGGGTACGTTTACTTAAAGATGACATTATCTCGTTCACGGACAGGTTGTCTGTGTCTGTGTTTATACTTGTGTGAGTATATTTTATGCTAGTGTTTGATAATTTTATCGTGTGCGTGTGTAGCGACGTCAATGGAAAATGCATTAGTGTTAACAGTATTTGTGTGCGTTTCCTCGTCCCCCGCGCCGAAATTGGCAGACTTTTTCTGATAGAAATTAGTGCGCGTCTCGCATCCGGTTGGTTTAATAATCAAAGGTCCCATGCAATATAAAGCCTGACCAGAAATATATGATTATTGTCAAGAGGACGCTATTATTTTCATTTATATGGCAACAAAACAGTCATAGAGCGTATTATTCTCTATGGTATAGTGACATCTTGATTTGTTTACCTGTCAGCTCTGATGTTAATTTGAAAATGTATCACAGCGAAATAGTTTCATTTCCCGAGCGTATTATTTACAGCAGTTTATTATATACACTAAATACAATGTTTCGCTCTTGAATATGAATAATTTTGGGAAATTTTTTGTCGTTTTTTATTTAATATTCATCTCCTTTTTTTTTTTTTTTTTTTTTTTTTTTTTATACCACGACGGTGGCAAACAAGCATACGGCCCGCCTGATGGTAAGCAGCTACCGTAACCTATGGACGCCTGCAACTCCAAAGGAGTCACATGCGCGTTGCCGACCCTTTACAAAAAGGAGGATTCACTGTGTTGACGACTAAAGGAACAAGAAGGTCCCTCATCGTCAACACACTGGGTCCTCTTTGAGCTCTTTGGCAACCTTACTCACCAGCAGGAACACAACACTATGAGTAGGGTCTAGTGCTATTTGGCTGTGGTTTTCTGTAAGGTGGAGGTACTTCCCCAGTCGGGCTCTGCTCCAGATTTGAGCGATGATATTCGCTGAACGTGCCCTACCACACTTAGCGAGATGTCATTCGCAGTACCCATACCTCTCTTTTTGGCGTAGTTTAAGGACATACCCAGGTCCGGACGTAGTTTAAGGACATACCCGGGTCCAAAATCTCTTTTATTATTCAAGTAAAACACCTCAATGACACTTGACAACAGTGACAGTCTATCACATGCACTCACACATGCATGTCATTCTGTCATTAAAATTATTGCCACTGTAAGAAATTAGTTCCAATGAAATTCTGCAACATGGCGCATGATCATATATTTCTGGTCAGGCTTTAGTACTCTCTGGTTAAGGCTGCTAGGTATCATTTTCGTATAAAACAGACATGCAGAATTCATTTTTGATATTAAAAATGTAAAATTCCATATTAAAAAAAGTTCTGTGGGGAGGGAAATCACACAGAAAAAAAGTTTTTAGTACGTTATATAACTAATAGATATCATTATCATTATTCTTGCATAAAAACAAATATCTTAAGAAAGCATATGTAACGCAGTTTTTAAATATATAAAATGTTAACGCTTTTACTAAACAATAACTAGGTGAAAAAAAAACTTTCGCGACGTGGTGTATATGTTTTGTCCATAGTAAGTGCATTAAATATGCTTTCTTAAGATATTTGTTTTTATTTAAACATAATGATATTTATTATTATTTAAATAATGTTTTTAAAAAAATATTTTTCTGGGTGATTTTCCTCTCCGCAGAACTTTTTTTTTTAATATGGAACTTTACATTTATATATCAAATGTAATATCATATGATATATCTGTTTTAGTCGGAAATGATACCACACAACCCCATGCAACCATAACCAGAGAGTACTATCATATTGCATGACAACTGATTTAGACGTAAAGGTCCAAAAATTTTACGGAAAAATATTCATCGTGGGGTAATTTAACCTATGTTCAAAAATTCACAATTTATATTATAACCATACTACTCTTTCAGAAGATTAATAAATGAGTATGTTTTAACCGCTCACTAAATAAATATGAAGTCGATGAACTAATTAATAAGATTGGTAACAAAAATAATATATCTGCCATGAAAATTGTATCAACAACTAAATTAGCCTGAGAAATGGAGGGTTTTCGGTGGCAGGATTGATCCTTAATACTGAACGGTATGTTTGGCCCTAGTGCGAGTCAAAAAAGGATCTTAATTTATCACAATTATGAGAAACATCAACATAAATGCGATTTCCGAAAAATAGGCAAGACTGAAGTATACTAGAAAAACACCATTAAATAAGCAAACAGCATTAAATATTGTTTTATGTTGCTTGTTCCTAGAAACTTTTTGAAATTTAACATATTTTAAATGCCAAACGTGAAGCAGCTAAAAGAGACCTTGACGCCAGCGTGGCGCAGCCACGCCGCGAATAATTGCCGGCGCGCCGCCGCCGCGGATTTTTATGACGGCGCACACGTCTAATGCAAATACAATTTTAAGCAATTAGACAACATAAATTAAACAAAACATCATTGGTGGATTTTGACAGCTGCTGTCAAAAATACCTCTTGCCACGGTGATGCCATCTAGTAAATAACTTGATCGCGGAAACGCTCGTTAACAAGGGAGTCTTGTTCACTTCAATTTAATTTGCACATTCTTTATAAAATATCTTAATGTTTATAGCCACACCACGGATAATAGAGGTAAAAGGATTGGTATGTCATATAGGGGAACGGTCGAAAAAGTGTCCAGCTGTAAGCAGTAAACAATAGTTCCAAATATCTCCGGGTGGCGCTAGGTATAGTGGAGCGTATGAAATGAACTTTATATAGTAAGTGCCTAAAAATGTCAATATTCAAAAACTGCATTAAATACGCTTCCCTATGACATTTTTTCCATTTGAGATTGTCGATATTTAATACTTATATGACGTTCTAAATAAAATGAATATTCGCTGTTTTTGTTCTCCGCAAATAATTAATTATGAATGGATTCAAAAAAAAATTAATATCAAAAATCATATACATAATAACAAATATCCGTTAAAAAAAATAACGCCCTGACCGGGATTCGAACCAGGGACCCTCTGCTTCGTAGTCAGGGTCACCACCGACCGGGCTAGAAATGTATGCTCATGCTATTGTTGCGCCATCAGTTTAACGCCTTTTGACGGACACTTTTGTAACATAGAGATTGACATCCTCCATATACCATCCATATTTATAACGTTCAATCGTGTATGACTTCAGATAATCATTATTCACAATATTTTTACAGAAGAATAAACGGCCCAAAGACTCCAACGTGATATCCGTGGAGTCGGGCAGCGAGGCCGACGACGAAGACTTCATACGCTCCCTGCTCTCCGTGCAGCACCAGCACCAGGCCGGCGTCAAGCTGGAGCCGGCGCCCGACGAGACCTTCGACACGTACGACGGCATCGACCACCACTTCTACTGGGCACAAGACTTCAGCACCTTCGCGGGCCGACAGGAGCCCTACAGCTTCACACCTGGCTCCAAGGTCACCAGCCAGTGTCCGTATGAGCTCTTCACTTCTATATGGGACAGAAATATTATCCAGAAAATCGCCGACGAAACGAATAAGTATGCTTGGCAAACTATAACGCCTAAATGCAAGACGGAAGGCGGCATTCCGAATACCTCCAGACTCTCCAGGTGGAAAGATACTACTGTTGAGGAGTTGTATCTGTTTTTCGCCGTTTTGATTTTCATGCCGTTTTGCCATAGAGAGAAGCTAGCCGATTACTGGTCGACTGGCAGATTGGAGATGGCTAACTTTAGGTCATTAATGAGCCGCAATCGATTTCAATTGCTACTGAGATTTCTGCATTTTGTCGATAATGACTCGCTCTCGCTTCCTAAAGTAACTGGCAATGAGAAGAAGGTAGCTAAAATTAAACCTATCATAGATTACTGTAATATGAAATTCAGTAATCTGTACGTGCCTGGGCAGTATTTGAGTCTCAACGAATCCTACCCGCTGTGGAAAGGTCAGTTCAATTGGGAGAGAAGTATCAAGAACCGCGACCAATTTGGTTTTAAATCGCATGAGCTATACGAAGCCAGAACTGGTTATTTATTAAAATTCCTCATAGACACGGGAAGGGGAACCGACGAGAGAGCGCACGCGAAAACCACCCTTAAACTCATGCAAAATTACTTGGACAGAGGACATTCTGTAGCTACGGATGCTTCGTACACTCAAGTCCCTTTAACACGATACTTGAAAACGAGACGAACTGATGTAATAGGTTTGATAAATAAAGAGAGACCGCTTATTCCTGAAGTTATTAAAAATATAGACGACAAAAGATTACAGAAAGGCGAGCTACTCTCCTGGCAAAGCGGAGACATCTCCATTATATCCTGGAAGGACGCTGAACTGACTACATTAGTGTCGACGTACCATAAACCAGATATGGTCCTGGTCGCTCAGAATAGCCTCAGCCATATGTTGCCGAGGATCCCTTTAGTTTTACACGACTACACCAAATGCAATGTTGACAAAGACAAGAGAATGTCCTATACTATGGAAAGGAAAAGAGGTCTCAAATGGTACATAAAGATATTCCGCCGTCTCCTCAACTCTAGCATCTTAAACGCTTACGTCCTCTACCAATCCAACTGTAGCACATCAAAGCCGATGAGCCATAGAAACTTTCGTTATGACCTAGCCGAGAACTTAGCACTTCGATACGGCGTCAACAAAATGACCGCCCAACCGATATCGAGAAGCAACGAAATTAGGTTAGACGGTAAAAACGACCATTATCCGACCCACACGGAAATGCCAAGCGGCAAGAACAGGAGGAGCAGACGGAGGTGCCATCGCTGCCAAGCGCTCGGCCGCCGGAGCCAAGTGACGGTGATGTGCGCCAAGTGCCAAGTCGGCCTCTGCATCGGGACTTGCTGGAAGGAATACCACACGCTCAAGTGTCTGAACAAGGAGAAGCCGAGGAAGAAAGGGAAGCTTCGTAGGTAATGGTGGGAAGTACGACGCAGATGTGCTATTATTGTTTCAACGGCCTCCTAGCCTAGTCGGTGACTCTGTCTATAAAGCAGGAGGTCCCGGGTTCGAATCTTGGTCAGGGCATTTATTTGTGTTTATCACGGATTTGTTCTGAGTTATAGATGTTTTCTATGTATTTAAGTATTTATCTAATCTATCCATTATATACACGGTGAATCTGAGTAACCCGAAAGATTTTAACCATAAATTCCTGAGGTCATAAGGAGTAATAAATGTTATATGAATTTAGGTCAAGTTTGCCAAAAAAATATATATTTTTTTCTTTTTTTTTCCGTTTTTTTAAATGCTTTTGTTAAAACTGTCGATTAAAATAAATTAGTGCATTGTTTTTCGTAAAAAATAGTTTACGTAAAGTAATCCTTGGCACTTTGATATCTGTCAATAAGAATGTCTAGACTAGACCCCATAAAGGGTGTAATCGCCATCAAAAAAGCGTTTTGCACTGAGTTTGCAATAAAAAATCTTTTTTTATTTAATTGGTAGTAACTCTGAAACTAGGCCAATTCCAGAAAAGTTTATACGACATTTTAGTCTCCAATTATGATCAGGAATTTATGGTTAAAATTTGTCGGGTTACTCAGATTCACCGTGTATATTGTCGTCTAGTCTAGGACCCACAAAAGCCTTATTGAGCTTACCGTGGGACTAGGTCAATTTGTGTATGATTGTCCCATTTATTTATTGTTTCAATTCTAGTTTCCGTGTGTTTGAGTTCCAGGTTCAAAATAAAAAATAAGGCGTGTTTCTTGATTATGAAGTAGGTACCTATAGGCATGAATTGATTGGAAGTTATCAGATACTACAGACTTGAGTATGATTCCGAAACAGAAGACTAACATTAAGCAGTTAAGCATCAAGTTACAGTATTTTTCAAGGTTTGTTTCAGACTTCAGAGGTATGAATGTAAACTGTTGCGTACAATGCGACGTGCGGTCAATCGGAGCCGTATAGTTTCGGTTAAAGCCTTAGATTACTTAAAATAATAGTTTTTAGGATTTCAAGTTTAAGTAAAAAAACAATATTGCCTTTTAAACTTATATAAATGTCATATACAAAGGAAAAAGTGACCTAGGCCTCCGGTGCCCAGGGCTGGGATCGAACCAGCGTCTTCTGCATTCGCGGCAGACTTATTAAAATAATTTGGTTTGTTCTTCAGTAATATTGTTTATTCATGACAGGGCTAAACAAATTATCAGTCAAATTTGCAGACTCAGTAGTAAATTAACCTTTGTTATAAAATAATTAAATAATGTATTTAACATATGAAAATGTCTCGGTAGTCTAATTAGGCCCTGTTCCTGTATGTAAATTCCAGTTAATAAATTATTCCAGTATTGAATGGCTATGAGATTATTTTTCCCTTGTACTTTCCCTGTGAATATTGCCTTGCCAAAGTATCAATAGCGTGCCTGTGTCAGCCCCGCAGCTGCGTACGGAAACTCGTAAGTAGCACTAGGCGTTGGTGACTATATATAAAGAATCGGGAAGGCAACTATCAAAGCGACATCTCCAACATTGGCCCTTACAAAAGCTAAATTTGTATGACACGAGGTAGTTTTTATTTATTTTCGCGAAAAAGAGTCGATGTTTTGTCTCGAATTGCTCCGAAATTGAACTCCACCGGTTTCTGAAATACACTAAAATTAAAATGCTGTAGATTAACGGCATAGGGAAGGTTTTTGCCTAAGAACACCTTTTGACAGCATATGTAGTTGCATAATATAGTTAAGGACCATTCATCTTCTGTCGCTTTCTTTCATTGTATGGAATCTGGAACAGCGCCCTCTACTAAAAGTTTTAGCCAGCCTTCCCCATTTATGATAGTTTTTGAAAAACCGGCCAAGAGCGTGTCGGGCCACGCTCAGTGTAGGGTTCCGTAGTTTTCCGTCCGTCACAGTAAGTGTCCCCACTTAAGAGTTAAAAAAATGGGCCCATGGTTGGGTTATTTGAAAGCACGTCATTTCATTGTGATTTTGTAGAAATTACTGGTACACTAAACACCTGCTTATACGGTTAAATTACAAACTTAGTTCAGAAATTATTTTGTAATTTTTTAGGGTTCCGTAGTCAACTAGGAACCCTTATAGTTTCGCCATGTCTGCCCGTCCGTCCGTCCGTCCGCGGATAATCTCAGTGACCGTTAGCACTAGAAAGCTGAAATTTGGTACTAATATGTATATCAAACACGCCGACAAAGTGGTAAAATAAAAAGTGGAAAAAAATGTTTTATTAGGGTACCTCCCCTATACGTAAAGTGGGGAGTGATTTTTTTTTCACATCAACCCTAACGTGTGATATATTGTTGGACAGGTATTTAAAAATGAATAGGGGTTTTCTAAAATCATTTTTCGATAATGTAAATATTTTCGGAAATAATCGCTCCAGAAGTAAAAAAATATGCGTTCCCCCCCTCTAACTTTTGAACCATAAGTTTTAAAAGTATGAAAAAAATCTCAAAAGTAGAACTTTATAAAAACTTTCTAGGAAAATTATTTCGAACTTGATAGGATGAATAGTTTTAAAAAAAAAATACAAAATAATTTCTGAATTAAGTTTGTAATTTAACCGTATAAACAGGTGTTTATTGTACCTGTAATTTCTACAAAATTACAATGAAATAACGTGTTTTTAAATAAAGTAAAAACGGTGAAAATCGGTTCACGCAATAAAGAATTATCCCATAAAAATCATCTTCCATACTTTAAGCTCGCGCGCAATAGTTTACTTAATTTGCCGATAGATGTCGCTGTACGTGGAACTCTCATATCATATCCTACATGGCGGTGTTATTAACTCTTAAGTGGGGACACTTACTGTGACGGACGGAAAACTACGGAACCCTACACTGAGCGTGGCCCGACACGCTCTTGGCCGGTTTTTTTATTTATACTTCTAAACTAGAGCCTGTTGCATGACAATTTGTGAATTGTAATATTTGCTGAATGTAGGGTTCCGTAGTTGCCGTCACAATACACCCAATAAAAATGTATTTTTATAGGATATTTTACGTCCTTTTACTATGAATAAACAGCTTTTTGAAATAACTCAAAAATCGCTCAAATAACTCAATAGTTTTTCAATATAGTTTTCATTGAATGTAATTATTAGGTCTCAAGCTCTTGAATTTTCCCATATTCAAAAGTTAGAAGGATTTTTCGAGCCATTATATCCGCGAAAGTTTCAATCGGGACGCGATGACCATTTTTTTAGATTGATTAAATCGCTGCCGTTCCTCAACCCACCAACGGAGAGGCAGCTGACCTTCACGAGGCTTCATTACACATCACCCTCAAACACTTGACAAGTAATCGCCTGGGAGGCGATGACCAACAATATTTGTTCCTGGCTTACGGTCTATAGAGACTTATTACTTAAGCCTAATAGGTATTATAAATTATTTTTTTACTTGAAACATCTGTAAATGAGAAAAATGCGTACCTATAGTTTTCTAGTCTAGACATAAATTTCGATTTTACATGTCAAAACCTAATATTGTCTTCGGTTGCCGCGATAGTTATTCATGAAATAAAACAACTAAAAACGGATTATGTCGCGTGTACTGAGCTTAAATTACATCCCGACGTTTCGAACACTTTACAGCGTTCGTGGTCAACGGGTCGACTGAGGAAAAATATACAATTACCTCCGTTCAAAAACTATCACAATATGCAAACCTACTCACATATTAAATATTAAACAAATTTATATTTATATTAGTGAGTTTTGGGTGTTACCCGATTAATGTAAGCAATTATCTTTAATACCCGAATTACCCGATAATGAAAACGTTTCTAGAATAGTATATTACTTAAATTTCTAACAGTTTTATTTGCTCTTGCTCATTTAGCCGTGAACACAGTGAATCCTCCTTTTTTGTAAAGGGTCGGCAACGCGCATGTGACACCTCTGGAGTTGCAGGCGTCCATAGGCTACGGGTAGCTGCTTACCATCAGGTGGGCCGTATGCTTGTTTGCCACCGTTTTAAGTTTTATTTGCTAACGTTACCTACGAAATTGGGCACCTAGCGCTGATTCCCGAGACTTACAACTCGTTCAGGATAAGTAAATCTTTTTTACCATTATAACTATGCACAATCGGAGGTCACACCTTTACATTGGTTGTTTAGAGTCGTGCGCGAGGTAGGCGATGGAAATTAAAGTACTAGGACCGCACGGATCATTCGCAGAAACGGCGTAGTGCAATATAACCGTCGCTTACCATACACGTCTCTTTTGACAAACCATTATTGCATTAAAATGAGAAACCTCTAGATCGTAACAACTACGCGAAAACGTTGATGCCTTTATACTGGTTTTTTGAGACGATCGTTCGTTACCTATTTCGTTGAACACTGGAATATTCGACTAGAGCACCAGAAGTTTAGAACTAGAGATTTACTCATATTTTAAAAATATAGTATGCTATTGACTCGACATTTAATTTTCTATCTCGGTCCATCTTGCCCGCTTTCATACTGATGCGACAAGGACTTACTACGATTAATATCATTCATTATTTTAATTTTTTCAAACCCAAATGACTCTCTTTTTACTTCTATACGTCATTGTTAGAAATATGACGATCTTGTCTACACTACTGTAAATTATATTAGTTGGTCTCTGTCACACTTTGTGCAATGCGCAAAATATGGAAGTCTCGCTTACACGCCCGTGTTAAGTATATTGGTGTATCTCTTTTACCCCTGATGCACATGTACATTATAGCATTTATAGCAGTGTGTAAGCATTTACAAGTGTGTGGGTGCCGGAACACATTTCAGTTTTGTCAGCTATGAACGTCAGGTATCTTCCTCTTTTTACTTTCTTTAATCAAAGTTTCATACGACGTTTTTCAACGCACTTGCGAGGAAATAACAGAATAGTGTAATTAATAACTTTTGATAAATACATTAACTGTCAGAATGTTTATAGGATAGAGGTACTTACGAACCTAAGATAATTAAATTTAACTAACCTTTTTTGTGATGTTATTGACTATCTGGAACTCTTTTTCAAATTATTTCATAAAATTAAAGACTTCACATTTATTGTGCAATAAATTATAGTATCTTTTTCTTACGTATTGCTCACTAGATTTTTCTGATAACATTTTACTAGTATGTATCACAATTTTGAAATATATCCAGAGGTTAAATTAACGCTAAAGTTGTCTTCTTATTCATTGAAAATATAATTTGTTTAAATTAATAAAACACAACGAGAAAAATCTAACAAATAAACAATGATTTGAGGTTAACTTATAAGTGGCGCCCAATTTTCTTTTTTGTATGTGCGTGCAGCTTGAAGCAAAGGCGCGGACTTATAATGCCAAACCAAATAGCCAATATTAAAATAGACAATTCGTGTTACTGTACGCGTAGCGTGCGGTAAAACTCACATTATGGCCAGGTGTGACGTAAAAACAATTACGAACGCCGATTGAAAGAGCCTGATTGGTGAAATATACAATATTCTCTTTCTACAGGTTAGAAGGTTATCCATTATCAACCGGGCACACACACATACACGCTCAGCTTAGGTTTCTATTGAAATAAAAGCGGGATCGGATATAAAACCAAATAAATAATATATTTCTTGATAATATTGGGTCGTCATTCCTAAAGTTTTTCTTATAAATAATTAAAAATAGGCCATAATCTAAACATATTAGCCGCCATATTCATCTCAGTTCTTATACATTTTAACTAATTTAAATAAAAATTACAATGGATTAGATACGTAGAAACTAATTTAAAACCAAAAGTCGGCTTCTTAGAGTTGCGTAGTCAACTATTAGTTGTATATTGTTCTTCTACCAGCATTATGTTATGGTCGTAGTCGCTGATACATCCTCGATATATCAGCATACTCATCCAAGTCGATAATAAACAAAGTTACAACAAAGCAAACTGCAATAACACGACCAGGTAAGCGAGGGAAACGCCGACGAACCGCAGCGGCAACGCAGCGTCCACTGTGAACAGGTTGTAGGCGGTCATGCGCCGCAGCGACGCGCGGTTCAGTCGCAACACGTTCTTGCACGTCCTGCTCACACCTGCAGCAACATGGCGGGTCATCCAACGAGCGAAGGTTTCTACCGGCAATCACACTGCTGCGGTTTTCGCATGCGGCGACGGTGTGCGGGCGAGTAGCGAGTTGCATGTGTATAGCGCTGTCTCGTTCACCACCTTAGACTCGATTAGCGATGGTTGATATTTGTATCTTCTAAGTGCTCGTTAAACTATAACTTACGTAATATGTGAATAGTTATGAAAACGCCATCACCACAATTTAAACATTGACATATACTCCAGGATATAGAAAATGGGTCACTTCGTGTAGATATTCAACCCTACGGGTCACCCCGTTTTCTTTGAGTGTACTTACATACGCTAGCTTAGACCAGGCTAAACCTTAACCTCAGGTATGTCCGTAGAATGCATGTGGTCTATTGAAATCATGGGACAGGGTGTATACCTGTCGCTAAGTTAGCTAGCTATCTGGAGGCCAATTCTCGGGCCGTTCGAGATTATCACTCTTCGAGATGATCTCGAAGGACGTAATGTCTATTGAAAATCTCACCAAAATCTCGAAGGATGCAAAATTTCGTATTCTGGGGCACAATAGACATTAATGTCGAATGGCGATCTCAATGTCTATTACAAAACGCGTTCCGTTTTTCTCGATTGTGTTTGTTTTCAATCGACTTTAAAACATTCTATTAAATAAAATATTTCTTATACCAAAACCAAAAGTGTTATTAATTTACAACAATATAATGCATTGTTATGGTGTGTTAACACATCAAAACCATCAATCAACATTCAAGTGCATGAATGACATCAAAAACATTTAAGTGTTTCGCTAATACACCTACGAGAAATGGAACGCAAAATCGCGCCTATTTTGATTTGACAGCTTGGCCTGCCAAACGAAAACGTAGTTAGTGTCTGAGTTATTACTTATTAGTATGTGAAAATAATATGGAAGTGGCAAAAAAAAGGACATATCCCTCCGCAGCTCAAAAAGTGCATCTATTCGTCTAAACTTGGGCGACGTTTATAACTTTTTCAACTAACGCCATTGCGTGTAGAGCGACATATTTTAATAAAATATTTATTTTGCGTAGCTTAATTTGAAAAAAGAAAGAAAGAAAAACATTTATTGCAGAAACCATCCACATAACAACACCACATAAGTTACAAAAAGTAGAAAATAAAAATCTTATTCACTATACACTTAAAACTAAAGTACCTATTGCTTAAAGTAAATAAAAATGCTTTAAATACTTTGTAATTTTGTTGTTTGTTCGTTTGTGGTGTTATTTTGTATGTAATTTCACTTTCGGCCAACTAATAACCTCTCAAAATTTCCCACTATCGCAGATCAAATGTCAAAAAAAACAGTGATAACATCATCTCGATCGCTACGACCACTCGTTGCATCTCGAACGCTGGGAGTAGACATATCTAGAGTGTGAGATTTCGAGAATACGCAAATTAGTTTTCGTTCGACATCCGCCATTTTTTTTCGAGATATGTCTAATAGAGATTATCTCGAACGGCCCGAGAATTGGCCTCCTGGACTAAGACATGACTTTTATAAATAAAAGCGTAAGATGTAAGTTAATGTTTAACTAACCCGAGTCTCCCCCGGCCGCTACGGCCCGCGTGCTCGTGGTCTCGGTCTCGCGGACGCTCGCGTAGAAACGCTCGCACGCCACGCTCACGTTCACTAGCAGCATGAAGTTCTTACAGTTCCACGCGAAATACATCACGCCACGGAGGACTGCGTAAACCTGAAAGAGGATTCCAAAATCTCCAAGCTTGTTTCTGGTTCTGTTTTTAAAACGAACTAATCCTGGAGCGATCCGTATTCCTATTTCTACCAAACGAACTGTATGCATAGCATGGTCCATGAGCCACGCATAGTGATTAAAACATGAACGCGTATTTTGGTAGGTAGGTATTTCCCTTACCTTTAAATGTTGGTGTATAGCTGGTTTAACAAATTCTAGAAATAGTTTCATATAATACAGGTTTTGGTAAAACATCTGACAAATATGGCAGAATATCTGAAAGATTTAGAAGAATTAGTAAGTATCTTTTGTCAATCCAACAAGCAGCAGTAGGTTCAAGCGGGTCAGAAATATGTCGCCAACTTCGAATACCTGGCAAGAACGTATGTACCAACCCCAAATTGATTGACATTCTTGCAGAAATTAAAAGCATTCACTATCTGCTCATACGCTGAAAACATAACTTTAATACAGTTTCCTTGATCTTCAGTCTCTTCAGATAAAACTTCACTCATCCTGTTATTCCATTCTTGTAATATACTCGCTATCAACACCACATAACGTGTAGCCAAGATAATGTTCAGGTCATATATCAAATTCACTACATAGGTCACAAGAAAAGATCCTCCGGTATTTATTTGGTGATTAAGAGTAATGGAGTATAAACCAGTAAATATGACGTAGCCACTGAATATGCAGGCTATATTAATAATATTCCAGAGTTTGAAACGGGACAAAGTTGCCTGCACATTCAAACGTCGTGAGACATCCTGCAGTTCAATTAACATGAAGACAGCGTTCGTACTTTGAGTTATATTTACGATATATGCGAATATAGTTCCAATGCAACCGATAATAAAATTGAGTACTATTATAGCTGGTTATGTTGTATGTTGCAAAAGTTCCACCCCGATTACAGATACCATACGATATACACGCATGAGTAATAATATCACTGCACCGACGAAAGAGCTGGAGTATGACCTGGGAGTTAGAGGAGTGATGCGGCCTTCTGTTATCATAAACTTAGGGAACAGAAAGAAGTTTTGAACGAAGATCAACGGTCTTAGAGCATCTAAAAATTGTTTGTCAATTATGTTTCTGGATAACCACTTATTTTCCATTTTTTTGTAAATTTCACGTTAAGTGATAATTGATGTTAGTTCCTTACTATGTAATGTACAAATGTCCATATAAAACATCTAATATCTTAGCACTTCACTGTGAAAAAATATTATTTCAGCCGCGACATTTAATACATAAATATTATAAATAAACACAATTATGTTAAGTGAATTGAAATTCAATAGTTGGCATTGGCAGTCTACAAAGGCAGTTTGCAAATAAAACTAATTTGATAAATGGAAATTAGAGTGGATTATATCGACCGTGTGATGTGTGATGCATTATTTCAAATAAGGTAATAGGCGGGTCCACACTGTCCACACCTGACGCACCAACTCCCGAGGAAACTGCCGCGCGAGGCAGCTCCGCTAAGGGGGCGTCCATTAATCGCGTCATATTGTATAGGGGGGGAGGGGGTCAAGAAAAAATCACCAACGATCACCACAGGGGAGGGGGGGGGGGGTATGGACAGTCAAGTGTAAAAATATGGGTTTACTCATCTTACTCAAAAATATGTCCCATAGTAGGTATCTTATTCCGTTGTAATAAGTAAGTACGTAGTACCATATTTATGAGACGATTATTTCGATACGTATTTTTGCACTTGACTGGACACATATCACGTGTAATTTTTTTGTTTCTCCGTGCTACTGTATTATATTCAATAAAATAAAAATTATTAACTTTTAAATTTGTGAGTAAAATTTGCGCGCGGAAATTTGCCTCGCAGTTGGCACTTCAGCGTTCATTTGAGCGGGCGGGGCGTCGCCATGCTTTATGCACGGCGTCTCTTAGATTGATCTCATTTTTGTTTTAATCCATTTCTAATGACGGATTGGCGGAATGACCGGAAATATCCACGAGGAATCAAGGGAACTCCTGCAACTTTAAGCAGACGTATAGCGATTTTTTTTAATCAAATACAAACACTGAAAACATTGAAAAAATAATCAACCCAGCCGGACTTGAACCTGGCATCGATACGCCTTACCGGGGCTCGATCGCTTTACCAATTAAGCTATGGGTTCAGTTACTGAGTTGACGAAATTCTCAATGCCTTCAATCATCTTTTTGCATTTATTTTTTACATCGACTTTATAGCAGCCGTAAGCGACATCTAGGTGCTAACTACTAGAGTTAGATACCCTTCCCGCCGACGCTTTTACAAGTGTCACAACGGAAATCATAGATGGCGCTGCTATCAACTCATAATTATTTTACATGATTTTTTTAAAGTGGGGCATTCCACTCATACAATAGTATGTTATTCAATCAAATACAAACACTGAAAACATTGAAAAAATAATCAACCCAGCCGGACTTGAACCTGGCATCGATACGCCTTACCGGGGCTCGATCGCTTTACCAATTAAGCTATGGGTTCAGTTACTGAGTTGACGAAATTCTCAATGCCTTCAATCATCTTTTTGCATTTATTTTTTACATCGACTTTATAGCAGCCGTAAGCGACATCTAGGTGCTAACTACTAGAGTTAGATACCCTTCCCGCCGACGCTTTTACAAGTGTCACAACGGAAATCATAGATGGCGCTGCTATCAACTCATAATTATTTTACATGATTTTTTTAAAGTGGGGCATTCCACTCATACAATAGTATGTTATTCAATCAAATACAAACACTGAAAACATTGAAAAAAAAATAATCAACCCAGCCGGACTTGAACCTGGCATCGATACGCCTTACCGGGGCTCGATCGCTTTACCAATTAAGCTATGGGTTCAGTTACTGAGTTGACGAAATTCTCAATGCCTTCAATCATCTTTTTGCATTTATTTTTTACATCGACTTTATAGCAGCCGTAAGCGACATCTAGGTGCTAACTACTAGAGTTAGATAACCTTCCCGCCGACGCTTTTACAAGTGTCACAACGGAAATCATAGATGGCGCTGCTATCAACTCATAATTATTTTACATGATTTTTTTTAAAGTGGGGCATTCCACTCATACAATAGTATGTTATTCAATCAAATACAAACACTGAAAACATTGAAAAAATAATCAACCCAGCCGGACTTGAACCTGGCATCGATACGCCTTACCGGGGCTCGATCGCTTTACCAATTAAGCTATGGGTTCAGTTACTGAGTTGACGAAATTCTCAATGCCTTCAATCATCTTTTTGCATTTATTTTTTACATCGACTTTATAGCAGCCGTAAGCGACATCTAGGTGCTAACTACTAGAGTTAGATACTAGAGTTAGAGTTTAGATGCTATAAAGTCGATGTAAAAAATAAATGCAAAAAGATGATTGAAGGCATTGAGAATTTCGTCAACTCAGTAACTGAACCCATAGCTTAATTGGTAAAGCGATCGAGCCCCGGTAAGGCGTATCGATGCCAGGTTCAAGTCCGGCTGGGTTGATTATTTTTTTTCAATGTTTTCAGTGTTTGTATTTGATTGAATAACATACTATTGTATGAGTGGAATGCCCCACTTTAAAAAAATCATGTAAAATAATTATGATTTTTTTTAAATCTAATAATAATAATTGCATTTAAATAGTGCTTTTTAGTGAAATAGAAACTGCTCGTGAAGACCAGAATGGAACTCCTCCACGACAAGGTTTTTTACGTCTTGGGACTAATTGTTATGACTTATGAGATATACTATGGTTGTCAATAATTTTAATGGCATTTGAAATATTATTTTGTAAAGTATGTTTTTAGGGTTCCGCAGCCAAAATGGCAAAAACGTAACCGGTTTCGTTGTGTCCGTCTGTCCGTCCGTATGTCACAGCTATTTTACTCGGAAACTATAAAACATATCTTAATAAAATTTTAACATAAGGTGTATTTTGTACGCCGCTACTAAGTTTTGCTGAAAAAGATAATTTCATGGGGGACACTCCAGACATGTAACTATTTGTCAAAAAAATTTTTTACCAAATATCAACGTGTTGCACATCACTCGATAGGTAATATAGGTATTTAAAAATAATTTTAATCAAAAAAAGAACCGACTTCACTTAGCCTCCACCTTTCCAAAAGCAAATGCTTGAGCGGTTGTAAAAAATACTCAAATATTATCACTATGGCTATGCCTATAATAGTTGAAGAGTTCCCTCGATTTCTCCAGGATCCCATCATCAGATCCTGACCTGGTTACAGTTGGACTAACTGTGAAGTATACTTCAAAAAAGGAGTGAATAGGTACCTAAAGGGTAGGCAACGCGCATGTGAATCCTCTGGGGTTGCAGGCGTCCATAGGCTACGGTAACTGCTTACCATCAGGTGGGCCGTATGCTTGTTTGCCACCGTCGTAGTATAAAAAAAAAAAATACTCTTTAAACCAAAAAAAGAATTTTCTAAATCGGTCCATACGTCTTCGAATAATCGGTGAACATACAAAACAAAATAGCAAAAACAAAGATTCCGACGAGTTGATAACCTCCTCCTTCGAAATCTTGAAGTCGGTTGATAACATTGAGGTTTATTTAAACATTTTTCCATTTACTGAATATTTTAAGAATGATCACCCGTAAGTCTAAAAATTGTGCCCCCCTGTAACTTTTGAACTGGAGATCCAAAAAATATGAAAAATATTTAGAAGATACATCATTGTATATTCTTTGAACGAAAATTGTTTTGAACATTATCGGTTTAGAATCGAGTTATCTCCAAGAAAACTTCTTTCATAAGCAATTAGGCAGATACGACCTTTTGATATTAGTTTTTCGATTGTAGGTACGCTCGATTATCGTGATCCGGCACGCACTTGGCCGGTTTCTTTTCTATTAAAGATAATTTTAATTAAAACGGTGAGGTA
Organism: Pammene aurita; assembly: GCA_947086415.1. Taxonomy (NCBI): domain Eukaryota; kingdom Metazoa; phylum Arthropoda; class Insecta; order Lepidoptera; family Tortricidae; genus Pammene; species Pammene aurita. Next base: position 422,935 of record OX352310.1, read on the forward strand.
TCCATGTAGTTTCATTTTTTTACCCTTCACGATACTTACGTTACGTAGGTTCATGTGTTAGAAAACTGTACTTACTTTAGTTAGCAAAAAAATTACACGTCATATTGGAGGGGGGGGGGAGGGGTCCTGAAAATATCACCATGGGGGAGGGGGGGGTCTAAAACAAGCCAAAATCGTATGACGCGATTAATGGACGCCCTCTAAGGCACGTCCACACTAGCCGAGCAGCCTCGTGCGGTAATTTCCTCGCGAGGCGGTGCGTCAGGTGGACACGCCTAACATTTAAGATGTTATTGTGCACCAGCAGTTGTATGTCTTAAGTAAAAAGCTTAAGAGTATACAAGTTGGACAATCCAACTACAAAGCGACATTTGTTTGAAAGGGTATACTTGACAGTTGGTCCCATTGTCATCAGGTAAGGATCTGATGATGGGATCCTGGAGAAATCGAGGGAACTTTCAACTATTATAGTCACACGTATAGTGATTTTAGTAACTTTCGGACGAGCGGAGCGTAAGTGAATTTTCTAAATTACCCACTTATAGGGCTAGGGCAGGGGTCGGCAAACCGCGGCTCGCGAGCCGCATGCGGTTGGCTCTTTGAAGGGTCAGTTGTGGCTTTTCGAGTTCCTCTAATTAAAAAAAAATCTAATAATACAATGTAAAACTGAAAACTGCGGCTCTATGAGCTTCCAAAAATTAGGAAAATTAAACAAAAGTCGTCTCCTTCACGATATTCGTAGACATCTCTTCTAAATACCTAAAACTGGTATGGATGTGTTTCTCGTTGTCTCCAGAATACGAATTGCCCGGTTTTAGTTTCTGGAGGGGGGTCAGGTCGGAAAAAAGGGGGGGAAAGATAGCGGCCGACTGTCATCGAAATTTGTTCACATCTCGAGTCCTATGAGACCGATCGGTTTGTATGATATGTTATTCGAAAGATTATTAGACGTACTATAATTGTTTCTAAGTAACCATACTCATCACTTTCGTCGTTTACAAAATATTTGAAAAAATCTGATTTTTTTACCGTGCATGTTAGCGTAAGTATTGATAAAACATGCTTATAACTCAATCAACTCAATAATTTATAGCTTTACCGAAATTAATGTTATTATAAAATATACGGGAAATTTTATAAGCTTTCCAAAAACATAAGTTTTGTTTGTATATAATATAATATAACCAAGTAAAGATGATTTTTCAGCATGGGTCGCTGCGCATCGTCATATAAATGGCGCCGACTGTGTCGTATTATCATTATTTCTAGAAATCTATTTTACGGATCAAATCATAATAGGTATCATTTGAAAGCATTTTAAACTTTAATCGGTTCTCTAAAGTTTGAGCTGCAAAATTAACCGTTAATTTTGTTTTAAAGAAAATGTAACATTTTTACCTAATAGACTGGAGGAAACAGGCTTGTTTGGCGAAAAGTCCGCAAAATCTCTTCTAAATACCTAAAACTGGTATGGATGTGTTTCTCGTTGTCTCCAGTATACGAATTGACTGGTTTTATTTGATAGAGGGGGGGGGCGAGTTGAAAAAAGGGGGAAGGGAAAGATGGCGGCCGACCGTCATCGAAACTTCTCCACATCTCGAGTCCCATGACACCGATCGGTTCGCATGAGGTGTCATTTGAAAGATTATTAAACGTACTATAAATGTTTCTAAATAACCCTAGTCATCACTTTGGGCTCATTCAAAAATCATGTGATCGTTTTTGGGGGGGGAGGGGGTCAAAGAAATATCACGATTGATCACGATGGGGGAGGGGGGAGTCCAAGACCACCTCACGTGTACTTTTTTTCACACAGCATAATAACCCAGAACAACGAAATTTCATAACAATCTATTTAACCAACATAAAAATCGCATGGATCGTCAACAGCTACATCCCATGCTAAAGACTTTAATACATTGACCACTCTTGATCCCTTCAAAGATATAATGAACAATTCACAGGGGCATCTAAAGCCAGTTGTTTTTATTTCATCAGACGGTGGCCCAGATGAAAACCCAAGATATGTAAAAGTTATATCTCATGCTTCATCACACATGATTTAGATGCCATATTTGTATTTACAAATGCACCCGGCAGAAGTGCGTTTAACCGCGTAGAGAGGAGGATGGCACCCTTAAGTCGGGAATTATCTGGTGTTATCCTTCCCCATGATTTTTATGGCTCGCATTTAGATGCACAAGGCAAGACGATAGATTCCGATTTAGAAATAAAGAACTTCAAAAAGGCTGGAGATGTGCTCGCTGAAATTTGGGGCAACACGATCATAGATAAGTCTTGGCAGAGTACGTCGAGCCCAATAATGATGATGACAGGCCAGATCTCCCTTCTCCAAAATGGTATAGCGAGCATGTTCGCGAAAGCCAATATCTGCTCCAGGTACTGTAATATTTATTTATATATTTTACTTAGCTTCGTTTACATTTACCTCTTATTTATTTATTGTGTTTAGCATTTTTAGACTTAGACTACATTAAAATTATATAACTTATAAACTAAAAGCTATAAATATAATTATTTTATTATCTAACTTTAAGTAATTAATGGAATCAGGCGTTACTTTGCGGAAGTCCATAATATCAACTACAATAATATTGCTTTGCTATTCCGCGGTATAATAACGTTGACTAGTTGATTAGTGACTACCCGTTATACTTATTTGCGTATTTTTTGCATGCATTAATGTTCCCACCCTCCCGCCGCAAAAACAAATACGCAAACAAATACAACAAACCACCACCAATAATACCAAAACTCGACACGTGTTTCGCCTCTCTACGAGGCATCCTCAGGAGCTGCTGGAGATGTTGTCGGTCTGACTGACGTCCGGCAACGGAAAGATAAATTCCGTTCCGAAGATAGATTCCGTTGCCGGACGTCAGACCGACAACATCTCCAGCAGCTCCTGAGGATGCCTCGTACCTCTTACAGAATAGAGTCTTACAGAAATAGAGTAGCATCACCATGTCGGGCCACAGGGCATACAAATTTTAGTGTTTTTTCTTTAAATCTGTAACTACATGTTAATATTAATTGCAGTCGGACAAAAAACCCTTAACAGTATAATATGTACTATCCACTAAAAAATCAAATAATTTTCTTTTGAAACTTATAATATTTTCTATACTTCTTATTTGTTTCGGAACTTTATTATAGATTTTTGGAGCCATACCAAGTATACTTTTCTTTCAAAATGCTGTGTCGGAAGACATTGAAGCTATTTTATTTCTTAAACGAATACTCTTAAATCTTTTAAATAAGTGCAGGTTGCTTTTAACAAAAATAACTAATTCATAAATATACAAACAAGGCAGAGTCAATATACGTAGCTTTTTAAAGTGTGGTACGCACGAAGCTGGTAGCTGACTTCCACATAAAGATCTAACGCATCTCTTTTGCGCTTTAAATGCAGTTTCTCTATCAACTGAGTTTGCCCAGAACATGATACCATACCTTAGTGTCGATGTTACATAAGCGTGATAGGCCGTTAAAATAACCGGTTCATCAACATTTTTTCTTAGATTATGTAGGAGGTATGAAAATTGATTCAGTTTCTTACATATATTGTCAATTTGATTATTCCATGTTAACTTATGATCTATGCCTATTCCTAAAAAATTTGTCACATCTGTTTCCTCAATTTTTTTACCCTTATATGATATATTTAAATTACGGGTATCATTTCGTCTATGTTTAAATGTCATGATTTTAGTTTTTTCCATATTAATTTTTAAATTGTTGTTTGCTAACCAGTTAATTACTGTTTCTAATGTTTTGCATATATCATTTTCATATGTTTCTGGGTCTTTACAAGGAAACATTATAGTGCTATCATCAGCAAAAAGAACCATGGGATACTCGATAGCTCGTGGTAAATCATTGATATAAATAATAAATAATAGAGGGCCTAAAACGCTTCCCTGAGGTACACCGTAATGAACATGTTGAACTTCCGATGAATAAGTGACTTCGGTTTTTTTTCTAACGCATAGTCTATTTATCTGAGTGAACTGTAGTCGATTTCCTAAGTATGACTTAATCAAACTATGTACATTACCTCTAACTCCATATTTGTATAATTTGTCTAGCAATATTTTATGATCTACAAAATCGAAGGCTTTCGACATATCCATGTAGAGTGCTGATATCGGAACTCCTTTGTCCATATTTGTTATTACTACACGCATTAGGTCAAAAATAGCCATATTAATAGACTTACCCTTTCGAAATCCCATCTGTTCTTGTGTAAATAAATTATTTTTTTCGAAGTATGAGTGAATAGAATAGATTGTATTGTGACTCGGCGTATGGCAAGGGATGCTAGGGAAGTTCTCTGCATCATAAGAGACGAGGATTGTCCAGAGTGGCAATATGAAGAAGATGTGGAAGATGTTGGTGGCCCTAGAACGACCACAACCGAAGCAGACGTCTGTCCTGTCATCTCCATTGAGGAAATATACCAATCTCCGTGGACCGATGACAGCGGTCATTAAACAGGTCGCTTAGTTTATGGCGGACAATAACAGTATTGTTTTTACATTTTTTTTTCATTATAAAAATAGATTTACCGTATATGTAATGTTTATTTGAGCAATTCATATTCCTTATTCCTTTAGTTTAGTTAGTAGTACTGTTTTCGGTGTGATGTAACATAATTTCGTTGACTTTGTAGTGAAAAGTGTCGACTCAAAAATCACTCGAAAACTACACGTGATCTTGATTGGGGGGGGTAGCGTTAAGATCACCAAATATCACCAAGGGGGAGGGGGGGGGGGGGGTCAAAATCAGGCCAAAAACGATCACATGATTTTTGAATGAGCCCTTTAGTGGTTTACAAAATATTTGAAAAAATATGAATTTTTACCGTGCCGTGACAGCGATCAATGTTAGAATAAAATATACGGAAAATTTAATGAGCTTTCCAAAAACAACAAAATTTAAAATGCTTTCAAATGATACCTATTACGATTTGATCCGTATCATAGATTTCGGGAAATAATGATAATACGACGACGGTCGGCCGCCATTTATATGAGGATGCGCAGCGACCGATGCTGAATAAAATTCATCATTAATTGGTTATATAACAGTATATACAAATAAAACTTATGTTTTTGGAAAGCTAATAAAATTTCCCGTATATTTTATAATAACATGAATTGCGGTTAAGTTATAATTTATTGAGTTATAAGCATGTTTTGTAAGTACTTATGCAAACATGCCCGGTAAAAAATCATATTTTTTCAAATATTTTGTAAACGACTAAAGTGATGACTACGATTTTTTAGAAACAATTATAGTACGTTTAATAATCTTTCAAATGACATCTCACACGAACTGATCGGTCTCATAGCACTAGAAATGTGAACAAATTTCGATGACGGTCGGCCGCCATCTTTCCCCCCCATTTTTAGACTCGTCCCTCCCTCCATAAACTGATCGGTTCCATAGGACTCAAGATATGAACAAATTTCGATGACGGTCAGCCGCCATCTGTCCCCTCTCCCTTTTTTTCGACTCGTCGCCCCCTCTATAAAATAAAACCGGTCAATTCGTATACTAGAGACAACCAGGAACACATACATACCAGTTTTAGGTATTTAGAAGAGATGTCGACGACTTTTTGCAAACAAGCCGTTTTCCTCCATACTAATTTTCCGCCATCAAGCTCTTTGTCAAAAAGTTTGCCGACCCCTGGGCTAGGGGACTTACATCTACAACATTTCAGATCAATATGTTAGCTAGCTCCCTCGCTTACCTGGTCGTGTTGTTGCAGTTCGCTTTGTTGTAACATTATAGAAGTTGGAAGGAAAAAATCTATTGAGACATTATTCATACAAATACAATAATATTTATTAAATTTTTCGCGCTAAAGACAATACCACCGAGTAAATAATAGTACTATAAGGTGCTAACAAATTAGTCACGGATATTTTTACCGCTGATAGTACTCGGTTCTCGGAGTATATTTGAGTATGAAACATCATAGGTTTTGTTATGTTTTTTTGGAGAAAACTAGGAAACAAATTTCCTACGTTAAAACATCCTGTTAATAAGATAATTAAATGAGACCTCTTTAGACCCGAATCATAATGCCATTTAAGAAAAAAAACTTTGACGTGACATGACAGACAGTGTTATACATCTTGACAGGTACATTATAGGGTTATTATAAAAATTTTTTTTTTTTTGTTCGTTAAGTGAAAACAAAAAAAATATATACAAAAATTAATTGTAATATAATAAAAGTTAATTGTTTTAATGTAATGTATTATCTCTTAAAATATCCGTGACTAATTTGTTAGCACCTTATATACATAGGTCCCTCTGTGACATCACGAATCATGTTGTCCCTTTTTAACGCATGACAAGTTCTCTTTCTCACTTAGGCAAACGTATCGGATACTAGTTGTCAAACTCAATTTTTTTGACAGAGATGCACCCTCGACAATACTACCAATTGAGGTGACAGCGACAGTTGACGACAAGCAAGGGTTTTCAACCGACTTCAAGATTTCGAAGGAGGAGGTTATCAATTAGGAATATGCATGATTTTTTTGGAAGTCGTCATTCGATTCTGTTTCCCTGTAGATTCAAATGTCTCTAATAAACCTACTATCTATGATAGCCCTGAAACGTCAAAAATGTGAAAATACGTTAGGCGTCTGCGCCGCGCGTCAAAACGCCCCATACAAAAAGTGTGTAGATTGTGACGTCACCGTTCACAAAGTTGCAGAAAACTGTTTGGATGGAACAAGTTTTTGTAAGATTTTTGTAATTTTAGGCACGAAAAAATGCGTTTAGCTATATAGTTGTCGTACATTTTTTTTCTTGTTAGGACATAAGTAATCGAACTGCAGTTTCTAAAATACATTTGATGTATAAAAAAAATGCCTAAAATGTTACGTTTTCAAACCGCAATATCTTTAAAAAACTGTTAAAAATTATTACGGATTTCCACTTGTTTATATTAGTTTGGGGTTGTTGAACGTGTTTATGCCACAAATTCAATTAAATATTTTTCATGCATGTTCTCTATTCGTCGGGATCTTTGTTTTTGCTATTTTTTTTTTATGTATGTTCACCGAGATTATTCGAAGACGGCTGGACCGATTTGGGAAATTCTTTTTTTGTTTGAAAGAGTATACTTCACAGTTGGTCCCATTGTAACCATATCAGGATCTGATGATGGGATCCTGGAGAAATCGAGGGAACTCTTCAACGATTATATGCACACCTATGGTGATTCGAGTATTTTTTACAGCAGATCGAGCTTGTGGTGTTGGAAAGGTGGATGCTAAGTGAAGTCGGTTATTTTTTGTTTAAAATTATTGCTATATTTATTTTTATTTTTATGTATGTTCACCGATTATTCGAAGACGGCTGGACCGATTTGGAAAATTCTTTTTTTGTTTGAAAGAGTTTACTTCACAGTTGGTCTCATTGTAACCAGGTCAGGATCTGTTGATGGGATCCTGGAGAAATTGAAGGAACTCTTCAACTATTATAGGCACACCTATTTTTTTTTTAACAGTAGCTCGGGCATTTGCTTTTGGTAAGGTGGATGCTAAGTGAAGTCGGTTCTTTTTTGTTTAAAATTATTTATACGAATTTTTGACTTCGTTTAATCCTATTCAACCTGCAACTGTCTGTAACTTACAAGACGTCGTATCTGAATAAGAATAATTTATTTGCTAAACATTAGGTACATGTGGTTGTAGCGTTACAAATAAGTTCCAATAATGCTTGTTACCTTATAGAAGTAGGCATGCAAATATTTACCTTAAAACTATCTTACTATATAATTTTAGCTTAACATGCAATGAGGGTTTCCGCGATCGAGTTTTTCACTAGATGACAGCACCGTGACGACAGGTCTTTTTGGCAGTAGCTGTCAAAATCCACCAATCAAAAAATATATGGTTAAACATGATTGGTGGATTGTGACAGCTAGACCTGTCGCCACGGTGCTGCCATCTAGTGAAAAACTCGATCGCGGAAACCCTCATTAGTGCCTGACATTCATTTATTGAGTAAAAGTTTATTTTAATTTAATTGCAGATTTTTTATTTTAATTATAATAAAACAACTAAGCTTTTATATGCAAAGAAAATGAAATCATTATATCTAAATTGCCTATAGTTTCAGGATAAATTATCAAAATGGCGGGTACAAAAATATGATCGATCCCAAAGCCATGCTCGTTTAATAAATACTTCATGAAATTTCCAATGTAAAGCAAACCCTAATTGACTAAGAGCTGGCACGTCTGATATGACACAATAATGACAGCAACAAAACCCGTCTGGTTAGATTGCCATACAATCCTTATTGCTAGATCCTCTGGCATAGCTTTCAATGGGTGGATGGCAGAGTGACAAAAATTTTGAAGTGGAAAATAATAATGACATAATTTTTAAGAAAAAAAAACGACTTCAATGGGGGAAGCCGGTGAAGGATTATTGTAGATGCTGCACTCTTAGATTCCATACAATGAAATAACTTGTTTGACAGGCACAGCGGAGAGGACAAATCGCCAAACGTGAACTATGCGTCGTTGAAGAGTTCCGTTCTGATAATCATCAGCACTTCCACTTCATCAAATGTCATTTTTTTGAATGAAAATGATTGATTTGTTGATAAAAATATAAAAATCACTATATGTATGCCTTTTAGATTTGAGGAGCTCCCTCGATTCCTCATGGATCCCATCATCAGAACTGCGTTTTGACAAAAATGGGACCTCTATATATAATGGGAATCTGTATATATGTATACATACTTACAATCAAAAAAAATTTTTTTTTTAAACTGTCCAGAGTTCAGACACCATGGAGTAACATACATAAAAAAAATACATACATCCCGAATATAGGACCTCTTCCTTTAAAATCTTGAAGTCGGTTAAAAATAAGTAAAAACTGCCAGTTGTCTCAGTTATACAGGACAGGGACTATATTTTAACATTAGAAGTGGTTTGCATTCTTTGACCTCCACCACTTTACAGCTGCCAGATGTCCAGATCTAGAAATAAGCATAGTATAGGAAACTGACTAGAGGTTTCCTTGCTCTCATTATTGTGTCATATTTGACGTGGCTAGCTTCTCCGTGTACAATTATGCTAGAGCTCACCAATTAAAGTCCGTGGCCGTACATGAACAGTAAGGGTCTAAAATATGTGTAATTTATAAGGAGTATATCGCTATCATGTTTTTTATACTACGACGGTGGCAAACAAGCATACTGCCCGCCTGATGGTAAGCAGCTGCCGTAGCCTATGGACGTCTGCAACTCCAGAGGTGTCACATGCGCTTTCATATAAATAAATAAATATTATGGGACAATCTTACACAAACCGACCTAGTCCCACAGTAAGCTCAATAAGGCTTGTGTTGTGGGTACTAGTCGACGATATATATAATACATAGATATAAATAAATACATATAAAATATTCATAACTCAGGTACAAATATCTGAGATAAACATACAAATAAACTAGGATTCGAACCCTGTACCTCCTGCTTCGTAGGCAGGGTCACTACCGACTAGGCTAGGAGGCCGTTAAAGGATTCACTATGTTGACGGCTAGAGACAATAGGGTGCCGTCGTCATCAACACTGCATTATGTTTGAGCTCTCTGGGGACCGGGTAGGGTAATACGAATAGTCAAAGCTCACCTGAATGTATCATATTTATAAGTAAATACAGTAGGTATTTGATGAAAGCTTGATAAGTAGATAGCGTTTAACTTTTTATACTGGTTGAAATCACACCAATAAAAATATGTCATTTCGTTTATAACATCCGCTTTAACTGATCGAACTTTACAAATAATTAAAGAAGAAATGTTCTTTGAAAACTTTATATTAAATATCACATCAAAAGATTAATGACAATATTTCCTGTGGATCAATAAATTAATTGCCTACTATAACTAGTTCTGTGTTATTTAATATTTTACTTATTTTTAAGTAGATATTGTTCTACTCGATACTTGTACACATGATTTAATTTCATGGTATCTATATATAAAACAAAGTCGTATCGGTTACACCATTTATAACTGGAGCAGATATTTTAGAGTACCTATGATAAACTTGATGCCGACTGTAGGTACGTTATACCGCGCCGCCGCGAACGTGCGTGCCGTGCTGCTAGTCGAGTGTGAGGTAGTGCATGTCGCCGCCGGCTGGCTCGAGCGCCTCCTCGGCGATGCGCGGCGCGGCGGGAGCGGGGGCGGGGGCGGGGGCGGGGGCGGGGGCGGGGGCGGGGGCGGGCGGCGGCAGCTCGGGCGGCGGCAGCTCGGGCGGCGGCAGCGCCAGCTCCGAGGGCACTCCGGCGCTGGACGACGACGATGAGGACTCCAACTCCACCGTGTCCGGGGCGTCTGGCTCTGGCTTCTTCTTTCGACGGTTTCTGAAAAGGTACAATGTAAATAAGGACAACGACAAAATTTACAAGTTTTTTTAAAACAACTAGCCAATAACCATTGCTAAGCCATTACCTAACTAAGGGTTATGGAGATCATTGAGAATATAAGTAATACTATTGGGTCTCGCATAATACTCCTTTATGCCCAATCGCGCGTAGTTCAGGTGAGTCATTTATAAGCGGGTCTCGCATAATAGTCATTAATTTAAAATTCTGATCTGCAAATCGTGCGTAAAATCAACTTTACGCACGATCTGCAGATCACATTACTTTTTAGCACTAGTGCATAAAATCAAACTTTACGCACGATTTGCAGCTACATAAACTAAACTTTTTGAGCAATTGTATTAAAAAAAAGTTTTAAGTGTTTAAACTGAAGTGTTTTTAGATCAATGCAGGTAAATTGATTCTTTATTAATGAATTAATATGAATATTATATTATAATAACGTTAAACTCATATTCTACGAAGATATTTCTGGTGAAAAAAAACTAACTTCAAAATGTTGTAGCGCCGAAGTCCGTCTAAATTTCGGAGGCTGAGGTCGTCTTATGCCGGCCTTTGCCGTTTCCAGAAGTTGTTAAACTTTTCTGTTTTTGTTTTACTATATTGGTTTTCTTTTTATATACATATATACTAGTATATCTTGAGCGATATATGTGAGATATCCTATTGGAGCAGTCGTCTTAGCCTTCATAATGTCAAGTTTTCTGACTAATAACCAGTTATATGGAGTGAAAGTTTATTCGTTTTCTTTAATTACCTTACAAGTTTTAAAGTTTTATATATTTTTTTATATTAATAATATTATTTTAATAAAATTTTACTACGAAATTAATTATTCATTTTAAGAGACGTGTTTTCTACCCATGCATGGTGATGTATGCCGGCCTTACCCGACAAACGCTTCTTTTCACGAAATTAGCCATAGTAAAGCTTGTTCTAGAAAGCTGAGAGCACACATTCAGTTGTTATTGTAATACGCACTCGTTAAAAAATCTGTATTCACGTAAGCTGCCTATATGTAGGTAAATTGGCCATTAGACGATCTTACCCGACATTGGCACTAAGTTCGTCTATTGCGCCGTGTTTTATAAAGGAGCATTTATTTCATTAACCGATACCTTGTATGTGAAGTTCGCATGTTTAAATAGCAACCAACTAAATATTTGATCAACTAGTCGCAGAAAATGTTACTTTCAGGCAATAAGATAGCTAAAATGTATCAATTAGTTATTTTTTTAATGAAGTATGACGGTCTTCGCCGAGTTGACCTTAAATTAATGAATTTCCATTATTGTCCGCTGTGTTAAACTTTGAAAACTCTCAAAATTGCATAAAAATCGAAAGGGCCAAGGCAAAACCACATTCAGCCAAGCAATACCATTCATTTAAACAACCGTCTGGAGAAGGCTTAACACAGTGCGCGCGCGATTACGCTTGCGCGTATTGTGTCCGGTCGCTATCTTGTCTATGGTTTGTTAAAAATAAAAATTAGAAAGCGGAAAAGTTAGTTGGTTAGGGAAAATTACTTTGTTTCGTTGTTTTATTTACTTAATAGTATAAAATAAACTTAGGTTATGATTTCCAGCGATGAAAGTACGGAAATCTAGACACACTGCAGTGTGTCCGCCAAGTTCGAGCAAAAAAAAGCGACACACCGGCCGTGGATATTACACGAACCATTTCGGGCCAATTTCGACCACCCTATAACTCAAAACATATTTTATCTACGCATATGAAATTTCGAGTGTCTGTTGACATCCCCTTAATTGTCTAGAATACAAAATTTCATTATTCTACCTATAGCAGTTCTTGAGATATTGACGTCAGAAAATCGCTATTTTTACTATACACTCACTGACTCACTGACTCATCAAAAACCTAGACCACTTCCAATGGTCGTACTGACTTGAAATTTGGCATGGAGATAGGTCTTAAGGTCAAAGTAAAGGGAAAAATCTGAAAACGGCCAAGTGTGAGTCAGTTTTAAAAATAGCGAAGGTGTAACTTTGTTCTACTATGAAGTCATAATGAACTAAGTGGGTCTATCTTCCAATGGTCGTACCGACCTGAAATTTGGCTCGAAGGTTTGTCTTTAGGTCGAAATAAAGTAAAAATCTGAAAACGGCCAAGTGTGAGTCAGTTTCGAAAACAACGAATGTGTAATTTTGTTCTACTATAAGTAGGTATGGAGTGGAAATGAGATAAGACTTATTTAAATTTAGATACATACCAATTTAAGACAATACATGTTTGTCTTAAAGACAAGAACAATAAAATTGTTCACCACTCTGTGTGTGTCTGTTGCGGGAACCGAACCCACGATTTACGAAGTACAAAGCAGGTCACTAGGTACACTATGTGCGCTAAATCAGTCAAACAAAAATGAAAAGACTATTTTTCTCGCATAGTCTAAATAATTTCTAATTTTACAACTAATAAAATCGCAGATTCAAGAACATGGAAATCATATATACTCTAAGATGGAATTATATATACTACTGCCCATCTCACCCTCCGATACGCCACGGGATGAGATGGGATGGTGCACTTCTAGGGCTACATAATAGGCCACCAATTATAATACCTACTGGTAGGTAGGTATTACCAAGTTATTAATTATCTATGTAGGTAGCGTACTTACAAACAGAATAAAGTACGTTATTGATTTATGTAATTATATATAAGTATGTACATTTTATAGGTGTAGGGAGCCAGTTTATTTGTAAAAATCACCTATAAATAAATAGTAAAATAGAATTAGACGCTTAGTATAAAGGGTATAGTATAAAGTACATACCTAAGTGGAATCAGACATTTCCTAAAGCAAAAGTGATAAAAAAATAATAATGAACCTACACCTAACAAAAATAAATAAAATCCCATCAAAAACATAAATGTGAAAGGCTGCCAAGTTCGATACTATGGGAATGCTTCGCCTGTAAAAGAAGTTTTAATAGAAAATTATATACTTGACACATTGCAGTCCAAAGGTGTCGATTCATTGCATTGAAAAGGTGTGTGGTGTGTGAAAACTTGCCAAGTAACATCATTAAAAAGTACTGAAAATAATAAATGTTATCAGGAAACTGCTAAAAAAACCGGTGTGCATTTCTCTGACTATTATAATTTTAGGTATTTCTATGTAACGTGATACTTATTCAAAATGTACCTTAAAAACTGCTGGAAATCAAGTGTGCATTCCTATAACTATTTATGATTTGAGGTATTTTTATGGAACTTGGTACTTATTCAGATCTCACTTCTTTTATAGGCGAAGCATTCCCATAGTATCGAACTTGGCAGCCTTTCACATTTATGTTTTTGATGGGATTGATAGCACTCCACCTAATTTGATAGAAGAAGCATACACTGTAGTGGATTACTTGCTTCCTGCTAAGTCAAGAGACAAATATATCAGGGTTTATGACCTATGTATGAATTCGAAAACGAGCAAAAATTCAAACACCTTTTTTGAAAATGTGATTTAGCTTCTTTACTGAAATAAGATTGAAGTCAACTACTAATTCTATGCTTAAAAGTACCTTCTATAAGATTAAACACAGCACCAACACAACTTATCCAGAATAAATGACTTTTTCCTAATTTTGTTTGTTCCCAAGCAACACAAACTAGCTGGTAAAGCGCTGCTAAATGGCACCTCTCGACACTTTAAGCTGTAGACTAAGCTGTATATGGGCTGTATAAGCGCATATACAGAACATATACAGGCGAATTGGGCTCAAAATTATACAGCTTAAGGCTGTATAAAAGCTGTACAAGAGCTGGGTAAAAGCTGTATAAGAAATGATTAAAAGCTGGTTAAAAGCTGTATTGGCAGCTTTAAGCTGGACAATAGCTGTGTAAGGGTGTATAAGCCAGCTAAAAGCAAATTAAAAGCTGCTTAATAGCTGCATTGGCTACTTTTGTCGTTCTATACATGGTTTATACAGCTATTTTAACAGTTTGTAGCTGGTGAAATGCTGCATAAAACAGTTACACCGTGCGAGTTTTGTGAAATTGTATATGAACAGTAAATATTAATCAATAAAAGTGTACAAAAAGTGTTTAAGGAGAATTGTAATAATGTCCTAATAATAAAGAGACTAATGTAAAAGGCAAGGCCGTGTTTACATATTGGAGTGTAGTTTAACTTGCGGCGGTAAGTTTATTGTGAATGTGAATAAGTTTAGAGTTAAATTTTTAATGCGCCAAGAAAATAACGTGATTTGAGTAATTTTAAAGTTAAAAATAAGGTGTAAACAAACATTGTGATATTGAATTTCTTCGATTTTAGGTCTCAAATTTCATTTAAGCTGTTAGTTTTACTGTTTTGATGCAGTAAATCAGTAAGGCAATGATTAAAACGGTAGTTCCGGAAAAAAACATACATTTATAAAAAATATTGTAATTTATTTAGTTAATGCGTAATGGCGTATTTTTTATACAGCGTTAGGAAGTCAGTACTGCACTTAAACTCCTTTCCGCTGTAAATAGGTGTCTAATTGTTCTATTATTCAGCACATGCTAGTATATCTGCTGTATTACAGTGTTTTAATACAGCAGCTTCAGCTTTAAGCTGTATAAGTTCGTAATTCATTATCATTTAACAGCCAAAAGCTGCATTGGACACTTAAAGTAATATGCTACACAGTTAGTGTTATAATGGCCACAAGTAACACTCATATGCAGCATATATACCACAAAACACCATTATACCACTTAAAGCAGTATAAGAGATGTTAGAAAACACCTTTTAAAAGCTTAAAGTGTTTAATGCTATCTTTATACAGCCTACGACGCTATAAGCTGTATATAAGCTGTATAACCACTTCACATGCAACCCTTTTCCAGCTAATTGCTAAGTGTTTTACTCTTAAACAGCTTAAAGTATTACGAAGTTGTTTTATACAGCATATGACGCTACAAGCTGCAAAACTGCTGTATAACTTACTCATTGGAACCTAATATCCAACTTTTAGCTAAATTTATGACCGTTAAACAGCTTAAAGCATTTCGAAGCTGCCTAGATTACTTTTATTCAGCTTTCATCTACAAGAACAGCTTTTATACAGACTTTTAACAGCTCAAGGCTGTAATTAAGTTCCAACGGCCTATGTAATACAGCGTTTGTGCTGCTTGGGTTATTTCCTCACATATTTGAGAAAAGCACTATCTACAACTCAGCGGAAACAGGAATTTTCATACCTCGACAATGATTGCACTATTGTATAACACAAACTAACAAACATCCTCTCATCCTAAATGCATATATCTACATACAGCCTCCGTTTAATCGAGGAGTTAATTGAGACAAAAATTGTCGAACAAGCGAGCGCAACGAAGCGAAGTTCTTACAGACAAGTTCGGTCCAAAGGAGTCACATGCGCGTTGCCGACCCTTCACAAAAAGGAGGTTTCACTGTACTGTTTGAATGTTTGTTCAGCAATATCTTAAGTAATGTTATGCTGACCTTTAATTTTGTAGGATTGTAGCAGAGATATTTATCTCTAGTAGTCCGCCCCGAACTAAGAACTCACGATTCTTGCAAGAAGAAGAATAGATCTATGATGAAATTGCACTCGCACGCTACCTACATCGCGAGTAACATGTACTAACAAGTATAGTCTACCTAGACTTGACAGCGACAAAGCCTTCATACTATCGTTCATGAATTCACATCGTCGTCATAAAAAGTTTGGCCTTTATAACTACTATTCTTCAAGAGATGGCGCTGATATCGAAAACGGAGGTATACCTTGAATGAGGGTTTCCGCGATCGAGATTTTCACTAGATGGCAGCACCGTGAGGAGAGGTCTTTTGACAGCAGCTGTCAAAATACTCTAATCAAACAAAAATTCAAGCTATACCTCCGTTTTCGATATCAGCACCATATTTTGAAGAATAGTAGTTATTTTGACAGTGTAAAACGCCGAACAAAATTATTGAACTAAGATTTAACCGATTCAGTGCGGATGGCACGACAGGCGTGTCATCAATGTTTTTAACGTGTGGCGTATGACACGAGAGGAGTGTCATTTTAAAATCGATTAAAACTTCTTCAAATTACATTTCAGAAAGGTTTTCCCCGAACAAAATTATTATTGTTCGTCACGTAGAACAAGCTTGTAGCCTTCGTTTCTGGAATATTCTAGATATTGTTTGAATTTTTCAAAATCTGTTGTTAACAACCTTTTCAAGTTGCATTATTTTTACGGCCTAAACATTACTTATTAAATATTATTATTCATTGAATAACTAATCATAATAACATCTTACAACAAGATTTCAATTTAACTTCAAATTATATGATTTTCAAAAAAACGAACGTAGGGGAGAGTGGGGTTGGAAGTGCCGGGGGTTTATTGTGCCGACCTCAATAACTTTTTAAATAAAGATAGAGATACGGTAAAACTGCGCAATTATAGCCTCAGATAACACGCCATATTGGCAACAATTTTATTTCCACTAATCCTGACGGTCGAGTGGATGGGTGCGCAAACATTCAGAAGCTATCAAAATGATACACTTGTACATTTTTTCGTGCTTGACCTATTTGGCCTGTATCTGCGCACTTTGAATCGATTCAAGCGTTGTTTTCCTAAATTATAATGATATTATTTAGGTATCTTCTTGTTTAGTTATTTTTTAACTTGATCGACACGGTTCCCAGTACGCCAGCGTTAGTCCGTATGCCCAACTTGGGGCTCAATGTTCCCTTTTGAAAGGGCAAGTTTTTCCCAAAAACAGCTCACCTCGATCGACCTCAATTGTACAAAAAAAAAAATTTTTGGTCGATCATTAGATATAGTCTGGCAAACCATTTCTGTCACTAGAAACGCGCGGCAAATTCAAAATACGTACATGTGGCAACCCTTTGTGATGAGACACCGTATTTCATGACGAACATTTCAATTCACATTGAACTTGTTTTTAGTGCATTTCACTATCTCAACTTAAGCGCGAGTGAGATAGAACTCCTGCAACGTTCCCAATTAAATTTAAATTATTTTTTAAGGCATATGTCAATTGCCTCAAACAGATTATCTGTTGCAGTTGATAACAGATCAAACGAATAATCCGTCTCCTTTTTACACACCGTAAATGTCACCTAATTAGAAAGGGGCGGAAATACCAACTAAAATTAAAAACATAAAATTTTATCATTGCTGCTTTTTTCACTGATTCTTAGTGTTGTCATACTTTTGTTCGCTGTACATTGCTACTGCATTCGTTGGCTGGCCAGATTATACGATGCAAAACTACTAAAATAGGACTGAAAGATGTAAAATATTTAAAACATTAGCTAAAGGAGTAGAATCAAATGAAAACGGGTGACTAGAAAAATATCATTTTTACATGACGCCCGAAAAAGCATAGGTAGCACTTTGTGGTACACATAGACATTTATGACAATCTTTTAGCATAATCTATCCGGAACGATTTGCCCCACTGGTGGCACAACTTGCCCCAAAGAGGGGCTAAAATTTCCGCTCCGAAATTGGTCGCATAAATGCTTGTATAAAAAAAAAACCGGCCAATTGCGAGTCGGACTCGCGCACCGAGGGTTCCGTACAAACCTATAACAAGCAAAAGTTGTAGTATGTTTATTACTTATTTCAATTTAATACCTCTACGCGTTTACGAGGAAAAAGGTAGTAAGTTAATTAAAAAAAAAAAATTTTTTGTATTACTTTACTAAAAATGTCTACTTTTCGTAATTTTTCCTTTGTTTATGCTATATTAAGTTTCTTCGTGCCAAGTTTCAAGTTTCTGAGTTCACGGGAAGTACCCCGTAGGTTTTGCGAGTGCCGAAAAACTCTAAAATTTGCAGCATAAACGACTGTATCTTTTGATTGCGTTGGCTTTTAAGTTTGATTTTTTCACAGCTCCAAGGGACAATAGACTTGAGTATTTGATATAAATTTCAGCTTGGTATCTCCACGCGTTCCTGAGAAAAATGGCCTTGACAGACAGACTGACAGACAGACAGACAGACAGACAGACAGACAGACAGACGGACAACAAAGTGATCCTATAAGTGTTCCGTTTTTTCCTTTCGAGGTACGGAACCCTAAAAACTATTAAGATTTTCGTTGCAATTACTGCGTTGTTTCAAAGAAAAATAAACATTCTTATACAACTTTCTTTTTTATGACAATCTGATGATATTTGAAAATCGGCACGTCGAACCCCTCCCTCCCGTACAGGGTGCATCGTCATCTTTTGGAAAGTTGTGTCACTAGTTTTTGCTACCTAACGTACGAAAGTTGGTATTTGACGGATAATTTATCACATCAACCGATTTTTAACACATTATGTGAAAAAAGATGGTTTCAGCATGATTACATGAGAATCTTATAGGGTGGCCGAGTGCGAGTCGGACTCGCGCCTCGATTTTTTCTTAAGTCCGACTCACGGTGTAGAATCCTATTATTTTTCATGTAATCTATACGTAAATAACGAATGTCAGTATTTCTTTTTCTAAATTTTCGGTCCAGCAGTTTCAGAGATAAGGGGGGACGGAGACGGTCAATTTTACAGTTTCGTCATCTCCGTCTGTCCGTCCGTGCGTATGTCACAGCCTTTATACTCTGAAAGTATAAGACGTATCCTAATGAAATTTAGACATAAGGTGTCTTTTGTATGCCGCTATTTAGTTATGTAGATAAATTGCAGAAAAAAAAATTTGGTCTATAAAAATACTAAAGAATAGTTATCTATAAAAATTTGGTCTATAAAAATACTATAGAATAGTTATCTATAAAAATTTGGTCTATAAAAATACTATAGAATACTATAGAATAGTTATCTATAAAAATTTGGTCTATAAAAATACTATAGAATAGTTATCTATAAAAATTTGGTCTATAAAAATACTATAGAATAGTTATCTATAAAATTTTGGTCTATAAAAATACTATAGAATAGTTATCTATAAAAATTTGGTCTATAAAAATACTATAGAATAGTTATCTATAAAAATTTGGTCTATAAAAATACTATAGAATAGTTATCTATAAAAATTTGGTCTATAAAAATACTATAGAATAGTTATCTATAAAAATTTGGTCTATAAAAATACTATAGAATAGTTATCTATAAAAATTTGGTCTATAAAAATACTATAGAATAGTTATCTATAAAAATTTGGTCTATAAAAATACTATAGAATAGTTATCTATAAAAATTTGGTCTATAAAAATACTATAGAATAGTTGTCTATAAAAATTTGGTCTATAAAAATACTATAGAATAGTTATCTATAAAAATTTGGTCTATAAAAATTACTATAGTCTATAAGAATAGGTCTTTAAAAATTACAGCGAGGTTTAACATTTTGTGATTAAGTGAATATTTTCAGAAATAATCGCTTCAAAAGTCAGAAAAATTGTGTCCTCCCCCCTGTAACTTTTGAACCGTAAGTCCAAAAACTATGAAAAAAATTGAGAAGATGTGTCTTTTCACATACTTTCTATAAAAATTGTTTTGAACATTATAGGTTCAAGTATTTTTGAGTTATCTTCAAAAAACTTCTTCCATAGGCATCAGATACGACCTTTTGGTATTTGTTTGGTTCTTATTCCATTGAAGGTACGGAACTCCCCATTATGCGTAGTCCGACACGCACTTGGCCGGTTTTTTTTAATTACTTCAAAACTACATACGTTAAAATTATACAAAAAATATATTTGAGATCCTCATATTAAGCCGTTTTATTTGATACTAGCCCTTTCCCGCGGCTTCGCCCGCGTACTATAAGTACTCAAAAAAGATACGATACCCATGTTGATTTTCAGACTTTGTGACCACATTTGCCCCTTTTAGGGGTTGAAATTTTCAAAAAACCTGAAACACGTGTTTACTCATTTATCGTTAGGAATACTCCTGTGAAGTTTCGAATAAAATAGTCTAACAAATCTTGATTCGCCATACAAACTTTGGACCCCCATTTTACCCCCTTAGGGGGTGAATTTTGAAAAATCCTTTCTTAGTGCATCCCTAGACCTTATAAGGAACCTACGTGCCAAATTTGGAATCTCTAGAACCAGCGGTTTGGGCTGTGCGTTGATATGTCAGTCAGTCAGTCAGTCAGTCAGTCAGTCAGTCAGTTTCTTCTTTTATATATTTGATATGTCATACATTATAGTTGTGCAAATTTTAATTTATTTCTCATTTACCCCCCACAAATGCCCCCCCATATTTAAAATTTATAGACTGGCGTTACATACCTGCCTTTGGGTTGCTGACTTACATATGTGTACAAAATTTTTGCTCAATCGGTCTAGTAGTTTCTGAGAAAATTGGCTTTGTGGCAGGCAGAGTTCGTTTTTTACCGATTTGGTATGGAACCCTCAAAATGATTTTCATTATTGTACCGTTTTAACGGACGCAAAGTTGTAATCTATGCGGAAAGTGAAGTGACATAGTTCGTATGAATTCTCATATAAACCATAACACTTCTTTTTACACACAAACTCTACTACAATCCATTAATGTATTGTTTTTTACCTTTTAAATATTCCTTTTGACTACGAAATATCAATGCAGACAGCCAATGGCAATTATTAAAGCCGCGTGTACATTGTCCGATATGGAATGGTCATTCTAAACTGTAGGGCAAACGGAGATATAAACATTGGTTGTATGTATCATTCTATCTCTTAGCTTGCGAATACGGCCTAATGTCATAGACACGGCAACGCGCACGTGACTCCTGTGGAGTTACAGGCGTCCATAGGTTACGGTAGCGGCTTACCATCAGGCAGGCCGTATGCTTGTTTGCCACCGTCGTAGTATATAAAAAAAAGATACCAGAACTATTTACCTATTTACCTTCTTTAAATATTTTATTATAAAATAAAAATGTATGCCTAGTATACATTAAAAATATTAGAATGAAGATTTTACTTTTTGTGATTCAAGACAAATTATTTGTGATCTATATGGCTCGAATAAATAATTCAAGGAGAAATCATGAAAATATTGAATGCATAGTTTTAAATAGCGTCGCACTGTAAAAAAATTATATTTACCCATTCTGTTAGCCGGGCTAACTTAGCCTACTATACATATATGTATGTATAAAAATTGTACTTAGTAGAAAATGTTTGTGATACCTGAATTTTTAAAGTCACTTACCATCCATTTCAAGCAAAACAGGTAGTTTAAATGCTACTAAAAATTTAAAACAACGTTTTAATCAGTTTACTTCCTTGGTTTGATTTCAAATGAACTCAATCAAGTCTAAATCAGTGAAAAAACACAAAAAATTACATATTTTTTTACACATGGCTGATGACACGATAGGCGTGTCATCATATTCTATGGCGTATGGCACGCTTGTCGTGTCATGAAATAATTGTTCGCCGCCACAGCCAAAAGTTTTCGAAAATGGAAGACGCAACGAATCGGTTAATACGTCAATGACGCGATAGATAGTGCTAGTGCGTGTGAATTACAGGAACGTGATTTTGTATACAGGTTTTTCGGTCCAGGTCCAGGTTTTCGGTATCATCAACCGACTTCAAGGTTTCGAAGGATGTTCTCAATTCCTCGGGATCATTGTTTTATGTTCAAAGATTATTCGAATACGGCTGGCCCGATTTGGAAAATTCTTTCCTTTTTTAGGGTTCCGTACCTCGAAAGGAAAAAACGGTACCCTTATAGGATCACTTTGTTGTCCGTCTGTCTGTCTGTCTGTCAAGACCATTTTTCTCAGGAACGCGTATCGCGGAGGTATCAAGCTGAAATTTATATCAAATACTCAGGTCTACTGTCCCTTGGAGCTGTGAAAAAATCAAACTTCTAAGCCAACGCAATCAAAATATACAGCCGTTTATGCCGTAAATTTCCGCAATTTCGAAACTCGCAAGGGAATCAAAACCTACCGGGTACTTCCCGTGAACTCAGAATCTTGAAATTTGGTACGAAGCAACGTCTTATAGCACAGATAAAGGGAAAATTGCGAAAACCGTGAATTTTTACTTACATCATATAATAAAAACATTTTTAATAATTTTAAGTTACTACTCCTATATACCTACAGGTGTTTGTACGGAACCCTCGGTGCGCGAGTCCGACTCGCACTTGACCAGTTTTTTTTTTAAGTTGGTCCCTTTGTAACCAGGTCAGGATCTGATGATGGGATCCTGGAGAAATCGAGGGAACTCTTCAACTATTATAGGCACACCTATAGTGATTTAAGTATTTTTTACAGCAGCTCGAGCATTTGCTTTTGGAAAGCTGGAGGCTAAGTGAAGTCGGTTTTTTTTTGTTTAAAATTGTTTTTGATGTACCTTTAAACTATAAAGCCATATTTTATATGGTGCTTGATTTAGTTTAAACGGACTATTACCGAATTGAAAGAGCACTGGTAGCCTGGCGGTAAGACGTCCGTCTTTCAATCCGGAGGTCTCGGGTTCAAACCCCGGCTCGGACCACTGAGTTTTTCGGAACTTATGTACGAAATATCATTCGATATTTACCAGTCGCTTTTCGGTGAAGGAAAACATCGTAAGCAAACCGGACCCAATCTAAAAAGGCCTAGATGGCAGTCGTTTTCGAAACTAGTACCCAATGATATTTACTATGGATGGGTTTATACTCTAACAAAATGAGCAGAAAAAATACTTCCAGAGTTATTTCATAACCTAGGAACGATTCTGTTATGTTTATCTATTTTGACAATCATTACATCTTTGTCACTCTCATTGTTAGAAAATTACAGTTTATCTCTTTCTCACGCGGGTGACGGGAGCTCATTCGCACGTCCGCATCTCACGCTGGCCGGTGCGCGACTAGCGGCAGTTGTTTGAATTCACTCATATTAAGTGCTTCACTTTTGGAGCGTGCATAACCCATCTGTCATCTAAATATATAAAAGAAGAAACTGACTGACTGACTGATTGATTGACTGACTGACTGACTGACTGACTGACTGACATATCAACGGACAGCCCAAACCGCTGGTTCTAGAGATTCCAAATTTGGCACGTAAGTTCCTTATAAGGTCTAGGGATGCACTAAGAAAGGATTTTTCGAAATTCACCCCGTAAGGGAGTAAAATGGGGGTCCAAAGTTTGTATGGCGAATCAAGATTTGTTAGATTATTTTATTCAAAACTTCACAGGAGTATTCCTAACGATAAATAAGTAAACACGTGTCACAAAGTCTGAAAATCAACATGGGTATCCTTTTTGAGTACTTATAGTACGCGGGCGAAGCCGCGGGAAAAGGCTAGTTATTATATATCATAGCTAGTACCTACGTCAATTCACGGGATCAGGTTGTCAAGCGGACCCCAGGCTTAATTGAGCCGTGGCAAAAAAGCCGGAACAAACGGTAGTAGGATGAGGAGTATTACAGAATAGGGTAGTTACCTCTTGGGGTAGGGCTGCTTGAGGTGGAAGGTCCGGTAGTGCAGCTTCATGCTGTTGCTCTGCGTGAAGCGCTTGTCGCACAGGCTGCACTGGAACGGCTTCTCGCCCGTGTGCGTCTGTAGACACCATAATAGTATATTACTTACCAAGGACTGTAAAAGAAAGAAAGCCCGAAATCGCAGGTATTTGTGACCCGAGCTGCAGGCGAGGGTTGTAAATATGCGATAGAGGGCTTTCTTTTTTACTGCCCGTGGTGAGTCCACAATTTTACGTCTCCACCTGGCCATAATGCGAGTTTTACCGCACCGCGAGGGCTATGAGGGGAGGGTTGGCACATGGCATATCACCTTATGGGTGCGTTCGAGAATATGTGACGTTTTCAAGTCATAGGTACATAATTGTCAGCTGTTAAATAATAGTTTATTTCTCAATTTCTTTAATGGTAGTTAACGTCTTAATGACAACCGACAATGATGTGTACTTTTGATTGAAAACGTCGCATATTATCATTTCAGCCGGTGTTTATGGCATGTCTCAAACCTGCAATTACTTATTCTGTGGTTAAACCAAACAAAATTTCAACTATTTTGCAACCAAACAAGCAAAAAGTATAAAAAAACTAACCCGACTAAATACGGAAAAACATGTTAAAGTCAGTAAAAATGTAGCCAATATTACCCGGGCCATAATAACGAATCGATTGACGCTTTATTCATCAAAATCGGATGAATCGTTTAGGCGCTACGAAGGAACGTACGTAAATACAAACATACATAGACTGCTAAAATCATAACCACTCCTTTTGTTTTCGCCGTAGTCGGGTAACACAACTCTTCAGATTTAAATTGTCTATGGCTTACGTTTCTTAGCTTATGTTTTTTAATGATAACAGCGCCATGTGTTAACTTTGTGCGTTTATTTTAATTTTAATAAAAGAAAAATCAAAAACCGGCCAAGTGCGTGTCGGACCACGCGTGGAGGGTTCCGTACCTTTAATTAAGTAAGAACCAAACAAATACGAAAAGGTCGTATCTGAAGCCTGTGGAAGAAGTTTTTTGGAGATAACTCAAAAATGGCTGAACCAATAATGTTCAAAACAATTTTCGTAGAAAGTATGTGACAAAGCGCATCTTATCAATTTTTTTTCATATTTATTGGACTTACGGGTCAAAAGTTACAAGGGGAGAACACAATTTTTATGACTTTCTGAAAAATTTCACTTAAACGGTAAATGTTCAAAGAAATTTCGATGTTATTTTTAAAGACCTGTCGATTGTTGCTGTCATGTTGATATTAAGCAAAAAAATTGTTTTTGGAATTTAGTTACATGTATGGAGCGCCCCCCCCTAAAAATAGTTTTTCTGCAATTTAATTACATAACTAAGTAGCGGCATACAAAATACACATTACTTCTAAATTTTATTAAGATCCGCTTTATAGTTTCCGAGTAAAGGTGCGACCATACCGCTGCTTAAAATACGGTGACGCTACGGAATCGCAGTGACGCATCGTATCCATACCGTTTTTATCGCATGCCCTCCACACTGCTGCTTAAAATACGGCGACGTTACGGAATCGCAGTGATGCATCGTATCCGTACCGTTTTTACCGCATGCTCTCCACACCGCTGCTCGAAATACGGTTTGGAAGGTTCGCGTCAAAATATTTCGTATGGGGCACGTCACTGCCTACACGTTGCGTCTGCGTATTTTGAGCAGCGTTGTGGAGGGCATGCGATAAAAACGGTGCGGATACGATGCGTCACTGCGATTCCGTAACGTCGCCGTTTTTTAAGCAGCGGTGTGGTCGCACCTTAAAATGGCTGTGACATACGGACGGACGAGCGGACTACTCATTTAGGTTCTAATCTAATTTTGTATTAAAATTAATGATGGATTAGGTAGATTGGGGCAGGTCCACAAATAATACTAATTGCATACTTGTCAACCCCAGAACGTCGAAAGGTAAAATTGTATGGAGACGTCATGACATGTGTCGCCGTTCATCTGTCAAAGTTCTGTCGAACTCTGATATTGTAGGAAAGATAACCTTTTGTAATACGATAATCGATTGAGCTTCAAGATGGCTGCATTAACCGGACCGTATATGGGCCTTAACCCATAGATATAAAATGGCGCGTGCCGCTAAAAGATAAACGAAGTGCGCAAAAGAGAAACCAACACGTATATGAACATTCCACAAGTGCAAAAGAGACACACGATCATTTTGAAGGAGTGACAGCTTTTGAATTTGGGTACTTAGCTTACGTACCCACGTCGTGACAGCTCATATTTTAGCATGGAAAATATAAAACAATCGTGAATAAAATAACTTGGGATGAAAAAGGAGAAACATGGTGTCGTGTTGTGTTCCATATTGGACTATTACTCAAAGGAAAAACCCAAGTAATTACTCATTTCACAGGTTTACATGATATTCCGTTCGATGTCTTTGAAACAATATTTTATCAAAATAGCAAAATAACTCGTGTAAGTATTTACTAGATACAATTAATTATTAGTGTTTCTTATACTCTGTGCCAATATTTTATCATAATAGTTAATATTCATGATTATTTTGTGTAAAAACCGAAACTTTTATTTGACGCTAGGGATTGACAAAACGTTTTAGGGACTTATATCGATAACTGTTCAATATGAAAATTATAATTATTACTTCAAAAAAATTGAATAAATAAATTGATCTTATATTCACATTACGTCA
Source organism: Pammene aurita (assembly GCA_947086415.1). Lineage (NCBI taxonomy): Eukaryota > Metazoa > Arthropoda > Insecta > Lepidoptera > Tortricidae > Pammene > Pammene aurita. The sequence goes on from OX352310.1 coordinate 449,498, forward strand.
TTACGTAAGAAGATTAAATTAGGTTCTTATTTTATCTAGTTTTAAACGGGTTTTTTTATTATTAAAGATTTTTTTACCTTGCAGTACTTGGGACGTACGGTAGTACGGAATTCGCTACCATAGTAAAAAAGCAGCCGAAAACGGAAATCGGGCTGTATCTAAATATATAAAAGAAGAAACTGACTGACTGACTGACTGACTGACTGACATATCAACGCACAGCCCAAACCGCTGGTTCTAGAGATTCCAAATTTGGCACGTAGGTTCCTTTTAGGGTCTAGGGGTGCACTAAGAAAGGATTTTTCAAAATTCACCCCCTAAGGGGGTAAAATGGGGGTCCAAAGTTTGTATGGCGAATCAAGATTTGTTAGATTATTTTATTCGAAATTTCACAGGAGTATTCCTAACGATAAATGAGTAAAGGCGTGTTTCAGGTTTTTTGAAAATTCAACCCCTAAAAGGGGCAAATGTGGTCACAAAGTCTGATAATAAACATGGGTATCGAATCCTTTTTGAGTACTTATAGTACGCGGGCGAAGCCGCGGGAAAAGGCTAGTATTGTATATGGGCTCCATACAAAAATTCAGCTCCCGTAAAGAAATTTCCGACTTTTATGCTGCGGCTGATTTTTATTTATGATAGCTGGATTCCGCTCAAGTGTGTGCCGCGCCTACAAGCGACTAGTCAAACGATAAGAACGAGATAGAAATATAGTTGGAATGAGAGGTCGGCTGTCAAAATTTTGTTTTCCGTTTTCCGTTTTATTTTAATATTTGAAATTATTTTAGGATATAATTTTGTTTATTTAATATTTTTGATTTAATAATAAATAATTTTGTTTATTTACATTTGTTTTATACTAAAGAATATAATTTGCTTAGAACAAACATATTAGTTATTAACTATTAGGTAATGTAATAATATTAGTCGAAAATGTGCGTGAAATGAAACGTCAAGTTGGTAGTGGGGATGTCAATTGACGTCACAGTTGACTACTTTGACTATTAGTCGCTTACGTCTGTAGAGGCCTTTAGAACGTATCGATAAGAAAGTCAAATATCGATAGATAATTAACCTGTTATTTTTGCCATCACTATTTTACGCTCACATAGACAATTTAGACACATACATGGATTTCATTTTTTTGCCACACTTTTAATCGTTGACAAGCATTCTTTGACATCCCATTTCTCTGCCTTAACCGAACAACTTTGCTTTTATTTTATTTTATAAAAATTGAATAAAATCATAATGTTCGGTTCCGAAGAGGTGGACTGTACTTTGCTATAAGTTTGCGAAATATGCGAGAAGTGGTGGGTGAAGTGAGGAGGTTGTTATTAACTTCTTTATCGGTCTACGTTAAAAGTGTTCGGTGTAAATAGGGAGCTTACCTTCGAACGCCGTTGCTGCTTCGGCAGAACCGCTGGTCGCTATCGGATACTGTTGGTGCTAGTTGAAAAGTGTCCTGTCGCTCGCTAGAGTAGACCTTAAAACCGTTACCTCCAGTCGTCCGACTTAGACCTTGGTTTATGCACGGTTGTCGTCAGCTGGCTCCGAATACACTACACTGGTTATGATAATGCTGCGAGAGAGTCGATAGTGGTGCTTTACGAAAGAGCGCGAAAACGAGAATTGTGGCTATGGACAGCGTATGATTCGACACACGTTCGTTCGTCAACTGACTGGAAAACCGGTCATTTCTAAAATCTACTGCAACGCGGTGTTGCCATACTAGACACAAAAAAATATATATACAAAACACAAGAGCTAAACTAAACACATAAGTACAGTCGAGGACAAAGAGATGTATACACTTTTGGACCTTATTGCGTTGTAATAAGGTCCAAAAGTGTATACATCTCTTTGTCCTCGACTGTACACCTTGACATTGGCAGAATTCACCTCGCCAAGACCGGCGACTGTGAGGAGTAAAAGCCATTAATTAAAAAAAAACCTTTAGTACGAAATACTACTATATTATTCTATGCCAAAAGAGCGGTTTTTTGTGCGGAAGTCAAAGGACGAGCAGCGCGAGCAGCAGTGCGTGTTCACGTGTAGCCCGTCGCTCGGTACTTGACATGCGCTCGAACAAGAAGACACAATGCTAACGCAGGAAAAGTAGGAAACGAAGCGAGTGGTAGAGCGGTATGTGAACACACACTCAGTATGTGAAAGTCACAGTCTGTTTCCTCACTCAAGGAGAAATTAAAAAAGTTGTGGCTAGTGGACTCTTAATGTTTTTTGCGAATTGAATATTTTATATATACGAGTATGTATATAGGTATATATTTATTTAGTTATTTATTTATGAACGTGGTCTGATATTATATGTGTATAGTAATGTATATTATATTATTATGTATGTAGTTTTAAGTATTTGTATGGTACATGAATGTACCTATATATTTATTAGTGTTTACCTGCAGCTTTGTGTGTTTTGGAACTTTTTATTTGTATCTTTTGTACATAGTTTGTCTTTCACCATTTGTATTTAATCCTTTCTCATTTTCTCATGGGTTGGCTGGAAGAGATCCCTATCAGGGATAAGCTCGCCTTTGTGCATATCTTTTATATATGTTACTGTTGTTTTTATGTTATACCTACTTGTTTATGTGCAATAAAGTGATACATACATACACACTTATGTCCCTGCTACGGGGGGCAGCTTGGGCAACATGGCGGCGCAGCAAGTACAGCCACCATCAGATATATCGGAGCGGCCCAGGTGGTCACAAACAACGCCTCTATTGTCAAGGCGATAAAGTCCATGTTCAGATATTTTAGAGTACCCTGGCCGCTCCGATATATTAGCTGGCTCGGCTTGACCTTGTGTACTTGGGGTGTGAGGTGTCTGTGTCTATGGGGACTGTAGGGGAGAGGTCTCACCACCAGATGCCGCTTGAGGCCGACGCCAGAGTGGAACTGGCGCGGGCAGCGCGCACACGGGAACACGGCGCGGCGCGAGTGCATGTTGCGGTGCACGGCCACGCTGTAGGGGAGGGGGGAGGGGGAGGGGGAGGGGGAGGGGGAGGGGGGAGGTCTCACCACCAGATGCCGCTTGAGGCCGACGCCGGAGTGGAACTGGCGCGGGCAGCGCGCGCACGGGAACACGGCGCGGCGCGAGTGCATGTTGCGGTGCACGGCCACGCTGTAGGGGAGGGGGGAGGGGGAGGGGGAGGGGGGAGGTCTCACCACCAGATGCCGCTTGAGGCCGACGCCGGAGTGGAACTGGCGCGGGCAGCGCGCGCACGGGAACACGGCGCGGCGCGAGTGCATGTTGCGGTGCACGGCCACGCTGTAGGGGAGGGGGGAGGGGGAGGGGGAGGGGGGAGGTCTCACCACCAGATGCCGCTTGAGGCCGACGCCGGAGTGGAACTGGCGCGGGCAGCGCGCGCACGGGAACACGGCGCGGCGCGAGTGCATGTTGCGGTGCACGGCCACGCTGTAGGGGAGGGGGGAGGGGGAGGGGGAGGGGGGAGGTCTCACCACCAGGTGCCGCTTGAGGCCGACGCCGGAGTGGAACTGGCGCAGCAGCGCGCGCACGGGAACACGGCGCGGCGCGAGTGCATGTTGCGGTGCACGGCCACGCTGTAGGGGAGGGGGGAGGGGGAGGGGGAGGGGGAGGGGGAGGGGGAGGGGGGAGGTCTCACCACCAGGTGCCGCTTGAGGCCGACGCCGGAGTGGAACTGGCGCGGGCAGCGCGCGCACGGGAACACGGCGCGGCGCGAGTGCATGTTGCGGTGCACGGCCACGCTGTAGGGGAGGGGGGAGGGGGAGGGGGAGGGGGGAGGTCTCACCACCAGGTGCCGCTTGAGGCCGACGCCGGAGTGGAACTGGCGCGGGCAGCGCGCGCACGGGAACACGGCGCGGCGCGAGTGCATGTTGCGGTGCACGGCCACGCTGTAGGGGAGGGGGGGGGGGGGAGGGGGAGGGGGGAGGTCTCACCACCATATGCCGCTTGAGGCCGACGCCGGAGTGGAACTGGCGCGGGCAGCGCGCGCACGGGAACACGGCGCGGCGCGAGTGCATGTTGCGGTGCACGGCCACGCTGTAGGGGAGGGGGGGGGGAGGGGGAGGGGGGAGGTCTCACCACCATATGCCGCTTGAGGCCGACGCCGGAGTGGAACTGGCGCGGGCAGCGCGCGCACGGGAACACGGCGCGGCGCGAGTGCATGTTGCGGTGCACGGCCACGCTGTAGGGGAGGGGGGGGGGGGGAGGGGGAGGGGGGAGGTCTCACCACCATATGCCGCTTGAGGCCGACGCCGGAGTGGAACTGGCGCGGGCAGCGCGCGCACGGGAACACGGCGCGGCGCGAGTGCATGTTGCGGTGCACGGCCACGCTGTAGGGGAGGGGGGGGGGGGAGGGGGAGGGGGGAGGTCTCACCACCATATGCCGCTTGAGGCCGACGCCGGAGTGGAACTGGCGCGGGCAGCGCGCGCACGGGAACACGGCGCGGCGCGAGTGCATGTTGCGGTGCACGGCCACGCTGTAGGGGAGGGGGGGGGGGGAGGGGGAGGGGGGAGGTCTCACCACCATATGCCGCTTGAGGCCGACGCCGGAGTGGAACTGGCGCGGGCAGCGCGCGCACGGGAACACGGCGCGGCGCGAGTGCATGTTGCGGTGCACGGCCACGCTGTAGGGGAGGGGGGGGGGAGGGGGAGGGGGGAGGTCTCACCACCATATGCCGCTTGAGGCCGACGCCGGAGTGGAACTGGCGCGGGCAGCGCGCGCACGGGAACACGGCGCGGCGCGAGTGCATGTTGCGGTGCACGGCCACGCTGTAGGGGAGGGGGAGGGGGGGAGGGGGATGGGGGAGGTCTCACCACCATATGCCGCTTGAGGCCGACGCCGGAGTGGAACTGGCGCGGGCAGCGCGCGCACGGGAACACGGCGCGGCGCGAGTGCATGTTGCGGTGCACGGCCACGCTGTAGGGGAGGGGGAGGGGGGGAGGGGGAGGGGGGAGGTCTCACCACCATATGCCGCTTGAGGCCGACGCCGGAGTGGAACTGGCGCGGGCAGCGCGCGCACGGGAACACGGCGCGGCGCGAGTGCATGTTGCGGTGCACGGCCACGCTGTAGGGGAGGGGGAGGGGGGGAGGGGGAGGGGGGAGGTCTCACCACCATATGCCGCTTGAGGCCGACGCCGGAGTGGAACTGGCGCGGGCAGCGCGCGCACGGGAACACGGCGCGGCGCGAGTGCATGTTGCGGTGCACGGCCACGCTGTAGGGGAGGGGGGAGGGGGGGAGGGGGAGGGGGGAGGTCTCACCACCATATGCCGCTTGAGGCCGACGCCGGAGTGGAACTGGCGCGGGCAGCGCGCGCACGGGAACACGGCGCGGCGCGTGTGCATGTTGCGGTGCACGGCCACGCTGTAGGGGAGGGGGGAGGGGGGGAGGGGGAGGGGGGAGGTCTCACCACCATATGCCGCTTGAGGCCGACGCCGGAGTGGAACTGGCGCGGGCAGCGCGCGCACGGGAACACGGCGCGGCGCGAGTGCATGTTGCGGTGCACGGCCACGCTGTAGGGGAGGGGGAGGGGGGGAGGGGGAGGGGGGAGGTCTCACCACCATATGCCGCTTGAGGCCGACGCCGGAGTGGAACTGGCGCGGGCAGCGCGCGCACGGGAACACGGCGCGGCGCGAGTGCATGTTGCGGTGCACGGCCACGCTGTAGGGGAGGGGGGAGGGGGGGAGGGGGAGGGGGGAGGTCTCACCACCATATGCCGCTTGAGGCCGACGCCGGAGTGGAACTGGCGCGGGCAGCGCGCGCACGGGAACACGGCGCGGCGCGAGTGCATGTTGCGGTGCACGGCCACGCTGTAGGGGAGGGGGGAGGGGGGGAGGGGGAGGGGGGAGGTCTCACCACCATATGCCGCTTGAGGCCGACGCCGGAGTGGAACTGGCGCGGGCAGCGCGCGCACGGGAACACGGCGCGGCGCGAGTGCATGTTGCGGTGCACGGCCACGCTGTAGGGGAGGGGGGAGGGGGGGAGGGGGAGGGGGGAGGTCTCACCACCATATGCCGCTTGAGGCCGACGCCGGAGTGGAACTGGCGCGGGCAGCGCGCGCACGGGAACACGGCGCGGCGCGAGTGCATGTTGCGGTGCACGGCCACGCTGTAGGGGAGGGGGGAGGGGGGGAGGGGGAGGGGGGAGGTCTCACCACCATATGCCGCTTGAGGCCGACGCCGGAGTGGAACTGGCGCGGGCAGCGCGCGCACGGGAACACGGCGCGGCGCGAGTGCATGTTGCGGTGCACGGCCACGCTGTAGGGGAGGGGGGAGGGGGGGAGGGGGAGGGGGGAGGTCTCACCACCATATGCCGCTTGAGGCCGACGCCGGAGTGGAACTGGCGCGGGCAGCGCGCGCACGGGAACACGGCGCGGCGCGAGTGCATGTTGCGGTGCACGGCCACGCTGTAGGGGAGGGGGGAGGGGGGGAGGGGGAGGGGGGAGGTCTCACCACCATATGCCGCTTGAGGCCGACGCCGGAGTGGAACTGGCGCGGGCAGCGCGCGCACGGGAACACGGCGCGGCGCGAGTGCATGTTGCGGTGCACGGCCACGCTGTAGGGGAGGGGGGAGGGGGGAGGGGGAGGGGGGAGGTCTCACCACCATATGCCGCTTGAGGCCGACGCCGGAGTGGAACTGGCGCGGGCAGCGCGCGCACGGGAACACGGCGCGGCGCGAGTGCATGTTGCGGTGCACGGCCACGCTGTAGGGGAGGGGGGAGGGGGGGAGGGGGAGGGGGGAGGTCTCACCACCATATGCCGCTTGAGGCCGACGCCGGAGTGGAACTGGCGCGGGCAGCGCGCGCACGGGAACACGGCGCGGCGCGAGTGCATGTTGCGGTGCACGGCCACGCTGTAGGGGAGGGGGGAGGGGGGGAGGGGGAGGGGGGAGGTCTCACCACCATATGCCGCTTGAGGCCGACGCCGGAGTGGAACTGGCGCGGGCAGCGCGCGCACGGGAACACGGCGCGGCGCGAGTGCATGTTGCGGTGCACGGCCACGCTGTAGGGGAGGGGGGAGGGGGGGAGGGGGAGGGGGGAGGTCTCACCACCATATGCCGCTTGAGGCCGACGCCGGAGTGGAACTGGCGCGGGCAGCGCGCGCACGGGAACACGGCGCGGCGCGAGTGCATGTTGCGGTGCACGGCCACGCTGTAGGGGAGGGGGAGGGGGGGAGGGGGATGGGGGAGGTCTCACCACCATATGCCGCTTGAGGCCGACGCCGGAGTGGAACTGGCGCGGGCAGCGCGCGCACGGGAACACGGCGCGGCGCGAGTGCATGTTGCGGTGCACGGCCACGCTGTAGGGGAGGGGGAGGGGGGGAGGGGGAGGGGGGAGGTCTCACCACCATATGCCGCTTGAGGCCGACGCCGGAGTGGAACTGGCGCGGGCAGCGCGCGCACGGGAACACGGCGCGGCGCGAGTGCATGTTGCGGTGCACGGCCACGCTGTAGGGGAGGGGGAGGGGGGGAGGGGGAGGGGGGAGGTCTCACCACCATATGCCGCTTGAGGCCGACGCCGGAGTGGAACTGGCGCGGGCAGCGCGCGCACGGGAACACGGCGCGGCGCGAGTGCATGTTGCGGTGCACGGCCACGCTGTAGGGGAGGGGGGAGGGGGGGAGGGGGAGGGGGGAGGTCTCACCACCATATGCCGCTTGAGGCCGACGCCGGAGTGGAACTGGCGCGGGCAGCGCGCGCACGGGAACACGGCGCGGCGCGTGTGCATGTTGCGGTGCACGGCCACGCTGTAGGGGAGGGGGGAGGGGGGGAGGGGGAGGGGGGAGGTCTCACCACCATATGCCGCTTGAGGCCGACGCCGGAGTGGAACTGGCGCGGGCAGCGCGCGCACGGGAACACGGCGCGGCGCGAGTGCATGTTGCGGTGCACGGCCACGCTGTAGGGGAGGGGGAGGGGGGGAGGGGGAGGGGGGAGGTCTCACCACCATATGCCGCTTGAGGCCGACGCCGGAGTGGAACTGGCGCGGGCAGCGCGCGCACGGGAACACGGCGCGGCGCGAGTGCATGTTGCGGTGCACGGCCACGCTGTAGGGGAGGGGGGAGGGGGGGAGGGGGAGGGGGGAGGTCTCACCACCATATGCCGCTTGAGGCCGACGCCGGAGTGGAACTGGCGCGGGCAGCGCGCGCACGGGAACACGGCGCGGCGCGAGTGCATGTTGCGGTGCACGGCCACGCTGTAGGGGAGGGGGGAGGGGGGGAGGGGGAGGGGGGAGGTCTCACCACCATATGCCGCTTGAGGCCGACGCCGGAGTGGAACTGGCGCGGGCAGCGCGCGCACGGGAACACGGCGCGGCGCGAGTGCATGTTGCGGTGCACGGCCACGCTGTAGGGGAGGGGGGAGGGGGGGAGGGGGAGGGGGGAGGTCTCACCACCATATGCCGCTTGAGGCCGACGCCGGAGTGGAACTGGCGCGGGCAGCGCGCGCACGGGAACACGGCGCGGCGCGAGTGCATGTTGCGGTGCACGGCCACGCTGTAGGGGAGGGGGGAGGGGGGGAGGGGGAGGGGGGAGGTCTCACCACCATATGCCGCTTGAGGCCGACGCCGGAGTGGAACTGGCGCGGGCAGCGCGCGCACGGGAACACGGCGCGGCGCGAGTGCATGTTGCGGTGCACGGCCACGCTGTAGGGGAGGGGGGAGGGGGGGAGGGGGAGGGGGGAGGTCTCACCACCATATGCCGCTTGAGGCCGACGCCGGAGTGGAACTGGCGCGGGCAGCGCGCGCACGGGAACACGGCGCGGCGCGAGTGCATGTTGCGGTGCACGGCCACGCTGTAGGGGAGGGGGGAGGGGGGGAGGGGGAGGGGGGAGGTCTCACCACCATATGCCGCTTGAGGCCGACGCCGGAGTGGAACTGGCGCGGGCAGCGCGCGCACGGGAACACGGCGCGGCGCGAGTGCATGTTGCGGTGCACGGCCACGCTGTAGGGGAGGGGGGAGGGGGGAGGGGGAGGGGGGAGGTCTCACCACCATATGCCGCTTGAGGCCGACGCCGGAGTGGAACTGGCGCGGGCAGCGCGCGCACGGGAACACGGCGCGGCGCGAGTGCATGTTGCGGTGCACGGCCACGCTGTAGGGGAGGGGGGAGGGGGGGAGGGGGAGGGGGGAGGTCTCACCACCATATGCCGCTTGAGGCCGACGCCGGAGTGGAACTGGCGCGGGCAGCGCGCGCACGGGAACACGGCGCGGCGCGAGTGCATGTTGCGGTGCACGGCCACGCTGTAGGGGAGGGGGGAGGGGGGGAGGGGGAGGGGGGAGGTCTCACCACCATATGCCGCTTGAGGCCGACGCCGGAGTGGAACTGGCGCGGGCAGCGCGCGCACGGGAACACGGCGCGGCGCGAGTGCATGTTGCGGTGCACGGCCACGCTGTAGGGGAGGGGGGAGGGGGGGAGGGGGAGGGGGGAGGTCTCACCACCATATGCCGCTTGAGGCCGACGCCGGAGTGGAACTGGCGCGGGCAGCGCGCGCACGGGAACACGGCGCGGCGCGAGTGCATGTTGCGGTGCACGGCCACGCTGCCCGGCTGGAACACAACACACAAGCACGGTGTATCAGACCTTACACGGAACACAATAGAGAACATGCGTGAAATAGTAGATTGTTTGACAACGTTACGGCACGCTCGAAACGTCAGGAAAATAATAAAAGTAAGTGTACGCGATTAAGTCCCGTTTTTGTCATAATAATTGTTTGACAAGGGTTTAAAGTAAGTCATATTACCACGAGGTGGTTATTTGGTAATATGGCTTTTAGACCAGAGTAATGCATACTATTTTTCACTTCGATTGCGAGAAAATAAGATAAAAATACTTATTATTTACGCACAATAAGTAACCTAAGGTGAAATGATGCTTGGCGGTCTTTTAATTTTTTTAACTTCACAGACGACGGTATAATTAGCTCTTTAAACAGTTTAAACACGCTTTAAAGCGCTTCCAAAAAAATAAAATCTTTTTTAATGGTTGTGAAGTAGGAACTAAAAAACACCTCATGTTTTGAGAAATAAATTGCGTTTCCTGATTGGTCTATTTTAACATTGCTGTATTCTGATTGGTTGATATTAAATACAATGTTTTTTTTAAGGACTTTAATTATTTACACAGTATACGCACCAATAAATCTATCTAGCGTTCCGATTAATATCAATATGTGTTGTGATTGGTGGATTTAATATGGTGAAGTGTTCCGATTGGTCAATTTAAAATGTTTTGTAAATCATAAATATGTATACATACTAGCCCTAGAGGCTAAATGTACTACTTTAGTCCGCCTTGGTAAGCATAACATAACGCACTTTTTGAGCATGAGAAGTGAAAAATATTTAATTGAATTTGTTGCATGTTTATGCAACAAATTCACGTTCAACAACCCCAAATTAATATAAATAAGTGGAAATCCGTAATAATTTTGTAGTTTTTTAAAGATATTGCGGTTTAAAAACATAAAATTTTAGGCATTTTTTTTATACCTCAAATGTATTTTCGAAACTTTAGTTCGATTACTTATGTTCTAACAAGAAAAAAAATGTATGACAACTATATAGCTAAACGCATTTTTTCGTGCCTAAAATTACAAAAATCTTTTAAAAACTTGTTCCTTCCAAACAGTTTTCTGCAACTTTGTGGTCGGTGACGTTACAAACCTCACGCTTTTTGTATGTGGCGTTTTGACGCACGGCGCAGACGCCTAACGTATTTTCACATTCTTGACGTTTCAGGCCTATCATAGATAGTAGGTTTATTAGAGACATTTGAATCTACAGGGAAATAGAATCGAATGACGTCTTCCAAAAAAACATGCATATTCCTAATTATTGTCAATTTAATGTACTAGTAGTCCGCCTCGAACTGAAAACTAGCAATAACAATAACCCTTACACAGATCGCTTTTGCGTCTTCTAGCTCCATTACCCCCTGATCGATCGTGCCAGCGCAGCGAAGCGAAGTGCTCACAATTTCGGACACAACAGAACTGTCAGTTGGCTACTGAGACGTTCGTGCATTTCGATCGCTTTTTGATGATGATGTTTGTTCCGCGATAACTTTAGTAACGTCTTTCTGCTCTTCATTGAAATTGATTGGGCTTGTAGCTGAGATTAATATAATAGAGAGTTCTTATACGGATTGACCAGGGCGTTCCGGAATCAGAATCAATTTGCATCACTCTCTTTCGAATATGCAAGAGCGATAGGGACAGATATAAATTTAGATTGTCGAAGTTCACGGTAGGCCCGCTGAAGGCCCTCTGCGTCTCGAAGTGCGAGCCACACTGTATGACATGTCGTCATCATACAGGGTGTCCCTGAGTGTAGTTACCGCGAGGGAGGCGCCGCAGATCTCGCAGATGTGGCGCTCGGTGTCGGGGTAGAAGGACGTGCGCGGGTGCTCGCGCAGGTGGTGCTGCATGCACGCCGTCTGCGTCTCGAAGTGCGCGCCACACTGTGTCATACAATCCGTATTTCATAAGGATGAACGTGCGAAGTAAAGCGTGGTGTCGCTGCCATCGTAAATAGTACATTATTGTCGAGGAAACGAAGTAGCACATTGCTGGCTGTGTATTATGTTTAAACGGACGACTTTAGGAGTCTGTTTAATTTAATACGAAGCCAGCAATGTCCCTTCGCGCCGAGTCCAATATAGTGCTTTATTCAAAAATGGTGCAAACCAGCCAAATTTCACGACGTTGGTGCTCAATATTGACATAGAACATGTACCTCAGGATAACCTCTAGGTTATAAAGATAAACGCCAACGCGTCCACAAACCTCGAATTTCGAATCGAATCATCTATCTCCATTTCCATCGCTTGCCTTTTGGAGTAACAGAGACAGATATCTGTCTACTATATAGTAGAAAAAAAAAATTCTATGTTCGTGGTACGCGCTCAGCTTTGCCGCCTTTATATCTCTTTAATTAACTCTTTTGATATTTTTAAAAATGCTAATGCTAGGTTGTGTAAATGGCTTGGTTAAAAGAAAAATGTAAACTTCTAGGATTTATAGCAATGTTCAAAGAGTAGCATACATAAGCAACACTGTGGCTAAATACTGCAATAAAGAGTGAAATACAGTACAGTACAGTCACCGGCATCTTCCTACACGAAGGCCACAAAAATATGTGAGACGCTCTTAAAGTTGAAAGTGTATTTTTCTTCTGAAATTATCGCAAGCTATTTCAGATAACTAAAAAGTCGCGGTATCAACATTATAAATAATAGATACCGATGTTGTGTTTCGGCTGTTGAGGACCTTTTCCTTTATTTTTGTATGGCTGTTGAACTTTTAAAAAAGTGTGTACCGCGACAATAATGGAATTTGTATGCAACATTTATGTCGCGAAATAGACCCTGCAAATTTTGTAACTTTTTAAATTTTGTTTGACCATAAACTAGGCACCTCGCTGCCTTATTTTAAACCGGTAAAAAATACATTTTTGAAAAACATCTTGTTAGTTATGCTTCGGATAACGGGAAAACGTTTCTAAACCATGTAAGGTACTAAAAACAAGGGTAGGAACCACTTACTGTTAGTGGATTTTTATTCTCATTCTAGTATTCATATACAAGAGATGTGACTTTATCTAATCTATGAAGTTGTCGCGCAAACTCTCTAAATTAATCTATATACATAAACGTAAAAGTCCTGACTGACTGACTGACTCACTTAAATCAACGCCCAGCCCGAACCGTTGGACCTAGAGAGCTGAATTTTTCACAATAGGTAGTTTTTATAACGTTAGTATCTAGTACTAAGAAGGGGTTTTTCAAAATTCATCCCCTAAGGGGGTAAAAAGGGGGTTGAAAGTTTGTATGGACGGTGTTTAAAATTTTGAGTTAGAGATTTGAAACCTCGTACGTTTACTAATAATTAAAAAGCAATAAAAGTAATTTCAGCGTTTTTTAAAATTCAACCTCTAACAGGGTAAAAAAGGGGTTGAAAGTTTGTATAGAGATTAAATTTTTTTTTGTGACAGACTTGAAAGTTCGTTTGTAGGCTACTTACTTCAAGGCAAAAAAACTATTTCAGCGTTTTTCAAAATTCCACCCCAGAGGGGTTGAAACGAGGTTGAAAGGTTTGTATTAAAGGGAGGCCGTAACTATTGAAGCTAGAAAGTTAAAATTTGCAGGACGAGTTAAATTTACAATTTGTACAATAAGAGCGATTTTGAAAAATTCAACCCCCAAGGGGGTAAAAGTTTGTATCGGTGGGGTTTAAAATTTGGAGTTAGAGATTTGAAACTTCGTACGTTTACTAATAATAATAAAATAATAAACGCAATTTCAGCGTTTTTCAAAATTCAACCTAGAACGGGGCTAAAAAGGGGTTGAAAGTTCGTATTTACTTTTTTTCGTAGAGATTTACTATTTGGTTTGAGATTTACCAGGAATTATTGTTCCTATTTCCGTTCCGTTTCCATGTTCCAGAGTGAGCTCTTACAATAGTTTGGTCATCGTATCGCCAAATATAGTACACAAAGAAGTTACGCAAATAATAGGGTACATTTACGTTATTATTTGCATATTAACACTTATTTGTAACTGAAACTATGTCTAGGTTACACGTTTCTTCGCCAAAATAGCTATAAGTATAAATAGATTAAGAAGATGGTTCGGGGATTAACAAAAGTTAGTTAAGAAGATAAAATTGGATATGAAACTCTGTATGAGGAACCGTATTATACGCGGACGAAGTCGCGGGCGGAAAGCTAGTAATCTATAAATTAGACAGTAAAATTTCAATATATGACGCTGAAATACAATCACAAGGTAAAACCTTTCAGAATATGAAATGATGTAGAAATCTAAAGTGAAAGCTAGTCCAGCTGTTACTACCACTTGTCTCGACAAACGTCTCGTAGTATACACATGCACGTCTGTGGTAATGTTAAATAACTCAAACTACTCTTTACCTGATGACACGTGGTAGGTTTTCGTCGCTTCCTCTTCGTCCTTTTCCTGCGTTTCGTGTCTGAAGCGGTAATTTGTTCCTCCTCCGGTTTCCTGAAACGTCAATACCGTTAAGTTCAGATGAGTCAAGGCTGCACTGCTGTAGTCAAACAATATTGGAACAACACCATAGCTTTCTATGAAAATATGATGATTTTTTTTAAATTTAAGTTAAAAAAAAAATTATTAGATCGTAAAGTTTCATGTGTACTTAAATAGCTTATTTACAGCAGTGGTTTGGACTATCTTGACTACCTATGATTATTTTTTCTAACATGATTATAATTGTATTAATGGTGGTGCCATATTTTACGTGCAGACTTAACTTAGCCGGACTTTATGGGTAAATTTTATAATTTTATGGCAGAATGTAGACAAAACAAAACCCACATTTTTATACAAGGTATTAAATAGCTTAGACCACACTGCAGCCGGGTTTTGGAGAACGTCAATTGTAATACAGAAACTTACATTTGAAATTTTTCACTTCTCATGCTCAAAAAGTGTGTCATATTATGCTTACCAAGGCGGACTAAAGTAGTAAATTTAGCCTCTAGGGCTAATATGTATACATATTTATGATTTACAAAACATTTTAAATTGACCAATCGGAACTCTTCACCATATTAAATCCACCAATCACAACACATATCGAAGTTAATCGGAACGCTAGATACTTTTTTGGTGCGTATACTGTGCGTATACCTTAAAAAACAGTGTATTTAATATTAACCAATCAGAATACAGCAATGTTAAAATCGACCAATCAGGAAACGCATTTTAATCTATTTCTCATAACACGAGGTGTCCCTGTGTTTTAGTCCCTACTTCACAATCATTAAAAAGATTTTTATTTATTTTATGGAAGCGCTTTAAAGCATGTTTAAACTGTTTAAAGAGCTATAGTCTGGCCAGCCAACGAACGCAGTAGCAATGTACAGCGAACAAAAGTATGACAACACTAAGAATCAGTGAAAAAAGCAGCAATGATCATCAAATTTTATGTTTTTAATTTTAGTTGGTATTTCCGCCCCTTTCATTTGGTGACATTTACGGTGTGTAAAAAGGAGACGGATATATTTCGTCTGATCTGTCATCAACTGCAACAGATAATCTGGTTGAGGCAATTGACATATGCCTTAAAAGTGAATTTAAATTCAATTGGGAACGTTGCAGGAGTTCTATCTCACTCGCGCTTAAGATGTGAGAGTGAAATGCAGTAGAAACAAATTCAATGTGAATTTAAATGTTCGTCATGAATACGGTGTCTCATCACAAAGAGTTGCCACATGTACGTATTTTGAATTTGCCGCGCGTTTCTACTGACAGAAAAGGTTTGCCAGACTATAGCTTCGACCAGGTTTTGGAGAACGTCAATTGTAACACAGAAACTGACATTTGAAAATTTTAATGTCTCAAAATTAAACCGAGCAACTTAATAGGATAAAGGCACGTCAATGTTACAATCAGGGTTTCCGCGATCGAGGTTTTTACTAGATGGCAGCACCGTGGCGAGGTCTTTTTGACAGCAGCTGTCAAAATCCACCAATACAAATTTTTTTTTCTTTTAATTAATGGCTTTTTTAGCGAGGTGAATTCTGCCAATGTCAAGGTACACTTAGGATTTTATTCATTTTCGTAAAATAAAATAAAAGCAACGTTGTTCGGTTAAGGCCTTGTTGATTGTAAAGTGATAGGCTCCTTACAAACACGTGGGTGGCGGTGACGGGACCCCGGATAACCGTTTGTTCAACTAAAGGGTGGTTACTCGCGTTTTGGGACTAATTTTTCATTAGCTGCACACTTGTCCGTTAGGTCACCGCACAATAAGCTATCAATATTACACACTGAACTACGTAAATGAGCAAAAAACAAAAAACTATTCCAAAGACGATGCAGCCATCTTTGAAGCTCAAACGATTATCTACAAAAATATGATTAAACGTTACTGGTGGATTATGACAGCTAGACCTCTCGCCACGGTGCTGCCATCTATTGAAAAATTCGATCGCGGAAACCCTTATTGGCGAAAAAATATTATCGTGATTCATACCTTTTCATTTCTTTAGTTATCTGAAACAAAAAGGTTAAGATTAGTATACAGGAAACTACAACTGCACGCCTCGCATAACTTGACGTGTGACGCCGCAGTTCATACTTCAAGCGCGACTCGAAGTATGGAGTGACAGGCGACAACGTAACATATGCTAGCCGGCCTGGATTGGTTAATTGCAATGAAATTAATTTGGAATATTTGTTTGTATTTACTAAAACCATAATTTTAAACAAAAAAGAACCGACTTCACTTAGCATCCACCTTTCCAACAGCAAATGCTCGAGCTGCTGTAAAAAATACTCAAATCACTATAGGTGTGCCTATAGTAGTTCAAGAGATCCCTCGATTTCTCCAGGATCCCATCATCAGACCCTGACATGGTTACAATGGGACCAACTGTGAAGTATACGCTTTGAAACAAAAAAATAATTTTCCAAATCGGTCCAGCCGTTTTCAAATAATTGGTGAACATACATAAAAAAAATAGCAAAAACAAAGATCCCGACGAATTGATAACCTCCTCCTTCGATATCTTGAAGTCGGTTGAAAACCGGCCAAGAGGATGTCGTGCCAAGGTCAGTGTAGGGTTCCGTAGCTGCCGGCCTGTTACAATACATCCGTTCAAAAAATTGTTTATAAAGGGATATTTGGCGGCGCTTGCGTCATTCTACTATGCGGCACTTACGTGCTTTCACTATGCGTTTTTGAGTGATAACTCAAAAACGGCTCAACCGATTTTATTCAATAGTAGCTATTTCCCGCGTCTTCGCCCGTTCTTTAAGTACTCAAAAAGGATACGATACCCATGTTGATTTTCAGACTTTGTGACCACATTTTCCCCTTTTACGGGTTGAATTTTCAAAAAACCTGAAACACGTGTGTACGCATTTATCGTTAGGAATGCTCCTGTGAAGTTTCGAATAAAATAGTCTAACAAATCTTGATTCGCCATACAAACTTTGGACCCCCATTTTACCCCCTTAGGGAGTGAATTTTGAAAAATCCTTTCTTAGTGCATCCCTTATAAGGAACCTACGTGCCAAATTTGGAATCTCTAGAACCAGCGGTTTGGGCTGTGCGTTGATATGTCAGTCAGTCAGTCAGTCAATCAGGCAGTCAGTCAGTCAGTCAGTCAGTTTCTTCTTTATATATTTAGATAGTTTTCATTGAAAGTACTTATCAGGCCTCACTTCCATTACTTTTTTTGGACTCGATGTTAAAAAGGTAGATGGGACGCCCTTTTTTGAACTACTCGCTACTAGATGGCGCAGCAGCGTAATGTCATTTTCTCTAACTATTTTTGCTCTCGTCCAGGTGGCGCTTCAGACTTGGGCCTCAAAATGTTCTTACACTGTGGCTGTCTATATTATTTATATGTCTGCTAACAAGTAACTCCCAAAAATATTTCTCTGGAACACCCTCATATTGCTGACTGTACCTCCTGTTCCTTGCGATACTCGATATGGTTGCATGACTTCCTTGAGGAGTTCCTTGGGTCACCTCACAACTGCATCAGCTCAGCTCCGTATTAGTCTATCAAACGACTTCAAGATTTCGAAAGAAGTTCTCAATACGTCGGGATCTTTGTTTATTTTTTGTTTGAAGACGGCTGGCCTGATTTGGAAAAATCTTTTTTTCATAAATGTCGCGCAAGGTTAACTTTTACGGTTTAAAATAAGGCGGGGAAGTGCCTAGTTTATGGTCAAACAAATATTAAAAAGTTACAGAAATTGCAGGCTCGATTACGCGACAAAAATGTTGCATACAAATTCCATTTTTGTTAAGGTACAATCTTTTTACAAAAATAAAGGCAAAGGTCCTAAACAGCCGAAAGACAACACTGGTTTATATTATTTGTAATGTTGGTACCGCGACTTTTAAGTTATCGCAAATAGCTTGCGGAAATTTCAGAAGAAAAATACACTTCCAAATGTTTAATTAAAAATATATAAAGGCGGTAAAGCTGAGCGTGTACCGCGAACATAGAAAATTGTAGTTTCGACTATATATAATTCGATATTCGCGGTAGCGGTCATCCTGTCAACCTAGAGGTTATCCTGAGATAGGTATATTATTTATTATTTATGTCAATATTGTTTCAGGCCATTGCTGGCTTCGTATTAAATTAAACGGACTCCTAAAGTCGTCCGTTTAAACATAATACTCAGCCAGCAATGTGCTACTTCGCCTCCTCGACAATAATGTACTATTTTTGTTTGTAAATTAGTGAAATATAATACCAAAGAAAAGTCTCACAGCACAAAGATTAACCCTATTGCCAGAATTTGAAACCGCAGATAGCTTCGAAGCCATGACGTCTATCTCGACTTTATGTTGTAATGCGTTTTCACTTTATAATTATTGCTTGCACCTTTTTACGTGACATTAGATATATGACATGTTTTATTATAGAAATAAGTAAATTGTAATATTGCGAAAATTATATATAATTGCTGTATTAATTATTTAAATTGTAATTAATCCCTAGTTTTACTTGAATGTTATTTTTATGTTTGACTGTATATTCAAACTGACAAAACAATAGAAAAAGTAATAAATAACTATAAACTAAAAACTACCTACAAATAGAATATATCCTCTAAATCGCTGCCAATGGGTAGGGTGCCCAGAAGGCTGGCCGCATTGCCACGTTGTATAGCGATACTTACTCGCTGTGCAAAGTATTGGCCAGCCCTCTGGTCACCCGTTGTTTCGATTAAACGCGCCGCTAAATCTTTGTAGATGCGGCGCGCGCTCGGCCCCCATAGCCCCAACGTTTCGACCCCAAACGCCTCAAATATGTAGCCACTGCCGACTGGGTGGCGTATTTGCGGCGTTTGAGGTCTTCTGCTGCGGATGCGGCATTGCCAGCATTTTTGCTGGTACCTGGAAGATGGGACGGGGCTAGAGTATCTACACACGTAGCGTCCCATACCAGAGGCCGTCCCATCCTCCAAGGCACCAGCGTCATACCGTCGGGCCTCTTGCCGTCGTCCCTTGCCAAACCAACGGGTTCTAAGATGGCCGGAACTTTGACGCTGACAAGGGCCCTTCGGATGACATCATTTATGCTCGCGTGACGAGGTATACGCCCAGAGCTTCTGATGCAGGAGAGGCCATGGTGACCGAGGCTATCCACCATCGTACCACATTGGCATCGATGTGAAGCGTTTGTTGCTGCCCCTATCCGCAAACTAGTCGCCAGTCTAAAGGTACAGTCATCTAGAAGCGTGCCTATACATGGTGAAGGTAGAGTCTGTAGCCACAGACCCGACTCCCACTCCGCAGTGGCAAGGAGACGAGCTCGATCTGCCGGACCAGTTGACGTGTCAACTAGATTGTTCCGTACTAGTCGGCAGAGCGGCTCGTCCCATTGCCTCTGGGAACAAGGATTGGTAGGCGGGTCAGTATTGGGACAGGTCACTGACCATACATTCTTGGCCTCAGTGCAATGAGCAGCCTCCATGGCCCCGAGAGAAGGGGTTAAAATGCTTTCAACTAAGTTCTGGGCGCTATGCACTGAGGACAAGAAGGCAGGCAGCGATACACTGGTAATTTTGCGTATCCCCAGGCCACCGTGCCGTATAGGTAAAGTGGCCTGGGTCCAAGACCTCTCGTCAAACGGTATGTTGAGGACTGATGATAGGGTTTCTTGTATCAGGGAATCTAGTTTTAGGAGTAGGGTCGGGTGCTTCCAGAGATGGCTGCCACGAAGAACATAAGTAAATTTAGGAACAAAAAGACAGTATCGAATGATTGTGTATGCGGTATGCTTGTTAATGTTTAATAGACGGTCGGAAACAGATTTGAAATTTTGAATTTTATCGTTGATGTATTTGTCGAAAGATTGGTCCAAAATAGGGCAGCCAAGGAGGTGAAGCTGGTTTTCACTGATTATTTTTATTCCGAGTGCTATATTTTCGAAACTTTGTATTATCCGGTCCTTATCAGTACATGAGTCGGAAATAAATAATTCGCATTTTGAAAAATGTAAATATAGCCCTATAGACTCTAGATCAGATGTTAGTTTTTGTAGATCGTCTAAGACTGTACCTGCATCACCCCCTAGTGTACCGTCGTCTAGGTACCAGACATTTAATTTGGAATTTAGAGATTTTATGAATGGATGGATGGCGAGGCTAAAGATGGCTGGGCCTAAAGGATCACCCTGCTGACAACCAACAGAGGAGGCCAAAAGGTTTGATTTATATACAAGTTTTGAGGGGGAACTGTAACACTGCCATAAAAAATGGTAGGTTTCGGGAATTTTTTCTTTTATTTGGGTCAGAAGGGGGCCTCGGTCCACAGAGTTGAAGGCGTTCGTCACATCGACTTTCAGCAGCACCTCGCCAGCCTGACGCTCCACAAAGGTACGCACGGCGTGGACAGCGGCTTCGCAGCCACTTTTTGCGCCAAATCCCAATTGGAGAGGCCTGAATTCTTGAAACATGTTTGACTTAGAATGTATTTTAACTAATCAGTTTTAGAATATCAACTATGTTGCTATGCCCTAACAGGGTAACCATGCATGCACTTAAAACATGTTAATACCTTAATGTAACCATGGGGCATGGTTCGCAATGAATATAATGAAATGAGTTTTAATAATGCATTATTTTAAAGCCTTACTCTATTCGCCTTGTCCCACTTGTCATGTGACATCTGGTTAGTATTTACATGCAAGTTAGTTCAAATTACAATATCCATAAAAATGTATGATAAAGCAGTAAAAATACCATCGGCAAAAAAGCTTATAATAAAAATGTAAGACACCTACTTTAGCTCGAAGTCGTTTGCCGAGGACTTTTCTAGGTATTGAGATCTCGTCTTGCAGTTCATGCCTGTAACCAAGAAACGTAACTATATAAGGTCTCTGCAAAATTTTCATAAATAAAAAAAACCGGCCAAGTGCCTGTCGGACCACGCATAGTAGAAGGTTTCGATCGAAAAAATTAATATCGCAAGGTCGTACCTGCCTATATATGTTTTTTGGAGATAACTCAAAAACGCATTTTTATTTATTTTTTTATACCACGACGGTGGCAAACAAGCATACGGCCCGCCTGATGGTAACCAGCTACCGTAACCTATGGACGCCTGCAACTCCAAAGGGTCACATGCGCGTTGCCGACCCTTTACAAAAAGGAGGATTCACTGTGTTGATGGTTAAAGGAACAAGAAGGTCCCTCATCGTCAACACACTGGGTCCTCTTTGAGCTCTTTGGCAACCTTACTCACCAGCAGGAACACAACACTATGAGTAGGGTCTAGTGCTATTTGGCTGTGGTTTTCTGTAAGGTGGAGGTACTTCCCCAGTCGGGGTCTGCTCCAGATGCATTCGCTGAACGTGCCCTACCACACTTAGCGAGATGCCATTCGCAGTGCCCATACCTCTCTTTTTGGCGTAGTTTAAGGACATACCCAGGTCCGGACGTAGTTTAAGGACGTACCCCGGGTCCACCCCGGGTCCGGGTCGGGTCCGGGTCGGGGGCACTATAACCGATAATGTTCAAAATAACTTTCGTGGAAAGAATATTTAAACATTTATCTTATTGATTTTTTTATAATTTTTGGAGTTACGGTTCAAAAGTTACACGGGGGATTGACACAATTTTTTTGAGTTTCGGAATGATTATATCTAAAAATATCCACTTTATCAAAAAATGTTCAAACAAATCTCAATGTTATTTTTAAATACCTATCGATTGATGTGCATCATGTTGATATTTGGTAAAAAAAATGTTTACAATTGTTTTCAATTAGTTACATGTAAAAAAATTTAGGGGGCCTAAAAATATATTTTTCAGCAATTTCACTACAAAACTAAGTAGCGGTATACAAAATACACCTTATGTTACAGTTTGATAAAGATACTTATAGTTTCCGAGTAAAATGGCTGTGACATACAGACGGACGGACGGACAGACGGACATGACGAAACTATAAGGGTTCCGCTTTACACGACTATGGCAAACTGCGAAGACAAAAGGAAGGGTTATGATTGTAGCAGTCTATGTATGTATGTTTGAATTTACCTATGTTCTTCCGTGGCGCCTAAACTATTTGTTGAACAATGAATAAGGTGTCAATCTATTCGTTATTATGGCCCGGGTAACATCGGCTAGGTTCTCAATTCGGCGTGTGTTTTTTATTTATGTTTGTACTCCATAACTCCGTCCTCTCTGAACCGATTTTGAAAACTCTTTTTTGATTGTAAGTATATATATATATACTAGCCTTTTCCCGCGGCTTCGCCCGCGTACTATAAGTACTCAAAAAGGTACGATACCCATGTTGATTTTCAGACTTTGTGACCACATTTGCCCCTTTTGGGGGTTGAATTTTCAAAAACCTGAAACACGTGTTTACTCATTTATCGTTAGGAATACTCCTGTGAAATTTCGAATAAAATATTCTAACAAATCTTGATTCGCCATACAAACTTTGGACCCCCATTTTACCCCCTTAGGGGGTGAATTTTGAAAAATCCTTTCTTAGTGCACCCCTAGACCTTATAAGGAACCTACGTGCCTAATTTGGAATCTCTAGAACCAGCGGTTTGGGCTTTGCGTTGATATGTCAGTCAGTCAGTCAATCAGTCAGTCAGTCAGTCAGTTTCTTCTTTTATATATTTAGATATATATAAATATATATACAGATTGGTCCCGTTTTTGTCAAAATGCAGTTCTGATGATGCGATTCATGAGGAATCGAGGGAATTCCTCAAATCTTAAAGGCATATAGTGATTTTTATTAACAAATCCATCATTTTCATTCAAAAGAGTGACATTTGATGAAGTAGAACTGCTGATGATAATCAGAACGGAACTCTTCAACGACGCTTGGTTCACGTTTGGCGATTTGTCCTCTTCGCTGTGTTTGTTAAGCAAGTTATTTCATTGTTTTGTATGGAGTCTAAGAGTGCACCATCTACAATAATCCTTCACCGGCTTCTCCCAATGTAGTCGGTTTATTTTTCTTAAAAATTATTGTCTAAAATTATTCTAAGGATTAGGTTCATCATTAGCTTGATAAGCTAACTGTTACCATAGACTGTATAGATATGGATTTGACATAACCAATTGTTTCATTGCGATGGCAACGCCATCTGTGCATATTTTTGAGTGTTTGTTCTCGTTAAGGAAACGAAATTTTACATAGACAGTCAGTTTAGTTAGTAAACGGATGATCATCATCCTCCTGGCGTTGGTCCCGGCTTTTTGCCACGGCTTAATTGAGCCTGGAGTTCGCTTGGCAACCTACCATGAATTGACTTAGGCACTAGTTTTTACGAAAGCGACCTGATCTGATCATGACACGGATGATATACTGACTCGAGGCCCTCCGAGTGCAGCACGGAGTGGAACACGTGCTCGCGGAAGGCCTTGCTGGACTCGAAGCGGATGTCGCAGCGCTCGCAGTACGTCTCCGTCTCCGAGTCGTCCGAGTCCAGGCTGTCCTGGAATTAATATTCAAGTATTTATTTTTAGTAATTACCATTTATTTCATGTCAAATAAAATCATTTACATTATCCACAATAGGCATGATGACACATGTTGAATTATGCAATAAAATTTAGTTGATAGGATGCAAAATGATCAATATATCCAACTAAAGTGAAAATTTATAAATTCTATTGAAATGGCTCAAAGATATCAAGCAGCAAGATTTCTAAATTTTACGATTTTTTAAAGTGCGTAATGAATAAAATACAATGATACCATTCGATTTGTAACATTTTACTGTAAAACCATATACATAAACGCAAAATTTCACTATAAAAATAGCAATTTCATATTTTTTCCATACTTTAAACTGGGCGACTATGTGATCGTGACGTCACTTTTGCACGTCATTTTGTTAGGAGCGTTTTGAGAAACAAATGCAAACCTCGGACTTTAAGTCTCATTTCTGACTTTTGGGTTGTTTTAACGCAATTGGCCCCATATAGACATTTGATACTCACAACAAAACGAATCGATTGATACCATACATGAAAAAAATTCACCATGCCTATTATAAAATAAAAACACATAAATCACTAAAAATCTAAATAAAGCCTAAATGTATACACTAATTGTAAATATTAAACACCTCACCGAATTCCCCCACTACAGGCATAGACCCCAGAATGGCGGCGTCCCCTCTGCACCGCCAGACTCAACCTCTGGGCAGAGAAGGAGCCCGCCATGTTTATTTAATTATTATTGATTTGAGTTTTCATTTATTGTACAATATTTTCTACACATTCATAGGAATGCTACTACTACATAGCTAGGTTATTACAGGAACTAGCAAAAATCAGTATTTAATGGCCTCCGCTTTCTTGCGCGGTTGCGCGGAGCGGGTACAAGTCAGGTAAAGTAAAATAGTATGAGGTGGTATGAGTATGAAAATGAAAATGTTTATTTATTAATAACACGGTAAATTATTTAAAGGTAAGTATTGAATACCTGTGACAGGAGACCGCGCTCTTCCGTAACAAAAAGTATAGTAAATAATTAACAAATATAAACTTCGTTGATAATATGTAACCAAATTCAGTTAAGTTTAGTTATTTTATAGTGTTTATAAACTAATATATCCTAGTGTGTGTGTGCGTTGATCTATTAGAATCTCGAGGAGTAGTAAATTACTATTGAGACAAAAGTGCATTCGGCATAAAAGCTGGTATCATAAATAAAAGTTGAGACAATAAAGTTGTTGCGAATAAGCAATAGTAGTGGCAGTTGTAGCAGTAAAACTACGGCTTTTCGTGAACAAGAGATTTCCTTCAGTGTGATTATTACTTAGGACCCAAGGATGGATTTGAGAAATAGAGCCACCAAGATTTTTGATGTAAATTTTTAGGGGGGGAGGCTCTCAACTATATCTTGATATCTACATCAGTTAAGCTACTAAGCCATGTTTGGTATCGTTTTCATATAAATCGGGGATGCCAAATTCATTTCTGGTATAATTTTGACACCTTTCCGAAGCAAAAACGTGTAAAATAAAAAAATAACTTATTTTGAAATTCCCTCTTTTACAAGGAAAAAATCCATAACCTATAAACAACAAGCTCGCTCGGATTGATATAAAGTCGAGTGTAAAATGGGGTTTATGGACGAGTTTTACACTCTACTTTTCACTTTGATTGCGAGGAAATTGTTAATCGTTAATCGTAAAACAATTTCAAGTTATAATAAAAATAAATTACACTGAAAACAAATATGGTTCCCACCAATAAACTTTTTTTTTGTTTTATTGTGTACTTTCGCTGTTCGTATCCTTGCCTTGGTCTTAAATTACTAACGGAAAGAAAAAAAAACGTGAACGTGTCGCGTAACACTCGGTTGGAACGAAGTTATGTTATTTTATTTCTTTTTTAGGGTTCCGTAGTCAACTAGGAACCCTTATAGTTTCGCCATGTCTGCCCGTCCGTCCGTCCGCGGATAATCTCAGTGACCGTTAGCACTAGAAAGCTGAAATTTGGTACTAATATGTATATCAATCACGCCGACAAAGTGGTAAAATAAAAAGTGGAAAAAAATGTTTTATTAGGGTACCTCCCCTATACGTAAAGTGGGGAGTGTTTTTTTTTTCACATCAACCCTAACGTGTGATATATTGTTGGACAGGTATTTAAAAATGAATAGGGGTTTACTAGAATCATTTTTTGATAATGTAAATATTTTCGGAAATAATCGCTCCAGAAGTAAAAAAAATGTGTAACCCCCCTCTAACTTTTGAACCATAAGTTTTATAAATATGAAAAAAATCTCAAAAGTAGAACTTTATAAAAACTTTCTAGGAAAATTATTTTAAACTTGATAGGTTGAATAGTTTTTGAAAAAAAAATTACGAAATAAATTCTGAACTAAGTTTGTAATTTAACCGTATAAGCAGGTGTTTATTGTACCTGTATTTTCTACAAAATCACAATGAAATGACGTGCTTTCAAAATCTCTTAAGTGGGGACATTTACTGTGACGGACGGCAAACTACGGAAGACTACACTGAGCGTGGCCCGACACGCTCTTGGCCGGTTTTTTACTTTTGTGACATTTTTGTATTTATTGCAATTTTTGTAATTTTAGTCATTTTTGACACTGTTGATATTTTGACTTTTTTTGCTTTTTTTTACTATTTGACTTTTCAGTTTGTCACTTCTCACTTTTCACTTCACTTCACGTCACTTTATTATATTCTATTTTATTTTATTTCATTTCATTTCACATGTTTCTCTATCGTATGGCTTTGTGTCGCGTTTTCGTGACGGTCACGTGACTATATTTCGCCTAGCCTCCATCCGTGAACCTTCCGATAAGGAACTTCGTTCCAATAAAAATAAGAGTGTCGTGGAACACTCGGTTGGAACTAAGTTATGTTACCACGATATGTTGTTTTAATTTTATTTTATTTGTTTTATTTTGAATTTTTTGTAGTTTTTCATTTTTTGTAGTTTTTGCAATTTTTGTAATTTTTGCAACTTTTGTAATTTTTGGCATTTTGACTTTTTTTACTATTTTGACCTCTTTTGGCTTTTTTGCTTTTTTTTCTTTTTTGACCTTTCACTTCACTATATTCTATTCTATTTTATTTTATTTCATTTTACATGTTACTCAATCGTATGGCTTTGTGTCGCGTTTTCGTAACGGTCACGTGACTTTTTTTCGCCTTTACATACTTCTCAATCGTATGGCTTTGTGTCGCGTTTTCGTAACGGTCACGTGACTTTTTTTCGCCTTTACATACTTCTCAATCGTATGGCTTTGTGTCGCGTTTTCGTAACGGTCACGTGACTTTTTTTCGCCTTTACATACTTCTCAATCGTATGGCTTTGTGTCGCGTTTTCGTAACGGTCACGTGACTTTTTTTCGCCTAGCCCCCCCCATCCGCGAACCGTCCGATAAGGAACTTCGTTCCAATAAAAAGTTTATTCTATTTTTTCTATCCTATGGCTACATGTCACTGGATATAGATAAACATTTCTTCCTTGGGGTACTAGTAGTGTGACGCAGATGATAAAGAAAATCCGGTGAGTGCTTTGAAGTTAAAGTTGTTCGTGTGGCTGTTGGGCCGATTGCCTTGGTCTTCGTCGAAGATGTTACTTTATGCACGAGAGCATAAAAAGCGACTTTAGGTCGCCTACGCACAGCATAAAGACGAACTTTTAGAGCATGAGAAGAATAGTAGATTGTACAACAAGTGCATAAAACGCACGATTTTACGCGAGGCGTTTATCCATCCGAGCGAGCTTGCGAGCGAGGATTGATATGAAGTCGAGTGTAAAATGGGTTTTATGGACGAGGGTTACACTCTAATTTTCACTTCAATTGCGAGGAAATTATTTATCATTAATCATGGAACTATTTGAAATTGTAACAAAAATATTACAATGAAAATAAGCATGGTTCACGCCAATTAATTTTTTAATGATTTTTTTTTGTAACATGTGAATTTAGACATAGATTCTTGTTGTCTGCCAAGTCATAAAAACTTTTGGGGGTTTTTTATTAACTATTATCAACTCCTATTTTATCTGATTTCATTAATTTAATTATAGAAAACACAGAATTAAAATAATTAGCAAAAATATAATAAAAGAACAAGTTTCAGTATTCTACGAAATTTTACTGCTCAATTAAATTGTGCGATATATTTTGACTCCGTTTGGCTGTTGATCCTCGTTCTTAGTATTAGAAGAAAATTTTACTTTATGCACTAGAGCTTAAAGAGCGATTTCATGTCGTCCACGCACGACTTAAAGTCGAACTTTACGAGCATGAGCAGTAAAATAGTACATTACTGCAGAGGCCGTGAAGTAAGGGATTTAAGGACGAGATTGCGGTAGAAAGTCATATAAGTATTACCGGTATTTAATACTTATATGACTTTCTAAATAAAATTAATATTCAGAGTGTTTCTCATCTCCGCAAATAATTATTTTGGATTTAATTTTTTTTAATTTCAAAATTAATTTAATCAAATTTAATATCATTTTGGCGCCATCAGTTTATCGCCTTTTGACGGACACTTTTGTAACATAGAGATTTAAATCCTTCTTGTACCATCCATATAAATAAGTTTAAATTGCCGCCTTTTTTATTTTAAAACTTGACATTTGAAATAGCTATTCGAGCACCATGTTTAACCGCTTATAAATTTAGTACCATAGATTTTATTTTTTAATTTTAATGTCGCAAGTATACTCACAGAGAGAGTGATCGTTGGCTGTATTTAATATTTCCTTTGTCAGTCTAACCTTAGTGAGTAAATTTAAAAAGTTAGAGCAGCGGACAATAATGTACGTTTTCTCAAACATACTCCGAAATGTATGCGTTAATGTTACGAAATGAAGACATGAAGTTGCTCATTTATGGCTCCTTAGGCCAAGAAGTAATGTATGGAGTTAGTATGAAACGTACATTATTGTCCGCTACTCTAACTTTTTAAATTTGCTCACTAAGGTTAGACTGACAAAGGAAATATTACATACAGCCAACGACCACTCTCTCTGTAATATACTTGCGACATTAAAATTAAAAAAAAATCTATGATACTAAATTTATAAGCGGTTAAACATGGTTCTCGAATAGCTTTTTCAAATGTCAAGTTTAAAAAATAAAAAAGGCGGCAATTTAAACTTATTTACTTGATAAGTGTTTGTGAAAGTAGTTATTTTAATTATAATATTTTCTTACATTGTTTGAGAAAAGCACTATACAATCCTTGGCCGGAACAGGGATTGAAGGACTCGTTTTATCCGGCCTCGTCTACGACTCGGCCGTCTACCGCAATCTCGTCCTTAAATCCCTTACTTCACGGCCTCTGAAGTAATACTATTCATACTGACTTCCTACATTACTTCTTAGCCTAAGGCCAAGAAGTAATGTAAGGAGCCATAAATTAGCAACTTTATGTCTTCACTAGCTTTTGCCCGCGGCTTCGCTCGCGTTAAATTCGGGGTAACACGGTTCCCCTTTGCCCCCCGGAATGCTCCATACAAACTTCCACCCCTCATTTTAGGGAAGTGGGGGTTAGAAAGAGACAAAAAGTAGCCTATGTCACTCTCCATCCCTTCAACTATCTCCACTTAAAAAATCACCTCAATTCGTCGCCCCGTTTTGCCGTGAAAGACGGACAAACAAACAAACACACACACTTTCCCATTTATAATATTAGTATGGCTTTCGTGACATTAACGCATACATTTCGGAGTATGTTTGAGAAAAATAAGTTACATGGTCGTCTCGGTCGTGCTTGAGGCGGCGGTGCTGGCGCAGGCCGGGCGCGCTGACGAAGGACGCGCCGCACGCCGCGCACACGTGCGCGCTGCGGTGCGCCGTGCGCACGTGCGTGTAGTACGTCGACGAGTGCCTGCGCATGCGCCACGCCACAAGCAACCAATGTTACTCAACAACCGGCCGACCCACAGTGTTTTATGGAAGCCAAAAAAGTTACATCCTCAGTTTATTACAAATTACTGTAGTTCAGAGCATTACAAATGCGAGACTGAAACTCCCGCATTTCCAATGTGCGTAGTTTTTGAGGAATAATTTTTTGAAAATCATGTTTTGGACGCTCAGAAATTACTAAAAATAGAAATAATTTAAAAGTTATTGAATGGATTTTTGATTTACCTAGGTATTCGATAAAACATTCAAAGACATACATTTAAGAGCAATCACTACCTTCTTAGATACATTTGTTACAAAGATATTAATTGTTTTATTAATTTTGGTTTTTATTTTTTTCCCTCCATGTCCAGCCGTAGTAGGTCGCGATATTGGTATGACAGCTTCATTATTATGTCTTTTATCTACCCTATTTTTTACAAAACCTAATTCCATGGAACATTCAATTAATCACCTAAACACTTTATATCCGAGTTATCCGGCCACTAGGGTTGACACTTCGGTATTTTTAATTTTATACGCCGTTGTTTCCGGGATATCTATAATTCTTGGTTTTGAGTACATATGGAAGAAAATGTGGTGCCACTGTTTCGAGGACTGGTTTAGTAAGTATCAGTCAAGTGCGAGACGGATTCGCATACGAACTATACGAAGGGTCAAAACAAAACCAAACTTTTTAACAAAAAATAAAACCGCCTTAAAAAAGAAACCCGCACAAAGATTTACAAAAAAAAACACACAAAAAAAGGGTTAAGAAAAAAAACCTGCCCTAAACACTAAAAAGAACAAAATAATTTTTTTCACACAAAATATTTAAGCTACGCTAATTTGAATCTGTACCTATGTTATATATTTACAACATTAACATAATAGGGCTTAACTGCAGAGTGATTTTTCATCAATAATATTTTACACGTCAAATATTATGTACCTACGCTAAATTATTATTTACCTATAAGAGATATTTACAATATTTACATAACAGTTCCGACTGCTTAGACGAAAGTATTACAATTTAACACGTATTTACATTTTGTTTCATGGCCTTAGCTGCCAGAAGTGTGCAGGGCGTTTTTCGCGTCACCATGCGATCAACGAGATAGTTCGCCGGGCTTTGGTTTCAGCCAACGTACCCTGTGTTCTGGAGCCTCCAGGGTTGTGCCGCTCGGATGGCAAGCGGCCTGATGGCCTTACGTTGGTTCCGTGGCAGAAGGGCCGGTGCCTCTTATGGGACGCTACATGCGTCAGTACCTTTGCCCCATCCCATCTGGGCCAAACCATAAGGGCTGCTGGGTCGGCTGCTGAGTATGCAGCTAAGCAAAAGCATGCTAAGTACTCTGCCTTGGAGCCGACGTATGACTTCATACCGGTTGCGGTAGAGACTGCAGGGTCGTGGGGTGCAGAGGCCATGGAGTTTATCAGGGGCTTGGGTCGTCGACTCAGAGAGAGGGGTTGCGATCCTCGCTCCGGATCGTACCTGGTTCAACAAATTGCCTTGGCGATTCAGCGTGGGAATGCTGCTAGTGTCATGGGGACGTTTGAGCCAGCTACGGTCCGGAGTAGTCAGTGTTACTGAGGTTAAGGTTAATGTGTGTTTGAAATTGACAAAGCGTGTGGCAGCTATCATCTTTGATTGTTATGTGACGAAACCTGGGGTTGATCTTTTTTGTGTATACACCTGACGAAGCCTGCGTTGCGGATTATAAAATTGTAGTTAAAATAGTTATGTATGTTATGGTTAGATTCAACTTCGTCTTCTGACAAAATTGTAAAATGTCTAACGTCTGAAATGGTCTGAATGATTTAATAAACTGCATTGACAACGTCTTTTTAGGTATTCTGAATTATAATTTAAAATTTACATTTTTACAATCATTATTTATGTTTGGAGTGATACTCCATTTGATACGTGAACGCCTAATGACTGAATCGGAAGAGCAACGTACTCATCGGCTCGGTAAGATACGCGAACACTTGTCAAACGAAACCGAAGAGCAGCGTACTCATTGGCTTGGCTTGATTCGCGAACGTTTGTCAAACGAAACCGAAGAGAAGCGTACTCATCGGCTTGGTTTGATACACGACCGTTTATCAAACGAAACCGAAGAACAACATATTCATCGGATTGGTTTAATGCGCGAATGTTTGTCAAACGAAACCGAAGAGCAGCGTACTCATCGTATTGGCTTAATACACGAACGCTTATCAAACGAAACCGAAGAGCAACGTACTCATCGGCATGGTGTGATACGCGAACGTTGGTCAAACGAAACCGAAGAGCAACGTACACATCGGCTTGGTTTGATGCGCAAACATTTGTCAAACGAAACGGGAGAGCAGCGTACTCATCGGATTGGCTTGATACACGAACGCTTATCTAACGAAACCGAAGAACAACGTGCTCATCGTGCTGGGGCTTATACCCGTTCAATTAAAAAAAAAATTTTGAAAATCGGTTCACGATTCTCGGAGATATCGAGTAACATACATACAAAAAAAAAAAAAAAAATTCAGTCGAATTGAGAACCTCCTCCTTTTTTGAAGTCGGTTAAAAATTATAAAGCGTGTCATACATCGTACGATGGCACGGATCCTCAGTGTGCAATTCCGACTGGTACTTTATATCGCCATCGGATAAAAACATAACACCATCATCAGAGTTATGTCCAGACGACAGCTATTATGAGGTGCAAGATGGGGAAGAGAGCCTGGACATAATATGACTTGTCATGCTTCTTGTGTTGACTTGTCTTGTCATACGCTCTTGAGCGTAAGAACATATATTTTTTTCCGTTAATCAGGGTGAATTGCAAACATTTTGTACTTAGTTATGAGTTATGACCTTAATTGACCCTTATTTCGTCCAAATTTTACTTGTTAGATATGGTTGTGATTTTATTTAGTTATAATGATTTTATTTTCAATGTTGATTTTTAAATTATTATTTACAAATATATATGTTTTCAATATTTTTTGTTATTGATAATTTTGTAGTAATTCATGTTAATATATATTTGCTAAATTTGCGCTGCATAATAGGCATTTTTAGCCGTTTCTTCCAAAAAATCACATAATTGTAGTATAACCGGTTTTAACCGGTTATTTTTCGACCATAACCGATCGAATACCCGGCTTTGAAAATTTACCGGTGATTGCATTCCCTATATATCCAGGTAAATTCCGATATTGGTAGTGGCAGCCCTGACTGAAAATTTTAATCGACTGTAGATTAAATCTTCCATGGAATTAGATCTTGTCAAAAATAGGGTAGATAGAAGACATAATAATGAAGCTGTCTTAAAAATATCGCGATCTACTACGGTGGAATATGGAAGAAAAAAAAAATAAAAACCAAAATCATTAAAATAATTAATATCATTGTAACAAATGTACCTAGAAAGGTTGTAATTACCTCTAAATGTACTTTTTTGAAAGGTTTATCCAACACTTTGGTCAACAGAAAAGTTTGTTACTTAATTTGCAATACATAATTATTTTTCGTAATATCCGGTTGTCAGAATCAAGATTTTCAAATATTTATTTCTCAAAAACTACACATATTAGAAACGCCGGAGTTTCAGTCTCGCATTCGTAATGCTCTAAACTACAGTAATTTGAAATAAAATGGGGATGTCACTTTTTTGGCTTCCATAAAACACTGTGCGACCTTCACTTGTCCCATCTTAACTAGCCGGTTAAGTTAACTTTGCATCTGGTATGTATGGCGTCGCATACAAATGAGGTATAAACTTGACGCAACCGGCTTGTTCAAAGTAGAATTTTGAAAATATAACTTTAAACAAAAAAGAACCGACTTCACTTAGCCTCCACCTTTCCAAAAGCAAATGCTCGAGCTGCTGTAAAAAATACTCAAATCACTATAGGTGTGCCTATAATAGTTGAAGAGTTCCCTCGATTTCTCCAGGATTCCATCATCAGATCCTGACCTGGTTACAATGGGACCAACTGTGAAGTATACTCTTTCAAACAAAAAAATAATTTTCCAAATCGGTCCAGCCGTATGCGAATAATCGGTGAACATACATAAAAAAAAAAATACATTTATTTCAGACTCAAGTGTCCATAGTTTGTTAGTAACAAGACAATACTTAAATAACTATATTAGTACCTAAACCTAAGTGAAGCGAGGACCAGTGCCTGACTAGGCCACTGTCCCACCTCCCCGCTACTGCGCTCAGGTCAGGAGGCTGTGGCGGCTGTCGCGGACCCTGCGGAGCGCCTGCACAACGTCGCATGACAACCGTCAACGTGCGCGTCCGCGAACATGCCAGACGCGATGCAATACCGCAATAATAAAAAAAACAAAAAAATAGCAAAATCAAAGATCCCGACGAATTGATAACCTTCTCCTTCGAAATCTTGAAGTCGGTTGAAAAAAAATTGTACCTGAATTCTTCCTCGCAATGAATACACTTCCTTGTTATTCCACTGTGATACTCTTCATGCAGTAGGGCCGAGTTTCTGTAAAAAATAATATAGAATAAGTATTTCTTCTCAAATATGCATTCAGAGTAGGAAACCGTTTGTTAGGCACTCAATACACTTAACGGAATTCAGCTACGTTAGACATAATTAGCCGGAAGACGGATATCTGGCTGAATATTGTCTATGGCTCCATACAAAAATTCAGCTACCATAGACGAACTTCTCACTTCCGGCAAATTCAGGCTATCGAACGGAAGTTGAATCATTCTGATAACGTCAAGTCACAATGTAAGAAATTGCGACCTGCTGCGTTCGTGACGCGATAGATGACGCTAGTCAGATGACTGTTACAGAGGATTGGGTCAGTTGATGGTGCCGGTAGCGGTACATCGTCTTCTCCGGCTTATCAATTCTACGACAGCTACTATCAGTCATTACTATATTTAGTGCGGCTCAAAGTAGCCGTAGCTCGAGCTGCCAGCGCGATCACCAGGGAAGGCAAACGATTTGATGTCAACAAGCTGCGGGACCCAGACGTAGGCGACGCCTTTAGGCTGGAGCTGCGTAATCGCTTCTCCGTCTTCGAAACGGACTCTATTACTTCTGTCGACGCGGAGTGGAATCACATCAAAATGGCCTATACAGAGACCAGCTCCGTCGTTCTTGGACACAAAACACACACACGTGAGGACTGGATGTCACAGAGAACCTGGAACCTTATTGAAGAAAGGCGCCAACTCCATCTTCAACTCCTGGTAACCAACGACGTGGCAATGCGCGAAGACCTGAGGCTGCAATACAGACACATACGCAGAAAAATTTACCGCAGTACCCGTCACGACCGGCGAGTATGGGCTAATACTGTTGCGGATTCCGCCCAACGCGCTGCCAACTCCGGCAATCTCAGGGAGATGTACAAGGCAACGAAGACCTTGGCCGGTAATCGGAACCAGAGAAAGAAGAAGCCCTTGAAAGACAAGAGAGGCCAGTTGATTGTGACATCGGAGGGGCAGCTTCAACGCTGGCGGGAGCACTTTGAGGAGATCTTCCGAGTCCCGAACGACCCCGTTACTACAGACACACCTACTGCCAGCTCGCCCGCACAAAGGCTGGATATTGATGTGTCTCCCCCTACAGGAGAGGAAGTAGTGAAGGCTATTCGTTCACTGAAGAATGGGAAAGCCCCAGGAGTCGACCTCATCACAGCGGAAATGCTTAAAGCTGATGTCCCTACCGCTGCGAACGTGCTGACGCCCCTACTACGGAACATCTGGGCAGCCGAAGAGTTACGCGACGACTGGAACAAAGGCCTTCTTATTACCGTTCCAAAAAAGGGAGATCTCAGTGAATGTGGCAATTGAAGAGGCATCACTTTGCTCTCGATTCCTTCTAAGGTGCTCTGCAAGATCATCCTGGACAGGTTGTCGAGGGCCGTCGAACCTCTTCTTCGCAAAGAGCAGGCTGGCTTCCGACCCAACCGATCGTGTACCGACCAGATCAACACTTTGCGCATAATACTCGAACAGGCATCAGAATGGCAGAGGGAAATGTACTTGACCTTTGTGGATTTCGAAAAAGCCTTCGACACGCTGCGATGGAGCTGTATCTGGGACCGGCTGCGTGAAATTGGAGTCCCCGAGAAGATCACGAACTTGATTAAGGCCATCTACAGGAAGTATTCTTGTAGGGAGACTCACGACGGCCTCGTCTCGGAGGACATACCGGTACATGCGGGTGTTCGTCAGGGGTGTCTCCTTTCACCTCTCCTCTTCCTTGTCGTCCTCGATGGCATCATGAACAACACCACCAACAGCAAGCGCCGCGGCATAGAGTGGGGACTGTCCAACGTCTTGGAATATTTGGACTATGCTGATGACCTATGCCTTTTGAGCCACACTTGCATCGACATGCAAGCCAAACTGGACGACCTACGGCGAGAAGCTTCGGAGGCGGGACTAAAGATTAACACCCGGAAGACCCAGGAAATGAGGTGCGGAGTGACGAGCTCGTTGCCGTTGCTCATCGGCACGGAGGGGGTGGAGAGGGTCCACAAGTTAAGTGTCGGAAGCAGGAGGGACCGAAGAGGACATCGCTTCGAGAATCGCCAAGGGGAAAGCAACCTTCGCACAGCTCCGTCCGGTATGGCAATCGCGGAAACTGACTAGGAAAGGTAAGCTCAAGATATTCCGGTCCAATGTGAGAACCGTATTGCTGTACGGATGTGAGACGTGGAAGGTCACTAACGACATCTCGCGTCGGCTCCAAGTCTTCATCAACCGCTGTCTTCGCCGTATCCTCGGTGTATAATGGCCCAAGAGAATCTCCAACGTAGATATGTGGGAACGCTGCGGTGAGACTCCGATCGACCAGCAGATCAAACGCCGCAAGTGGAACTGGATCGGCCACACGCTCCGAAGGGACCCCGATCACATCCCGAGGCAAGCCCTAGACTGGAATCCCCAAGGAAAGCGGAAACGTGGCCGCCCTAAGCAATCCTGACGGCGGACGATCATCGCAGAGGCGGCGACCATTGGCAAGACGTGGAGCGAAATGAAGCGCGAAGCAAAAGACCGAACGGGATGGCGGAGCACTGTGGATGCATGCCCTCTGCCCCATCTAGGGGACATAGGATCATAAGTCAAGTCATATTTAGTACGGACTCGGCACAGCCGGCACAAAGCGCTGGTAGCCTATCGGTAAGACGTCCGACTTTCAATCCGGAGGTCTCGGGTTCAAACCACGGTTCGTACTGAATTTTTGCCAACTTATGTACGAAACATCGTTTGATATTTACCAGTCGATTTTCGGTGAAGGAAAACATCGTGAGGCAACCGGACCTAATCGAACGAGCGGAGCGTAAGGGCGCAGGTGCGACTCCCACTTGAAGCGCATGCGGCACAGCCGGCACGGGCACGAGCCCAGTGACTCGGTACTGCAGTCTGTGTACACTCACTCCAGCTTGCAGACGAACGGGCAGCGCCGGCAGCGGTACTCGGTGAAGTGCTGACGCAGGTGCGACTCCCACTGGAAGCGCATGCGGCACAGCCGGCACGGGCACGAGCCCAGTGACTCGGTACTGCAGTCTGTGTACACTCACTCCAGCTTGCAGACGAACGGGCAGCGCCGGCAGCGGTACTCGGTGAAGTGCTGACGCAGGTGCGACTCCCACTGGAAGCGCATGCGGCACAGCCGGCACGGGCACGAGCCCAGTGACTCGGTACTGCAGTCTGTGTACACTCACTCCAGCTTGCAGACGAACGGGCAGCGCCGGCAGCGGTACTCGGTGAAGTGCTGACGCAGGTGCGACTCCCACTGGAAGCGCATGCGGCACAGCCGGCACGGGCACGAGCCCAGTGACTCGGTACTGCAGTCTGTGTACACTCACTCCAGCTTGCAGACGAACGGGCAGCGCCGGCAGCGGTACTCGGTGAAGTGCTGACGCAGGTGCGACTCCCACTGGAAGCGCATGCGGCACAGCCGGCACGGGCACGAGCCCAGTGACTCGGTACTGCAGTCTGTGTACACTCACTCCAGCTTGCAGACGAACGGGCAGCGCCGGCAGCGGTACTCGGTGAAGTGCTGACGCAGGTGCGACTCCCACTGGAAGCGCATGCGGCACAGCCGGCACGGGCACGAGCCCAGTGACTCGGTACTGCAGTCTGTGTACACTCACTCCAGCTTGCAGACGAACGGGCAGCGCCGGCAGCGGTACTCGGTGAAGTGCTGACGCAGGTGCGACTCCCACTGGAAGCGCATGCGGCACAGCCGGCACGGGCACGAGCCCAGTGACTCGGTACTGCAGTCTGTGTACACTCACTCCAGCTTGCAGACGAACGGGCAGCGCCGGCAGCGGTACTCGGTGAAGTGCTGACGCAGGTGCGACTCCCACTGGAAGCGCATGCGGCACAGCCGGCACGGGCACGAGCCCAGTGACTCGGTACTGCAGTCTGTGTACACTCACTCCAGCTTGCAGACGAACGGGCAGCGCCGGCAGCGGTACTCGGTGAAGTGCTGACGCAGGTGCGACTCCCACTGGAAGCGCATGCGGCACAGCCGGCACGGGCACGAGCCCAGTGACTCGGTACTGCAGTCTGTGTACACTCACTCCAGCTTGCAGACGAACGGGCAGCGCCGGCAGCGGTACTCGGTGAAGTGCTGACGCAGGTGCGACTCCCACTGGAAGCGCATGCGGCACAGCCGGCACGGGCACGAGCCCAGTGACTCGGTACTGCAGTCTGTGTACACTCACTCCAGCTTGCAGACGAACGGGCAGCGCCGGCAGCGGTACTCGGTGAAGTGCTGACGCAGGTGCGACTCCCACTGGAAGCGCATGCGGCACAGCCGGCACGGGCACGAGCCCAGTGACTCGGTACTGCAGTCTGTGTACACTCACTCCAGCTTGCAGACGAACGGGCAGCGCTGGCAGCGGTTCTCGGTGAAGTGCTGACGCAGGTGCGACTCCCACTGGAAGCGCATGCGGCACAGCCGGCACGGGCACGAGCCCAGTGACTCGGTACTGCAGTCTGTGTACACTCACTCCAGCTTGCAGACGAACGGGCAGCGCCGGCAGCGGTACTCGGTGAAGTGCTGACGCAGGTGCGACTCCCACTGGAAGCGCATGCGGCACAGCCGGCACGGGCACGAGCCCAGTGACTCGGTACTGCAGTCTGTGTACACTCACTCCAGCTTGCAGACGAACGGGCAGCGCCGGCAGCGGTACTCGGTGAAGTGCTGACGCAGGTGCGACTCCCACTGGAAGCGCATGCGGCACAGCCGGCACGGGCACGAGCCCAGTGACTCGGTACTGCAGTCTGTGTACACTCACTCCAGCTTGCAGACGAACGGGCAGCGCCGGCAGCGGTACTCGGTGAAGTGCTGACGCAGGTGCGACTCCCACTGGAAGCGCATGCGGCACAGCCGGCACGGGCACGAGCCCAGTGACTCGGTACTGCAGTCTGTGTACACTCACTCCAGCTTGCAGACGAACGGGCAGCGCCGGCAGCGGTACTCGGTGAAGTGCTGACGCAGGTGCGACTCCCACTGGAAGCGCATGCGGCACAGCCGGCACGGGCACGAGCCCAGTGACTCGGTACTGCAGTCTGTGTACACTCACTCCAGCTTGCAGACGAACGGGCAGCGCCGGCAGCGGTACTCGGTGAAGTGCTGACGCAGGTGCGACTCCCACTGGAAGCGCATGCGGCACAGCCGGCACGGGCACGAGCCCAGTGACTCGGTACTGCAGTCTGTGTACACTCACTCCAGCTTGCAGACGAACGGGCAGCGCCGGCAGCGGTACTCGGTGAAGTGCTGACGCAGGTGCGCGCGCAGGTGCGACTCCCACTTGAAGCGCATGCGGCACAGCCGGCACGAGAATAAGCCCAAAGACTGAAACATGATAGGTTTTTCCAAACAAAATCGTTCAGTTAGGGCAGCTACCAGATCCCATAAAGTTACGCGAAAATGGTCTTAGGAGACCATCCCTAACTTTTTAATTAATGACGATTTTAGAAAAAAATTACTATACATTTTTTTTTTACATACATTTGATTGTAATAGTCAGCAAATCTTTTTTTTATGCCAATCTTGGTGAGTCTGTAAGACTTTTGATATCTGTCAGAAGCATGAGTGTGGTGTGCATTGGCAAAAAAGAAAAATATTGATAATCTGTAATTTTTTTCTAATGTCTGTAAGTGCCATTAATCTATATATATATAAATGCCTTTGTCCTGGCTGACTGACTGATCCACGCAGAGCCGAAACTACTGAAGCTAGAAAGTTGAAAATTTCAGGTCTGGTTACATTTGTAATGTGTACAAGTAATAAGAAGCGATTTTGAAAAATTCATCCCCTAAGGGGGTAAAAAGGGGGTTGAAAGTTTGTATGGAAGGGGTTTAGAATTTAAAGGTAGAGATTTAAAACTTTGTACGGTTACTGATAATAAAAAAAAAAAAAGCGATTTCAGCGTTTTGTGAAATTCAACCTTTAACGGGGTAAAAAAGGGGTTGAAAGTTTGTATGAAGATTACTATTTTTTTTGTGATAGACTTGAAATTTCGCCTGCAGGCTACTAACTTAATAACAAAAAAATTGATTTCAGCGTTTTTCAAAATTCCACCCCAGAGGAGTTGAAACGGGGTTGAAAAGTTTGTATTAAAGCGAGGCCGTAACAACTGAAGCAAGAAAGTTGTAATTTGCAGGTCGGGTTACATTTATAATTGGGGGTAAAAACGGGGTTAAAAGTTTGTATGTATAGGATTTTAAATTTGAAGTTAGAGACTTGAAACTTCGTACGTTCACTGATATTTAAAAAATAATTAAAGTGATTTCAGCGTTTTGGACAATTCCACCCCTGAGGGGGTTAAATAGGGGTGCAAAGTTTGTATGACGGAAACTTCTTTCTTTGAGATAGAGACTTTAAACTTTGTAGAAATATTACTTATTAGAATACAAAAAAAGTACTTTCAGCGTTTTGGATAATTTCATCCCTGAGGGGGTTACAAAGAGGTGCAAAGTTTGTATTGGGGAAATATTATTTTTTTGAGCTAGAAACTTTTAACTTTGTAGGAAGATTACTTATTATAATTTTAAACAAAAAAGAACCGACTTCACTAAGCATCCACCTTTCCAACACCAAATGCTCGATCTGCTGTAAAAAATACTCAAATCACCATAGGTGTGCTTATAATAGTTGAAGAGTTCCCTCGATTTCTCCAGGATCCCATCATCAGGTCCTGACATGGTTACAATGGGACCAACTGTGAAGTATACGCTTTCAAACAAAAAAAGAATTTTCCAAATCGGTCCAGCCGTCTTTGAATAATCGGTGAACATACATAAAAAAAAAAAAAAAAAATAGCAAAAACAAAGATCCCGACGAATTGATAACCTCCTCCTTCGAAATCTTGAAGTCGGTTGAAAATACAATAAAAGTACTTTCAGCGTTTAGGCAAATTCTACTCCTGAGAGGTTAAATAGGGGTGCTAACTTTGTATGGCGGAAATTTCTTTTTTTAAACTAGAGACTTTAAACTCTGTGG
Organism: Pammene aurita; assembly: GCA_947086415.1. Classification (NCBI taxonomy): domain Eukaryota; kingdom Metazoa; phylum Arthropoda; class Insecta; order Lepidoptera; family Tortricidae; genus Pammene; species Pammene aurita. The sequence continues at coordinate 490,402 of OX352310.1, forward strand.
GAATAAATAAATAAATAAATAAATATTATAGGACAATCTTACACAAATCGACCTAGGCCCACAGTAAGCTCATTAAGACTTGTGTTATGGGTACTAGACGACGATATATATAAAAGATAAATACTTAAATACATAGAAAACATCCATAACTCAGGAACAAATATCTGTGATAAACACACAAACAAATGCCCTGACCAGGATTCGAACCCGGGACCTCCTGCTTCGTAGGCAGGGTCACTACCGACTGGGCTAGGAGGCCGTTAAATACACTAAACTACAATAAAACTACTTTCAGCGTTTTGGATAATTTCATCCCTGAGGGGGTTACAAAGAGGTGCAAAGTTTGTATTGGGGAAATATTTTTTTTTGAGCTAGAAACTTTTAACTTTGTAGGAATATTACTTATTAATACACAATAAAACTACTTTCAGTGTTCTGGAAAATTCCACCCCTGAGGGGGTTAAATAGGGGTGCTAAGTTTGCATGAGGGAATTTACTTTTTTGAGCTGGAGACTTTTAAATTTGTGGGAAGATAACTTATTAAACTACAATAAAAGTACTTTCAGCGTTATGGAAAATTCTACCCCTGAGGGGGTTAAATAGGGGTGCGAAGGTGCTATTATACGCGGACGAAGTCGCGGGGCGGAAAGCTAGTTATAATATTAAATTAGAGCCATCAATTGTCTCAGGAGATTGTTCTGGTAGCTACCCTCACTGACAAATTTGGAAACCTCACACGCGTATTGTAGGTACTCATACAATACAGTTATTGAACAACAATTAAAATAAGTCACTTCATGCAGAAAGACTCTTTAAATATGGCCATGCATTAGATATTAAAGATCTTAGCCAAAGTATGGACAATATAATTTAAATTTGCAATGTAAAAAAAAACATGTAAATAATTCTTACAGGTAATCCTTTTAGAACTATGGTTAAGTCTGAGTCGTAAAATTGTGTGATGTGCGGAATCCTTAGTGCGTGAATCTGACTCGTGTTTGGCCAGTTTTAAACTTGATTGCAGGGCTTGTAACTGATATTTTGCTCCATACTAAAACACCGGTTTTTTTTTCGTTCATTCGTTTACTATTTCATATTTAATCGAGAAATCTTACAATATAAAGTCATAACCTAAAAACAATACGAGTTCTACGTAAAAACCATAAAATATGTAAACATATTGGGTTATTTCGGGGCTTGTTGCGAAAACCGGTTACAAGCCCTGCTTGATTGACACTGAGAAATCTTACCTCACTATGTCGTAACTGCAAATGTCGACTAAGCATATCCTTCTTAGAAAACCCCTTAAAACAGTCCTTACACTTATAACTAGCTTTCAAATACTTGGCATTCTCCGCCCGCCCTCTAAACTCCTTCACCGCCTCCTCCTCTGTCAGACTACATTTCTTCCAATTACTGGCATCTAGGAACCTTGTGCGTCTGCTGTTCTTATTTTTCCAAGAATTTAGTTCAAAGTCTTTGCTCTTTCTTCGCTCGTCTATATTCTTATTTTCTAATTTAATGACTTCTTTCTTAATATCTATGAATACTGATGTAGGAGTATTTGGGCGTAGATCACTCGTAGGACTAGCGGCACTGTTAGGACTGCCATTCTCTCTATCTCTTAGGTTTTCTGGCTCGAGCTCAGGTTCCGTGACAGTGTAGGATTGCACCTGGTCTGTTACACTCATTATATCTAATGATGATTGTAAGTTTCTGGCGTTTCGGTCGATTTTGTAGATAGATTCATAGGTTATCTGTAAAGTGAAAAGTTGTATGGACATATAGAGATAAATGCAACCATTTCATTCATGATAAATACACATTGGTTAAAAGCCACCTAACAGAAAACCACAGCGAAATAGCACTAGGCCCCACTCATACTGTTGTGTTCCTGCTGGTGAGTAAGGCTGCCAAAGAGCACAAAGAGGATACAGTGTTTTGACGATGAGGGACCCTCTTGTTCCTTTAGCCGTCAACACAGTGGATCCTCCTTTTTGTAAACGGTCGGTAACGCGCATGTAATACTTCTGGAGTTGCAGGCGTCCACAGGCTACGGTAGCTGCTTACCATCAGGCGGGCCGTATGCTTGTTACCCTCCGGCGTGGTATAAAAAAAAGTTTAGTTTAACTAACATATTGGTGGAAGTATATTCAAATTTAAAAATTGATACAGACGATTTTAAGGTATTTAAGAATCTGTCACTGCAAACCATGCACAATAAGATCCATTGCATTTTAAATTAGGTTTAAGATCATTTATTCTCTAAGAATTATACAATGTTAAAGTAAGTACATTTTTAAGGCTTACAAATAGAATTCTACAATCTCTGAAATGGACCATGGGCCCAATACTCATCATCCTCCTAGTTTTTAGGGTTCCGTACCTCGAAAGGAAAAAACGAAACCCTTATAGAATCACTTTGTTGTCCGTCTGTCTGTCTGTCTGTCTGTCAAGACCATTTTTCTCAGGAACGCGTGGAGGTATCAAGCTGAAATTTATATCAAATACTCAAGTCTATTGTCCCTTGGAGCTGTGAAAAAATCAAACTTAAAAGCCAACGCAATCAAAAGATACAGTAGTTTATGCTGCAAATTTTAGAGTTTTTCGGCAGTCGCAAAACCTACAGGGTACTTCCTGTAAACTCAGAAACTTGAAACTTGGCACGAAGAAACTTCATATAGCACAGACAAAGGAAAAATTACGAAAAGTAGACATTTCTAATAAAATTATACAAAAAATTTTTTTTTTAATTTTAAACATACTACCTTTTTCCTCGTAAACGCGTAGAGGTATTAAATTGAAATTCATATCAAATACTCGTCTATAATACCGTTAAGTTGTAAAGGTTTGTACGGAACCCTCGGTGCGCGAGTGCGACTCGCACTTGGCCGGTTTTTTTAACCTGGCTCCAGGCCTGGGGTTTTGTTGGCAACCTAACCCCAGGAATTAGCATAGGCAATAGTTTTTAGAAACGACTGCCATCTGACCTCTCAACCCAGAGGGAAAACTACTTATTTATTTATCGTATGGCGACATGTCACTGGATATAGATGGGCATTTCTTCCCTGGGGTAGTAGTAGTGGGAAAGCAGATGATGAAGAAAATCCAGTGAGTGCTGCGAGGTCCAGATGGGACAGTGCAGCTGCCAAGTTTGTTACTCTTTAGCACCACCCAGGGATCACGTGTAGGGTTGTCTAAGGTGTTTCCTACGGACGCAGAGTAACATTGATCCCCAGGGAAAACTACGCCTATTGGGATTAGATCTGGATTCCTCACAATGTTTTTTTTCACTGATAAGCAACTGGTAATAGGCATGTTTTTTTTATTGTCTACGGTATCAATCGATTTGTTTTGTTGTGAGGATCAAATATCTCTACAACACAAAAGTCAAAAGTGAGACCTAAAATCTGAGATTCGCACTTCTTTCTCAAAACGCTCTTATGCTGAAATCACACTTCGCCTATGCGGACGAATATTCGTGTTGCGTCTCTTTCTTATTGTATAGAATAAGAAAGAGACGCAGCACGAATATTTGTCTGCATAGGCGAAGTGTGGTTTCACCATTAACAAAATGATATATAATCGCGACATCAGTAGTCACCCCCAATAAAGTAGGGGAAATTAATGAGATTGCGATTTAGACTGTGAAATATTGCGTTTATGTATATGATTCCTTTCTCTCCATTAATGTATTATACGGATTTGACGGCCTCCTAGCCTAGTTGGTAGTGACCCTGCCTATGAAGCAGGAGGTCCCAGGTTCGAATCCTGGTCAGGGCATTTATTTGTGTGTTTATCACAGATATTTGTTCCTGAGTTATGGATGTTTTCTATGTATTTAAGTATTTATCTATATCTATTTATTATATATATCGTCGTCTAGTACCCACAACACAAGCCTTATTGAGCTTACTGTGGGACTAGGTTGATTTGTGTAAAATTGTCCCATAATATATATTTATATTTTATATTTAGATTCCGACACAACTTATTTTACAGTAAAATGTGAGAAATAAAATGGTATAAGTGTATTTTTTACTTTTAAAAAATCGTGAATTTGGAAATTTTGAAGCCTGATATCTTTGAACCATTTCAATAGATTATTTTCACTGTAATGGGATAAATTGATAATTTTGCATCCATTAAACTAAATTTTATTACAAAATTCAACATGTGCCATCATCCCTATTATCAAATGTGTTGGCACAACATAAGTACTCGCACAAAGACCGGTTGACGCCACATGATGTCACACATACATTGCTGCTCCCCACGCCGCATACCTACATTTTAGACTGCATTGCACAGCTGAAACAGCAACACTTATTTGTATCGATTTACCTAAACGTTTACCTATTTTACGCATGTACTAGTTTTATATTAATTAAAAGAAGATTTGTAATATCCTGGAGTATCTTCATTGACAACCACGTCGGTTCCTGGTCTGGAGAGCTTAATTTGAGGACTACACCCTACGACTTCAAGATTTCGAAGGAGGAGGTTATCAATTCGTCGGGATCTTTGTTTTTGCTATTTTTTTTTATTTTTTTTTTATGTATGTTCACCGATTATTCGAAGACGGCTGGACCGATTTGGAAAATTCTTTTTTTGTTTGAAAGAGTATACTTCACAGTTGGTCCCATTGTAACCATGTCAGGATCTGATGATGGGATCCTGGAGAAATCGAGGGAACTCTTCAACTATTATAGGCACACCTATGGTGATTTGAGTATTTTTTTTTACAGCAGATCGAGCATTTGGTGTTGGAAAGGTGGATGCTTAGTGAAGTCGGTTCTTTTTTGTTTAAAATTATTTCATACAATAACATGGGCACAAGACTATGTAACTTTAATTTAATTCATACCTTTCCTATTAAGAAATATTAAATGATTACATTTTTTATTGAAACTTACCGGACCTCTCCATAAAACTTCTCTAAGAGTTTTTAGTCCACAATAACACTTCTCTTTGAACTTGTGGAACTTGTGCAGCATAGTTGCACACTCATAGCAGAAATAATGAGGCAGTGCGTCATTGTCGTTTACCTGTTGGAGTAAATCATACAATATGCATATGCAATAACAATGTTTTTATCAATCTTTGACAAATATAACTTGTTTTGCATTTGTAACTTTAAATACCTAGGTACCACGAGTAGTAAATACTAATTGCATTGAAACAGCTCTTTTTGTAAGTTTACATTTTAAGTACGAGGTAATCGAACAATACATTTGCCTTTTCTTAACCTAAATTATTGTACATGACATGATACAACAAAAAATAAATACAATACAGAATACCTAATTGGAATTTCTACACAAAACTGGTAGCAAACGTAATTTTGTAATAAGTTCTGTTAGTACTAATTGAACAATACTTACTTTTAATGCCATAACTTCCTCATAATAAGACTTGAGCTGAAATCGATCATAGTTGAATACTTTACACTCTGTTCGTAGACAACACCTGCATATTTTAAGATCCGACATATTGAAACGGGCAGTTTGTGCATAATATCTATTATTCAAATGATAAATATTATTTATAAAATTATTATTTACAACAAAAACATGAAAATCATTACAATTTGTATGCAAACAAACAAGCCTAAGCTAAGGTAAGGCAGTGTTGTTCTTGTTGAATTTTGGGGTTGCCGTATTCCGAGGCGTAATTTGCCGTAGCCCTATACAAATTCTTAAAATAATTGCCGCCGAATTGCCGTATCCAGAAAATTGGCGAAAACGTGTCTAAAAAAATGTATGGAGATACGGCAATGGGACCGCTGCCGTGTGCCGTATTTTTGACTGTAATGCCCCTGAATTGCCGTATATTACGGCAATTACCGTATCCGGAACAGCACTGAGCAGTGTTGCCAGAGCACTACCAGCTAAAAGTACGGTCGTGTGTCAAAATAGGTACGGTTTTTAATTAGTTTTACAAAATCGCCACATATAAAATCAGGGTGGTTTTTATTGATGTACGGGTTATAATTTAGCTATTTGTCTCTCATTCTAACAAGCATATGCGTTAGAATTAGCTTTACATTGAAATTGTAAAGGTAACTTCTGAGAACCACGATCACCGGGCCTACCGCGAAAGTCGTATATCGAAATTTTTGTTTTCTCCGTCTATCGCACTTGCTTATACGAGCAAAAGAGATGCAAATAGCGAGGTTTTGAAGTTGGCAGTAGGCCTCAGGTAACGATATTAGTCGAGTGCTGATGCCTAGAATAGATACTCTCATGAGAAACTCGGACCAATGTGAATGACTACACATTTTGGTGACGATTTCTGCTACTTTCATCCTATATTTCTGTGACACAGTCTAGTGGCAGTTGATTTGACACGTGACGTTATAGTGGTATAAAATAATTATGATTGAATACAGTGACCATATTTAGGTAGATAGACCATGATGACAGTATTAACTACATAACACGCTCGATATTCACTACGATGCACATTCTAGATCGTTAATTTTAGGATTTACGGTTCATGAACTAGGATCAATACTTCTGATTGGCGCTGCAAAGTATAATTTTAGTTATGCTTTTGCCGGGTACGCTATAAAGTACGATTTTTAGTACGGTTTTCGCCGGGTAGGCCAAATAGTACGGTTTTAGTACGGTTTTCCGCAGGGTACGTTAAAGGTACGCAGAGGTCCAAAATCGTACGTAAAATCGTACCAAAAGGTACGGTCTGGCAACACTGGCACTGAGGTAAGGTGAAGCGTTTTTGTGATTTTAAAGATGAGGCGTAAATGTAACCTACAAAACCGTTTGACGTTTAACATATGGTGTGGCCACACGCACGGACGAGTACCATATTTTGTATTTTGGAGAAACCATGGAGAAACCCTGGATTACGGAATATTACCTCGACATATGTATCTCGACAAACTTGGGTCAATGCGAATGGAGGCGAGTGACGGATAATGTGGCACGAGCAATCTTTGAAGTAGTCTGAGCGCACAAGGAGAAGGCCGGTGAAAACTTTTTGTAGAGGGTGCTGTTCCAGATTCCCTACAATTTATTTATCGTATGGCTACATGTCACTGGATATGATAGGCATTTCTTCTCTGGGGTAGAAGTAGTGGGAAAGTCAATGATGTCGAAGAAAATCCAGTGAGATGCTGCGAGGTCCAGATGGGACAGTGCAGCTGCCAAGTTTGTTACTCTTTTAGCACCACCCAGGGATCACGTGTAGGGTTATTTAAGGTGTTTCCTACTACGCAGAGTAACATTGATCCCCTTTTCTTCCTTCCTTTTCTTACATGTATCATAACTAATACACGTATTATACTTAGCACAATACTAAGAACTGTTAGAAAATATGCCTGGCCAAATTTTAGGTATGTACCTATATCATGAAATGTCGCTATCATATGATGTGCCCGCAGAGAGTTCTAAACCAGGAGAGGCCTTAGGTATCATTTCCCCTCTGTCAAAAGTATTGTCAGGAAAATCTAGTACATCTATAAAAACTATTTCAATAATCGATGTCACGCATTTCTACCATCGTTGTCAGTTGATGACAAGCTCAGTGAAAATGCCATTATGTGCTGTTTTTAGATGTAAAAGATGTTCAACTACGTCTAGTTTACAAAAAGATGGTATAACATTTCACCAGTAAGTGTAATTTTGCTTTAATTATCATTATGTTTATAATAAACGTTTTAATCAACATTGGAAATCAAGAATCGTTTACAGAATAGATTTAAACACAATCGATTTTTATTCCGAAACCATTTTGACCTAGACATAATAGCCATAGAGCTGTCATGCCAATAATAATACCGAGATTGAACGGGATGGTCTTATTAAACTTTCAATGGGTATGACAGAGAAGGTTGTTGCGCAAACGCGTGTTTCAACTCTGGAGATACTTGGTTTGACCATTTTGACGTTTGACACTTACCATATTTCAGGACGCAAGGACGACTCCCTTCTGTAATTTGTTTGAAATTGCAAGCAAATATGATACTTGGCTCCATTGACTTTATGATGAGTTCATACGATTATGGACCATGTATTAATATCTGTAAAGTCGATTACCTACCTATTGGTCTAGTGTTTTGAAGTTTGCATAGACATAATATTCCCGTCATATCTAGTGCTGTGCTGTCTTAATATCGATATATTGCTATATTTAATTTAATCAATACATCAATCCAAAATATATCAAGTAATGATTAAGGTCTAGTTCTAGTAGGATATGAAGGAGGTATCCAGAATTTTAAATGTCCCTTTCTTGTCATTAGCGCTTCGCCCATTTGGCGGAGAATATTTACCTAGCAACTGTTTAAAGTAGTATGTGACGTTCCGTGGTTAAAGGTACCTTATGGCGGTTGGCGCTTGCACTATTGCTAACGACGCCCCATACTAATGCGATGCTTCGCAACGTAAGCGCCAATCGCTATAAGATACTTTTACCCGCCGAGCGTCACATATGTTCATAAGACATTATGAAAAACAAAATTAATATTGACGATAAATTTAACAAAGAGTCCGGTAACGGATTTGAAAACGGAAATCGCTTATAATAAAATAACGCACATGAATTGCATTTGATAAGATAGTTTTAAAGTCTTGTTATTGCAAAAATATAATATTGGTACATATTAATTACTATTTGATACCCGTAAACTCAATTGTTGCAGAGGTTGTTTAGTGAGGACGTTGATTAGTGCAAACTTTTCGCTTTATTTTTTAATATTATTTGTTACGTCCTCTTATATGTTTTATAATATCTGATTAAGGCATAAAGTCAAACTTTAAATTTTTACTTTACATTTCTACATTTTTATTAAATTAAATATTTTAATGCATACCCAAAAATACCACCTAAACTTGAGCAATTTTTCTTATAATTACTGTAGGTAAACGTACTCATGTTTAAAAAATATGTATGAAAATGAAAAAAAAAACTATTACATTTATTCCTTAAACGCCTAATTTTCAAACTTATTCATATATGTTACGTACCAGTTTAGCATCATTTTAATCTTTAAAATTCTTTGTTTTGTCGCCTCTCCAAGCAAAATACGCGAAACAGCTATTACATTGAGGTGAAATATTTATAAATAAAACATAATATAAATAAAAGACCGGCCAAGTGCGAGTTGGACTCGTGCACCGAGGGTTCCGTACAAACCTGTAGGTATATAGGGGTAGTGACTTTAACATTGTTAAAAATATTTTTATTATATGATGTGAGTAAAAATTTACGGTTTTTGCAACTTTTCCTGTATCTGTGTAGTCGTTGCTTCGTACCAAATTTCAAGATTCTGAGTTCACGGGAAGTACCCTGTAGGTTTTGATTCCCTTGCAAGTTTCGAAAATTTGCGGCATAAACAACTGTATCTTTTGTTTGCGTTGGCTTAGATGTTTGATTTTTTTACAGCTCCAAGGCACAGTAGATTTGAGTATTGATATAAATTTCAGCTTGATACCTCCACGTGTTCCTGAGAAAAAGGGTCTTGACAGATGGACGGAAGGACGGACGGACGGACGGACGGATGGACGGAGGGACGGACGCAGGGACGGACGGATGGACGGACGGAGAACAAAGTGATCCTATAAGGGTTCCGTTTTTTTCTTTCGAAGTACGGAACCCTAAAAAGTGTTACACTTATTCAGTTTAAAAAGAAACGATCATTCAAAATATGTACGAGTATCTGCCAATTTGTGTAAAAATATTAAAGTACTTTTAATACTAGTTCTCAGTGTTTTTGTTTCCTAATAGGTTTGCACATCCCTAGGGCAGAATCCCTTAGAGGCCCCGCAACACGTTTTCGCCGAGTTGTAGCTGTATAAAGCCGGAATAATACGTAGCGTTTCCGCGCGTGGTTTCGCGTCCGGTCCGCTATCTATCTATCTTATTTGGCTCGGGGGCCCATATGGATACACTTCGACCCAAAGGGATCTTTTGTGTAATTGCCCCCTAGTACACTTACTCAAGAGCTTTTTCAACCATCTCCATATGTTGGGCGATGGAGCTCAAGGGCAGTGCTTTGAGGTCCTCTGGATCTGGATAGCCGATTCCAAAGTCCCTCATTCTTAGTCTGGCAAGAGCATGACATTCACACATTAAGTGTTTTATTGTCTCTTCCTCTTCGCCACACATTCTACAATCAGTATTGTCTGACAGTCCCATTTTAGCCAGTACTCCTTTCACGGCGTAGTGGCCTGTAAAAACTCCTGTTATGATTTGGAGCCTTTTTCTACTAAGTTTCCAAAGCTTTTTGCTCCAGCTCGAGTCAACTCTGTGCATGAAGAGCTTTGAATGCCTTAGACCTGTCAAACTACCCCACTCTTGTTGGTGTTTATATTTGGTGTGGTCCTTTATGGCCGTTGTTATGGTTCCCTTTGAGAGTCCCACAAATGGTTCCGGGCCTAAGAAGTTATTCATAGAGCCCCTTCTAGCAAGCTCATCAGCATTTTCGTTGCCGATAAAGTCCTCGTGCCCTGGGATCCACATCAGTTGCACTTTGTTTTGCCTTCCAAGCCTGTTGAGGACTTGGATACCATTGAATATCAGTCTGGACTCCACTTTGGACGCTATAAGTGCTCTAAGCGCTGCCTGACTGTCGCTGAGTATATAGATATTCTTTCCCCGGCTCTGTCTATCTATATTCTCTTGTGCACAGGCAATAATAGCATACGTTTCCGCTTGGAACACTGTTGCATAATTGCCCATGCTTATACTACTACTGTAGTCATTTGCATAAATGCCAGCTCCCGTACTCGATCCTATTTTGGAACCGTCTGTGTACCATATGCTGTCTTCACCATCAGAGATTGGTGGTTCAAGACCCTCGGCCCAGTCGGCCCTTGTGGGAATTTTTACTTTAAAATTCTTTTGGAAAACAAACTTGGGTTGCATCTTGTCACAGCCCATGCTTGTTAGCCTATCCATGAAATTGTCAGATTCCATTCTTGTGTGTTTGGTCTTCGGCTTGCTGTCGTCCCAGAGGCCTGCAACAGCCAATCTGTGTAACGATTTGCGCGCTTCAGACTGTAGCACTAAGTGTAACGGCGGTAGATCAAGTAATACATCTAGCGCCGCCGTTGGCGTTGTTTTGAATGCGCCGGTGATAGCCATGCATGCCATTCTTTGTATTTTCGTTAGGGCTTCTCTGCATGTGCTCTTTAGTGTCCTTGGCCACCAGACTAGGCTCCCGTACAGTATGATGGGTCTTACCATCATGGTATAGATCCACCTCAGTACCTTCGGGGTTAAGCCCCAGGTTTTGCCATATGCTGACCTGCACATGCCAAACACTCTCATAGCCTTAGTTATGGTGAGGTCGGCATGCTTTTTCCAATTTAGTTCTTTGTCCAGTGTCAGACCTAGATACTTTACGTCATTGGATATTTCTAGTACCCTTCCGTAGAGTCTTAGTTGCTTCATACCATTCAGGGTCTTTTTCCTGGTAAATGGTATTACCACTGTTTTGCCTGGATTGATCGAGAGTTGGTGGTTATTACACCACTGCTCCACAAGCCTCAGTGCTCCGTTCATGATTTCTGATACCGTGCTGGGGAATCTCCCGTTAACAAGTATCACTAAATCATCTGCATACCCTACCGTATAAGTTGGGCCTTTATTCAGTTCCTCCAAGAGCGAGTTGACTACCAAACTCCAAAGAGTTGGTGAGAGAACCCCTCCCTGTGGGCAACCTTTTGTGGCCGTTGCAATAATTTCGTCACCCATAAGAGAGGACTTAATAAGTCGGCTATTTAGCATGTTGCCTATCCATTTACATATGGTCGGTTCTATGCCGTGTTTTAATGCTGCAACACTAATTGCTTGGTAGGTGGTGCGGTCAAACGCTCCCTCTACGTCTAGAAAAGCAGCAAGGCATAGTTCTTTGTTTTCTATTGCCTGTTCTGCTCTGGTCGTCACCAGGTGCAGTGCTGTCTCAGTTGATTTGCCGGCCTGATAAGCACATTGCATCTGGTGCAGAGGATGTCTTTTGAGCGGACCATCTCTTATGTGTCTATCCACCAGTTTTTCCAACGCCTTGAGGAAGAATGATGAAAGACTTATTGGCCGATATGATTTGGCCTCTGTGTAATCTGCCTTGCCCGGTTTAGGTAGGTACGTTACTTTTACCATCCTCCAAACACGCGGAACGTGTCCGAAGGCTATGCACGCCCTGTACAGTCTACTCAAGTGTGGTATGAGTACATTGGCGCCTTCTTGTAGTAGGATGGGGTAGATTCCATCTGGGCCCGGGGTTTTATAGGGCTGAAATGTCGAGAGCGCCCATTTTAGCTTGTTGTGATCTACTACCTTCTTTGACGTGTCCCAATTGTGTCTAGTAGTTCTCGTTGACTGTTCTACGACACTAATTGTACTTTCGTCTGGTTCGCCCTGGTGTATTACCGAGCCTGGGAAGTGTGTCTCACACATTACTTTGAGAGTTTCTAACCCCGTTTCTGTCATCAGTCCGTCACTTCTTCTGATTGAGGTGAGCGGTACTGACTTTGTCGAGGCTAGCGCTTTTGTTAATCTCATGCCTTCCGGTAAAGACTCTATCTGATCGCAGTGGTTCCTCCACGCTTTCCTTTTTGCTTTCCTCACGGCTTTGTTGAATTCCGTGAGTTTGCGTGCATAATGCTCAAAGTTGTTAGTTCTTTTAGCATCGTTAAAGATGGCCCGTGTTTCTTTCCTGAGTTTTACGATCTCTGGATTCCACCACGGTATCTTCTTAGCCAGGTTTTTCTTTTCCGGGCAGTTGCTGGTCCATGCCGTTAACACAGCTTGGACGATTTTGTCCGCTTCGAATTCTATGTCAATAATAGAGTTTAGCTTGCCTTTTGGATCCCCTAGATCCGCCTTCAGGTCGCTCCTAAAAGCTGACCAGTCTGTGTATCTGGGGTTCCGTCTACGTACAGTTTCTACTGGGATTATAGTCTTGTACTTAAAGCATATATATCTATGGTCTGATAAAGAAATTTCTTGAGATACATGCCATGAGTTAGTATTATTACTAGCATTGTTAGAAGCTAACGTTATGTCAATAACCTCACCTCGTCTAGCGTTGACGAATGTCGGTTCATTGCCTTTGTTTAGTAATTGTAGAGAAGAACTCACCAGAAAATCCAGTACTTTCTCCCCTCTTCTGTTGACATCTGAGCTGCCCCAGATGACGTGGTGCGCATTAGCGTCGCAGCCAATTATCAGGTCGGTGTTCGCCCGGCTGCCGTACGCAACAAGATCTCGCAGTTGTGGTGTAATTGGATCTGTTGCCTCATAGGGAAGGTAGGCTGATGAGATGATGAGTGCCGTACCCCCCCCCTTGTTATGGATCTTGACCGTGGTCAGATCCCTGGAACAGAAAGCGTGTAAGATCATAAAATCAACGCCTTTTTTAACATATATACATGTCCTCATATTAGTTTCGGGGCAAAGGTATATTATTGTCCCTCCAGTACCGTTTAAGCCTCTTATCTCACCTTTATAAATATATGGTTCTTGAATAAGAGCAATATCAAACTTATCGCATTTTAGCTGCCTTGCCAGAAGGGCAGTGGCCGCTTTATTGTGTTGTAGATTTATTTGTAAACACCTTAGGCCCTCCATGAGTCCTCTTATTATTTGGTGGTGCTGAGATCAGCAGCCACCTCCTGGACAGTGTCGTCAAAGGACATGGGTGACAGGGCGTTCTCCAGGTAGAGCTCCGCCAGTCCACGTAATTCCTCCGAGCCAGCCACCGACGACAACGGTGACGACTCGCGAGCCATACGTGGTCCGGCATCACCCCCCCCTGAGCACACCATGCCCGCCCCCTCTGCCGACTGTCCCTCTGCCACCTGAACTGCTCCGCCACCAGAAGGTGGCTCCGCTGAATCAGGGGCCGTTGCGGCTGCCTCCACAGGCGCCTGCTGTGTCCCTACCGTCACACAGGGACCGCTCCCAGCCCCTCCATGCCCCTTTCCCTCCGCATCCTCAAGGAGCTTGAATGAGCTGAGATCGATCCCTGTGTGTAGTTGATAGCCAGATTCCTTGATGACGTCCGCCGATACCCGGTCCATCAAAACGATTCTCCTGGTACCGGTGTCCGTCGCCAAGGTATCCACTATCTTCCATTCCTCCGTGTGGAGCCGAGGATTAAACCTCTGCATCAGACGGAAGAACAGTTTCAGGTCAACGCCGGCAAGAATCTTCGTTTTCCAGGCCATCTTGACTGGTTTTGGAAGATCCTTGACGGCCATGACCCTAAGGCGCAGCCCGGCAATCTCCACTCCCCCGATTACAGAGCTGAGCCATGTGGCAGACTCCCTCCCTACGCAGTTAACGTGGAGGGCGCCCCCCACGACGTTTCCGACGGAGACCCTTGGTAGGGGATCCACAGCGCTCTCCACCATGAGCTCTATAATGGCTGTCTGGATCGGTGTTACCTGCCCTACCAAGATCTTCTCGGCTGGAAAGGCCATTGGGACAATGACCATCTTCTCGCTCGCAGCGACCTCAGCGAACGAGCCACCGACCTTCGGTCTCTTGTGGTCGCCAGCGAGCAGGGAAGATTCGCCACTCTCTCTCAATGGCCTCTTCTTCTGGGTTGCTTCAACCCTCGCTGTGGGCACATCATTTTGTGCTCCCACCCTTGCTCGCAGCTTAGCACGCCTCTTCTGCCTCCTGGTAAGAGCAGCTCCTCCACCCGACTGCGAGTCCGAACCCTGGGGGTTGGCCACGCTATCAAGGGCGACCGGTGCCGCTCCAGCAGGATTTGGAAGCGGTGCTCCTGCCCGCCTATCACAGGTGGCTGCAGTTCCGCCCCCCATTCCTCCAGTACCTGCACCAGTCGGCTTCCCTAAGGGAGCTTGCTGAGCGTGTCCACTTTTCAACCCTGAGGGAAAAGGTTGGACGGTACCTTTGGAACTGGTTGCTCCACCCCAGCCCCTGTCCGTTGCGGTATGCGCCGCGTCAGTCCTAGCAGACCCTATCGCTTTCCCAGCTCCCGCGTTCCTGTTCTGAACAGGTACACGACCCGCTGGTCCCGCTTTTGCGCTCTGCGCCATAGCCTCATCCCTTAAGGGTCCGGCATTTCTCCCTTCCGTCGTTTTAGGTAAATGTGTGTCCATAATACCTCCATTGAAAATTTTCATTAGGCTGGCTCCCCACCCTCCTCGGAGCCCTCACATTTGGGGGTGCTTTGACGCACCAGGGATACCAGACTAATATAGCGCCCCAAAAGTGTGTTATGCATGAATCCGCACGGTGCCAAAACCATCGTCAACTCCCACAGCCGACTCAGGAATCGTGCTCCGCCGATTATGCACCCCACACCCCAGGACACTCACCATGTGGCCATCAGACTGGACACGACAGCCGATTGATCCTGACTGGCTATTTCAGGACCTCCCGTGTGAGATGAATCTAGAGCCAAAGGAGTTTCGTCTAACGGGGATAACGACCGCAGACCCCCGCTTCGAAAAACCCACTCCCAGGATCTCCTTCTCCACCCGTACGGGTCCCCGCGCACGGCACAAACACGCGGGTGGCATTCTACCGCTAACCATCCTTCTTTGTGGATGGAGAGCCCGCTGCGACATGCCACGTCATCGCTTACGGCTGATTATAAAGGATATAGGTCATTATTCACGAGCTCCCGCCACCCTTCCTCCATGGATCCGCCCCCGAAAGACTCGACCGATGAATTATCAGCAGTCGATTCCCCAGGGACGCGCACACGAAGGCAGGCAGGCAGGGGCCCGACAAGTAATGACCCATCTCAGGGATAGGGATGTGTTGGGATTCCTAGGCAAGGCGTTTTTGCACTGAGTCACCTACCATACTCGGTCCTCGACAGCGGCATACGGATGTCGCCACCGATTCTCGAATATGACATTCGACCCTTTGCAAATGCGCCCCGAAGTGGCTCAACTGGTTGTTTCCGTTCTGCCTGTTTCTACGATAGAACCAGGCAGTTAACAGGCAGTAACCTCGGGAAGGGGCACAACCAGTTTTGCCTCGGGGTTCTCGGCAACTGTGAGCTCCCCCCGAGGCCCTTCACCATGTTAACTACCGGACAGGTAGTTACCATAGAGACAGACCCATCACAAGTAGCGACCGGTCGCAAATTATATCTTGCATATGGACCCGCCTCCGCCCGTCCGGTCCGCTAGTCCGAGTTCACATCTCCTTGCTGAAAGAGTGCAGAGATGTGACCGTAGACTAGCGGATCGATCGCGAAACCATGCGTGGCAGAGATAGCGCGATGGTATATATGCGCCTAGGTCATAGAGCAGTCGGATTAGCTATTGTTTCGCGCTCAATTCCACGGATAATTCGGCGAATTTTTGTAGCGGTGCCGCGGTAATTTGCTAACTTCATGCACCAGCATTTAGTCCCATATCATAATAAAAATAATAGCGTGGCCCCGTCATATGATAGAGTTCACCTGATACCATAACGATATAATAACCACAAAAAATATTGTTATTATTTTTTGACAGGCTTACTTCACACGAGATGTTTGGGAATACGAATTTTCTTTGGGATTTTTTTTTCAAATTCATCTTCTTAATTATTTATTATGCCATTCCCACGGTTGAAGATGGCTATTGTTGTTGTTGGTAACGAAGCTCACCAACGTCATAGTAGGTATATATTCCATTTCAGTAAATTGACGAGATGATTCTATACGTATAAAGTAAAGTGGCGCCATTTACGACATCTCGATAAAATTTATCGATATCGATATTCTCTAGCAATATGCCCGGCTCCATTATTTCGATTCGATTACATCTACAACCATAGTAGTATAGTATATCGTGTACGCACTTGCTTTTTATTAGGACTATTTGCATCAGTGTGACAATTTAAACCAGTGTTGTTGTTTTTCTTTAGTATAGGTGCATAGAAATGAGAGATAGTTTTGCATATGTGTGCACAGATTTTATATGTGTGCTACCTCGCCCCCCTCAGATTTTGGCAGACTTTTTTGTTTGGTTAGATGAGGCGAAGCGTACTCCATTTTATAGAGCTTGATGTGTGCCCGTTATCTAGCTCAAGAAAGAAGTTATGATATTTTTTGTATTGTACTATGTCACTTAACCCTTATTAAAAACTTACTTAGTTGAAATTTAATTTGTTTGATTTCCTCACATTATTTGAGAAAAGCACTATGTATACCTCAATGGAATGAGGCATTCCATTCCTCCCTTTATAATACAACTTAGTCATTTATACAATTAAAAATTATGTTATTCGTGTTTATGCAAACTGAAGTATTTTCATTATCATTTGTTTATTATACATTTTAAGATTATCGGAATTAATGAGTGTTATAAGTTATGAAAATATGAAAAAAGTTGTTATGCATTTTGTTTTTATGCTAATTGAAATTATGCAATTCGTTGTTATGAAAAACAAAATTATACAATTTTATTGTATACAATACATTATACACCCCAAATAGCAGGCTGGATCTTGCCAACTTTTTTGCTATTACATGGTCCTTTTTGCCATTTTCTTTCTTTCCTTTCCTAAATCGTATCTGATGGACGGATAAATGTAATAACTAATAAGTCTAATTATAACCCCTATTCTTTGGCCAGGGTCTGTCTCACTTCAAGCATAGAGAGTACCCTCAAAAAAGGGATCAGTGAGTAGAGCATATTTTTTTCTATTGTTACTGAATTTTTTGGTTAGGCAAACTATAACAAGAAGACTAAATCACGGCGTCGTGTTGATTCCAAATCGCGCCATGTATAAACACCATAGCGGAATACCACAGTTATAGTCTGGCAAACCATTTCAGTCAGTAGAAAAACGCGGTAAATTCAAAATACGTACATGTGGCAACCCTTTGTGATGCAACACCGTATTCGTGACGAACATTTCATTCACATTGAATTTGTTTCTTGTGCATTTCACTCTCTCATCTTAAGTGCGAGTGAGATAGAACTCCTGCAACGTTCTCAATTGAATTTAAATTCGGTTTTAAAGCATATGTCAATTGCCTCAACCAGATTATCTGTTGCATTTGATGACAGACTAGACATAATATATCCATCTTCTTTTTACACACCGTAAATGTCACCTAAAGAAAGGGGCGGTCATACCAAATAAAATTAAAAACGTAGAATTTAATGATCATTGCTGCTTTTTTCACTGATTCTTAGTGTTGTCATACTTTTGTTCGCTGTACATTGCTACTGCGTTCGTTGGCTGGCCAGACTATATCAGAAATATCTGTGCGGAATACATCACAAATGTCGCCCTGGCAACACTGTCAGCTGTCATGTTAAAAATGTTCAAAGGCAAAAAAAAAAAAATTTCAATGTCTACCTTACCTTACCTGTCTACCTTACCTGTTTACCAAACTCTCAACTAAACTTGTTATTATAGTTCAAAGACTATAACCGTTACACGTGTTATTCAGATAAAATATTTTTTTATAGGAGAAAACAGCCACAAAGGCATTCGTGTTAAAATAATGGAAAAGTAAGTATATTCAACCAAGTTACACATTGAAGTTGAACATTTTTTCATAGCTAAATTAATTTTTATTCTCTTTTTTCTAGCGTAAATCAAACTGATGATGCGAAGACTATTCAACTATTAAGTAAAGGCATAATGGAGCTATATGAGCCACCGTTGGCCACCATAAACACCCATTTGAAGGAATTAACGTAAGTATAACCTAGAGTTTGTAACCAAACAAGTAAATCGTCGCTTAGTCAGTAAGAACTCAACATATTTGCGTGGAATAAACAAAGTTAAGTATAGGTAAGTATATCAAATTAAGATATGCAATTAAAAGAGTTCAGTTTTTTTCTAATAAGTTACCAGTATGAAAAACAATAAATGTAGGAATAGACTGTGAGGGTAAGGTTGAAAACTAACAATGTGAGGTAGATGTGAAGAAGTACTCCGCCATTATATGTCCTGCCATATTCTTTTTGTTACTGACAAGCCTCATGACTAGCACATTTTCTTGGATCATCATGGTGAGTTAAATATCTTAAAGATTTATAGAATATAACAACTTTAGTGTGCTTTAGGGTGTATAAATTAGTGATGTGAGTGAATAATCATAACAGATTTTGATCAACTATTTTATTTGAGAAGTTTCATGTGCCACATGGCCCACATGGCTTTAGTAGCCTTGTGAAAGAATAATCCCCTGTTTGGTGTAGGCAAGTGAGATTTTAAAGAACACCTTAATAATTGTACTAAATTTGCATCTCGAATAATTGGTTGTCGTCACTTTTGGTTTAAATTTGGTAATAGTACTGACTAAGTTACGTAATCTTTTCAAGTTTACAACTCAGTCTCATTCTAATTTCCACTCTAACTTAAACAATATTATTTTGCAATGAACTTTAGATTCCTCAACTAGAAGATAGAAGTAATTTTGGAGGTTTTTACATGCTTTTATTTAGCTTGACCCATATATTTATGTGCATTAATCTTGTAAGTTAATTTTCAGCCACTTGTCTGATTGAGCTGCAATTTGGTATACTTCCGTAATTTACATAACAATGCTATCTACTAGGTACAGTCAGCAATAAATGTGTGTACCTACTAAAAAATATATTTTTGCGAGTTATTTCAATTTATCAGTCTTTGTGTATAATGGAATGACTTCCATCGATTTGGGGGTTACTTGTTACACCTTGACGTGTTCACTTTTGTGTAAAGTAGGTAACTGCATAAGTGTTTGCTCTGACAGTTTTACTTAAAGGGGCGGGTCCACACCTGATGCACCGCCTCGCAAGGAAATTGCCGCGCGAGGCGGCTCGGCTAGTGTGGACGCGCCTCGGCCGAAACAAACGCACACGCAGCCGCAATGCCTTGGGCGAGGCACGTCCACACTAGCCAAGCCGCCTCGCGCAGCAATTTCCTCGCGCGAGGCGGTGCGTCAGGTGTGGAGTGCCTAATGTTCATTTACATCCAAATCACATTATAAATATTATTTGAAACGGGATATTTACCATGTATATTTGTGTTTACGAGCACCCAACCGTAAACAAACCTTTGAGAGGCTGGAATGCAAACTATAGTATTGTTTTTCAGTTATCAACCCAATCAAATGCCCTCTTACTTGTATACCGTTTATTTTTTTTCTCGAATATATCTTCGAATAGCCATTTCATTATTGCCAAATTAAATCAAATTAGTTACATTTATGAGATGAAATCGATTTATTACTTTGTCGAACGAGCGGAGCCTAAGCGAATTGAAGTTCTTACAGACAACTTCGGACATAACAGAACTACCAGCTGCCTAGACGTCTGTGCATTTCGGTGGCTTTTTGATTTTGAATAGTTGTCGCGCGATAACTTTAGTAAAGTTTTTCTAATCTATATGAAATTTGTTAGGGTTGTAGTAGAGCTCAATACAATTTGAGAGTTTGTTCATGAGCATGATCGATCAAGGAGTTATGGAACTAGAAGGCTAAAAAAATCATCATTACGGTCTTGTTATATTGGTCATCTCGTTTGCAAGAAAATCGCGAGTTCTTAGTTCAAGGCGGACTACTAGTTAATAAAATTATTTAAAATTTCCATAATAATGAATGGATGAAAGTGTTTTGCTTACATAATGCTTTGATTCTTAAAGAAGAGTATAGGCAACCTTCTGCCAAGTCGTCTTACCAACTGGGTTTTAAAATCCCTCGTTTCGGTCTGGCTTTAGGCTTGTCCTAGGCAAGGCCTTCGTCACTCTGTCTGTGTCTGTCCGTCCATCTGTCTGTCATAAAACCAATTTACTCCTAAACTACTGAAATTTTGTACACATATCACTTGTAAGTTGGCAAACCAAAGGCGAAAGTGTAACGTAAATTAATGAATTTTATACAGGGGGCTACTTTTGGGGGGTATATTCGAAAATTAACTAAAAAGTTCTCTCAAGCAAATTCTGTATGATATATCAAAAAAAAAGGGCTTGCTGTGAGAATTTCAAATATATTTTTTAGGGTTCCGTAGCCAAAATGGCAAAAACGGAACCCTTATTGTTTCGTCATGTCCGTCTGTCCGTCCATCGGTCCGTCTGTCCGTATGTCACAGCCATTTTACTCGGAAACTATAAGACGTATCTTCATAAAATTTAAACATAATGTGTAGTTTGTATGCCGCTATTAAGTTATGTTGTTAAATTAAAAAAAATATATTGTTGGTTACATATATTACATATATGGTGCGCCCCCCGCACCATATATGTAATTAATTTTCAACAATTTTTTTTACCAAATATTAGCATGTTGCACATCAATCGATAAGTTTTTAAAATTAACATTGTAGAGGTTTCTTTGAACATTTTGTGTTTAAGTGAATATTTTCAGAAGTAATCGCTTCGAAAGTCAGAAAAATTGTGTCCCTTTAACTTTTGAACCGTAAGTCCAAAAAATATGAAAAAATTCGAATAGATGCGCCTTATCACATACTTTCTACGAAAACTGTTTTGAACATTATCGGTTAAGCCATTTTTGAGTTTTCTCCAAAAAAACTTCTTCCATAGGCATTAGATACAACCTTTTGGTATTAGTATGGTTCTTATTCCATTGAAAGTTCGGAACCCTTCATTATGCGTGGTCCGACACGCACTTGGCCGGGTTTTTATAGTTTAAAAAGTAGTATATTTGAACTCATCCAACCGTGAGTCAGAAAAAAAAATACGTGAGTGTCGTGGAACACTTGGTTGGAACGAAGTTGTTATTTAATTTTATTTGATTTTTGACTTTTTTGTAATTTTTATGGTTTTAATTTTATTTGTAATTTATAGACATTTAAAAAAAAATTGTATTCTTTAAATTTATGTATTTTTTGTAATTATTGAATTAAAAAAAAAATTGTATTTATTTTTTTAATTTTTTGACATTTTTGACTGGTTTTACTTTTAGGACTTTGTCGACTTTATTAACGTTTTTCACTTTTTTCACTTTGTCACTTGTCACTTTCACTTTTCACTACACTTCACTTTATTCTATTTTTTATTTTTTTTATTTCATTCCATTTTACATGTTTCTCAATCGTAAGGCTTTGTCGCGTTTTCGTGACGGTCACGTGACTTTTTTGCCTAGCCCGAATCCGCGAACCGTCCGATAAGGAACTTCGTTCCAAAAATTTGTTAAAATTAAAATGGTGGTCTATTTTAGAATGGGGTGGGATATTTATTAGTGAAAATCATCGTCATGGTAAAGGTAGAACTAATATTGTAAGGATGCGTCAAAAACGAGTAGGTACAGTCACCGGCAATAGTATCTTCCTACACGAAGGCTGCAAAAATATGTGACACGCTCTTATCTGTACGGCCATAAGAGCTTGTCACATATTTTTGCGACCTTCGTGTAGGAAGATACTATAGCCGGTGACTGTACAAAACAAAGTTGTAGGCAGAAGCTACATAGTACTCCATTGTTACCGTAGTGGAATGTTTCAGGGAGCGGCAGGAAGCTGTCCACAGCACCCTGGCGTCGGAGAGGAGGCGCTTGGAGGACCTGCAGAACGATGCCATGGTGGATGCACTTGTAAGTGTTACTCGTACCTACTATATTTTTTTCAAGCCACTGTTCGGGAATGTGACGAAAGATGGTCTAAATCGAAGCTGGAAAATAAGCAATAGCTGTACACCTGAACCACACCACTACAACAATGTTTTTGTAGCATTTTATAGCAATGTTTTTGATTGACGGTAGCTACTTAGGTATATACTCCACTTATGGACTAAGAGCTGGCCACGTCAGATGTGACACAATAATGAGAGCAACGAAACCCCTCTCGTTAGTTTGCTATATTATGCTTATTTCTAGATCCGGACATCTGGCAGCTGTAAAGTGGTGGAGGTCAAATAATGCAAACCACTTAAAGAATACAAATCCTAGAATTCTGGTTTTGATGCAGTATTATGAGAAATTATATAAATAATTAGATCATATCATTGCCAATAATTTATGATGGGGGAAAGTAGTCCAAAACGACGTATAATATAATTCAAAGTTTGTCGCCTACTGTTTCTGTTTCCGATATTACATTATACGCAATATTTTTTGTTCTAATGTTAAAATATAGGGACCGTCATTTACAAATAGGCGTGTCCACACCGGACGCACCGCCTCGCGAGGAAATTGCCGCGCGAGGCAGCTCGGCTAGTGTGGACGTGCCTCGCCCGAGGCAATCGCAAGCGCGGCCGCAATGCCTCGCGCGAGGCACGTCCACACCAGCCGAGCTGCCTCGCGCGGCAATTTCCTCGCGAGGCGGTGCGTCCGGTGTGGACACGTCTAATAAGACAACTTCGGCAGTTTTTACCTTTTTCAGTATTATCTTTTTCCAAATGAAAAATTTTGCTAGTTTGTCACTCTAACCTCCACCCATTAAAAGCTGCCAGATGTCCGGATCTAGCAATAAGGATAGTATTGCAATCTTGCTAGACGGGTTTCGTTGCTCTCATTATTGTGTGATATCTGACGTGGTCTCTGACTCTTAGTCCATTAGGTTGTTCTGATGATGGAGAGCAAAGGTCATAAGAACTCTGTGATGAAACAATGGAAGCTCATTGTGTTTGGGTTCGTTGGAATCGTCTCGTTGAGCAGTAGATGTTTTGCAAGAAAAGTACTGTCGACGTTAAAAGCTTGTATTAAAAAAACCGGCCAAGTGCGAGTCGGACTCGCGCACCGAGGGTTCTGTACAGACCTGTAGGTATATAAGTAAAAGTTCACCCATTGCTTTGACGTAGAAGTTCGATTTTGTTACAGCTTAAAGGTATTATAAACCTGAGTATTTGATATGAATTTCAATTTAATACCTCTACGCGTTCATGAGGAAAGAGGTAGTAACTAGGGAATGCTCCCATTTCTGATTTTGTATGGCGAGAACCGGGATTAACTTTAAAACTATTAAAAATGTTTTTATTATATGATGTAACAAAAAATTTACGGTTTTCGCAATTTTTCCTTTATCTGTGCTATAAGCTATAAGACGTTGCTTCGTACCAAATTTCAAGATTCTGGGTTCACGGGAAGTACCCTGTAGGTTTTGATTCCCTTGAGAGTTTCGAAAGTTTCGAAAAACTCGCAAGGCAATCAAAACCTACTACCCCTATATACCTACAGGTTTGTACGGAACCCTCGGTGCGCGAGTCCGACTCGCACTTGGCCAGCTTTTTTCCTTTTGAGGTACGGAACCCTAAAAATTGACAAATTTTTTGTTCTTTAAAATGATTAAGAACTAGATTTTTATTATTTATTATTATTTGTAAGCAGGCAAGCAGTTGTAATAACTGATAGTGCCTATATCCAGTATACTCTTGACAAATTTATCACTTTAATTTGAATTTTTATTGTGCTTGTCTAATTTGTTTTTAAATTCATTGACACTATGAGCCAACACTGTGTCCTCTGGTAGTTTGTTCCAAGCTTCTACAATTCTGTTGCTTAAAAAGTTTTTGTGAGGAATATTGTAGGATTTTTTAGACAGGGATACAGACAGCGGTTTTATGCTTTTATCGGTGAGTATATATTGAATAGAACGGCACAGTCTTACAACATTTTGAAGCTCCAAGTCTGAAGCGCCATCTGAACGAGAGCAACCCAAAGTTACCGTAAATGTAGAGCGGAGAGTACAACGCCATCTAGTAATTGTTAGCGTTACTATCATTACGGTGTTACTACGGAAACTTTAGCTGGCTCTCGTTCAGATGCCGCTTCAGACTTGGAGCTTCAACAAGTTGTTATACTCTGCTTTTATAAAACGCGACCCCGGTCCGTTGACGTTGAACCTGCCTGTACTGTACGAGTACGATAGTACAGTTTTATTTGAAAAGTATTCGCCGAACATTTCAGCTGGCGGACATAGCGACGAACAGGGAGCGGCTGGTGACCATCTCCAACAGCATGATGGGGCTACACAAGCGAGTCCAGTCACTACAGGTACCTATTAGCTGTTACTCTTCACTTTTTACCCGACTACGGCGATGCCAAAAGGAAGGGTTATGATTTAAGCAGTCTATGTATGTTTGTATGTTCCTCCGTAACGCCTAGATAAATTCATCTGATTTTGATGAATAAGGTGTCAGTCGGTTCGTAATGGTGGCCCGGGTAACATAGGCTACATTTTAACTGACTTCAAAAATAGTTTCTGTAGTCAGGTTATAGTTTTTTAAACTTTTTCTTTTTAATTGTTTATTTTTATTATCTCATTATACAAATTTCATATAATACATTAAAGTTTATACTAGTGTTCGTATAGCGATCGTCTAAATGTAAATAATATCCATATTAAACATTATAATTACAATGACAGACACAAATTACAAATATAAGGTTCGTAACATTACCAACATTTTTTGTAAAAGAAAGAAGGAAATTGATAAAAACAAATTATATACCTACCTGAATGTAGGTTCTAATAAATGTCAACGAGTCTTTACAACGGACTTTTAACTAAAAATGGAACCCTAATAGTTTTGTCATGTCCGTCTGTCCATCCGTCCGTCACTGCCATTTTATTCGTAAACTATAAAACATATAGATATTGTCCGGAAAGAGAAGTGTCGTGGTTTATATGGGAGCTCATACATTCTACGACGCTTCACTTTCCGGACAGACGCTAGTGATGAAATTTTATTGAGAGATGTGTTTTGTGTGCCGCTATTTAGTTTTGTAGTTAAATTGCTAGAAAAAATGCTTTTAGCGGAGGCACTCCATACATATACAAATGTTTCGTAAATATCTACATGTTGCACATTAATCGAGAGGGCTTTCAAAATAACTTGGAGGTTTCCTTAAACGTTTTTTGATTAAGTTAATATTCTCAGAAACAATCGCTTCGTAAGTCCAAAAAAAAATCGTGCATGTGCGAGTCTGACTCGCGCACCGAGGGTTCCTTACGAACATTGGTACAGGTTGTAGCGCCATCTTTTGGCAAACTGTGTCACTAATTTTTGCTACCTAACCTTAGTACGATAGTTGGTATTTCAAGGGTAATTATTTATCACGTCAACCAATCTTCAATATATTTTTTTATTATTTGAAAAAAGTTTGACTCACGCTTGACTGCAGGCTCTTATTATTTTCCTGTAATCTACACCTAAAGAACTATTATCTATTTAATTAAAATTTTTGGTCGAGCAGTTTCCGAGCTAGGGGGGAATGGATAATTTTCACCTTTTTAGGGTTCCGTAGTCAACTAGGAACCCTTATAGTTTCGCCATGTCTGCCCGTCCGTCCGTCCGTCCGCGGATAATCTCAGTGACCGTTAGTAGGTACTAATATGTATATAAATAACGCCGACAAAGTGGTAAAATAAAAAGTGGAAAAAAATGTTTTATTAGGGTACCTCAACTATACGTAAAGTGGGGAGTGATTTTTTTTTTTCATTTCAATCCTAACGTGTGATATATTGTTGGATAGGTATTTAAAAATGAATAGGGGTTTACTAAAATCATTTTTTGATAATGTAAATATTTTCGGAAATAATCGCTCCAGAAGTAAAAAAAAATGTGTCCCCCCCTCTAACTTTTGAACCATAAGTTTTAAAAATATGAAAAAATCTCAAAAGTAGAACTTTATAAAAACTTTCTAGGAAAATTATGATAGGTTGGATAGTTTTTGAAAAAATATACAAAATTATTTCTGAACTAAGTTTGTAATTTAACCGTATAAGCAGGTGTTTATTGTACCTGTAATTTCTACAAAATCACAATGAAATGACGTGCTTTCAAATAAAGTTGTGAAATAAATTACAAAATAATTTCTGAACTAAGTTTTTTAACTCTTAAGTGGGGAGACTTACTGTGACGGACGGAAAACTACGGAACCCTATACTGTGCTGTGCGTGGCCCGACACGCTCTTGGCCGGCTTTTTTTAATAAATTCAAAACTATATACGTTAAAATGATACAAAAAATATTTTAGAAATTCTCACATTAAGCCCATGTATTTGATATGCCAAACAATATAGTTTGTATCCCATTTACCTCCCACAAATGCCCCCTATCTTTAAAATGTATAGATTGTCGTTACATGCCTGCCTTTGGGTTGCTGACTTACATATGTGTACAAAATTTCAGCTCAATAGGTCCAGTAGTTTCTGAGTAAATTGGCTTTGTGACAGACAGACAGACAGCACCTCAAGCGTTCATTATTTTACTATTTTGGTACGGAACCCTAAACATCCAGAAGATACGTACGGAGATATTTTGAACATTACAGATACAGATCAAGAGTAGGCCGTAGGCTAGGCAACCCTACCTCATCGAGTAGCAGAATTCCGCTTAAGTAGGGCAAAGCACGGTCAAATGTTATTTATATTTCATCTCTCCTGTTCGGAAAGTTTGGTTCATATCGTGTTGACACCATATCGCGGCGATTATAGACCCCTTTACATTCGGGAAGTTTCCCTATTCAACCACCTGGCAACACCGCTACCATGAAGTTAATAGTTTATGAAATTACTGATATTTAATGTGATTACGCAATTAATTGTTTACTTAACGGTGAAAAGTTATCCCATCCGTTTTTTTCTTTCGACCGGTGGCATTTCTGCAGCATTTGACAACGCACGACGGCATATTTTAATTATTTTTTAACTGCTCTTGACTGCATAGACGTTTGGACACGAATGGCGGGGGAGCGGCTCATTATTGCTGTGCGTATGTGTGTGTAGTGTGTAACGACGAGGACACTGGCTCTTTATGGAATCACTAAATTTTGTTAGCCGCACTCTATCTGGGACTTATATAATCTATGTTTTGAACCTGCTTTGCCCTACATAAGCCGAATTCTGCTACTCGATCGCTATGTTGTTTTTTTAACCGACTTCAAGATTTCAAAAGAGGAGGTTCTCAATTCGGGTTGTATGTTCTTTTTTTATGTTTTTACTCCATCACTCCGTCGTCTGAACCAATTGTGAAAATTCTTTTTTTGATTGTTAGTAAATATATACAGATTGGTCTCGTTTTTGTCAAAACGCAGTTCTGATGATGGGATCCATGAGGAATCGAGGGAACTCCTCAATCCTTAAAGGCACATACATTCAGTGATTTTTATATTTTTATCAACAAATCAATCATTTTTATTCAAAAAACGCGCACCAAGGGTTCCGTACAAACCTGTAGGTATATAGGGGTAGTAACTTTAAAATTATTAAAAATATTTTTATTATATGATGTAACTAAAAGTTTACGGTTTTCGCAATTTTTCCTTTATCTGTGCTATAAGACGTTGCTTCGTACCAAATTTCAAGATTCTGAGTTCACGGGAAGTACCCCGTAGGTTTTGTGAGTGCCAAAAACCTCTAAAATTTGCAAAAACGACTGTATCTTTTGATCGCGTTGGCTTTTAAGTTTGAATTTTTAATAAGGGACAATAGACAATAGACTTGAGTATGTGATATAAATTTCAGCTTGATACCTCCACGCGTTCCTGAGAAAAATGGTCTTGACAGACAGACAGACAGACGGACAACAAAGTGATCCCATAAGGGTTCCGTTTTTTCCTTTCGAGGTACGGAACCCTAAAAAGTAACATTTGATGAAGTGGAACTGCTGATGATGATCAGAACGGAACTCTTGAACGACGCATAGTTCACGTTTGGCGATTTGTCGTCCTCGCTGTGCTTGTTAAGCAAGTTATTTCATTGTATGGAACCTAAAAGTGCACCATCTACAATAATCCTTGACCTGCTTCCCCACTTGAAGTCGGTTTTTTTTTCTAAAAAATATTGCTAATTCGAAAAGAATGAAAGCTGACAAAAATGTAGCCACAGAGAAATAGTCTATCGTCTGTCCTAATGTGTGGCTTCCGTGTATTTCAGGTGCGGGCGGCTGCCGTGGAGAAAGCTGCGAAGACTCGAGCCACGAGCCAAAACAAGCCGTCTTAAATAATACATACTATATGACAAAACATGAGGACCAAAATAACATTCCTATCTATATATAAGCTAGAAAGGCTACATTACACCTGAACAATTCCATCTTCTGGCGTTTGATAGTACTTAGAGCTTGATCGGAGAGTACTTATTAGAAGGTACTTCTAGAAGAATTGCTTCGAGCGTCGTCAAAACCAAATAGTTACTTGAAGAGACACAGCAGAAATGGTGGAAGCGGACCCGAATATGTTGACTAACATTGACATATAAGTATGCCGACAAGGTGATCAGATGAAGCACAGAAAACCGTCGGCATTATATTAGAAGGTACTTCTAGAAGAATTGCTTCGAGCGTCGTCAAAACCAAATAGTTACTTGAAGAGACACAGCAGAAATGGTGGAAGCGGACCCGAATATGTTGACTAACATTGACATATAAGTATGCCGACAAGGTGATCAGATGAAGCACAGAAAACCGTCGGCATTATATTGCGGCATACGGACCAATCAGAGCATGGAGCCTACAAGTCATCGAAAAACCGAAGGCGAAGAATCCACGGGACAAGCGGTCGTCGTCGTCATACATATGAATAAGTCTGAAACATTGCGAACAGGTATGTTTAAGCTCGTAAGGTTCAATGGCCTATTTTTAGGATGGCAAAATATTGTCATATCGGCCCAAAAGACTATTTCAGGGGCCGGCATTCAAAGCATAATGTTGTATTGGTAGGGTGCTGGGTCCTTGTTTAACTTGTCCTAAAAATAAATTGAGCCTTATGAGATAAACTAGAACAAGAAGTATTAGATAATATGAAGTCTTACAAGTGAGGCATTTGAAATTGGCAAAAATGTGAACGAACCTATTTTTGAACACTGCAAATCTAATTGTTTGGTTTTGAATTTCAGTTTATATAAATATTAGTTTTGTTTATTTCACCAATTTGTGTGTTTTCAAAGTAACCAGGTGCTTACATTTTTGTCAATTACTAAACTTTATTTTTGTGACAATCGATCGAGATCTCCAATCGCTTGCTCATTGCGTGTGACATTTCAGAATTTTCATCACTGATGATCTCATGTACAAATATTATGTATCCACCAATTAATACTAAGTTAAGAAGGCAGCCGCTTGTTGACGAGTTGCCTTACATTGTAATAATTAGCGTATCTTCCAACTACGTCCATACTGTGTTCAAACCTAAACCTAGATACCATAAGTTTCGTTAGATGGCAGCGCATCCTATTCAATACAAATACCGCGTTAATCTTACGTCTAGTGAACATGCCATCTTACGTCTAGTGAACATGCCATTTCAGTACTAACATTCAATTCGACTGGTTCATTATTGTGCGTATAAGGTGCTTCCAAAACATTTGCCTACGGCACGGAGACGGTATATGCGTTTAGGTGAGAGGTTATTTGTTTACCGGTTGCAATTAAACCTAAAACGGATGTACCCATCAAGTTTTCTATAAAGTATATATGATAAACCAGCGATGGTTCTAAGATAGGTTTTACTCACCAGACGGTGCTGTTTAAACTATTTCGTTAATAATAAATGACGGAACCGCCTCTACCATCACTATTGAAAAACATGAACTACTATTTTTCCCCGACGGAACGGAAACGGTATATGTTTTGGATGTAGGGTTAAAGGCTGTTTGTGTGTTTGTGCAGTGTGCACACAAACCCATCTATCATCTATCTATTTATTTCTAAACCGGCTTGTCCGATTTGGGTGCGGTTTCGGCAATGGTAGGTTATACACTAGCAAGGTTCGAGAG
Organism: Pammene aurita; assembly: GCA_947086415.1. Taxonomy (NCBI): domain Eukaryota; kingdom Metazoa; phylum Arthropoda; class Insecta; order Lepidoptera; family Tortricidae; genus Pammene; species Pammene aurita. The sequence continues at coordinate 521,013 of OX352310.1, forward strand.
ACGGCTCTGTTATAATTGTGTCAAGTGTAAGTGTCTGTGACTGTCTCTGCTGTAGAAATGGTTCTCGCGGGGCTGAAGTAAGATCGTGAAGAACCTTCGTTTTTGCGTGATTCTTCCGCCAGCGTCGCGAATACCGAATCTCAGGTCACCAGATAGTAGTTACCACTGGAGGGTGGTATATATTCAGGCCCACGTTATTTAGTACTTGCGTACCTCCACTACTATACAGGGTGTTTGGTAACCGGATGCAAAGCCGAAAGTAGGAGATAGTCTAGGTCATGTAGAACATTTTTAGCCATACTTGTCTTAGACAAATGTTATTAGTTTTTTTTTAATTTAAATTTTAAGAGTTGTTTGGGGCCGAGCTAAGGAGCTAGTCTACACACAAGAGGTCATTAATACCGTAGAAGAGCTGAGGGAGAGGATAGAAGCGGCGTTCGAAAGGATGACGGAAGAAATGATATTCGGAACAACCACCACAGAAGTAAGAAGACGGGCTCGTGCTTGTATTCGAAACGGCGGGTCACATTTTGAAAACGAGCGATGATGTGTAATTTTAATGTGTTGATCGTAAAAATAAATAACTTATCTTTTATGCTTTTGTTTTAATTTACCCTAAACATTCCCTCTTATTAGTACAGGTAGCCTATTTTCAAAGATAAAATGGCTTGAGACATGATTGTCTTATCGCCCGCCGCCTGCCGCTATCAGTCCCTTTTGTCTCTCACCGCCGCAAGCCTTTGTTTGTTAAAATTGCATGTAGTAGTTTTGTCCAGTACACTTAACCCTTTTAAAACAAGTCAAATGTCAAGTCAATGCCAACTTAGTATTCAGAACCAATGTTTTATTGTAAAATCATAATGAGATTCGTCACCACAACTACCACAAGTATCACAAGTAGAGTGAAACATTTTAGCTACCCAGTTGGTTTAGGTGGCTTATTTTCAAGGATACAGTAGCTACAGTCGTGTTTGATAGCTTAAATAAAAGGGTAAAAGCCAAGCATGTTTTTAAAATGGTTTGAAAATTCGTGGCTATTTTAGTTTTTTTTTTTCGTACTTTGAAATCACTTAAATCGTTTACATTTTCATGTAACTAAAATTTTAAATCGCTGTCAACTTGTTTTCTTTAGACACAGATGTTTGAAATCACTTTTCTAGTGTTTGATAGACATTGCACAATACGAAATAAAACAAAAAAAAATCTACCTGCAGTAAAAAAAGTACTAATTATCGATTTAGTCTGAAGTTTTGCAGTTTTCTCCGACAAATATTTAAATTTAAATTAAAAAAAAACTAATAACATTTGTCTAAGACAAGTATGGCTAAAAATGTTCTACATGACCTAAGCTATCTCCTACTTTCGGCTTTGCATCCGGTTACCAAACACCCTGTATAGTTACCTTATATGTAACCCACAATAGACACGGAACGAGTAGTGTGATGAAAATGGCGCTATCTATTTCTGTCCAAAATTATATATATAACTATTTTTTTTCTGTTTCCTTTCATTGTTGTATTTTTGTACTTTTGTTTCGTTCTCGAGTTATGTTCAGAGGTTTCTAACCAAAATTAGCCAAATGCTTAGTCATCTAATATGTACATATGTTTTTATCATAATTTAATTTAGAAGTAGGTTTTTCTGTTTTTCTTTTTATTTTATTTTAATCAGTTTTTTTGCGGTTTAGTTGAGTAGATTTAGGTTTGATTTTTTTTGTCAAAAATGTACTTTTGTTATATCGTATCGTAGGGGTTTCTTGAGAGGCTTCCAAGGAAAATTAGCCAAATCTTTAGTCATCTTATATTAAATTATATTTTTGTCGTTATTTATTTAAGAAGGAGTTTTATTGGAATGGTATATTATTGATTAATTGGGATATTATTTATTAGTTAGTGGTATTGATTAGTTGTTATATTATTGATTAGTTAATAGTATTGATTAGCAAGTAGTATTGATTAGTTGGTAGATAGGGCATTTTATTGATTAGTTTTTATTTTTATTTATAATGTTTTGGTATTTTTAATAGTTATTTGTTTTGAAGTATAGTTTGTTAGTATGATTTACTTACAGGGCTCAGGGGCTACCTAGTTTGTCTGGTTGTTGTACGCTCGAACGATAGAAGTTAACGAACATTTCCTAAAAGCGGAGCCTTGTGTCATGCATATGAGGTCTCCACATGCAATGGGCCAGATTCAAACGAATACTACTATGTATTTTTCATTAAGATAATTAAAAGACGTTTGACATAATTTTAATTTCCTTTTAAATATTTTTTCTAAGATAAAATGCACTAAAAAAAATCACAAATATTCGCATTGAATTTTGCGAATGCGATTACGAATATTCGTTACATCCCTAGTTTGCAGTAGAAAGTCCCTTAAAAACTTAGTACCGCAACAAAAATGGACAAGCACTTTTGACACATTCACATATTCATTTGTGACACTTGTTTGGGAAAAGTACCATTTGGCGTTCGGCGCTTAGGCTTTTATCGCATACAATATTGATTCTGTACAGCGTGCGACGTGAGCGCCTTCCGCCAAGTGGTACCTTTACCAAATTACTGACACATTTGTGCGCAAACACGTAAACAACCGCCTTAAACTGGTATTACACCTGCCTGAATCGGGCCGTAACGACAGGGACGCTGCAGACACGTTTAGAGATATTGCTTAAAGTGTCTAACGTATTGCGGCGTCCTTGTCGTTAGGGCCTGACTTAGGGAGGTGTAATACCGGCATTACCCTAATTGCGTATACCGTCTCCGTTTCGTCGGCGGTAATATTTGGCTAATAAATAAATCTCCGACCGGATTTACGCGATATTCTACGAAACGCTTAGTCTAACTTGACTACAAAAATGTTATACTCAAGTGCGAGCTGGCGGGAGACTTGTACCGAACTACTCGTATCAACTATTTATATACTTTCGTCGCCAGACCTTGTAAATTTGCCTACAATCTTAATGATCGGACAATATTTCGTCTCAGGATATAGAGATTATCTCTATACTGTTTAAATGTCCTCTGCTACGACTACTTACCTACCGAATTAAATATCCCAGCATGGCTACGTAGCCCACGCACAGTCGCTCGTTGAAATGTGTCTAATGAGGACATTATAAATGTTTTTCTGAGGTCTAGAGATTCCGTGCCATAAACTGTATGGATTTGACGTTTCCAAATCATAAACAACGATATCTAAAACGTAAAGTAATCCTGGAACAAACATTCAAAATCAAACCGCCATCGAAATCCTTGGATGTCCCAGTAGCCAGCTGACAGTTCTGTTGTGTCCGTAGTTGACTGTGAAGTCTTCGCTTCGCTGCACTTGTTCGTTCGATTATTTTCATAATTTGACATCAGAGCAATGAAATGTACGAGGAGAATGGGATCTCGCTCGCACTCTTGTTCTAAGTCCGCACAGAGTCCTAGTCCTAAGTGTTAGCTGTGCTCGTTATCAATTTTCTTTCTTCATATTTATCATCGTTCTTAGTTGTAGAAGTGTGATCGCCATTGCGCGGTTAAATACCAGGACCAGCCTTAGCGGTCGCGCCACAGCATAATCCCGGATCGACTGATGTACTGTTCCTGAACAAGTACTGAATCTGTAATGTTCTGTAGTGGCAGCCACCGAACCTTGTGAGTTTAGCTGCCCGAACGAAATGCTAGTGGCGCCTGTATCTGCTATCGATTCAGCGTTTCGTCCGCTTCCTGCTGCTCGGTATAGAGCCGGCCGGTGTGTGTGGACCGTCGACGCGCTTGAAGCACGAGCACGTCGCACAGCACCTAGTCTCTGACTTAAACTCTGCAGATTGTTGTTCTGCTTGGCTTTATTTTCCGCAGAAAACCTCCTGCGATCGGCAGTACTTCTCGAGCACGCTCAATTAGATGACGAAGCATTTGGCTAATTTTCCTTAAAAACCTCCCCGCCCCCCCACATTGCATGAATAAGTAAGTAATTATAACATATTTACGCGCGTTGTCGTTGCTATAATAGGGCCGCTGGTTTCAAATTTACTGGGAGAGTGCTAAGATTCTTCGCTTATACATATTATATCGGCAGGCTTGACAGCACTCTGCAGTACCTTTTTGGTGTCATCGCTGGTCTTAATCTCCGATGATGTCTCCGGGTAGAAGATGACAGTCGGTCCCTGCGGCTACACTTCGATCGGTCGTTTTCCCTGGGGCAACTTCAGCCGCGACGTATAAAGCCGTCAGTATGCCGCCAATTTATGTCAGGGTACCTTGGGCTGCACACCGGCGCCAGCTTCCTGTTGCCGAAGATACATTGGCCTCGTCCAGCCTCTTGCGGCGGCCACCGACACTTGCTCTCTGGCTTGCTTGCACTGCTAACCCGCAGGCTCATTTGCGCTGGTACTTTTTCGCTAAGGGTCTCACTAAAGGTGTGTGCTATGCTTGGTCACATCCATAATCGCGACCTATCGGACCTCGATTACTATTAATTAGATAACGAGGCATTTGGCTATTTTTTTTAAAAACCTCTCTCCAACTTGCAACGCGACTACATTAAATAAATAATCATAAGAGGTTCACGTGCGTTATCATTGCCGTTATGGGACTGGTTCCAAATTTACTGAGAAAATACTAAGATTCTCCGCTGGTAACTACTATCTGGTGACCTGACATTCGGAAAGTCCTCCCATAAACTGGACTCCACAGGACAGATTACTCAATCTCCCTTCAACTCCGGAAGAATGGCGTCAGAGCGACCGTCCGGAATCAAGTCTGACAATAGGCTGATGGCTTCAGTTCTCGCTAGAAGCGCCTCCTGTTCGTCCCTCCACCTTCGCCTCACATTAGGGGGCGCAGCGTCAAGGTTTGCCTCCAGAGGTAGAGCTCTGCGCTTATGCACACCCAAACCTCTGATATTACTAAAGAGCCTTCCACAAACTGGATAAGTCACTCCATCTCCCTCCGACTCCGGAGGAACTACGTCATAGCGACCGCCCGAACTCGGGTCTAATCGGTCACCTGCCTCCAGTGGGAGAACAGGGCGATTCATATTCATGTTTTGACTCTGAGCGATTAGGCCACAGCGCTGCGGGGTGCTAGCCCAGCAGCGCCAGCTGCACTCTGGCATGTTTAAGGCTCCCGCCGAAGCGGCCAGATATACTTGAGTACCTCCCACGGGCACCCCATCGGAGCCACTGTAGTGTTACCTACAGCAACTACCAGCCCCTCCTGTCCAAGACGAGCGGACGATATCAGCCGGTCCCTCGCCGGGTTACGCCTCGTAGGTAGTGGAAACCACAGCGCCTTCTAGACGATTTCTAAAGTAGTTCGGAGGCAGCCCCCCCTCCTCTGTCATTGAGCAGCGGTGCCATGGCAGGCCAGAGGTAGGAGTTTTAGAACCATCCGCGTCACCGGTCGGTTCCTTAATGCAGAGCCAGAGGCGCGACTAAATACCGGCATTGAGCCGTTATCGCGTTTATCCCTTTGATTGCCTCGACTGTTCTACCCTCTCAGGGGGAACATAGTGGCTGACCCCATATGGTATGCTTGTAGGCTCAAACCCCTCGAACGAGGACCCCTCACCTGGCAGAACCCCGCATTCAGGCACACCCCAGTTGGTGATGGGATGCTGTGTTGCAGCCTGCTGTTCCATTGGGAACTCCGAACCAAGACTTCCCTTGCAACACTTATACACCCTCGAGTATGCCGTGTACACCCCAGTCCATCCATGAGGACGATTATCTTTTTGCATGTAGGAGGAGTTTGATATTTCCACTCCAAACACCTCGCCAGGACAAAGTGCATGAAGTCGCACGCACACGGGACTCGGCAGCCCCAGTATACTCGCAAGTTTCTCGACTACCTCTTCGTGGTTTCCGTATTTACTACGTTTCTCCTAATGAGCATTATCAAGACGTGTACGACCCGAGACCACTTGCGCATCCACAATAACTCCAACACCGTCCTTGACGGTTATGATGTCTGGCTTCCTAAGGCCTCGCTCCTCCTTGCGTCGGTTTCCTCATCACTGAGGGTCGTGGTCATTCAACAGCTTCTCTCTGATGATCTGACGCCATCTTCTTCTATCTGTCGCCGAGTGAAGAGCATCGTGGACGGTAGTGTTGAGAGCTGAGCGAATTTGGTCAGACCAGCGCATTGGGCTCCTGTATCTTGGCCGTTCGCCTTCGACTTTGCCAGTGATGACCAGTTTTTTGAGGTTATCACTGTCTTTTCTAGCAACGTGGCCAAAATATTCAAGAACCTTGCGCTGGCAGACGGTAGATAACCTGGTTTTTATTTTGAGTTCAGCCAAGATGGATACGTTAGTGCTTCCTAAGGCCAATCGCAGTGCTAATATTAGGTTCCAAAGTGACCACCCCACCTCGCCCCTCCATTGACTTAGCAAGAAAACGGGCCACGCAGGTATGGCGCTTGATACGGCCGCCGTGCGTTCTGTGACACTGTTGGATGGTGTGGGCCGTCGTCTCTTGCACCCCGAAGGATGCAACCGAAAGGCCCCTCAAGCAGTTGGTCTGCAAGTGGCGTACACCACATGTGATAGGGACATTCCCACCACCTCCTCATGGTCCTTCCTGGCTCACGCCGTACAGTTCGAATCGCGGGGCCGTGTTGTGGTACTTGCTGTTTCCGCTCTTTTCGCACAGACACGTTGCTTCTGGTCAACCCTACAAATATTTTGTCCCGGCCCTTCTCCCTTTCTGGGCAGGCCTCTATCCAGCTGTGCGTCACTCCCTTTTAGGCTCGACAACACAAAGATGGTACTTGACGCCGTCTCCGCCGTTGCTAGCTCTTCACTCTTAGTGTTGACTCCTCTTCGCGTGCCATAAGTGCGTAAACTTGTGCAGCGCCTCGAAGTCGTGTCCGCTGCAAACTAAGTCCTCGTGGAATACTGGGCCAACTCTTGCTCTTTCCAATGACAGAAGCATCTCCTCTCTCTCTTGCGCGTACAGCACACATTCCCAGAGGGCGTGATCCCGAGATTTATAATTATCTCGAGATTTATTTTGATTGTTGATTTCCTTTTCTCATCTGTCAAGTGTTCCAGCCTCCTGCGCCTTCCTCCCCTCTAGACCAAGATGGACTGGCTTTCCATTTCGAAAGCGATGAATCTGATGTGAAGACTTCATAGAGGTCTGTCCTTTGACTAAATTTACTCACAGACAGGCCATCATTGAATATTCTAAGCACTCTGTTGAGACGTTGCACATCTGGAGTTTTATAATTTGTTTTGAAGACACGGAACAAGCATCGAGTGATCTGCCCTATTTTCGGCTCTTGTTGTTCTTACCGCATGTGCACAATGCAGACTCGCACAGGCCTAGCTTGTGTAGGCGCTGCCTGAAGCATCCATGCTCGGTGAGGATCTGGAATACCACGTAGTTCGGTTCGTTCCACTCCGAATTTGCCTTACCGCCACATCTGGGAAGAAGCTGAATAATTCGCGTCCGACCTCGCTGGCTTGCCATCGTTCCTGCCATTGGGCAACGATTTCGTTCCTTACCCTCGACTTGAGTTTCCGGTGCTCCCTGGGGTCCAGCTTATCACCCTCCTGCACGACAGACTTCTATCTCCTCCGAAGGGCACGAAGTTCGTCATGAAGTCCACCATTCGTACCTGCCGTCGTTATTTTTGCCGCATCGGCCAAGGGTCTCACGGGCGGTGCGCAGCAAGATATCCGAGTACCGCTCGCTGTATACGTTGGCGGGAAGGCCTGGGTGAATCCTGTCCATGCGCGACTGCAGCTTATGGATTCGTCATGTCTGTCTGTCTGCCCGTCCGTATGTCACAGCCATTTTATTCGGAAACTATACGACGTATCCGAATAAAAATTTACACATAAGGTGTATTTTGTATGCCGCTAATACTTAGTTATGTAGTTAAATAAAATAAAAAATATGTTAATTTTTTTTAACCATTTTTTTTTTACCCAGGGGAAATCCGTTATGGATCCCACTCGGCCCGAGAGAAACCGAGCGGGTATGTCCGACTTGAACGGACTAAAACCCCTGGGGTGTTCCACCGCTCGCCTTTGGAAGGGGTTTCGGGAACGTGTCTGTCAACTTCCGATACCCCGTCAGCGTTGCCTTTTAAGGCCCATTCATTGGTGGCTACTCATGCAGCATCCTCCGCTGAAGGCGCTTCGAAACACTTGAGTGCCTTTCAGCTCGGAACCTCTTCAGGCGGGTGATGGAGCTCCCGATCCATCACCCGCAGGCTCCCGTTAAGGCGGCAGCATCCTGCCTGCGTAGGCTCTTCGCCGCCTTCCTGGCCTCCTGCCGCGTTGAGGGAGCGAGTTTGCGTCATCCTCGCGCGTTCTCTCTGCAGCCTCCTTTCGTGTCATCACTGTGACACTGAAGGTGGCTACTGCCGCCCACGCCTCCTCACTGTCAGTCATTTGGAGAATTAGTGCTGGCAGTGAGAGGTCTCCTCCCACAGCTGCGGACAGGACAGCGCGAGGCTCCGCCCACGCAGGGCACTGTTCACGCGTGTGTTGGGCCGTGCCCGCGGCTCTCCCGTCACAGTGATGACACGCTGTAGTCGGCTCCCGTCCCACCCTCTCACACAGGTACCAGCCGAAGCATCCGTGCCCCGTCAGAAGCTGTGTGAGGTGGAAGGACGGTGCGCCGTGCTTGCGTTCGACCCATTCGTTCAGAACGGGCCGAACAGCGGCTACTAGATCCCGACTAGCACCCGGGATCTCAAGTCGCCCCGCCTATTTATGCTAGAGGTTGTCGTGCGCCTCTTCCCTCCATTTACGAACCTCTTGAGGGGCCGGTCAATTTTCCTCGCTCCTCGCTGCTATAACCCGCCAGTGCCGGACTGAACCACGGCTTCTAGGTCCCAAGGCGGGCTTCCAGCCAGCAAGCAGGCTCCTGCGTACGAGACGGTACGATACGCTCGAGCCACTCTGAGAGCTATAGCCCGCTGCGGCCGCCGTAATAGAGCCGCGTTTCGAGGTATCAGGGTATCTGCCCATATCGGCGCCCCGTAAAGCGCCATAGAGCGCACCACACTCGTGTAAAGCCTCCTGCATGCTCCTCCTGGGCCACCCAGATTCGGGAGGATCCGCCCGAGCGCTCCAGCGGCAGCCATCAACCTTGGAGCCAACCGCCGAAAGTGTTCCTCGAACTTCCACCTGCCGTCAAGAACGAGTCCCAGGTACTTCATCGTTGACCCGACGGCAATGGAAGTTCCCCCCACAGTGATTTGCGCTCCCTCCGGTGGTTTGTTCCGAGGCCCGTGGAAAACTAGGACCTCTGATTTGTGAAGTGCCACTTCCAGACCTAGCTCCCGAATCCTGTGCACTACACACGCTACCCCTGCTGTAGCTAGGTAGGCGGCCTCGCTATAGGTTCTGCCACGGGCTGACACAAGGGTATCATCAGCGTAGCAGGTAAGGCTGACCCCCCGCAAAATGGCCCCACGTAGCACCCAGTCGTATCCGATGTTCCACAGGAGCGGCCCCAGCACTGAGCCCTGTGGAACACCGCACGACATCTCCCGTCTCCCCCAGCCATCCTTTGTTGGAAAATACCACAATGCGCCTGGCAAAGTAGTCTGACACGATTCCTTGTAAGTACTCAGGCACATTGTGATATTTGAGGGCCGCCTTTATTGTCTCCCAGGGCAGGGTATTAAAGGCATTAGAGATGTCCAGCGACACAGACATTACAACCCCACCCTGAGAAACCTCCTCCTCTGCGAAATCCCTTACTTGGGCAATTGCGTCCAGCGTCGAGCGTAGTGGGCGGAAACCATACTGCATGCTTCTGACGAGACGAGTTGCAATTATGCGCTCAAAGAGCTTGCTCGTTTCGTCAAGCAGCACTATGGGACGGTAAGCCGACGGCTGATCAGGTGGGCGTCCGTCCTTCCGAAGGAGCAAAATTTTTTAACCATATATCAACATGTGACACATCAATCGATAGGTCTTTAAAAATAACATTGAGGTTTTTTTGACCATTTTGTGATTAAGTAAATATTTTCTGAAATAATCGCTTCGAAAGTCAGAAAAATTATGTGTCCCCCCCTGTAACATTTGAACCGTAAGTCCAAAAAAATATGAAAAAAATTGAGGAGGCGCCTTACCATATACTTTCTACGAAAATTATTTTGAACATTATCGGTTCAGCCATTTTTGCATGAGTTATCTCCAAAAAACTTCTTCCATATGCATCAGATACGACCTTTTGGTATTAGTTTGGTTCTTATTCCATTGAAGGTACGGAACCCTCCTATGCGTGGTCCGACACGCACTTGACCGGTTTTTCCATGCTCCTTTAACCCTTCGATCGACTTCCTGTTCACAGCTTTCTTTTTGGAAAGATATTTGTTTGCATAAGTATATGTATGACTCGACGTATTCAAGAGGTGCATTTTCAATATTTATTGGCGTTTTTGACGAGGTAGTCATAACTTTGGTCTTACTGAAATTTATTTCCAATCCTGCATGTCTACTTGATTTCTGTAAAGTGTTAACCATGTACTCCAGCTCTGCACTGTTTTCTGATAGCAGTACTAGATCTTCGGCAAACCTCAGTCTGCAATCCATTCATGCGCGTCACTAATTAGATGACCAGGCATTTGGCTAAGTTTCAAAGAAACTATCGCTTACTCCTTTGTCATTACACTGTCTGATTAGCGAAGGTAATCATTATGGATTAAACGCGGTGTTCCACTGCTCCTACAGCTATTATGACACCGTTTAGCTTTCTAATTGGCTGGAAAACAAAGACAAGATTCTCCGGTCTTTCTCTACTACTAGCGTATTAGACACACATTCTAAGAGAATCATTGGGATTTACTCTAATGATAACCGCCCAGTTTGCAGCTACCTCACAGATTCATCAGGTCGAGCGCAAGCACGACGAATCAAACAGCTGTGGTCATTTGATTCTGCGCTCGCCCTGACGCAGTCGATCCGCCCGAGCGGTCCTCTGTGGAGGGGCCGGTGACGAATATTTTTCTGTATTCATCATAGGAGCAGATTAGTGATAGAGAGAGGGGAGCTAGCCCTCCTCTTAAGAGAGTCTCATAGTTACTCCATCTGTTTACCCGCGCTTGCTTGAATTTCTTCACGTTGACATTCAGAGCACTAGGCAGAAATCACATTGCGTCATTAGATGAAGCAAGAAGTTTAAAGGGGTGCTTAAAAAATATACTCACCTTACCACAATACACAGCAGAGTTATCAGGCGGGTATCATCATCATCAGCCTATATTAGTCCACTGCTGGACATAGGCCTCCCCTAATGAGCGCCACAGCGCCCTGTCTTCAGCTTGCCGCATCCAGCATCTGCCTGCAGTCTTTCGCAGATCGTCACCCCACCTGGCCGGAGGGCGTCCTACACTACGTTTGCCGAGACGCGGTCTCCACTCGAGAACACGTTGACCAGCGGTTGTCGGTTCTTCGCGAGATATGGCCGGCCCACTGCCATTTCAGCTTGCTAATTCTTTGAGCTATGTCGATAACTTTGGTTCTCTGTCGGATGTATTCGTTACGAATCTTATCCTTCAGAGAAACTCCGAGTATAGCTCTTTCCATAGCTCGCTGAGCGACTTTGAACTGGTGGACCAGCCCTACCGTGAGTGGCCACGTCTCAGCTCCGTAGGTCATTACGAGTAGGACGCACTGATTAAAAACTTTCGTTTTCAAGCATTGCGGTATGGATGACGAGAAGACTCGGCGTAGTTTCCCAAATGCTGCCCAGCCTAGCTGGATCCTCCTTTTGGCCTCCTTCTCGAAATTGTTTTTACCTAGCTGCAGGATCTGCCCAAGGTAGGTGTACTCAGAAACAATTTCAAGAAGGTGGCCATGTACGACGACCGGTCCTGGATCAATGTGGCCATTGATCATGACTTTGGTTTTATCCAAATTCATGCCAAGACCGATGCGTCGCGAGGCTGAAGCTAGGCCGTCCAGCATCTGGGTCAGCTCCTCTAGCGACTCCGCCATTGCGACTATGTCATCAGCGAATCGCAGGTGTGAGATGTAATCGCCGTTTATGTTCATGCCTTTACCTTTCCAGTCCAGCGTGTCTTAAACATGTCTTCCAATGCGCTTTGTGAACAGTTTCGGGGATATGACATCCCCCTGTCTCACCCCTCTGCGCAATTGGATGGGTTTAGACTGCTGGCCCTGTACTTGGACACTCATAGTGGCGGCTTCGGAGAGACATCTCAGCACCTCGATATAACGATAGTCTACTTGGCATCGCTGTAAGGATTCCAGAACAGCCCAAGTTTCCACGGAGTCAAAGGCTTTCTCATAGTCCAAAAAAGCGAGACACAGGGGCTGATTATACTCTTCGGACTTCTGTATAATCTGCCTCACTGTGTGAATTTGGTCTATGGTGCCATATCCTCCGCGGAACCCAGCCTGTTCCGGTAGCTGGAACTCGTCGAGTCTCCTGGCGAGACGATTCGTGACCACTCGTGAGAAAAGCTTATAGACGTGGCTCAGAAGTGTGATGGGTCTGTAGTTTTTAAGGAGAGTTTTATCACCCTTCTTAAAAAAGAGCACCACCAAACTCCGGCGACACGCCTTAGGAGTTCTCCTACTGTGAAGGACGGTATTGAAGAGGTTCTGCAGCTCCTGTATAACAGGAGCTTCTCCTGCCTTCAGAAGCTCTGAAGTAATACCATCCTCACCGGGGGCTTTTCCATTTTTAAGCTGCCTCAGAGCTAACACGATCTCGTCTTGACTGATGTCTGGCAGTTCGTCGGTATAGTGGCGTGTCAGGGTGGCTCTTGAATCATGGTCGTCTCGTCAGGAGTAGGGGGCATGTGCAGAGAACAGCCGGCCATAAAAATCCTCTATCTCGGCGGAGATCTCCGGCTTCGACAATACGGTCCTCCCGTCGTGCGTTTTTAGCTTCGTCAGGTGGCTCCTGCTAAGCTGCTGAGTGAATACTTTGGACCCTCGGTTTCGCTCTATCGCCTCTTCAATAAGGCGTGTGTTGGAGCTCCGAAGGTCGCGCCGTAGAGTAGAGTTATCAGGTGGGTATAAGAAGTCAAAATCCAATGAGTCTGTGGATGTGGTCATGTCCGCATTGGACTCAGTTGAAATATTATTTCCTGAAAATGACGTAAGATTATCAGAAATACAACGTGTAGATAACAAAAAATTCAGACTAGATTGGAACAAACATTTTTGGACACGATATTTTTTTCTCCGGTATACATGGTGCATCGTGCTTTTTCTCTGCAGCTGAACGTACAGTCGCCATGAGATATATCGGAGCGGTCAAGGTGGTCACAAATATCTGAACAACGCCTATATTGTCAAGGCGATACAAATCTGAACATGCACTTGTTCAGATATTTTTGAGTATCGTGGCCGCTCCGATATATTTGATAGCGACTGTACCTACAGGTAGAACAACCCTCCATTCGAAAACGAGCTTTTCCGCGAAATTGGCCTGTACTCCCCCGGACCCGCAAGACGCTCCACCTTCGGCACAAAGATTGTCCGGCACCGCCTTAAGACTCAGGAATTTCGCCTCTGTCCATCCATGCATTGAACAATTCCGCTTTAATCCGGGCAGGAACCCCACGCCACTCCTCCGCACGAATTCCGTCCGGCCCTGGCGCAGTCCTTACGTCAATGCGTACCTCCCTAATCCCATACTCTGAGAAGGGAAGCCAAAGCTGAGAGAAATCACGTGCACCCCCGTACTGCTCAGACCGCCGAAGCCGCCGTAGAGCCTCCGGTGTAGGTCCCGAGGCCTCCGACACCCTCTCAAGAATAGGTTGCCAATAAGCTTCCATCTCCTCTACAGAGTGGGAAACACCCCGACACGGTTCCTGAACCCTAGCGTACTCCATTTTACGCAATGTTCGTCTCGACAATCGTTGCCGGTCACAAGACCCTCTTGACGCCGCCCAGAGTTAGTAGACCGAGCTCCCCGCGCCGCAATCCTACTGGCCGCCCTCTGTAAGAGATTGGTCTCCATCAGTCACCCTAGAATGATCCTCAGCAGCTGGTGGTACGACCGGGGGCTCCTCCATCACAAGAACCTCCGCTACAGCTGGGGTGTCCTCCTCCGGAATAGAGCGCAACTCGGCTAGGTACGCTTGTACCGCCGCTTTATGCGACTCCTTCTTCCTCTGCCCTTTTATGGCCTCGAGAGTCCTTCCGAACCCCTCAAGAGCTTCGAACAGCTCGACATTCTCACAGCGGCCTAAACGAATCAATAGGCCGGCTTCAGTTCTTGCTAGAAGGGACACCTCTTCGTCCCTCCAGCTTCGCCTCACATTTGGGGGTGCAACGTCAAGGTTCGCCTCCAGAGGATGGGCTCTGCGCTTATGCACACCCAAACCCCTGACATTGCGAAAGAGTCTCCCACACACTGGACAGGTCACTCCGTCTCCCTCCGACTCCGGAGGAACAGCACCAGAGCGACCGCCCGAACTTGGGTCAAATCGGCTACCTGCCTCCAGTGTGTGAGCAGGGCGATTTATATCATTATTACTTGTACTAGCAGCGATTTGACCTCACAGCACTGAGGGGTGCTAACCCGCAGCGCCAGCCGCACTCTGGAATGTTTAAGGCTCCCGCCGAAGCGACCAGATGTACTTGGATATCCCCCCACGGGTACCCCATCGGAGCCACTGTAGTTTTACCTACAGCCACGTGCCAGCCACTCCTGTCCAAGATGAGCGGACGATCCCGGCCGGCCCCACCCCGGTTACGTGAATTACGTCTCGTGAGTGGAGGGTTTTCGAGTTGAACCCACCACAGCGCCTCCTAGACGATTTCCGAGTTGTTTGAAGGAAGTTTTTTTAAAGAACCAACGCTTTCACCTTTGTCACTTTTTGATGTAATTAGTTTTCGGATCGTAATCAACATGGATTAAACGCGGTGTACACTGCCTCTACAGCTATTATGGCACCGTTTTGGTTCCAAATTGGCTGGAAAACAAAGAACAAAGATTCTTCGGTGTTTCTCGGGGAATTTGAGAACTATGACAGTACGATTTCTGAAAGTTGTACCTGAAAGCCCGCACGTAGTAAATACGGAAACCACGAAGAGCTAGTCGAGAAACTTGCGAGTATACTGGGGCTGCCGAGTCCCGTGTGCGTGCGCACGACTTCATGCACTTTGTCCTGGCGAGGTGTTTGGAGTGGAAATTCCTTGAAGGACCTAAAGACACTAATCGGGCTTCCGACACAGGCATGTCAGATTGTACCTTGTACTGAGAGGTTCCCATATGAACTGGATGCGTTTCAATCAGATGACCACAGCTGTTTGATTCTTCATGGCTCGCTTGGCCTGATGAATCTGTGGACTAGCTGCGCGCTGGACAGCCTTCAACAGAGTAAATTTGCTGATTCTCAAATTCCCCGAGACCGTGGAATGATTGTCTAATACGCTATCAGGAGAGAAACACCGAAGAATCTTTGTTCTTTGTTTTCCAGCCAATTTGGAACCAAAACGGTGCCATAATAGCTGTAGAGGCAGTGTACACCGCGTTTAATCCATGGTGATTACGATCCGAAAACTAATTACATCGAAAAGTGACAAAGGACAAAGCGTTGGTTCTTTAAAAAAACTTCCTTCAAACAACTCGGAAATCGTCTAGGAGGCGCTGTGGTGGGTTCAACTCGAAAACCCTCCACTCACGAGACGTAATTCACGTAACCGGGGTGGGGCCGGCCGGGATCGTCCGCTCATCTTGGACAGGAGTGGCTGGCACGTGGCTGTAGGTAAAACTACAGTGGCTCCGATGGGGTACCCGTGGGGGGATATCCAAGTACATCTGGTCGCTTCGGCGGGAGCCTTAAACATTCCAGAGTGCGGCTGGCGCTGCGGGTTAGCACCCCTCAGTGCTGTGAGGTCAAATCGCTGCTAGTACAAGTAATAATGATATAAATCGCCCTGCTCACACACTGGAGGCAGGTAGCCGATTTGACCCAAGTTCGGGCGGTCGCTCTGGTGCTGTTCCTCCGGAGTCGGAGGGAGACGGAGTGACCTGTCCAGTGTGTGGGAGACTCTTTCGCAATGTCAGGGGTTTGGGTATGCATAAGCGCAGAGCCCATCCTCTGTAGGCGAACCTTGACGTTGCACCCCCAAATGTGAGGCAAAGCTGGAGGGACGAAGAGGTGTCCCTTCTAGCAAGAACTGAAGCCGGCCTATTGATTCGTTTAGGCCGCTGTGAGAATGTCGAGCTGTTCGAAGCTCTTGAGAGGTTCGGAAGGACTCTCGAGGCCATAAAAGGGCAGAGGAAGAAGAAGTCGCATAGCCGAGTTGCGCTCTATTCCGGAGGAGGACACCCCAGTTGTAGCGGAGGTTCTTGTGATGGAGGAGCGGTCGTACCACCAGCTGCTGAGGATCATTCTAGGGTGAATGATGGAAAACAATCTCTTACAGAGGGCGGCCGGTAGGATTGCGGCACGGGGAGCTCGGTCTACTAACTCTGGGCGGCGTCAAGAGGGTCTTGTGACCGGCAACGATTGTCGAGACGAACATTGCGTAAAATGGAGTACGCTATACTTCGTTTTTTTTAAGATTAGAATTATCTGTCAAACTGGTAAACAAAGAAGCAGTGGTCGTAAACCTTTCTTTTTCGATTTCGGCCTATACCACTGAATTTCTTGGAACTTATGTACATACATATCATTTGATATTTACCGATAGCTGAACGCATAGTTTTCACATTTATTACTAATTTGTTGGCTGTATTTAAAAAAAGTTATAAGTGTTTATAAGCAAGATGGCGGCAATTTAGAAAAATGTTAAATAAACCTTCAAGGTTTTCGTTTAGTGTGTTTGGCGGTTTTTAACTAAGTAATTATTTTTTATTATGAATTTGTAACACATATCATACCGATTTTACATTAACTAAATTTAATGAAATTTTCAGTCTAAAATTAATCAATATTTGCATATTTGATCTAGCTTACATTATGCACCCCCAGCACTTTTAAGTCATGCATTTAAGCATTGCATTAAGGGTTAAAACTATCGGTATCAAAGTGGACCCGGAGTCATAAGGACTGAGCAGATGACAATAGTAAGACAACCCTACCCACCGGCATCGTCGTTTAGTATTTGTCGCCATTGTAGGCTACTTTAATCTGGGACGGGCTCTAATGTAGTTTGAATTTGGTAACAAATTAGAAAATAAAACTCGGATTAAATACAGTATATACTTTTATTCACTGTCAGTGGAAGAGTCCGAGGACTCGGAGCCACTAACGTTTATAATAAATTTTTCCACAGTGTTATCTATTATATTATCTAATTTCATCATGCTGGATTCAATTTTAATTACATGCTGAATGCACGCACTCCATTTCTCAGCCGTAACTGTCCGAAAAGCTTCGGGGATTAATTGTTTTATAGATTTCATTTTGAAGTCTTTATTGCAAGTTGCAACATATCCCTTTACTTGAGACCAAACTAACTCGATGGGGTTAAGTTCACAGTGATACGGTGGAAGCCGCAACACTGTGAAGCCCATCTGTTTGGCCATTTCGTCAACAACATATTTCTGATATAAATGTTTATGCTGTCTTACTTTGTCCAAGAGACGACCCCTTACTTCTTTCATGTCAAAAGGTATTTTCTTTTCCTTCAGCCATGCCTGGATATGAGCCTTTTTTGTTTTGGTTGTTGGAACTGCATCAATTCTCCTTGAGTGGTAAGGTGCGTTATCCATAACAATTACTGACCCTTTTTCTATTTTTTCCTGGAGTCCGGAGAACCATTTTTCAAAATTATATGCATCCATTTCCGAATGGTAGTCCCCATCTGCTTTCTTGGCTTCAAAAACCAGATCCCCTCCTTCGACAAACCCGTCTGAAGATCCTGAAAAAGAACAGTTACAGTGAAATTATAGACTATTTTTTTCAATTTGATGATGCTGCTCCTTTAACTGAGTAACTTAACAGCAATTCCATACGTACATACAAACATGTCCAGCTGTTAAAGCTGCAGAATGTGCCAAAGAAATGGACATAAAACATGTACATACTTACAACACCATTCAAAATGTATGGATGCAGCCGATGCAGTAGCAGTATAAAAAAAATGGTCACTTCATTCATACTGATTCAACAATATACAATACATTTTCTGTAATTTATTTAGAGTGACACCAATAGCAAATGGTAAACAACTGCCACAACTTACCAATGTGCAAAATTATCAGCCGCTTTCCTTTCCCGGATGGATTTTTCAAGCCTGTCGACAATCCTTCACGGTGTGCTTCTTTTTTCGACTTTACTTGTGTGTCTTGCCAGACCGCAGATCTTGTGTGTCTTGCCAGACCGCAGATCTTGTGTGTCTTGCCAGACCGCAGATCTTGTGTGTCTTGCCAGACCGCAGATCTTGTGTGTCTTGCCAGACCGCAGATCTTGTGTGTCTTGCCAGACCGCAGATCCTGTGTGTCCTAAAATACAAACAAACACATTACAGACTCCATACTAAAGTCAAAGCTATACATCTTCATTCAATTGATGCACTAGGGCATACAAATTATTTTGTGAACACAGGATTTAACTGTATTTACCCAAGCCAAAATGTATTTACCCAGCCGTTTCAGAGGACTTGTTTCTCCGACTGACTGTACCAGTAACCATAGGGAAAACATGACCTCCAAAACAGTTTTAACGGATAGCTTGTGTCAAAAAATTCCATTTTTTTTAAATCAGTACAAAGTATACTACAAACCTTCATTAACCCAGGTTTCATCTAAATAATAAATTTTCTTTCCTTGAGTTCTGAATGTATTTATTTGCTCCAAATAATCCGTTCTCCACACAATAATATCATTTCTGTCAATCAAGGCACTCTTACGGCTGCGTTTGGCATATTTAAATTTTAGTTTTTCCTTCAATATTCTGTGAAGAGTGCTTTTCGACATATTCGGCAGTGTGTCATCTCTGTTCAATTCATCTAATACCTTGTCCAGAGTAGGGATTTCGTTTTCGAAGTAAAAATTATGCACCTTTCTCCGAATTCCAGACAAGGTAATTGCATCTATATTTCCAAATTTGTAGGGTTCCCTTTGCCGAGGAGGTGGGGATTTTAACCCACTGTCGGATCTATTTTCTTTTAAAATGTTGTATACCGTAGCCAACGATATGCCAGCAGTCTCGGCAGTCTTTTTCACACGGTCCGATTTAGTGGGATACTCCTTTCTATGGCACATTTCTGACACTAATTTGTAAATGTTCACCACCATCCGCTTTTCACTGGCAGTCAGAGGATTCTGCTTTTGCCTTTTCTTCTTTGGAGATGAAAAAACATTAGCCGGAACCGGCTGCGACTTCTGTAGCCCACTCGGGCCAGCCTCGGCTTCATCCATTTTAAATGTACACTGATGAGCAGGATGGAGACGCAGGGCTCGGCGTAAGAATGCAACGAAGGATCGTGTTATGTCGTCAGAAATAAAAACATATTCTTGCTCACCATAAATTGCTGTTTTAATTAGTCATAATTATTTCACAATTTGATTACGTCAAGTAGAGATCCAAATGGATTCACATAATGTTAAATGTCACATATTAAAAATATAAAATAAAATAGGGAACAACTTTCAGTGTGGAGCCATCTCAAAGAGAGCAAATCAAAGACAAATCAGATACAGTGATAGAGCGGTAACATAGATAAAAAGTTAAGTGTTACCAGTATTAATATACATAGAAGAATGTAAAGGGTATATATACTACACGATTTCTAACACTCCTCCTTACACTTTACATACCAACAAGGAACTATAAGTATGGCCCCACATAAAACATACTTATAACTAATTACATGCTGCAGGCTTAGCCTAGTGAATAACAACATAGACATAAATATAGTGATAAGGCATGCAGCTATAATTATGTAAGATAGGAATGAATATCTCATTTAAAATATCACAAGTAGAGAAGTAAAGCTATTAGCATTTCAAAGGTTTAACATTAAGTCCCTGCCTGCATAAATTTACAATGTTTTTCTGTACATAAAGGTTTTGTTAAAACATCTGCTACCATTTTGTCAGTCTGCAAGTATTCTACATTTAAGTGTCCTTTTTGAATCAGATCTTTAATAAAGTGATACCTAAGGTCTATATGCTTTGTTCTTTTGTGGGAGTGCTCTTTAACTAACAGTAATTTTTGAGCACTTTGGCTATCATTATAAATGACAGTGTCAAAAGTTTTATCGATAATTTCTGACAAGAAATTTCGTACAAAACATATGTCTTTACAACAATCTCCAAGAGCTACGTATTCTGATTCGCAACTTGAAAGAGAAATACATTGTTGCTTTCTTGCCTCCCAGTTAATTACATTAGATCCTAACTTAATCACAAAGCCAGTATAGGACTTGCGGTCTGAAAGGTCATTGGCCCAACTTGCGTCAGCGTATGCGGTAAGATTAAAAGTATTGCTCCTTGTGAAGCAAAGGCCATAATTGATAGTACCTTTTAGGTAGCGGAGTACACGCTTCGCCATGCGCCAATGATTTTCATCAAAACATGTGTTAAACATGCTAAGTTGACTACATGCAAAAGATATGTCCGGTCTAGTACAGACTGATAAATACATTAAACTTCCTAATAACTGCCTGTACTGATAGACTTCATCATCTAAACATGTTTTATTGGATTTCTGTAATTTACAATTAACCGGTAAAGGTGTTGAAACAGATTTACAATCTGACATATTATATTTAACCAATAAACGCTTTATGTACTCAGTCTGATCTAAAGTCTTGATACCATTTTCTCTGCAAACATTCATTCCAAGGCAATTATTTAATTTGCCCAAATGACGGATTTCAAAATTATTTTGTAAAAGTTGTAAAATATTATTAATACAATTATTATGAAATATAAAAAAATCATCAACATACAAAGCAATTATAATATATTCCGTCTTATTTTTCTTTGTATAACTACATGGTTCACATTTGCTCTGAGTACAATTATTTTGTGCTAAGAAATCATGTATCTTGATATTCCACATTCGACTTGCCTGCTTAAGGCCGTATAAGCTCTTTTTAAGCAAGCAAACCTTATCATTATCACAGTTATTAAAGCCTGAAGGCTGCTCCATATATATTTGTTCATTTAGTTCGCCATTCAAAAATGCTGTTGTAACATCAATATGGTCTATGTCTAGGTTAAGTTGTGTAGCAATAGAAAATAAAATTCTCAGTGTGCTATGCCTCACTACAGGTGCAAAAGTGTCCGTATAGTCAGTGCCCTCTACCTGACTAAAACCACGGGCAACCAACCTAGCTTTAAATTTGGCAGGCTTACCTGAGGTGTCGAGTTTTTTCTTATAAACCCATTTGCATTTGACGATATTTTCGTTCGCAGGTCTGTCTACCAAGATCCATACCTTGTTTTTGATTAAAGAATCATACTCACTTTGCATTGCCCTCTGCCATTCATCTTTTTCAGAAGATTGTATGGCTTCGCGGTATGATGTAGGCTCATCTGGCGAATAGCCTTCTGCTATCATAGATAAATCATAGTCTCTGAGATGGTGCGGTACCTTACCTCGTGTTTGTCGTACGGGTCGTGAACGAGACGTGTCGGAAACAGCCGGCAGCGTCGGCTCACTTGGTGCAGACTCCGGCAGAGAAGACACGGGAACCCTTGGAGCCCCCACTTCATCACCGTCGTCATGATTATCAAATGATGACTCCGGCAGAGAAGACAAAGCGCCCTTTGGGACGCAATCTTCATCACCGGGACTGTCATTTGAACCTTCATCGCCCGTACAGTAATGTTCAGAGAGCGGCGACCACGCCGGTGGCGTCGGTGTCTCAGCATCTGAAAATTGATTTAAAGAGGGTGAGCACAACTCAGCTGATTTATCTTCTTCATTATTTTGAATGACATCATTAAAATTAGAGTCATCATTAAAATTATTCAATGCATTTGAAGAATTATTTTGTTTATTATGCATTGGAATATTAAAATTGTCTTTGTCAATATAATAATTATAAAAATTGGCTCCACAAGTCTTTTTACAACTGTCATGTTTTCCTATAAATTTATCCTCATTAAAAATAACAGATCTAGATTGTATAACTCTGTGAGGATTAGCGGGATCAATCAAACGGTATCCTTTAAAGGTTTAACCATAACCAACCAAAATTAACGCTTTTGCTCTAGCATCAAGTTTTTGACGCTTTTGACTAGGAACATGTGCATAAGCAGTACACCCGAAGACACGTAAATGGCTGATGTCTATAGGAGACCCAGTCCATAAGCTCTCGGGAATTCCACCTGAAAGCGCTCTGGTAGGAGACCTATTTTTCAGGTAAATAGCTGTCATAACAGCCTCTCCCCAGTAACGATTGCACAGGCCAGATTCCTGCAGCATAGCCCTAGTTTTATCAAAAATCGTTTTGAAAGCCCGTTCCGCTGTTCCATTCTGTGCAGCATTGTAAGGGACAGTGGTTTGGTGTATAATACCTTGTTCTTTAAGATAATTGGCCAGTTTATTATTTGTAAACTCAAGGCCATTGTCACTGCGCAAATTTTTTATAGATAAACCAGATTGTTTTTCTATCATAGTTTTAAAATTAATAAAATGAGAACTCACCTCTGATTTTTGCTTCATGAGGTAACCCCACGTCTTCCGGGTATGGTCGTCTGTGAAGGTCAAAAGGTAACGAACTCCACCCCAAGTTTCGACTTGCATAGGTCCAGCCACATCTGTATGGATGAGTTCAAGCGGTTGGGTAGTGCGCTTCGTGCTGACAGCAGGATACGGTGCTCGCACCATCTTGCCTGTCAGGCACGGCTCGCAACTACCACTGATGGTGTCTTCTATCTGAAAAGATAAATTCATGCATTTCTTCCCATCACCAAGAATCCTCATACCTGGTTCGGACAGATGAGCTAGACGTCTATGGATTAGATCCATTGGCACAGTCGAAACAGCGTGAGCCTTCACCGTCTCTTGCCTAGTCTGCAAGAGCTTGGAAGACTCCTCCTCAAGGATGTGTCGCACTTGAGCCTTATATTTATACAGACCATTTTCCTTAGGAGCAACTAATACTTGATTGCCAGTGACTTTAACATTATCAAAGACTTTACAATGATCCCTATCAAATATGACAGTATAACCCTTGTCAGTGATCTGACTAACGGACAGTAAATTGCTGGAGAGGTCAGGCACATGGAGAACATTTACAAGGCTAATATTGGAGCACAAAGAGACCCTACCAGTACAATTGCTATGTAATTTATTTCCATTAGCTATATAAATGGTAGAACTTTTACCTCTAGATTCTTCAAGTAGCTCCTTATTAGCAATCATATGCTGGGACGCATCGGAGTCCACCACAAAGTCATGGTTGCTGCTGCCGCTGCATACCATGGCTGATGCAAGCATAGTGTGATTTTCTTCATTGTTCTTCAGCTCCTTCTTGCGTCTGAAGCAACGCTTGATAGTATGTCCGCTTCTTTTGCAGAACTGGCAAAACATAGGTGATGACTTCTTCTTTTTGTTCCCTAGGTAGGCCTTCACTCCCTCCTGGTCACCCGCATTCCTCCGGTGTTCCTCTTGCAGCAGTCTGGCACGCACGAGCTCCACCGTTAACTTGCTTGTGAGACAGGCAGTTTCCAGGCCAGACACCAGGTTGTCAAATTCCTGTGACAAGCCACTCAACAGGATTTCCGCAACTTCATCATCATCTATCTTCTTGCCTATATCGGCGAGCTGTTGAACAAGCCGCATGACAGACTCGACATATTCCGACATGCCGCCGTATTGGTTATATTCAACCTTATGCAGTTGACGTAACAAGAGCACTTTTCTGTACAGACCCTTGGACTCAAAGGCATCGGCAAGCTTCTCCCATGCATCTTTTGCCGACGTGGCATCTCTCACGTACTGATACAAGGCAGGCTTTATCGTTAAGCATATCTTCGCTAAAGCTCGGCTGTCGTGGGACTCATCGGTGTCCTTACCTTCCACACAGCCCCATAGACCATCCAGCGTGAGAAGCATTTTCATTGCAAATTTCCAGTTGGAATAATTTTGCAAGCCATCCAGCTTTTCGACGGGAATGTTCCCATTGTGTCCATTATGTGACGACATTCTTGACGACGTTATTGTGGTATAGGTTGAGCAAACGAAGAATAGGTTATAACATGAGGGCGATAATTATAACCTCAAAATATTTCAATTTATTTCTGACATACCTTTCTTTGGTTTCGGTTTCCAATTTCCTCGCGGCACTCAAGTCTGGGCGCATAATCTGATGAGCAGGATGGAGACGCAGGGCTCGGCGTAAGAATGCAACGAAGGATCGTGTTATGTCGTCAGAAATAAAAACATATTCTTGCTCACCATAAATTGCTGTTTTAATTAGTCATAATTATTTCACAATTTGATTACGTCAAGTAGAGATCCAAATGGATTCACATAATGTTAAATGTCACATATTAAAAATATAAAATAAAATAGGGAACAACTTTCAGTGTGGAGCCATCTCAAAGAGAGCAAATCAAAGACAAATCAGATACAGTGATAGAGCGGTAACATAGATAAAAAGTTAAGTGTTACCAGTATTAATATACATAGAAGAATGTAAAGGGTATATATACTACACGATTTCTAACATACACCAACAAACAAAACTAAATAGATCAACAACTAATAACGAAATTCAACAAAAACGATAACAACAATCTTTAAGTAAGCGAACAGCAATAGAAAACACAACCGACTCAACCGACAACAATATGCACTCGAATGAGAAACCCACATGAGTGACAGTTGACAGATAGTGACAGTGACGTTTAAAAATAGACCATTGTGTGAGAACTCTGCCTCTTTAGGTTTTTTAATGTACAACCTTTCCATGAAAAATTGCAAACGCAATTTATTAAAATTCTTATCTTTTCATCTTAGAATATAAATTAACTAATATTATGTTTCTTATCTGTTCACAACACTGAGTAATGTATGTATTAATAAAACATGATAATAAATACGTGATATTTATTAACTCGTATTCGCTGTTCGATCCGCAGAATGTGCCCGATAAAAAACCTTATATCTCGTTCTGCAAAGGTCTCTCTAATGCTAAATAAAAACGAAGTATAGGGTTCAGGAACCGTGTCGGGGTGTTTCCCACTCTGTAGAGGAGATGAAAGCTTATTGGCAACCTATTCTTGAGAGGGTGTCGGAGGCCTCGGGACCTACACCGGAGGCTCTACGGCGGCTTCGGCGGTCTGAGCAGTACGGGGGTGCACGTGATTTCTCTCAGCTTTGGCTTCCCTTCTCAGAGTATGGGATTAGGGAGGTACGCATTGACGTAAGGACTGCGCCAGGGCCGGACGGAATTCGTGCGGAGGAGTGGCGTGGGGTTCCTGCCCGGATTAAAGCGGAATTGTTCAATACAAATACAAAATTCTTTATTTCATAAATCAGGTGTACAAAATGATCTAAGGGATGGAGCCGCCCGGTAAGCATGAAATTGCCTGTGTCGGGAGACACCGCTCTTCCTTAGGCACTATGTTTAAAACTGAGTACTGCTTAAATTATATTATAACTAACTAGCTTTATCCCGCGGCTTCGCCCGCGTACTAAAAGTACAGTCAAGTGCAAAAATACGTATCGAAAAAATCGTCTCAAATATGGTACTACGCACTTATTACAACGGAATAAGATACTATGGGACATATTTTTGAGTAAGATGAGTACACCCATATTTTACACTTGACTGTACTAAAAAAGGAGGTTCTCAGTTAGACTCGTATGTTTGTATGTAGGAATGTATGTTTGTCCGCGATCATCTTGCGTTTCGCTGAACTGATTTAGAAGCGGTTTTCGGAAAAGTATTCGTTACATTCTGGAGGTTTCGGTATACCACGTTTTGAAGACGGCGGTTCCCTCATTTTTTATTTTAAAGAAATTATTGCAATAATTGTTTAATTGTTACGCCATCAACGAATTACTACTGAGAGATTATGATTAATACAGATTTCTACTCTTGAATAGAAGCTTTTCCCCGCGACTTCATTTGCGTGGAATTAGTAATCCACCCTCCTTTTTACCCGCTTAAGGAATGACTTCTGGGATAACAACTATTATATATCCTTCCCCAGAACGCAAAATATCTCCATACCAAATCATCTAAATAGGTTCAACGGTTATTAATTTCCCATACAAACTTTCAACCCCCGTTTCACCCCCTAGAGGGTTGATTTTCGAGATAAAAACTACTCTATATTGTTTACCGCGACTCAATCTATATAATATGTACCAAGTTTCATTTCAATCGTCTGTTGAGCGGTTAATAATTCGCCATACAAACTACCAACATGTTTTCTACCCCTCTAAGATTGATTTTCGGCTTAAAAATATTCTATATTGTTTCCTGGGACTCAAACTATATCCACAACAAAATTATCTAAATCGGTTCGCGGTAAAAAAATATCCATACTAACCTCCAACCCCCATTTCACCCCCTTAAAGATTGATTTTCGAGATTAAAACTGTCCCATGTCGTTTCCCGGTACACAAACTATCTCTATACCAAGTTTCATCTAAATTGGTTCAACGTTTAAAAATTCCCCATACAAACTATCAACCCCCATTTCACCCCCTTAAGTGTTGATTTCGTAATCAGCGACCCGGTAAACCATAAAAACAATACCCATGTTGATATTTAAATTTTGTCACCACATTTCCCCCTTATGGGTTGAATTCTCAAAAAAGCTGAAACACTTGTTTTCTCATTTATCGTTAGGAATACTCCTGTAAAGTTTCGAATAAAATAGTTGAACTAATCTCGTTTCCCATACAAACTTTGAACCCCATTTCCCCAGGAGGTAAATTTTTAAAAATTATTTCTAAGTGCATCCTTATGCCTTATAAGGAGCCTACGTACCACATTTGGAATCTCTAGAACCAGCGGTTTGGGCTGTGCGTTGATATGTCAGTCAGTTTCTTCTTTTATATATTTAGAAGAAGATTGCAATTTGGCACAAATACTTTCAAGAATTTTCATGTCCACAATATTAAATTTCAAAATCGATGCCATTTTCTTAATTAACGTCCCAAAAAATCACAAAAACGACACCCATATGGATATTTAGACATTTCAACCCCATTGTACCCTAACAGGGGAGATGGTATTTCACGTCCGCCACGTCGGATTTTAAAATCGTTGTTGTTTTCGTAATCAACGACCCGATAAACCATAGAAACAATACCCATGTTGATATTCAGACTTTTCGACCACATTTCCCCCTTTTAGGGGTTGAATTCTCAAAAAACCTGCAACACGTATTTACTCATTTATTGTTAGGAATACTTCTGTGAAGTTTCGAATAAAATAGACTAACTACGGTTGAATTTCTAATTATAAAAAGTGACTTGACACATGACTGACAGTTAAAATGTTGCCTGGAATAGCAAAAATAAAATAGTCATGGGTATATGTCGATAAAAAGTATCGAAAAGTGTAATGTTGTACTAAACACTACCAATACGATTCCATTTAAAGGATCCATGAACGTTAGGAAATTAAATTATCATGTCACAGCCTGAAATGCTAAAATATTCAAATCAGACAAAAGTTTTGAAATACGTTGTCGCTAATAAATCTAATAAATAAATAGTTATGTTATACAACATATCATATATTTTTCTATCTCGTCGAACGAGCAGAGCCTAAGCGAAGTGAAGTTATAGACAGCTTCGGATGAAACGGAAACGGAACTGTCAGCTGGCTACCTGGACATCGCTGCATTTCGATGGCTTTTTGAATAGTTGTTCTGCGGTAACTGTAGTAATGTTTTTTTAAATCTTTATGAAATTTGTTGGGGTTATAGCAGAAATCAATATAATTTGAGAGTTCGTATATGAGCAGGATCGATCCATGGGTTATGGAGCTAGAAGGCGCAAAACAATAATCATAAGAGTCTTGGTATATTGGTCAATGCATTTACAAGGAAATCGCGAGTTCTCAGTTCGAGGCGGACTACAAAGAGTTTCTGTAAATTTGAGCTCTTTATTACGCAGGCGAGGCGCCATTTTGGATGAACATTGTTCTGGTTCTAATTCTTGCACGTCCAAAGGAATCCGTAATCCGAGGCAACATCACTTAATAATTGAATTCAACACTTCTACGAGTAATAACAACAAAACGTAACAATATTTACGAACAGTCAGAAGACGATATTTCTCAAAAATACCTACTTAACTACTTCTAAAATAGAAGAAAAGATACTTGGATAATTATTCGTCCGCATAGAATTCGGTTATCGTGTGGCCCTCTAAAAAGGTTTTTTTCGGGATAAAAAGTAGTTAAGTATCCTATGTCCTAGTCCTCACTCTAAGCTACCGCCATTTTAGAGACGTGCATTCAGCAAGATATTCACTCACAAACTGAACGGCAGGCATGTGTGTAAAGAAATCCCAATATTGGCCCGACCGCTTGGAGAATTTAACTAACCAGAGCGGCCATTGACAGGCTTTCCCCTCTGCCGAAAACAATGGTCAATAAATATATCCAGTGGTCATATTTATTGTACGGACTGACGTTTATCTGACTTGGCTATTTGTACGTTACGTACGAATAGCCATACATTTGACGTTCGCCTCCCCCGCAAAAATAAGCAGACTTTTTTTGTATAGAAAATGACAGACATGGCCGCTCCGGTTGGTTGAATTCTCTAAGCCATGCGCCCGGTATTAACCCTACGGCAGGTGTATGAGTAGCCGCCTTTAGAAATTATTATTGTCTCCAATAATAGGATGTACAGAAGTTATAAATTGAGTTCAATTTGTCGCGTACCGCATAGTTTTATCAACAAGTAATAGTCATTCCGTAAAAGTAACGTATTTTCCACATCATGTTGCAGCATTCTACAGCCTTTAAGCCTTAATCAAGTTGCAGCGACAATATCGCAACCAATAAGTCGCGGCGTTTGTAGAACTCTTAATAAATAAAAATATCGATAAGAACAGCACTGGCCGAATTGCGGCAACATTTGTGTTTGTTGACTTGTCAAGTCACTCCGTACAATTATAAATTCTACCTTAATCTTGTTTCCCCATACAAACTTTGGACCCCCATTTCACCCCCTTAGGGGATGAATTTTGAAAAATCCTTTCTTAGCGTACCCCTAGACCTTATAAGGAACCTACGTGCCAAATTTGGAATCTAGAACCAGCGGTTTGGACTGTGCGTTGATAGATCACTATGTCAGTCAGTCAGTCAGTCAGTCACCTTTGAGTTATATATATATATAGAAGAAGAAGATAGAAGATTCTAATTCTAAGACATACTAGATAGGAAGGTACACTACTAACACTATGCAATGCTATAAACTATGTAAATAAACTAATCTATACAAATAAAATATTAGATTTAAGTAAAACACGATTACGGATGATTTGATTACTGGTATATAAGTAGGTATATATAATTTACGTCACACCTGGCCATAATGTGAGTTTTACCGCTCGCTACGCTTACGGTAAAACTCGCATTATGGCCAGGTGGGGACGTAAAATTGTGTACTCACCACGGGCAGTAAAAAAGAAATCCCTCTATCGCATATTTACAACCCTCGCCTGCGGCTCGGGTCCCAAATACCTGCGATTTCGGGCTTTCTTTTTTTTACAGCCCTAGGTAAGTAATGTACTATTATAGCACAATAAAATGAGAGATCTTCTGTGTTTCTGTGTGTGCGTGCGTGCGTGCGTGCGTGCGTGCGTGCGTGCGTGCGTGCGTGCGTGTGTGTGTGAGCATGTATATGTTTTTTTTTATATTTAACGTATTAAAATCTCTGTCTCATCATATGTTTTTGCTTTTAACCAAAATGTTAAAAGCTTTTTACAATCATGGTAAGATTTTGAATGGATGTCTAGTAATTTATTGATTTTATTATTAAGGTTTGCGGACTTTATGTTAAACTGTGTATTAGATGGGTTTACTATATTGGCAATCAGTCTTTTCTTTTTGTAGTTTGGGTTGTATGGTAGAGTCCTGTGTCTTTTTAAGGTAGACTGCAGAATATACAATTTTCTAACTGATTTCGTATAGTAATTCAGTGGGAAATCTGCTTTTTTTAAAGTACATGACTTTGATAAGTGCTCGTTGCGCACGTTCAAGGTCTAAGAAGCGAGTTTTGGCGGCACCCCTCCAGACAGATATGCAGTACACCAAGACAAATTGTGCCAGGGGCGTGTATATTTCATTTAAAATCTTGCGACTTTTTGATTCTTTCGTGATTATTGTACCGGGCACAATATGCCTTAGCGTATCCAGAGTAGCTTTCTGATTCTACATATTACCTGGTCAATGTGGGAGTACCAATTTAAATGCTCATCTAGTAGAACACCCAGATATTTATGGACAATGCATGGATGGACAGAGGCGAAATTCCTGAGTCTTAAGGCGGTGCCGGACAATCTTTGTGCCGAAGGTGGAGCGTCTTGCGGGTCCGGGGGAGTACAGGCCAATTTCGCGAAAAAACTCGTTTTCGAATGGAGGGTTGTTCTACCTGTAGGTACAGTCGCTATCAAATATATCGGAGCGGCCACGATACTCAAAAATATCTGAACAAGTGCATGTTCAGATTTGTATCGCCTTGACAATATAGGCGTTGTTCAGATATTTGTGACCACCTTGACCGCTCCGATATATCTCATGGCGACTGTACGTTCAGCTGCAGAGAAAAAGCACGATGCACGATGTATACCGGAGAAAAAAATATCGTGTCCAAAAATGTTTGTTCCAATCTAGTCTGAATTTGATTTTTTGTTAT
The DNA here is from genome assembly GCA_947086415.1 of Pammene aurita. Lineage (NCBI taxonomy): Eukaryota > Metazoa > Arthropoda > Insecta > Lepidoptera > Tortricidae > Pammene > Pammene aurita. Next base: position 551,754 of record OX352310.1, read on the forward strand.
CTACACGTTGTATTTCTGATAATCTTACGTCATTTTCAGGAAATAATATTTCAACTGAGTCCAATGCGGACACGACCACATCCACAGACTCATTGGATTATGACTTCTTATACCCGCCTGATAATTCTGCTGTGTATTGTGGTAAGGTAACGTGAGTGTATTTTTTAAGTACCCCTTTTAACTTCTTGCTTCATCTAATGACCCGTACAGCGACATCTATCGGCAAATTAAGTAAACTATTGCGCCCGAGCTTAAAGTATGGAAGATGATTTTTATGGGATAATTCTTTATTGCGTGAACCGATTTTCACCATTTTTACTTTATTTGAAAGCACATCGATTCATTGTGATTTTGTATAAATTACAGGTACAGTCGACTACAAAGAGATGTATCCACTTTTTCACCTTATGGCGTTGTAATAAGGTCCAAAAGTGGATACATGTCTTTGCAGTCGACTGTACAATAAACACCTGCTTATACGGTTAAATTACAAACTTAGTTCAGAAATTATTTTGTAATTTTTTTTCAAAAACTATTCAACCTATCACGTTCAAAATAATTTTCCTAGAAAGTTTTTATAAATTTCTACTTTTGAGATTTTTTTCATATATTTAAAACTTATGGTTCAAAAGTTAGAGGGGGGGGGGGGGGGGACACATTTTGTTTACTTCTGGAGCGATTATTTCCGAAAATATTTCTTGTAATATAATAAATACACTTGAAGTTCCGTTAACGCTCACTTGCGTCGCGCGATCTTACGGCATGAGGCCAACTTCACACCAAAAAGCTGGTTTTAAATCGCCGTATTTTGCTATAGGTACACCGGGCAAAAATTGTTGCTTGTTGTACAGACACCAATAGGGCGATTTGTATAGGCGAAATGAATGCCCGCTTACATGCCGCTTGCAAGGCGGCGGCGGTGGTGAGTGCGAGCGGGACAGCAGCATGCGCTACATTTAGTTTCGTTTGCCTCAGTCGTTTGCGCGGCAGTGGCGACACTTTATTGCGTGTGGCAAAATGTATAAACAGCTCACTCGAAATAATTAATCCGGGTTATTGAGCGCGACGATTAAAATACGTAATTTCGGTGAGGCAACTAGGGCAAGCCCGGCTTTTGGGCTTGTATGGAAGTACCGCCACTGATTCTTAATCCATTTAATTATGCGCGTCACTAATTCCATGAGGGGCATTTGACTATTATTTCAGGGAATCTACACCTAAACATGTGTCAAGGTATTATCGAACGAGCGGAGCGTAAGCGAAGTGAAGTTCTTATAGACAACTTCGGACATAACGGAACTGTCAGCTAGTAAATCGCGAGTACTCAGTTCGATGCGGACTACTGGTATTTGTTTAATTACATACAACAGACTTTAGGATAAGTAAAGTAATTAAAAGTATGTTAAAAATAATTTGTAAGCACCTTATATACCGGGGGTTGCCTGTAACATGAGCAAAAAATTAAAATGTAGATTCTACTCCTCAAAGTAAACAACCTTTGTTCAGCGACTTTGAAAAATAACTTGTGGTTTAATTTTTAGTACACTTTGAAGTTCATTCAAACACGCAATGTATTGCGAAATTGATTATGTCTGTAAGGTGACAAGACTGACAAGCAATGTCAATTAGAAGGATTTTAACGTACATTGAAAATACTATTTAGTTTGTTTAAAAAAGAGACAATCTAAAGACTACATATTTTTTTTAAATTGTTGAACAAAAGTTGTATTGTTTGAAGAGTAGAATCTATGTTTTAATTTATTGCTCGTGTTACATTACAGGCAACACCCGGTATATTATAACGGCATTGATTCCACTGAAAATTTGACGTGAGACTATTCATGCATTTATATGAATGTCTTAAATTGTATCGCATGTTCACTAGGTGGCACTGATACAGCCGTATTTTACGGTTACAAAACACAATGCTTTGTCAACAAGACCCTATAAACGTAGTATTCTTCTTGGTTTGTTGGATTGCGTTGTGGCGTTTGACACTTTCAAGTGTCGTCAGACATAATGGTCAAAGACATGCAAATAGCACAACTTGATCACATAATACAACAGATTCCAAGTATAAGGCGCTATCTATCGAAGCCAGCATTTCATATAGTTTAGAGGTTTTGTTTTTGTTAATATTGAAAAGGGTAAATTCAACGCTAGCACAGATATGGATTTTTGTAAGAGTTGCCACAAATATATGAACTTCTTTGTCATGTAACGTGAAAATGTACGTTTTTGTATCATAAATTAAAACATCAATAGGAAATACAATGTCTTCTTAGTTTGTGTAAAACATCATTTATTTTAGAATGTTCATGTATTAAAAATTAATAATATTATCTACATAATGTGTTGTGTAAAATGATATTGCTAAAATGTTATCGAACAGGTCGCATAGGCATAGATAAATTAAGTGAAAGACAAGTTTGTGTAAAAAAGTTTATTATGTTACCGCCGTCGTAGATGGCGCTCCTCAGACACGTCTCGTGCACAGAAATAAAAGAATCTAAGAATATATAGGGTAAATGGCTGTAAATAGCTTTTATTTTTATGCTTGAGACAGTGGTGCCATCTATAACTATAGAGAGCGTGCGTGAACTGCAATGAGGGTTTCCGCGATCGAGTTTTTCACTAGATGGCAGCACCGTGGCGACAGGTCTAGCTGTCACAATCCACCAATCATGTTTAACCATATATTTTTTGATTGGTAGATTTTGACAGCTACTGCCAAAAAGACCTGTCGTCATGGTGCTGCCATCTAGTGAAAATCTCAATCGCGGAAACCCTCATTGCTAGGTTGCCATAAGTTAAGCTTTCGTTTTCACCAAAATGTGGCAGACCGTACAACGCGCAGTCTCTTTAGTTGTCATCAATATTGTAGATTGCGCATTTTTGTTACCATGGATACAGATTTACTTGTTGGGAATGTTTCAGACATAAGAGAGAGCAACAGTTTTAAAGAAGAACCCTAATTTTATTGATATCAACTATTCTACAGTAAGAACCAATGTAATATGATTCATTGCCTCCTCTCCTGTCTTCTACTCTTCATACCTATTTCAAAGTCATTGTTATTAGGAAAACGTGTAAGAAAGAAGAAGATGGACTCACCGCAAAAAATTTCTCCGCAAAAAATCTTACTAGCTATTCGGCCTATTTTGTACTTATTATTGTTGTAAATATTGTATGCTAGAATTCTGTTAATGATTACATACGTATCGCACACACAATGAAAGAAATATACACGCTGCAATGACTCCCAGTAAAGGGATAGGCTAGATTGTTAGAATTATTTACATGTAATTATAACTATTGTACATACCTAACCTAAATTAATAATAATAATAATATATAATTTTAATTTAAGTTGCAAATAATTGTAATGCATACTTTGGTGGGCATTGACAGTTGTGTTAGTTGCTGTGTTTTCATATCTACAAATGGTAATACTGTAAATATTCTATTGATATCTAAAATAGCCCTTGACAGCTACATGCGGAATAAATGTATGAATTTCAATTTGAAGTTGTTTGAAAATTCTTAGTATAAGAGCCCCCGACACCAAACCTAGTTAGATAAGACTCCCAGATGATATTATACGTGACGAAATTATAGGGCGAGCGAGAGTACCCCTGTTGCAAGAGGCACATCACTCGCGCGCTTCGTCACGTTGCTATTATAAAAAGATCAGGCGCTAGGTTTAGGCCTACATCTACAAGGCGTTTACACGTAAATGCTCTATCCCGTCAAAAATATAATGTACAAAATTATGTAATTAGTGTAATTATATATGTACAAAAATGGCAGTCTCGCAACGCACTTTGGAAAATTTTTTTTTTGTTTGAAAGAGATACTTCACAGTTGGTCCCATTGTAACCAGGTCAGGATCTGATGATCGGATCCTGGGGAAATCGAGGGAACTCTTCAACTATTATAGGCACACCTATAGTGATTTGAGTATTTTTTACACCATCTCGAGCATTTGCTTTTGGGAAGGTGGATGCTAAGTGAAGTCGGTTCTTTTTTGTTTAAAATTATTGTAAGTACCTAACTAACCTATACTATCTAATTATGCAGTGTAAAAAAGCTAAAATTTTAGCAACAGAAAAAAAACCTTGTTATTGCATATATTTATGCGATTACAATGTTAACTGTGCGGTTTGTAAAACTAGACAACCCGACTGATATTGCGGTATATTTTAATTTTCTGTAGCTTTATAGCCTAAACATTAGAAGTGTTCAAAATTTGGAGCTTGTGGGACTGCTAGAAGTACCTCAGATATATGATGATCGTGATCAGTGAGTCAGTGACAAAATTAAGGAATTTTGACTTGCAATAATTCTTAAAGTATATGTTGAAATGCCTCTTGATCACAGAAATTTCAGCCTTCTAGCTACGATAACAGAATTTGTAAACCATAACCCTGGAGGCGAGGTTATGGCCCTAGAGGCTAAATGTACTACTTAAGTCCGCTTCTTTTTGACCATGAGTAGTGAAATAGTACATTATTTCAGAGGACGGGAAAGATAAATTCGTGGACGAGCGATATTTTCGGACGAAGCGCAGTTGAGTCTGAAAATATAAGACGAGTCCACGAATTTATATTCCCGTTGAGGCATATATAACGCTTTTCTCCAAATGTGCGAGGAAATAAAGTAAATTAAATAAATTACATATTTAGGTTAACATTAAATATCATTAATTTATGAATTAGCTTCCCTTTATAATTTTTTTTTATTATAGAGCACTACTTATACTGCCAATCATCTGCCACAGTTCATTCAAATAATATTTAAAAATCAATTTGTTTAAAAAACTATTTAATACAGTATTAAATATGCTCCTTTCACACAACTGTAAAAGCTTAAACCTTTAAAAAAGTAAACCTGTAAAAAATTATATGAAGCCGTATTCGCACGATCAGACGCGGTGGCCCTGATGCAAGCTATGACACAGAACGAGACAACTAAGGTTTTTGATCTCACTGTCTCGCTCTATCCTATAGTTTGAAGGGATTGCCGTTCAGACGGTTGGCTGTTTAAAATGATATTTCTTAGTCGAATGAAATGTTTAAAAGGTAAAAAACAATGCGGACGACAAGTACACACAACTTGTCGTCCGCTAAAACAGGGCCATAATGATTTTTATTTTTTTTATTTGTGTTAGTAAATAATGACGAACTTCACGTACTAATTTTACTACAGTAAGGTGAACATTTCCGAGCACATTGGAGAAAAATATGTTAAAATATTGAAATTTATATTCAATATTTCAAGATGTAGGAGCATGAACTTGAATTTCCATAATGGACCGTAAGCCAGGAAGAAACATGACCAATCGCGTTCCTGGCGATAACTTGTGATATGGTTAAGGGGCAACATCGTTTAGACCTCACTTAGAACAAGGAATTTGTATAGTTAATGCTACGTATTCCCAATAATATGAATGTCTACGTATTCATAAAGAAGCCGTACAGAGGCTCCAATTGATATTTTATTTTTTATTAGCTTTGATTATCTATAAACCAACTCCAAAAGTACCAAAAAATCAAAAAATGGCGTTCCGTTAGAACACGTCGCAATACATTTTGTCTTCGACAGTGTTTCAATGGTTATGTTATTTTGAAAGCCAGATAACTAGACTAGTGCATCCGGGCATATTCATATTTTTCATCATAAAGACAACAAAGAAATTGAAACGTAAATATAAACTTTTGAAAAATTCCCATACATTCGCCATATCAGTCAAATTGTCATTGTGACTCAGATGCCCGACGGGCCTCGTCGCAGGCGGACGTCTTGTTGGATAAGCAGCCATGACGCTTCATTTTGGCATTTATTTTGACAGAAAATCGTATACGTACACGAAAAAGGATACCAGTAGCCAGATTGTATTCAAAATATATAGGGAAAATTACAAGGGACCGTGAGTCCCACAAAATTAGATTTTTTATATTTACACGTCGTAATACTTTGATAAATATTTACTTTAATCAAAGAATACATACGTAGGTATATAAAATAAGCCAAGAAAGTGGTCAACCATTATTAAACTGATATAACGTTTTTTAATACTATGACGGTGGCAAACAATTATACGGTCCGCCTGAGAGTAAGCAGCGACCGTAACCTATGGATGGTTGCAATTCCAGAGGTGTCACATTTTGCGTTGCCGACTCTGTAGAATAGAGGATTGACTGTGTTGACGGCCAGAGACCAGAGGGTCCCCGTCGTCAACACACTGACTGCATCCTTATAGTAACTATAGTAGAGCTCTCTGGCGACCTTAAATCACCGTCAGGAAGAAACATGCGAATTAAAAAGATATTTTTAACAGACTTCAAGATTTAAAAAAAGAGGATTTTCTCAATTCGGTTGTATGTTTTTTTTAATGTTTGTTACTCCATAACTCCGTCATGTCTGAACCGATTATGAAAATTATTTTGATTTGATTGTAAGTATATATATACAGATTGGTCCCGTTTTTATCAAAACGCAGTGATGATGGGATCCATGAGGAATCGAGGGAACTCCTCAAATCTTGTTAATCGACGCTTGCTCAACCTCGCTCGGAGAAACTTTCCATCAGTTACTACGTCTCCCTCTGACGTAAGCAATGAAGAGCGATCGGACCGGTGTGGGGGCGTCCATTAATCGCGTCATACGTTTTTGGCTTGTTTTAGACCCCCCCTCCCCCATGGTGATCTTTGGTGATATTTTCAGGACCCCTCCCCCCCCCCCCCCTCTAATATGACGTGTAATTTTTTTGCTAACTAAAGTAAGTACAGTTTTCTAACACATGAACCTACGTAACGTACGTACACGTGAAGGGTAAAAAAATTAAACTACATGGATACCTCGCCGTTTTAATTAAAATTATCTTTAATAGAAAAGAAACCGGCCAAGTGCGTGTCGGATCACGCATAATCGAGCGTACCTACAATCGAAAAACTAATATCGAAAGGTCGTATCTGCCTATGAAAGAAGTTTTCTTGGAGATAACTCCATAGTTTCTAAACCGATAATATTCAAAACAATTTTCGTTCAAAGAATATACAATGATGTATCTTCTCAATTTTTTTCATATTTTTTGGATCTCCGGTTCAAAAGTTACAGGGGGCACAATTTTTAGATTTACGGGTGATCATTCTTAAAATATTCAGTAAACTAGCTGTGCCCGCGGCTCCGCCCGCGTGGAATTCGGTCTGTGTCAGTAAGCGGCTAATTCACCCCTCATTTCTCTCCCGCTACCCTGGAGGCAGAACTTGAAGTAAAGTTGACAGATGGATACGCTAGAGGACAGTAGTCCTAATAAAATATTTTACAATTACCACTAAATGAAGCTACACTCATAAATGTATACTTTTTTTTATAATATTTGTTTTTGGCATGATTTAAACGACATAGAGAGTAGTAGGTGTATATCGGACGATACAGGACCACTTTTGTATTTATACGTTCATGTCCACGGCAAATATCTCATCCAAATCGATCCTCCCGTCAAATCAGTTGGAAGGGGGGGGGGGGGGGGTGTCACAAATGCAGAAATGTTTTTTTTCTAATTTAGGTGCACTTGGAGGGGGGGGGGGTCCATGACCCATGCAAATTTAACTCAATCGAGTGTAGTGGCTACCCCCCCCCCCTCTTTTAGACGTTGAATTTTTATAGGCTACGTATAACGTGGCTGGGGATTTTCAAGAATTGGAATTAGTAATCCTTAATTGGGTGATTTCGGGATAACAATGAAAAAAAAAAACCGGCCAAGAGCATGTCGGGCGATGCTCAGTGTAGAGTTTCGTAGATGCTGCCCTGTTACAAAACATCCGTTCTAAAGGTCGTTTATTTGGCGGCGCTTACGTCAGTTTACTATTCGGCACTTCCTTTCACTATGCGTTTTTGACTAATAATTCAAAAACGGCTGAACCGATTTTATTCAATATAGTTTTTATTGAAAGTTCTTATCAGGCCTCACCAAATTTCAGCTTTCTAGTGCGAACGGTAACTGAGCTAGACCGCGGACAGACGGACGGACATGGCGATGTAACTGTTACGTAATAAAGCCAAATTATGTACAGAAGCATACACTGCTTTACCTACACACATATTAAAAATCCATTGAAACCATTAGAATTACCACCATTACACCGCCATGACCAACATTATTGCGCCGGCGGTCGGGGGGGCGGATTTTCATTACGTTACCGTAGGTAATTTTCATACGTTTTTACCACACTGTCACAGATAATACACTGATGTTACGTTATTGGTTGCAATAATGTTGGTAATTAATTACATACGGTTCCGAACGCGGAATAGAGGATTTATGATGTTGGTGTAGATCAAGATATTTATTCGTCAATGTAAGCACATTACAATGCACTAATGAACGTCAGAGAAAAATAAAATACGTGAGTGTCGTGGAAAGTGTGTGAATCAAGTGCGATTGGAACGAAGTTATGTTATTTCATTTTATTTCATTTTTTACTTTTTCGTAAATTTTGTGGTTTTAATTTTTTTTGCATTTTTAAAAAATTTTGGAAATTTTGGAAATAGTGGAAAATTTTGAAAGTTTTGTGAAATTTTGGAAATTTTGGAGATTTTGGAAATTTTGGAGATTTTGGAAATATTGGAAATTTTGGAAATTTTGGAAATTTTGGAAATTTTGGAAATTTTGGAAATTTTGGAGATTTTGGAAATTTAGAAATTTCAAATTTTTGACATTTTCGAAATTTTTGACATTTTTGACATTTTCGACATTTTTAAAATTCTCGACTTTTTTCACTTTTATCACTTTGCCACTTCTCAGTTTCACTACACTTCACTTCACTTTATTCTATTTTATATATTTTTTATTTCATTCCATTTTACATGTTTCTCAATCGTATGGGTGTCGCGTTTTCGTGACGTGACGCTTTTTCGTAACGGTCACGTGACTTTTTTTCGCCTAGGCCCCCATCCGCGAACCGTCAGATAAGGAACTTCGTTCCAAAACTCCACCGGTTCTAACCCTGTAGGTGTACCTCTGGCCCAAGAAGTATTATGTTATGACCGAAAAGAAATTCGACGGGACTTATTTTTTTCAAAACAGACACATACATTATTAGATCTTAAAGATACAAAATAATGCGTAGTTCTTCAAGAAGACATATCTAAACAGCTTGAGGGACAGATAATGTACCTATTGTTTAATTATAAAGAAAAATAAATCCTAATCTGACTGCTTCACAAAACGTTTGATATGTTTTCCTACCTAAACGGTGTCCTATAAATGTTAGATGATTTTGTAGTAGTTTTTTGGTTTGCTGCAATAACCCTTTGACATTCATGACATTTTCAAATATTTCTTAAGAGCGGGTAAAGGTAAATTTAAAGCATCGACGGGTAACATGTTATAAATATGAACACCTTGACCAAAAAATTACAAATTATTTCAATACCAACTTTCAACATACAAACTTTCAACCCCCTTTTCGCCCCTTCCAGGGTTGATTTTCGGGATGAAAACTGTTCATTGTCCTTTCCCGGGACTCAAACTATCTCTACACAAAATTTCATCATTATCCGTTCTGCCGTTAACTAATTAAAAATACTTTGAACGTGTTCTGTTATCGATTCTAAGTATCTCCAGCCACCTTTTTTTCGAATATATTCCATGAACAGACTTTCGACTCTCTTCAGCTTTATTATATGTATAGATAGTTTTTATTGCAAGTACCTTTCAGGCGTCACTTCCATTATTTTTTTCAAATTTTTTGGACCTACGGTTCTAAAGTAAGATTGGGGGGGGGGGGGGGGGGGGGGGTTTGAAGAACCCATACTATCGCTACACCAATTTTCATCTAAATAAGTTCAGCGGTAAAAAATCCTCATACCACCTTCCAACCCCCTTTTCACCCCCACAAGGGTTTGAAAACTATCCTATGACGTTTCTCGAGACTCAAATTATCTCCATACTCATTTCTATCTAAATCGTTTCAGCGGTTAAAAATTCTCCATACAAACTTTCAACCCCATTTTCACCCCCACCAGGGTTGATTTTCGGGATTAAAACTATAGATTATCCTTTCCCAGGACTCAAACTATATCTATCCAAAATTTCATCAAAATCCGATCAGCCGTTTTCACGTGATGCGCGGTCAAATAAACAGACAAACAGATAAACAGACAAACAGATAAACAGACAAAAATTCTAAAAATTGTTGGAACGTGTTCTGTTATCGATTCTAAGTATCCCCAAACGACTTTTTTTCGATTATCTTCCATGTACAGACTTTCGACCCTCTTCAGCTTTATTATATGTATAGATGAAAAAATGTTTAAACAAACCTCAATGTTATCAACCGACTTCAAGATTTCGAAGGAGGAGGTTATCAACTCGTCTCTCGAATCTTTGTTTTTTGCTATTTTTTTTGTATGTTCACCGATTATTCGGAGACGTATGGACCGTTTTAGAAAATTCTTTTTTTGGTTTAAAGAGTTTTTATACTTCGCAGTTAGTCTCACTGTAACCAGGTCAGGATCTGATGATGGGATCCTGGAGAAATCGAGGAAACTCTTCAACTGTTATAGGCACAGCCATAGTGATTTGTGTATTTTTTACAGCAGCTCGAGCATTTGCTTTTGGAAAGGTGGAGGCTAAGTGAAGTCGGTTCTTTTTTGATTAAAATTATTTTTAAATACCTATATTACCTATCGAGTCATGTGCAACACGTTGATATTTGGTAAAAAATTTTTTTTGACAAATAGTTACATATCTGGCTGGAGTGTCCCCCATGAAAATATCTTTTTCAGCAAAACTTAGTAGCGGCTAGCGGCATACAAAATACACCTTATGTTAAAATTTTATTAAGATATGTTTTATAGTTTCGGAGTAAAATAGCTGTGACATACGGACGGACAGACGGACATAACGAAACCGGTTACGTTTTTGCCATTTTGGCTGCGGAACCCTAAAAACCTACTTCACAAAATAATATTTCAAATGCCATTAAAATTATTGACAACCATGGTAAATCTCATAAGTCATATCATAACAATTAGTCCCAAGACGTAAAAAACCTTGTCGTGGAGGAGTTCCATTCTGGTCTTCACGAGCAGTTTCTATTTCACTAAAAAGCACTATTTAAATGCATTTGTTTGGTTTTTAGATTTAAAAAAAATCGCTATACGTCTGCTTAAGGTTGCAGGAGTTCCCTTGATTCCTCGTGGATATTTCCGGGAATCCCGCCAATCCGTCATTAGAAATGGATTTTAACAAACATGAGATCAATCTAAGAGACGCCGTGCATAAAGCATAGCGACGCCCCGCCCGCTCAAATGAACGCTGAAGTGCCAACTGCGAGGCAAATTTCCGCGCGCAAATTTTACTCTGGTTTCGGCAGTTTGGTTAATTTAAAAGTTGATAATTTTTATTTTGAGTATAATACAGTAGCACGGAGAAACAAAAAAATTACACGTGATATGTGTCCATACCCCCCCCTCAGCGCCGGATCTAGAACTTTTTCGAGGCGGGGCAAAATCTGAAAAATGCCGCCCCCCACCCCTGCATATATTTGATATGTATTCTATTTTTGCCTTAATTATTAACTATCATATAATTTCGACCAACAGACACCTACTATTAGTCATAGTTAGGCCTATTAACGGAAAGAACGCTACAACGACCGGTCTAAGCGTTGCTATTTTTTTTCGAATAATTATAATTAGGATAACTTAGTTATACGGCAAATACTGAAAACATTTCTATCTAAACCTTTTCTGCGCCCCGTGCGTCGTAGTTATGGACCGCGCGGCCACAGTATGATCACTTACCTCATCGAGGAGCAGTTTGGAACCTTATTAATCGAAAAGCAAAAGTTTAATAGGTCACAAATCACTTGGCCGGACAGCCCTCAGCCTGGTCCGTTCAGTTTTCGGACACTTTTAGTGGTGCATTTTTTGGGGTATTTTTACCTCATCGAGTAGCAGTATGAAACCAACCTTAGTTAATAGCTAAAATGATGCTTTTACAATATTTTTTGGTTTATAGCCCTCAGCCTGGTCCGTTCCGTTTTAGGACACTTTTAGTGGTGCAATTTTTGGGGTGGTTTTACCTCATCGAGTAGCAGGATGAAACTAACCTCATTTGATAGCTAAAATGATGCTCATTCAATATTTTTTGATCGGACAGCCCTCAGCCTGGTCCGTTTCGTTTTCGGACACTCTTAGTGGTGCAATTTTTGGGGTACTTTTTCCGTCTGTAGCCGAAATTTACGGCCCTATATTAATAAAATTTGGTGTGTAAGTGGCTTTTATAACTCGCCATATGTTGGAGCATAAGAATTATTTTTAAAAACATTTTTTAAGGGGGCACGCCATACATGTAACTATTGTAACGGTTGAATAAAACAAAAACAAATGCCAAATAAACAATTTCTGATATGAAGTCCCGTACGTTTTTAATAGTACATTACTTAACCAAGGACTGTAAAAGAAAGAAAGTCCGAAATCGCAGGTATTTGCGACCCGAGCCGCAGGCGAGGGTCATAAATATGCGATAGAGGGCTTTCTTTTTTACTGCCCGTGGTCAGTACACAATTTTACGTCTCCATCTGGCAATAATGTGAGTTTTACCGTACTCATATCGTGCGGTAAAACTCACATTATGGCCAGGTGTGACGTAAAAATAAGTTTAAGGTTACTAAATGTCTTGTTTGTACAATTAATATTTAGGAAGATATTTGACTATAAAATTGTAAAAATAAAAATATTTTACACACACACACACACACAAAATTTTATTAATATAGGACCGTAAATTGCGGCTTCAGACAGAAAGCGCCCCAAAAAATGCACCACTAAAAGTGACCGAAAACGAAACGGACCAGGCTGAGGGCTGTCCGACCAAATAATATTGAAAGAGCATCACTTTGGCTATCAAATAAGGTTGGTTTCATCCTGCTACCCTGATGAGGTAAAAACACGAAACGAAACGGACCAGGCTGAGGGCTGTCCGACCAAGTGATTTGTGACCTATTAAACTTTTATTTTCGATGAATAAGTAAGTCCAAGTTCCAAAATGCTCCTCGATGAGGTAACTGATCATACTGTGACCGCCGGGTCCATTACGCAGATTAAGGGTGGGTTGCACCAAACCGCCTGTAAAAGTAAGCCAAATGTTACGCTAATCGGAGCTACTTAACGATTGCTAACATAAATGGGTTGCACCAAGTGCAAAATAACAGAACGTAAGAGTTACGAGGGATGCCACTGTATAAACGCATTTCTAACAACATTTTTATGGTAGAATATTTATTCAATATGGCAACACAACCATAAATGCCAAACTAAACTTGTCAAAATCGTCACACGAAGAAAAAAATCTAAAGAAAGGAGCGCGAACTAAACTTAACTTTGCACTCTGCAGCTTGAAAATCAAGAATATACAAACATTTAGCCATTCCTGAACATGTTTATTACTCAATCAAAAAGTGGGCTATCCATTGCGCCTTACGAGGAAATTTTTTCAAAGGATAATGCAACTTGTGCTGAGAGTGGAGTTTAAAGCGAAAGCCAGAATAGTCGGCTGGTGTATTGTGCATTATATTATAGTGAGTAAATCATCCTGCTAGTTTATTACTACTTACAGAGCCCTAAACAAGTAAAGCCGTTGCTGGAAGCACCAAATGGCGAGAAGGAGCCCAATCGCAAAACAAAGGCATCACTAGTTTTAACTCTTGAAAATTCGTAAAAATAGGGTACTGAATCCCTCCAACCTGGTTGATTATGGCTGGCACTGTAACCAACGTCCTAAATATTGAACTTATACATGTACTTACTTATTAAATGAGTGTTCTAAAGTATCTTAACGGCCTCCTAGCCCAGTCGGTAGTGACACTGCCTACGAAGCAGGGGGTCCCGGGTTCGAATCCTGGTAAGGGCATTTATTTGTGTCTTTATCACAGATATTTGTTCCTGAGTTATGGATGTTTTCTATGTATTTAAGTATTTATCAATATCTATCTATTATATATATCGTCGTCTAGTACCCACAACACAAGCCTTATTGAGCTTACTGTGGGACTAGGTCGGTTTGTGTAAGATTGTCCTATAATATTTATTTATTTATAATATTTATCTTTGTTAACAAATGATGAGTAGCACATATGTTACACTAATGAATAATGATACACAATGTTTTTTATTTCAGGTTTGAATTTACCTTTGGTATTGAAGACAAGATGAAATCGAGGCTTGTTATGCTACTCAGTGCCTAACTCCAGGATGTTTGAAAGTAAAAATGCAGTGATTTCAAGAAATTGGTAGAATCTCAATGTAAAAATAAAGTATAATTATACTAACCTAATCAATCAGTATTTTAATTTTGATAATAAAATACATAATTATATTTATTTAGTTACCTTATTTTTGTTTTATTTATTATTCAAACACTGGCATAGGTTTCCTTTGTAGATGGAAGCAAGATCCTCCCCCCTCCAAACATATTTCTACTGCAAATATTATTCACCAGTTTTCTAGCACTTGGCATAAATAATCAATGAAACTTGACACTTGAAGTATTTTAAGTCAGATCAATCAGTTCTTAGATAGTGTGAAGCGGACCCTTGGCCAAAGTGAGCCAGCTTATTGATCGGACAAAAAACTTCATATACTGAACCACAGATCTTTGATAATGGTTATTAACAATACTCTACTCTTGATACATGTTACAAATATTATTCAGGTAAAAGTGACCATAAAACAGTGTGGCTAGGATTCCAAAAATGTTTTCTTATCACTTGTATCTTAATAATCATAATCATTTATTTCTTTGTAATGATATATGTTTACAAGTCATACAACAGCCATGTAGGTAGGTACCTAGTTACTATTATGTTTTATTTGTAAATAGGTACCTATGCTGGTTGGGAAAGATATATGATAAAGAGAGACCTTTATTATTTATTACTAATAAATTCATAGTAAAATCATAACATAACACATATTTTATAATTGATTTTGAGCACTGATGATAGGACTAGGACTAATCCAAAATGCATGCATACATACATCATCTTAGGAAGCTTTTTCCCTTATAGAAATGTAAGTATGAAAATATATCTACTTTTTATACTTACAAAATGAAATGCATGTACTTATTTTGCGTACAGTCACCGGCAATAGTATCTTCCTACATGAACTGTACAGTGAGTACAATTTGGATTAAAAAAAGCATGTTCATAATAATGTCCGATTTAAAATATACTAATGGGGAAGGTATCTGTCAAAAGTCAGGAGGTGCCAGCATAAGTAGGCACCTACCACTAGTTTTGTTGAATGAGATTTGGCTTAAAGGGCTAAAATTAATGCCAGTAAATTCCAAATAAAACAAGAATTTGACACTATTGGTAGGACTGAGACTACAACCTATGCCGGCACCATCTGTAAACACTTGATTGGCCATAATCCTGATTGCAGCGACGAGCAGCAAATGGTAGGTAACAATTGCCATAGAAGAGCGACACACATGAAGTCAAATTAGTTGTCAGTAGATAGTTTATTTATTTAACCCGCAAATTAATGCAACAAATTAATGCAAAATTAATGCAAAAATTAATGCAATAAATTAATGCAACCCGCCCTAAGGGCGGGTTGCACCACGCACACTTAACGAACTCATCATGGTTACAGTAGACGTCAAGTCCGTTTTTCCGTTGCACCATGCACTTTAGCAGTCAGAAAGTTACGTTAACCTTAACCAGCCATCGAGCACTGGTTAACTCAAATCTACGTTTAAATATGGCTGACAGTTTGCAAAAATGTCTCGTATTTCAAGGATAAATGCATTATTAGACAAAAAGACAGTGATATTTGATGAAAAATATTAAAATATTGTTTGCAGTAATAAATATATGCGAGTATCTGAACGTAAAAAGGCGTATACGATTGACGTTTGGTTTTATTCACAATTTTTAGATCAGATAACGGTATTAAATAATAAGTACATAAAATTCTTTGTAAAAAGTGCGTTATTTAGTTAAAATCGAGTGCCGAGTGACTTCAGGTTGAAATAGTACAGACTTCTGTTATGTATCACAAACATACCAGAACCTACAGTCATTGTCATGAAAGCCGACAGCCGTAGAATGAGCAGGACCAGAATCATGACAACCATTAAAAAACCACTGTTTTTGTCAATGAAGACCAAACCTTTGGAAACAACGGTTGACTTGAATACTGCAAGGTAGAAGACAAAAGGGAACGTAAACCTCCGACGCGGTGGAATGACCAGGTCAAGAAGAAAAACAAGTTTTATGACACGGTAGAACAGCCCACGAACGGGACTTGATGGGAGCAAGTCATACGATTCAAAAGATGCCAGATGATCAGAGAGGTTTCTTTAATGCTTTTAATAAGGGCATGAAGTTATACCACCAAACATTTATCGCCAATGTCCTACAGAAATCGAGCCTCGACACCTAACTAAACAATGTTCAGAACAGTACATGTAAATAAAGTGTGATGCGGAATTTACAATCAAGTAAATAAGAGTGTCATGTGTTGTGGGACAATAAAAAAATAGTTCAACAATGGTTAGGTATCCACAAATTCAAATGTGTATGAAAATTCATTATAGTAATTCATATAATTCTTGTTTTTTATTTGATTTCATTATTTGCCTTAAAACAAGCACAGTAGGCCTCTATTTAATGACAACTTGTGATAATGTCACAAAATGTCCGGTCCCTTGAGTGTTGATAAAGAGCTTACACTGTATTTCAGTTTAATTTGTGAAATAAACACAAAGATTTTACAGATATTGAAACATTAAACCCATATAAATAAATAAACTATCTACTGACAACTAATTTGACTTCATGTGTGTCGCTCTTCTATGGCAATTGTTACCTACCATTTGCTGCTCGTCGCTGCAATCAGGATTATGGCCAATCAAGTGTTTACAGATGGTGCCGGCATAGGTTGTAGTCTCAGTCCTACCAATAGTGTCAAATTCTTGTTTTATTTGGAATTTACTGGCATTAATTTTAGCCCTTTAAGCCAAATCTCATTCAACAAAACTAGTGGTAGGTGCCTACTTATGCTGGCACCTCCTGACTTTTGACAGATACCTTCCCCATTAGTATATTTTAAATCGGACATTATTATGAACATGCTTTTTTTAATCCAAATTGTACTCACTGTACAGTTCATGTAGGAAGATACTATTGCCGGTGACTGTACGCAAAATAAGTACATGCATTTCATTTTGTAAGTATAAAAAGTAGATATATTTTCATACTTACATTTCTATAAGGGAAAAAGCTTCCTAAGATGATGTATGTATGCATGCATTTTGGATTAGTCCTAGTCCTATCATCAGTGCTCAAAATCAATTATAAAATATGTGTTATGTTATGATTTTACTATGAATTTATTAGTAATAAATAATAAAGGTCTCTCTTTATCATATATCTTTCCCAACCAGCATAGGTACCTATTTACAAATAAAACATAATAGTAACTAGGTACCTACCTACATGGCTGTTGTATGACTTGTAAACATATATCATTACAAAGAAATAAATGATTATGATTATTAAGATACAAGTGATAAGAAAACATTTTTGGAATCCTAGCCACACTGTTTTATGGTCACTTTTACCTGAATAATATTTGTAACATGTATCAAGAGTAGAGTATTGTTAATAACCATTATCAAAGATCTGTGGTTCAGTATATGAAGTTTTTTGTCCGATCAATAAGCTGGCTCACTTTGGCCAAGGGTCCGCTTCACACTATCTAAGAACTGATTGATCTGACTTAAAATACTTCAAGTGTCAAGTTTCATTGATTATTTATGCCAAGTGCTAGAAAACTGGTGAATAATATTTGCAGTAGAAATATGTTTGGAGGGGGGAGGATCTTGCTTCCATCTACAAAGGAAACCTATGCCAGTGTTTGAATAATAAATAAAACAAAAATAAGGTAACTAAATAAATATAATTATGTATTTTATTATCAAAATTAAAATACTGATTGATTAGGTTAGTATAATTATACTTTATTTTTACATTGAGATTCTACCAATTTCTTGAAATCACTGCATTTTTACTTTCAAACATCCTGGAGTTAGGCACTGAGTAGCATAACAAGCCTCGATTTCATCTTGTCTTCAATACCAAAGGTAAATTCAAACCTGAAATAAAAAACATTGTGTATCATTATTCATTAGTGTAACATATGTGCTACTCATCATTTGTTAACAAAGATAAATATTATAAATAAATAAATATTATAGGACAATCTTACACAAACCGACCTAGTCCCACAGTAAGCTCAATAAGGCTTGTGTTGTGGGTACTAGACGACGATATATATAATAGATAGATATTGATAAATACTTAAATACATAGAAAACATCCATAACTCAGGAACAAATATCTGTGATAAAGACACAAATAAATGCCCTTACCAGGATTCGAACCCGGGACCCCCTGCTTCGTAGGCAGTGTCACTACCGACTGGGCTAGGAGGCCGTTAAGATACTTTAGAACACTCATTTAATAAGTAAGTACATGTATAAGTTCAATATTTAGGACGTTGGTTACAGTGCCAGCCATAATCAACCAGGTTGGAGGGATTCAGTACCCTATTTTTACGAATTTTCAAGAGTTAAAACTAGTGATGCCTTTGTTTTGCGATTGGGCTCCTTCTCGCCATTTGGTGCTTCCAGCAACGGCTTTACTTGTTTAGGGCTCTGTAAGTAGTAATAAACTAGCAGGATGATTTACTCACTATAATATAATGCACAATACACCAGCCGACTATTCTGGCTTTCGCTTTAAACTCCACTCTCAGCACAAGTTGCATTATCCTTTGAAAAAATTTCCTCGTAAGGCGCAATGGATAGCCCACTTTTTGATTGAGTAATAAACATGTTCAGGAATGGCTAAATGTTTGTATATTCTTGATTTTCAAGCTGCAGAGTGCAAAGTTAAGTTTAGTTCGCGCTCCTTTCTTTAGATTTTTTTCTTCGTGTGACGATTTTGACAAGTTTAGTTTGGCATTTATGGTTGTGTTGCCATATTGAATAAATATTCTACCATAAAAATGTTGTTAGAAATGCGTTTATACAGTGGCATCCCTCGTAACTCTTACGTTCTGTTATTTTGCACTTGGTGCAACCCATTTATGTTAGCAATCGTTAAGTAGCTCCGATTAGCGTAACATTTGGCTTACTTTTACAGGCGGTTTGGTGCAACCCACCCTAAGTGTAGTAAGCGTTCCTATAAATACGTGCACACAATCATACAAGTTACGCAAAAAACAGTAAAAGTTGCTTTTCACCACTCCAACCTCGAAAACGCGCTCTTTATCCCTGAGGTGGTGTGGTGAAAAATTTTGTATTATACTCGGCAGAAAAGTTTGTTCAACTTCTCTTGCCTTTAGGCCCTCGTACGCTCAAGAATTCATTTTTTGAACAACTTGCTACGCTCGTGGCTCAATTTTGGAATCTTTCGGTAGATCGTGTCTCAATAAAGCACGAGAAAATAAACATCGACTTTGCCCCCTTGTATAATAAATAACTATTATCATTGGTGTCAGGGCAAATTCGAGTTGCCAAATTTATTCACATGTTTTATTCGGCTACCATAGTTTTCTTTTCCCTTAAAATCATTTTAATAAACACCGGCCAAGAGCATGTCGGGCCATGACTAATGTAGGGTTCCGTAGCTGCGGGCCCGTCACAATATTTACACCTATTCATAAAACCGTTTTTTAGGATATTTTGCCATGAAATTACAAGTTTTGCGATAACTTAAAAACGGCTCAACCAATTCTATTCTATACAGTTTGCATTGAAAACTCTTATTTAGACTAACATCCAAGAATTTTCCATATTTTTTTGGCCCAGGGTTCAAAAGTTAGAGGACGGTACGCTTTTTTTTAAAATTTCGAAGCTATTATTTACGCAACTATTGATTTTATCCAATACTTGATTTAGAAGACCCCTATTATTAAAAAAAAAAAAAATATATATATATATATATATATATATATATTGTAAGTACTATATTATAAATTTTTTCAATCACTTACTGAGAAATAGAACATTAAAATTTTAACGCGGATCTTATTTTATTAGTGAGTAACTTACAAAGCACAAGAGACGATAAAATACTTTTGCCTTGATCACACCTAGCGAGTACAGTGGCGAGACATCAATATACCACTCTACCGAGACAGTAAACTGGCCAAGTAACTGTTCACAGGCGTTTTTAATTTTTTAGGCGAGTCAGACAGTTTTTTCATTAACGACGGCGACGTGCGTCAAAGTTTAACTTACTCAATTGTAAATAGGAATAAAATATCGTTACTGAATATATAAAGATTTTTTTCCTAAAATAAGAATTTGTGGAATCGTTGGAGTACAAAAAGTGTCGTTTTTGGACGGAACGTCCTGAGAATTCTGAGGGGATCTTGTTCTTTGTGCTGCGAGTACTGTTTTAAAGTAATTGCAATCAGAGAATCGTAGCAGTGAATTTAGAGCCTTTTGAGGATGAATAATTATCATGATCATAAAATCAAATGATGAGTAGCATAATATACCGAAGCACACGTCGGTTAATAGCGAGATTAGCGAGTGGCGAGTGGGGCGGAGGAGCGCGCGGTTGACACCCGGCGAGTGAGTCGGCGAGTCAGTGCGGGAAGCGGGGTGGGCACTCGGCCTAGTAAAAATATTGGGGAGCGAGTCACTGTCTCGGAGTACTCGGCGATGTGTTTACACTTACCGAGCACTCGGCCGAGAGCACTGACTCGCCACTGTACTCGGTCGGTAGGTGTAATCAGGGCATTACCTAGTAAGAGTACTTCATGAGTAGGAAGGATTGGTGAGCTGATTTTTGACACAAACAGATTTTTTTACACTGATTGTGTAGTTTACACTCTGTCTGTGTTTTGTAGATGTTTGAAACAACACAGGGCGCCCTGAGAGATATCGATGAAGGAGTTACCAAATATACCTTCATCTTTTTCACACGCTGGCTAAGGGCACGTGTAGACGATGCCACCCCCGCGCCGCCGCCGCGCTGCTACTGCAGGTATCATGTACACGATACCGCCGCCACCCCGTCATCGCGCCGCCGTCGTACCTCTGCGCTGTGTATACGATATGCGTAAAGACCGCCACCGCGCCGCCGCCGCAGGCTTTTGTTTCTCGCATACACAGCGCAGACGTGCGGCGGCGCCGCGGGGCGGCATCGTCGACACGTGCCCTAACCGCCCTCAAATAAGAGCTCGTTTCATTTCCCGCGGGCGAGCGTGGTTGTTGACCTGCGCCTACGCGCCCCGCGAATGTACACCTGTCTCAGTGGTCCAGGTTGCGTTGATGATGAGCGATGATGAGACATGTATTCGTCTGTCCGAAAGTTCGAATTTGCCGCCCCCTGAATTTGCCGCCCGGGGCATGGGCCCCGGTCTGCCCCCCCCTAGATCCGGCTCTGCCCCCCCTCCCCTGTGGTGATCATTGGTGATTTTTTCTTGACCCCCTCCCCCCCCCTATACAATATGACGCGATTAATGGACGCCCCCTGTTCCGAAAGGTCGCAAGTTCGAATCTTGCTCGACGCGGGCAATTTTTCCATTTTTCTTTCAACGATATAATTGAAATTTAATAATTGTTTTCCTTAGTAGACACAATTTTCTAAGAAAAAATATCAGGTTTTGGCGTAGTAAACACAGAAATTCCCATTTAGAGACCCTCCACTACTGTTAGGGCGGGTTGCACCACGCACACCTAACGAACTCATCAACGTTAAATATGGAGGGCTGTCATCTCATAGAAAGCTGTCAAACTTTTCATACAAGATTTTTTAACGATGACGTTGACGTTAACAGACGGTTTGGTGCAACCGGCCCAGTACCTAATGGCGTGGAGGGTAATAAAAAAAACAACGGGGTGCACTCCGGGAGTGCCGGCAGAAGTGAAAACTTGAATATTAACGTTGTGCATTTTTGATATTTTGGAATGGTTAGGGAATAATTTTGCACGAATTGCTTTAATTATCAGTATAAAAGTACTATCATCTATGTGGTAACATGACAATTTATATTACATAAAAAAATTAACTCTTCAGAACTATTCTTTGAGAATTCAACCAACCGGAGTCGCCATTGACAGGCGTTACCCACTGCCGAAAACATATGACCAGTGGTCATACACATGTATGGACTGACGACCTGACGTTTATCTGACGTAGCTATTTGTACATTTGACGTTCCCCTTCCCCGCAAAAATCGGCAGACTTTTTTTGTATCGGAAATGACAGACATGGCTACTCCATCCGGGTTGAATTCTCTAAGGAACTATTACAATTATTTATTCTATCAGGTCACGTGTCCGTCTTACGAATATTCAATCTGACGAATCTGTCGGTCACGTGACCGGTCGCGAGTTTAACATTTTTTTCCGGAGTCGCCATTGACAGGCGTTCCCCTCTGCCGAAACCATATGACCAGTGGTCAGACACATGTATGGACTCACGTTTATCTGACGTAGCTATTTGTACGTTACGTACGAATAGCCATACATTCGACGTTCCCCTCCCCCGCAAAAATCGGCAGACTTTTTGTATAGAAAATGACAGACATGGCTACTCCATCCGGGTTCAATTCTCTAAGTTTTTTTTCCCATCACAAAAAGTGCACAGCGCCGCTAAAGAAGTATTCACTTCAAAAAATGTGATACTATGACAAGGACCAACAATTATAGCACCTTCTCTGTCGTACCTATTGAAAGTGTAATAAGATCATTCCGTTCGATTTTGGTATTGTTATTACCATGCCCCGTCTATACATTTTTTCTTATGTCTATGGTTACCGCTTTTTGAAGGGGAATAAAGAAACCGACTAAATTATGTAGGCTAGCTACGGTATGCTATCAGCCATCTTGAAATGCGTTTCCAAATTAGTCGCGTTGCGTGTATTTTGTTGGGTGTACGCTGAAAGATACTTGCTTTGCGTTTTGCTGCGATCCTATTGGTTATGGATGGTACAAGAAGGATATAAATATCTATGTTACAAAAATGTACGTCAAAAGGCGATAAACTGATGGCGCCACAGTGATATTAAATTTGATTAAATTAATTTTGATATTAAAAAATCTAATCCATACATATTTACAAAATAATTATTTGCGGAGAAGAAAAACACTCTGAATATTAATTTCATTTAGAATGTCATATAAGTATTAAATATCGGTAATTCATTTCAAATGCTGAACTATACCTAGCGCCACCCGGAGATATTTGGAACTATTGTTTAGCTGTACCGCTGGACACTTTTTCGACCGTTTCCCTATAAGAGAGATCGATCCTCCTTGTACCATCCATACTATTGGTAAAACAGCTATTAGACATGGCAATTTGTAGGGCCCAACATGTTGTGTACCCTGCCTCTCCCTCACCCTCCTTCAGCTCCCTACGGGCCCAATCTCCTATTACACCTCCCAAAACAACATGTTGGGCCCTACAAATTGCCATGTCTAATAGCCGTTTAAACGAGAAGTTTAGCCGGCAATCTTTATCTATGATTGGCCAAAATAAGGTTTGAATAATAATCAAATTGAACAGTAATCTGTGGTTGTAAATATGACATTTGCTTGACATACCATCTCGACCAGTGTTGCCAGAGCGTACCTTTTAGTACGATTTTACGTACTATTTTGGACCTCTGCGTACCTTTAACGTACCCTGCGGAAAACCGTACTAAAACCGTACTATTTGGCCTACCCGGCGAAAACCGTACTAAAAATCGTACTTTATAGCGTACCCGGCAAAAGCATACTAAAATTATACTTTACAGCGCCAATCAGATGTATTGATCCTAGTTCATGAACCATAAATCCTAAAATTAACGATCTAGAATGTGCATCGTAGTGAATATCGAGCGTGTCATCTAGTTAATATTGACCTCATGGTATATCTACCTAAATATGGTCACTGTATTCAATCATAATTATTTTATACCACTATAACGTCACGTGTCAAATCAACTGCCACTAGACTGTGTCACAGAAATATAGGATGAAAGTAGCAGAAATCGTCACCAAAATGTGTAGTCACTAATCTGTGTCCTCGTGCGGGTTGGCCGTTACTTACCTCCATTCACATTGTCCCGAGTTTCTCATGAGAGTATCTATTCTAGGCATCAGCACTCGACTAATATCGTTACCTGAGGCCTACTGCCAACTTCGAAACCTCGCTATTTGCATCTCTTTTGCTCGTATAAGCAAGTGCGATAGACACGGAGAAAACGAAAACTCGATATACGACTTTCGCGGTAGGCTCGCTGATCGTAGTTCTCAGAAGTTACCTTTACAATTTCAATGTAAAGCTATTTCTAACGCATATGCTTGTTAGAATGAGAGACAAATAGCTAAATTATAACCCGTACATCAATAAAACACCACCCTGATCTTATATGTGGCGATTTTGTAGAACTAAATAAAAATCGTACCTTTTAAGTCAAAATCGTACTTTTTTTGACACGCGACCGTACTTTTAGCTGGTAGTGCTCTGGCAACACTGCATCTCGTGAAGTCGTGAGTTGTGTATATTCTGCGAAATGTACGGCCGATTATTTTAAGACGTATTATTAATATTATTTTACTAATATGTTTACAACAAAAACCTAAACTATGACGTAAATATTGTAGATAAATAAATTTAAGCTCATCCCCTTCATAATTGGTATTTTCTTTTTATGTATAAGTGAGTTAAAGTTGTGAAAATGTTCAATTACAAGTATTTAAGTAAGGACCACTTGGAGGGCTTCGATAATTATAAGGTAATTATTTCAATTTCTTATGAGGGAAGTTTGGGTTTCTGATTTTCCATACCGATAGTACTTACGTGATTGATTAGTGCGACTCTAAATTTAATATTGATTACTTGCATAACCTTAAAATTACTAGTTGGCGCATCGCATGACGCTGTACGGTACAAATGTTGATTATTAGTTATGTAAAATGTGATTTAACGCTAACAGCTCAGGTTAACTTTATTTGATGAGAATTATGTAAATTTCTTAACTCGCATATGCAATAAATTATTTATTAAAAAAAATAATGGTACTATGTCTTCAATTCTGAAATCTAGACACATATTTGACGTTATGATCAATAGTTGCTTAAAAATTTATATTTTTCGTTATTATTACATTAAGTTTGATCCCTGTATGTTTTAAAGATACTAAAAACATATCTTGTATGGTAGCCGCCCCCCTTTTCTCTCGATATTTATTCATTTTTATTCTTTGTTGTTGTGGCCAGAGCTAATCCGAAGAAGGCATAATTCCTTTTAGAGTTGAAAGATCAGATGGCAGACTTTCGTAAAAACTAGTGTCTAAGCCAAAAGCAAGCCAATGTTGCAAGCGAAGCGATGCATTTGCACCATGCATAAACCATAACAGGTTTCTGTGGCGCATCTTAGTTTATCTTAGTTATTAGATAATAAAAATATTGGTATCAAATTGTACTTATCTCTGCTCCTGCTAATTTTATTTTTTCGTTTGAGTTTGTTTATGTGCAGGTTCGATCAAGGGGTTATGGAGCTAGAAGGCGCGGAAAAATCATCATAATGGTTTTATATTGGTCAACTCGTTTGCAAGTAAATTGCGAGTTCTTAGTTCCAGGCGGACTACTAGTTTTAGATGTTTTAACAAAATTGGTTCAGTAGTTTCATGGGTTTTATTATTATAATACTTAGTTATTATTGATCTTAAGTGTAACAAAAACAGATCCAATGGCAGTTGGTTTATTGTATTTATTAATTTAAAACTTATTTTTGAAATATTGAATTGAATTGAATTGAAATAGCCTTTATTTCAGACAAGTATTTTGTAAGTACATTTCATTTTGTTGTTAACATATCTAATTTTCATCTGTATGCCTTTTGAAGGCAAAGGCCTCGCCTAACTCTTTCCATTTGACCCTATCCTTTGTTATTGTACTCCAGCAACCTCCTGCTGCACTCTTAATCCGATCATCCCATCTTCTTGTTGGCCTGCCACTTCCTCTTTTTGTCTCCAGTAAACCAGTACATTATTGCTTTAGACCACTTTTCTCTCCCTCTAATTGTGTGACCTGCCCATTTTAGATATAAATAAACCCGTATTTATTTTCAGTATATGGCGATAGACACAAGCCCGCTCAGTGTCTATGTCATGCACCCATTTTGGAATAAAGTGGTTGAGGTAAGAGATTTCAACTTCATTATGGTGCTGAGGAATGTTAAACAAACCTTTTTATCTACACACATATTTATCCTTATTATTAATTTTTTTAAATGTGTTCAAAAACGGTAGGCAATGGCCAGCATTACAACAACCGATTTCACGTAACGTAATTTTAACATTAAATGCTCAAATATTGTGAAGTTACGAGTTTCAAATTTGGAACATCGATTTTGGTAACGTAATGATAATCCAGCCCTCCTCCCCGATCGTGGTTGCCCTCCTCCCCAACCGGCGGCACCATCCAGTTGGCCATGGCGGTGCAATGGCGGTCATTTTAATGGTTTCAGAACACGTCATTTAGGATTTATAATATGTGTGTAGATAAACTGATAAACTGTACGTAATTAGGCCTTAAAACGGACCCTTATTACGTAACAGTTACATAAATTACTATTAAGTAAGGACTAAGGCTACAGAGTATGCCAAATAATATAAACTGAGTTTTGTGTAAATGCTCCTCCTTCGAAATCTTGAAGACGGTTGAAAAGACCCGTGGCATATTTGATAATCTTGAGACTTCCGCTTGTAAGCTGTCACTTGTAGATTTATTATTAAGGCCACAGATCGTCCGTACCTTAAGCCTGGCTAGGTTTCTATTCTACATAAAAAAAAATTATAAAATGGGGTAATGGTTAGTTAGTTAGTAGTGTACTCCAATGAGAATCCAACAGTTATGATTTTGTACAGTCGCCATCAGATATATCGGAGCGTCCAAGGTGGTCAGATATCTGAACAAGGACTCTATTGTCGAGGCGATAAAGTGCTTGTTCAGATATTGTTGAGTACCCTGGCCGCTGCGATTTATTGGATGGCGACTGTACATTGTATTATTTATATACAGGTATTTGCATTATATTCGTGCCTATGGATGTAGGTATATATTTTATCAATAATTCGTTAGTTTTCTTTAGTCATGCATAATTTTGTCCTTGGTATTTCTGCCTTTGTAAATAAAATGATTGATTTACCTGTTAAGTCAGACATACTTTATAAATAATTTTAAACAAAAAATAACCGACTTCACTGAGACTCCACCTTTCTAAAAGGAAAGCTAGGTGTGCCTATAATATTTGAAGATTTCCCTCGATATCTCCAGGATTCCATCATCAGATCCTGACCTGATTACAATGGGAGCAGTTGTGAAATAAACTCATTCAAACAAAAAAAGAATTTTCCAAATCGGTCCAGCCATCTTCGAATAATCGGAAGCAAAAACAAAGATCCCGACAAATTGAGAACCTCCTTCGAAATCTTGAAGTCGGCTGAAAATGATTAAATTTATACCATGGTAGTAATTTTTATTCGGTAGCCCAAGTCGTGTTGGACCACGCAAAATAGAGCGTTTCGATTATCTATCTAAATACATGTATGTCTGGCAGGATGGAGATGATAACTTATGGTTTAATTTTGTACTTTACTCATAGTCTGGGCTGAGATCTGTATCTTACGATATCGTTATCAGTGTGGTCCGATGCACGTCACATATTTGTAAGAATAAGAATGTGCTTGTATTTAGTGTACGCAAATAGAGATAATGAATAAAATAGCTGATTCGAGGTGTGTATGTAAGGTTTTAGGCCAGAATATTCTTGACATATAAGTAAACATTGTACTCCTAAATATTCGTATACAACTATTATAAAAGCAATAGAAAATTTAGATGTATGCATATGGATTAAAAATCTTGTTTGTCAGTAAATAAAGTTTTACTCCATTTCTTAAGTTTTAAGTCTATTTATACGTAAGTTCGAGTACACTTACGAACAAACGAGTTACCTTGTAGGAAAACTCGGGTTCCTATTGATTTTCCAAACGACTTGTCCGATTTGGTTGTGGTTTTGATAAAGGCTAGGAGCTAGGAGATACACTGGCGATGATGATCTGCCAAGTCGAGCTAAATAAACAACATAGGCGCAGGTGTACCATCCTTTTCCCGAAGCCATTCAGGCCATTTTTGATCCCCCTCTAATTCTGTTGTCGATAAAGCTAGAAGTCTGAAATTTCTGTGAACAAGAGGTCAAGAGGCCATAACACAAGGAAGATATATTCCAAGAATTATTGCAAGTCAAAGTTCCTTAATTTTGTCACTGACCCACTCGCTGATTCATCATCATCATGTATCTAAGGTACTTCTAGCAGCCCCACTAGCTCTAGATTTTGAACATTTCTAGCGTTTAGGCTATAAAGCCACTGAAAACCTAAACATATCGCAATATCAGTTGGGGTGTCTAGTTTTACAAACCGCACAAGTAACATTGTAATCTCATATAAATATATGCTATAACAAATTATGTATAAATCATAAATTTTATTCGAAGTACATACAAAAGTAGAAATAACAAGAACCTTTAAACATTTAAAAATAAATAATTTTAAACAAAAAAGAACAGACTTCACTTAGCATCCACCTTTCCAACAGCAAATGCTTGAGCTGCTGTAAAAAATACTCAAATCACTATAGGTGTGCCTATAATAGTTGAAGAGTTCCCTCAATTTCTCCAGGATCCCATCATCAGATCCTGACATGGTTACAATGGGACCAACTGTGAAGTATACGCTTTCAAACAAAAAAAGAATTTTCCAAATCAGTCCAGCTGTCTCTGAATTATCGGTGAACATACATAAAAAAAAAATAGCAAAAACAAAGATCCCGACGAATTGATAACCTCCTCCTTCGAAATCTTGAAGTCGGTTGAAAAGAGTTTACTTCAAAATGGGCCCGTGTATGTTCACCGATTATTCGAAGACGGCTGGACCGATTTGGTAAATTCTTTTTTTGTTTGAAGGAGTATACTTCACAGTTGGTCCCATTGTAACCAGGTCAGGATCTGATGCGGGATCCTGGAGAAATCGAGGGAACTCTTCAACTATTATAGGTTCACCTATAGTGATTTGAGTATTTTTTACAGCAGCTCGAACATTTGCTTTTGGAAAAGTGGAGGCTAAGTGAAGTCGGTTCTTTTTTGTTTAAAATTATTACATTTTGAATTTAGTATTGTAGATACCCAAAAATCATGAAACAGTAAGACAACACCATAGACTAATAACCCAAGACCCCGCATAGCCGGCCGACCCCCGCTGCCACGCTCGAAGTAATTTCACCCTATAGTGAGACACTAATTTATTGTAAGTGACAGTTAACTTAGTACGTCTCCATGGCAACCATTAATGTCTGACTTTCTCTTACGCCCCACGGAACAATGGCGCGTTCCCTGTCTAGCACTGCGTATTCCCCTCCCGCACCCCTTCTTTTTGGCAGCTTAGGTTTCAAAGAAATAACGCGCTAAGCGGAGTATAGAGATATCTTGTATATGGACAACACAGACGCATATAACCATTTGTGTAAATTTCCAGCTAGTACCCCGCTGGGTGGCCCCAAACCTGCTCACGTTCCTCGGCTTCCTGCTCACCGTGCTCGACTTCGTGATACTCTCGTATTACGACTACTCTTACACGGCCGCTAGCGCCAGGAACGAGACCGCGGTGCTGAGCGACTTGAGCGAGAGGCGGGAGGTCATACCGCAGACGCTGTGGTACTTCCTGGCTGCTTTCCTGTTCCTGGCGTATACGCTGGGTGAGTTGAAGTTTATATCCGTTTTATTGCAATGTCATCGAAGGAGCGGAGCGTAAGCGAGGCAAGTTCTTACAAACAACTTCTGGCTAGTGGGACGTCTCGGCATTTCTATGGCTTTTTGATTTTGAGGGTTTGTTCTGCGGTAACTTTAGAAACGCTTTTGTGATCTTCATGAAATTTGTTGGGGTTGTAGCAGACACATATAATTGGAGAGTTCGTATATGAGCAGGATCGACCTAGGGGTCATGGAGCTAGAAGGCGGGAAAAAATCATCATAAGGAGAGCCTTATATAACAAGAGTGTTATATTGGTGCAAGTGATCTCGTTTGCAAGGAAATTGCGAGTTTTTTTTTTAATTTTTATACCACGACGGTGGCAAACAAGCATACGGCCTGCCTGATGGTAAGCAGCTACCGTAACCTAAGGACGCCTGCAACTCCAAAGGAGTCACATGCGCGTTGCCGACCCTTTACAAAAAGGAGGATTCACTGTGTTGATGGCTAAAGGAACAAGAAGGTCCCTCATCGTCAACACACTGGGTCCTCTTTGAGCTCTTTGGCAATACTCACCAGCAGGAACACAACACTATGAGTAGGCTATTTGGCTGTGGTTTTCTGTAAGGTGGAGGTACTTCCCCAGTCGGGCTCTGCTCCAGATTTGAGCGAGATGACATTAGCTGAACGTGCCCTACCACACTTAGCGAGATGCCATTCCCAGTGCACATACCTCTCTTTTTGGCGTAATTTAAGGACATACCCAGGTCCGGACGTAGTTTAAGGACATACCCAGGTCCGGACGTAGTTTAAGGACATACCCGAGTCCGAGTTCTGAGTTCGAGGCGGACTACTAGTTAAATTGGCCAATAATCCCTACTATCCCTACTGGATAGGATTATTGATCCCTACTGAATATTACAAATGCGAAAGCCTTTTTTGTTAATATGACGGTGGCAAACAAGCATTCGGCCCGCCTGATGGTAAGCAGCTACCGTAGCCTATGGGAGCCCGAAATTCCAGAGGTGTCACATGCGAGTCTGTCTGTATGTTACTGTTACCTCTTTACGCTTAACTACTGAACCGATTTAGATGAAGGTATGGATAGGGTTACCAGGCCCAAAAATGAAAAAGCCGGACTCCGCGCTTAATTTAGCCGGACATTTGATCCCAAAAGCCGGACATGCTGGTCTTTCGAATCGTGCCACTGGCGTGACTGGCGCGTAGCGTAAAGGTGCGACCACACCGCTGCTTAAAATACGGTGACGCTACGGAATCGCAGCGACGCATCGTATCCGTACCGTTTTTATCGCATGCCCTCCACACAGCGGTGTGGTGTTGAGCAGCGGCTCAAAATACGGTTTGGAAGGTTCGTGTCAAAAATATTTCGTCTGGGGCACGTCACTGCGTACACGTTGCGTCAGCGTATTTTGAGCAGCGGTGTGGAGAGCATGCGATAAAAACGGTGCGGATACGATGCGTCACTGCGATTCCATAACGTCGCCGTATTTTAAGCAGCGGTGTGGTCGCACCTTAAGTCAGACAAAAGCCGGACAGGCCGGACAAGGAATTATTTGGCCGGACACACTCTTAAAAAGCCAAACATGTCCGGCTAAGGTATGGAGATAGTTAAGAGTCCCGGGGAAGTATGGCACAACATAGGATAGTTTGGTAACAGATATCACCCCTTAAGGGAAATTTATAAGGGAAAGAATTTACTATTTAAGTGCAAATTATACGCAGACAAAGTCGCGCTTAGAAGCTAGTATACTAGAGTTTTTTGCATCCCCAGGCATAACTTACTTACAAGTGAAACCCTGTAAGACTAAGAAGCTAAGCGGGTGAGCAGTTACGAATTATCATAAACCGCTCTATTGAAACTAAAGCCCTGCTCAGATCTTTTTGACCAACTCGCACGCTTAGTTATGGCCCATGGACGCTTGCAACTCCAGGGGTGTCACATGCGCGTTACCGACGCTTCAATATAAAGGAGGATTCACTGTGTTGATGGCTGAAGGGATCAACACACTACATCCGCTTTAAGCTCGGGAACCTTACTCACCGGCAGGAACACAACTCTAGGAGTAGGGTCTAGTGGTATTTGACTGTGAGTTTCTGTAACTTCCCAAGTCGGGCTTTGCTCCAGATTTAAGCTGAGTAACATACAATGACGGCCTCCTAGCCTAGTCGGTAATGTAATGACCCTGCCTATGAAGCAGGAGGTCCCGGGTTCGAATCCTGGTCAGGGCATTCATTTGTGTGTTTATTACGCGCGGATACTTGTTCCTGAGTTATTGATGTTTGTATATATATCTATATCTATCTATTATGGAACGAGCGGAGCGTAAGTGAAGTGAAGTTCTTACAAACAACTTCGGCTACTGGGACGTCTCGGCATTTCGATGGCTTTTTGATTTTGAACGTTTGTTCCGCGATAACTTTAGTAACGTTTTCTGATCTTTATGAAATTTGTTGGGGTTGTAGCATAGATACATATAATTTGAGAGTTCGTATATGAGCAGCATCGATCAAGGGGTTGTGAAGCTAGAAGGCGGAAAAAAATCATCATATGGGTCATGTTACATTCTATGTCATATGGGTCATCTAGTTTGCAACTCGCGATTTACTTGCACACGAGATGACCAATATAACAAGACCCTTGTGATGATTTTTTCGCGCCTTCTAGCTCCTTGATCCCTTGGTCGATCCTGCTCATATACGAACTCTCAAATCATATGTATCTTTGCTACAACCCCAACAAATTTTATGAAAATCAGATAAGCGTTACTAAAGTTATCGTGGAACAAACTCTCAAAATCAAAAAGCCATCGAAATGCCGAGAAGTCCCAGTAGCCAGAAGTTGTTTGTAAGAACTTGCTTCGCTCACGCTCCGCTCGTTCGATTATATCATCGTCTAGTATAGTTTATGCGGCGACTTAAGGACAAATGCTCCATACTTAAAGTATGGCGCATTTATCCTTAAGCCGCCGGACAAACTATACCCGCAACACAAGCTGTAAGCTAGGTCGATTTCTGCTAGGACTAGGAAGATTGTCCCATAATATTTATTTAATGTAATTATATGAATTTCAGATGGCATCGACGGCAAGCAAGCGCGCCGGACGCAGACCTCGGGGCCCCTGGGTGAGCTGTTCGACCACGGGCTGGACTCCTATTCTGTGTTCTTCATTCCAGCCTGTCTCTACTCCATTTTCGGCTGCTTGGACTTCTCCGTCAAACCTATCAGGTATTTAACATTATATGCATTTTATCATTTTCCGGTAAAATAAAAACATCGTAAGGAAACCGGATCTAATCCCTATAAGGTGCACTTTCCCGTCTGGGTTGGAAGGTTAAAAACTGGTGCCTACGCCAGTTGGTGTGCGGACCACGTGTTTAAATTAAGCCGTGGGTAAAAGAGAAAAGCTAGGAGGATAATGACCTACATTACATTCATACATAAGTCAAATCATTTAGCGTTTGTTCGTACTACAGTATGGGTACATAACAGACTATAGTATTTTTCTCAAACATGCTCGGAAATGGTCGCATTTTGTTCGTAAATTGAAAACGCAAAGTGCTCAATTTTATTCTTTTCAAATTTAAAAAGTAAAAACGCAGCGGAAAAAAATGAGTTTTCATAGAATCATTTTACTCCCAGGAATAAAATGACTATGAAAATCCAGCCCTAGCCGCAGCCCTATACGTTGGTCTGACCAGGTCCGCACCGCCCTTGACTCTACTTTTCACAACGCCATCCCCACCGCTAGAGACGGAAACAGATGGAGATAACAAGGGAGAGAGTGATACAGAAGGGAGGTCACGACCCTCAGCACTGAGGAATACGAACCAAGGAGGAGGATGAAAATCCATTTTTTTCCGCTGCGTTAACTTTTTAAATCCTACGATTGCAAATAAAAGTCTAAGGAAATGTTGCGTTCTGCCAAGTGAAACCTTCGTTCAGCCCTTAGAGAATTCAACCAACCGGAGTCGCCATTAACAGGCGTTCCCCTCTGCCGAAAACATATGACCAGTGGTCATACACATGTATGGACTGACGTTTATCTGACGTAGCTATTTATACGTTACAATCGAATAGCTATACATTAGACGTTCGGGGGAGGGCCCCCGCAAAAATCGGCAGACTTTTTTGTATAGATAATTTTTAAGAAAAAAAACCGACTTCAATGGGGGTAGCCGGTGAAGGATTATTGTAGATGGTGCACTTAGATTCCATACAATGAAATAACTGGCTTAACAAACGCAGCGGAGAGGACAAATCGCCAAACGTGAACTATGCGTCGTTGAACAGTTCCGTTCTGATCAGCAGTAGCAGTTCCACTTCATCAAATGTCACTCTTTTGAATGAAAATGCTTGATTTGTTGATAAAAAGACAAAAATCACTATGTGTAAGCCCTTAAGATTTGAGGAGTTCCCTCGATTCTTCATGGATCCCATCATCAGAACTTGAGCTTGACGAAAATTTGTCCTGCCAATTAAACTTGCTTAACAAACACAGCGAAGAGGACAAATCGCCAAACGTGAACTATGCGTCGTTGAAGAGTTCCGTTCTGATCATCCTCAGCAGTTCTACTTCATCAAATGTCACTGTTTTTAATGAAAATGATGGTTTTGTTGATAAAAATATAAAAATCACTATATGCATGCCTTTAAGATTTGAGGAGTTCCCTCGATTCCTCATGGATCCCATCATCAGAACTGCGTTTTGACAAAAACGGGACCAATCTGTATATATATATACTTACAATCAAAAAAAGAATTTTCAAAATCGGTTCAGACATGACGGAGTTATGGAGTATCAAACATAAAAAAAAAAAAACATACACGCCGAATTGAGAACCTCCTCTTTTGAAATCTTGAAGTCGGTTAAAAATGACAGACATGGCTACTCCATCCGGGTTGAATTCTCTAAGGTTCAACCAGACAAATGTCAAAATAATTGCAAACACGATGTCGCGATTCGAGATGCGCGCGCACTGGCGCATGCGCGTATCGGACGATTTGTGTCTGTGGTAATTGATTTAAAAAATATATGCAAAATAAAAGGCGGCAATTCGTTGTGAAATAAGTTATCGTTTTCTTTAAAATTAATTGAAATAGTAAAGAGTATGAGCTCAAATGACGAAAGTGAGATGGAAATAGACGGCACACCGTCTCATTTGAAAGAAGAAGCAAGCTTAATAATTTTCATTTATTTATTAACCAACTTACATTGACAGTTAAACTAAATATGCAAGTTATACGTTACAGAATATACTTAATTAAATTAATAACTATTTACAGTTGAGCTTAATACTAAATAAATTTACGACTATTTAAATAACATCACTTAACTAGGTACTTAATTACACTATTGTAGTGGGTGTGGAGTTTAATTCCAGATACCGGGCTGCTGTAGCCAAGAGTTTCGGTTCTGTCTGTGAAAATATGTCTAAGTTAGGATTAAATAAAATGATGTTATTGATATAGTTGAGTGCAACATACAGAGGAGTAGTGGTTAGTGTATTGGTGGTTGGAATTACAAAAGGTGGAGTAATCGGGGCCGGAGATTAGCTCTGACAAATGGCGATGGTACTCTAAATTGAATGTATTGTAAAAGCAACGGATTTATAATTGCGCCACGTATTAATCGGAACAGGTATTTAACTGCTGCAAGTTGCCTACGGACCTCTAGGCTTTGATATGAGACCATTGCCAGTAAAAATGGTGTAGGATACATATAGGGATAGTATCCATGTATTTTCCAGAAAAGATATCTAATGAATGACTTTTGGATTTTTTCAAGCAGAAGAATGTATTTTTTTTCGTGCGGGTTCCAGACAATGCAGTTACTTTCTAGTAAGCTACGGACAAATGCATTAAACAATAACGTAATGACGTGATGAATATTAAAATGTTTAGACTGTCGAACTACAAAGCCAAGTCCTTTTCGAGATCTATTACAAATTTGAACAATGTGTTGATTAAATGTCATTCCGGTATCAAAAGTCGTACCGAGGTCACGCATTAATTTCACATTGTGGAGGGTTTCGCCATTCAATGTGTAGGATCGAACGTTGACGTGCGATACCTTTGAGTACGTCATGACTGCACATTTGCTTGTATTTAAATATAGACTGTTAAGTATGCCCCATCTGTAAACGTTATCAATATCTGTTTGTAGTTTAATTATATCACATTGGTCTTGTATGGGCATAGCGAGTTTGACATCATCAGCGAACATCAAAATTAATGAATGTTTAACATAATCAGGAAGGTCATTAATTGTTATTAAAAATAATAGCGGCCCAAGACTGCTTCCTTGACCAATGCCAGAAGAGACGGGGTACATTTTGGATTTAGCTGCATTGTACGTGACATATTGCTCGCGTCCTGACATGTAATTGGCGAAGAACCTTAATAGTATTTCAGAAAAACCTGACTTAGCCATTTTTTGCATTAAAACATCACAATCTATTCTGTCAAAAGCCTTTCTAAAATCTAGATATATCACGTCTACCTGTTTTCCTTCATTAAGATGGTGAGCTGTGTATGTTACTATATTGAGAAGATTTGAAGTAGTAGATCTGTTATGTATAAAACCGTGTTGAGAGTCATTAAACCACCCTTTTAGCTGCTGATATATTTTTTTGTATATAATACTTTCAAACACTTTGCCAAATACTGAAAGAACAGCAATTGGCCGATAGTTTTCAATATCTGATTTCGAACCACTTTTGTGAATTGGTAGAACTTTAGAAATTTTCCAGGCTGAAGGATAAGTTTGTGTTTTAATAGACAAGTTAAAAATATACGATAACGGTTTTGTAAGTGCTTCGCAACAGTCCCTTACTAGATATTGAGGAACAGAGTCAGGACCTTGCGTGTTTTTGGGAGCTAATCGCTTTATCGCTATTCGTATATCATTGTCGTTTATATGGTCGATTGAAACTATGTTATGGGAAGCATTCCAATGTTGTCGAGCAGTGTTAACATCTAACAAAGGGGTATCTGGCAAAAAAACACTACTGAAATAATTTGCGAACTTATCGGCTATTTCCGTAGAGGATAAATTGCCAAAAATAGCTTGTTCATTACTTACCCTGTTACTTTTAACATATGACCAAAATGATGTAATGTCGCGCTTAATGTTTAATTGTATGTGCTTGTTATATGCTTTGAAATCTCGATCCAAAAGTTTCTTTTCCTGTCGTCTATAATACGTAAATAATCCATAATTTAGTTGGTCATTATTTTGTTTATACAATTTGTGATACTGATTTTTGAGGGTGTTTATTTTAACAGTTTCTGGTGTATACCATACTGGGAAACTCTTCTTACGTGTTCTATGTACCTTAAACGGTACGGCACTAGCTATATTTTTATTTAGCATACAATAAAATGCAGCAGCCGCATCATTAACATTATTATGAGAATAGGTATCATTCCACTGGTTTACAGCTATTTCAGAGTATAACAGGGGGAAATTAGCTTTAAAATAATTTCTTTGCGGTGTTAAATTTGATTCGTCTGTGCCTTGGGATTTAGTGGTACGGGAAGTCAGATTTGTATTAACGTGCATAGTTATGTCTAAAGGGACATGGTGTACTTCTTTCGGGACAATACCCTCACTGGCAGACACCGATACTCTAGCCACCGCCTCATTAATCAACACCAAATCTAACATTCTGCCGAGATCATTGGGTACGGTATTTTTTTGTTGCAAACTACATTCTGCTAGAAACATTTCAAATTCATTATTTACAGTAAGACTCGCAGAATGTAGATTAAAATCACCTACTATAATGACTGGTAATTTCGAATTATTAATAAGCCTTCTAATACAATAAAAAATCGAGTAATATCTAACATCACTCACTTTTGGCGCTAAGTACACTACACCGCAGAACAATCGTATGCGACCTCTAGTGACCATTGCACACACTATCTCATCATCTTTGCTCGGCTTACAATCGAGCCGCGAGACGGAATGGGGCGTTCGCGCTGCAGCAGCACGCCGCCGCCCCGCCCCCGCCCCCGCCCCCGCCCCCGCCCCCGCCCCCGCCCCCGCCCCCGCCCCCGCCCCCGCCCCCGCCACCGCCCCCGCCCCCGCCCCCGCCCCCGCCCCCGCCCCCGCCCCCGCCCCCGGCTCGGTCGCAGCGCAGCACACTGTATGCTGAAGAGAACACCTCTGAGTCGAACACGCTGCCATCTAGTCGTGTTTCGGTAAGAGCTATAAGATTGCCTGTAACTATTGTTTCCATTACATTTTTTATTTCAGTTCGCCTGGATTTTAGTCCCCTTACATTTTGATAAAATATTTGGCTTAGTGATTTCGTTTTACTGTTGAACTTTTTACTTAATTTTTTGGTACCCTTACATATTAACTTATGATCGAAAAAACTGGTCATTATTAATATTACAATCTTCTGGTGACAGAGAGCTAGCACTGCTCCCAGAAACAATGTTTGGTTGGTTGCGAATATGTAATATGAAATTTTTCAGGCTTACAAAAACATTCTTAATCCCATATTTTGTAATTTTGCCTGAATAGCTTGAAAACATAGCATTAGTCAGATCCCGGTTTGTATCAAATATATAAGCATACTTATTAGTTTGCATGTCCATAGTCAGTAGGTTATTAAACATTTCAACCTTGTAATTATATATGCGATGCGAGCTCCACAAACATAAGTAGGAAGACATGGTATTTTATTCGTGTGCGTTATTTTTTTCAAACTTTCCCTTATATAATTTACCAATTCGATTCCATTTTCATATTTATTTATATCATTTTCACCTAAAAAGATAATACAATAATCGTTACTTGTGAAGTTTGTCAGTTTGCTATCTAAGGTATCAAAGTGATCTTCGGAGAACTTGCTTCCTGCTAAGTCGCGGGACAAATACGACACGTTCATGCTGTGGAAGGACAGACAAAATGCTAGAAATTTGTTTGATTTCCTCACATAATTTGAGAAAAGCACTATGTATACCTCAATGGAAACAGGCATTTTCTGACTCGGACCTTTGCCAGAATCTGATCTAGGTACCTTCTCAGAAAATGCCTTTCTTTCCATCCCTCGGCAACAATGTACTATTATACAATCGCGACTTAATGAAAAGTGTGAGTGGGCTAAGTAAGGTACGCGCTTTTATTTGTACGGCCATAAGAGTATGTCACATATTTTTGCGGCCTTCGTGTAGGAGGACACTATTGCCGGTGACTGTACCTCAACATCTTGTATACTATCAAAAATAACCCTTATTCCTAACATAAGACGTCTCGTTCCAGAATGTACTACATAATGTGGAACATCCTGCTCAACTTCTACCTCAGCCACTGGGAGAAGTACAACACGGGCGTGCTGTTCCTGCCGTGGGGCTACGACTTCAGTATGTGGGTGAGTACCGTACCTGCCCAGTGCCCACCACTACCTATACTACGCAGCGTCCTTACAACTCGATTCCCATCGGTCTGCGTCATGTTCGAAAAGTTTAGCACCTTTTCTACAGGTCACCAATGAAGGAAGGCCAAATTAGTCTGGCTTGCCTTCAAAAGTTTTTGATGCACGGCTCCTAGGTGGTCACTTGATTTCATCCCTTGCGAATACTTATAGACCGTAAGCCAGGAACAATTTTCGTTGGTCATCGCGTGTTCACGCAAATCAATGAGCGGATGAGTGAACGCATCGATCTGATCCCTTCATTCATCCTGTCAAACTCTCTGTTCACCGAAGGCCGTCTGCCTAACTCTCTATCCGAGTACTCGTCGTCGGGTGACTCTTTAAGTTGACCGCGACGCGACGCGAGCGGTAATAATAAACGCGGTGCGCGAAAGAGAGTCGAAGGACCCAGTGTTATACAAGTTATATTTTAGGTTAAGTTCAGTAATAATATACGTGTCAAGTGAAGCCGTTGTTTCTCTTCGACCATCCATCCGCCATTACTGCAGCAGGAGAGGCGGCGTATCCATCCACCACACAGATGGTGGTGGCCTATGAACCTGTCTTCAGCTGCGTGCCGGAGCGTCGCGACAGCTGTGGAGAAGTATCCTATGTACCTAACCTGCCTACCGTGGCACTTGACAACTTGTGAAGTGGTTAAGAGCGATGTGTAATGAAGCCTCGTGAAGGTCAGCTGCCTCTCCGTTGGTGGGTTGAGGAACGGCAGCTATTTAATCACTTAAAAAAGGGTCATCGCGTCCCGATTGAAACTTTGTCGATCGAAACGATAATATTTTATATCCTATTATAAATATAAGAAATCTTCAGTCAGCTGTATCGCAGTGAAAAGACCGTCAGCTGGTCACGTGAACATACGGGCTTCAGGGCATCAGCTGACGGTCTTTTCACCTCGATACACCCACTTACTTTTACATAAAATGCGAAAGAACCCCGCACAAAATGATCGGTAAAAGCCGTTCGGTCGATTTGGCTGAAATTTTGTGAAAATAAAGCCTCTAATACTCTGATCAACTGTGTGAAGTTGCAACTTTATGTATGACTAGTTTTTAAAATATTATTTTTATGTTCGATATTTTTTACTTGCATAGAATTCTTATTAGTTAACGAACACTGTTGCAACCTAGCTTATTATTATTTCCATGGGAATATCAGGATAAAAAAACATCATTCGAAGGTTCAAACTATCGTCACGCCGAATTTGGTCCAGTTCCGTCAGAGCGTGAACGTGGAGAACTAACAAAGTCGTAGGTATGTTGTAGGTACATTACCATGCTAAACTGTACTAGTTATAATTAAATGACATCTGATTGGTTCTACAATGCTACCTTTGTGCATTAAATGCGTTAAGTGCGGTAAAAGAGTTCTTAATGTTTTTGACGAGCAGTGTTGCCGCTGAAATATATAACATTTATTATCCTATTAGGGATAACAGAGGTGGTTGGAAGAAAAAAATGTTGAATACTGCCCAGCGATTAGATGACGGTTTGATTTTAAACCTAGTATTAACAGCATTTCTTTAAACCTATCGTGTACCGTTGGGATCTTGGCGTGTAGTGTCGATTTTCGATAAGTGTGCAACTGTACCCGAGTATCGGGTCTTGTATATTTTTGTGGCCTGGTAGGGATGTTTTGTTTGACTGGATGGCAATGAATGTGGTAAATGAAATGGGGGCTATATTAGCTGCTTGCCATAGCACTACAGCACTACTGAAGTACCTGGCTAGTATCTAGTGTTTCTACAGAATCTGATTCTATGGCATCTGACCAAAAGACTCATGATAAAACCACAAGCTCTGGCAGAATCATAACTACCCTGTGCTTTAAGTATGGTCGGAGGGGCCACAAAGCATTGTTTTGCAGGAGGAACGTAACTGGTCAACTGTGCACATCATGCTGCTGATTGTAGGGAAAAGAAGAAGAAACGTTGCTCATTCTGTAAGATCGGTGGCCACGTAGAGTAGAAGCAGATTGTTACAAGATAATTTTTAAGAAAAAAAAACCGACTTCAATGGGGGTAGCCGGTGAAGGATTATTGTAGATGGTGAACTTAGATTCCATACAATGAAATAACTTGCTTAACAAACGCAGCGGAGAGGACAAATCGCCAAACGTGAACTATGCGTCGTTGAAGAGTTCCGTTCTGATCGTCATCAGCAGTTCTACTTTTTCAAATGTCACCGTTTTGAATGAAAATAATGGATTTGTTGATAAAAATATAAAAATCACTATATGTATGCCTTTAAGATTTGAGAAGTTCCTTCGATTCCTCATGGATCCCATCATCAGAACTGCGTTTTGACAAAAACGGGACCTATCTGTATATATATATATATATATATATATATATATATATATACTATATATATATATATACTTACAATCAAAAAAAGAATTTTCAAAATCGGTTCAGACATGACATGACATTGTAAAATGGATGGTCACACATTGGAAGAATGTTGGAAAAAGAAGGAAAATGGTGGAAGACAAGTGAATACAGTGAAGAAGTTGACTCTAACCAATGATCATTCGGATCCAAAATATTATAAAACTGTATTGATGACTTTGGCAGTGTAAATGCAAAATCAAAACACGACACGTTTTGCAAACATTTTCATTAGCTACATATTGGCATCAATTGATGCGAATGTGAATGTCGATACGAATGTCAAAAATGTTGCGAATTGTTATACGAATGTGAATACGTGGCATCCCTTATACTGATCAAAGTATAATTTATTAATTTCATCTAACATTTAAATCTCGAGTTCATGTAAATGACAGCCCAAGAAACTGCGCTGGCGTATATTAATTGAAGTAAATTCGTTTACCAAACAAATTACTTTAACCGTAGAGATATTATCGAACGAGCGGAGCGGAAGTGAAGTGAGACAACTTCCGACACAACAGAGGGCTTAGCCAAGATGACAATCCTTTACAGAAAACAAATCAAAACGCTATCCGTCTCTCTATCGCACTAATATGGAAGAGTGAGCGAGAGCGTGTAGCGTTTCGTTTTGTTTTATGCAAACGATGGTCATCTTGGCTACAGGGCCTGAACTGTCAACCGGCTACCTAGACGTCCCTGCATTTGGATGGCTTTTTGATTTTTAATAGTTGTTCCACGATAATTTTAGTAACGTTTTTCTGATCTTTATGAAATTTGTTGGGGTTGTAGGAGAGATCTATACCATTTGAGAGTTCGTATATGAGCAGGATTGATCAAGGGGTTATGGAGCTAGAAGGCGCGAAATAATCATCAGGAGGGTCTTGTTATATTGGCCAACTCGTTTGTAAATCGCGAGTTCTCAGTTCGAGGCGGACTACTAGTAGGTAATTTTAATACTACAACCTTAAATTTCATGAATATAGCTCAATAGGTACGGATGCTAAATTTCATATGTTTAATAGATTTG
This sequence comes from Pammene aurita, assembly GCA_947086415.1. Lineage (NCBI taxonomy): Eukaryota > Metazoa > Arthropoda > Insecta > Lepidoptera > Tortricidae > Pammene > Pammene aurita. The sequence continues at coordinate 594,479 of OX352310.1, forward strand.
GAGTTACGCAGGGGTCAAAAGTGGCTCCAAATGGTTCGTGTAATATAAAACACGGCTACGTCGCCAGTTCTTTTCTTTTGAACTTGGCTTGTCACGCTGCCGCGTGTCTAAAACAACATAAAATCGTTTGCGAAGTCATTCCGCAGTCTTTTTATTAGGGTTTTTTAGGGTTCCGTGGTCAACTAGGAACCCTTATTGTTTCGCCATGTCTGTCCGTCCGTTCGTCCGTCCGCGGATAATATCAGTGACCGTTAGCACTAGAAAGCTGAAATTTGGTACTAATATGTATATCAATCACGCCGACAAAGTGGTAAAATAAAAAGTGGAAAAAAATGTCTTATTAGGGTACCTCCTCTATACGTAAAGTGGGGAGTGATTTTTCTTTTCATTTCAACCCTAACGTGTGATATATTGTTGGATAGGTATTTAAAAATGAATAGGGGTTTAGTAAAGTCATTTTTTGATAATGTAAATATTTTCGGAAATAATCGCTCCAGAAGTTTAAAAAAATGTGTCCCCCGCTCTATGAAAAAAATCTCAAAAGTAGAACTTTATAAAAACTTTCTAGGAAAATTATTTTGAATTTGATAGGTTGAATAGTACTTGAAAAAAAAATTACAAAATAATTTCTGAACTAAGTTTGTAATTTAACCGTTTTAACTCTTAAGTGGGGACACTTATAGTGACGAACGGAAAACTACGGAACCCTACACTGAGCGTGGCCCGACATGCTCTTGGCCGGTTTTTTTTCATTCGTCTTGTCGCTTAAAATAGCGTGAATGTTCCAGGCGTCGACGATGTTCTTCCTGTGGACGGGCTGGGCGGGCACGGCGTGGTACAAGCGCTACATCTGGAGCTCTCACACGCTCACGCTGGCCGACGGCTTCGAGGGGCTCGTGTACGCCACCGGCGCGCTCACCAACCTGCCAGTCGCCGTCTACAACACCTACCAGTGAGTGTCACGTGTCACCTGTTGGTCACAACACAATAGCGACATTGCAACTATACTTACTTGCAACGCAGTGAGGATAAATGCCTCAACAAACGCGGAGTTGGCGCAGCAATCGTTTAATAATTTTACGTCACACCTGGCCATAATGCGAGGTCGCATAATGGTCAGGTGGAGACGTAAAATTGTATACTGACCACGGGCAGTAAAAAAGAAAGCCCTCTATCGCATATTTACAACCCTCGCCTGCGGCTCGGGTCACAAATATCTGCGATTTTGGGCTTTCTTTCTTTTTACAGTCCTTGGTAAGTAATGAACTATTAAAGAGAGAGAACCGACTTCACTAAGGCTACCTCACCTTTCAAAGAGCAAATGACAATGGAACCACAGCCCAGTATACACAAAAACATATAAAACTACAGTAAACTGTTTATTTTATTTATTAATCGTATGGATATAGATGGGCACTCCTTCCCTGGGGCAGTAGTAGTGGGAAAGCAGATGACAAAGAAAATCCTGTGAGTGCTGCGAGGTCCAGATAAATAAATAAATAAATAAAATTAATATTATCGGACAATCTTACACAAATCGACCTAGGCCCACAGTAAGCACAATAAGGCTTGTGTTATGGGTACTAGACGACGATATATATAATAGATAAATATGGATAAATACTTAAATACATAGAAAACATCCATAACTCAGGAACAAATATCTGTGACGAACACACAAATAAATGCCCTGACCAGGATTCGAACCCGGGACCTCCTGCTTCGTAGGCAGGGTCACTACCGACTGGGCTAGGAGGCCGTAAAATACAGATGGGAAGTGCAGCTGCCAAGTTTGTTACTCTTTTAGCACCACCCAGGGATCACGTGTAGGGTTGTCTAAGGTGTTTCCTACGGACGCAGAGTAACATTGATCCCCAAGTACATGATACCAACTACATACAAACACGTGGGTACACAACCTCACAAAAAAAATGGGGTCTAGCCCAGGTAAAGTTGCTATCAAATATACCCTTTCAAACAAAAAAAGAATTTTCCTAATCGGTCCAATAGGATCTAGCCCAGGTACAGTTGCTATCAAATATACCTTTTCAAACAAAAAAAAATCGGTTGTCTGTAAAGTCGGTTTACTGACGATAGTTGAACGTGACAACGTCATAAGAAAATACTGATGGGAATGGTTGCATTTTTCAAAAGAAAATTTTAATTTCACTACACTTCATACTTGACGAAAACATGTAAATGTATTATTGTATAGCAGCTGTCCACGCGGACGCATCGCTCACTCAAGTAGGAGAGAGACAGATGTCGATCGCTGCCGAACGCGAAGGCCGATTGTGCCTCTTTGTCGCTCGTTCCGCACTCTCGTTTGCACTTTAAGCCTTAAATGGAACGCCTCAGAGCGAGGTAACGCCGCATGAGTCATGTTTTTTCGTGCGTGCAGCCGGCTCCATCGAATTATAAGACGTTGTCACGTCAAAAAAGAATTTCCTAATCGGTCCATCCATCTTCGAATAATCGGTGAACATACGCAAAAAATCAACAACAAAGATCCCGACGAACTGAGAACTTCCTCCTTCGAAATCTTGAAGTCGGTTGTAAAGATGTCTCTTTGGATAATGGAATCCATAGACAAAAAGTTTCTGAAAATCTTAATGCCAGTAAACCATTGAACCAAACAGAAAGATAAAAGTTAACAACTAGAAATTTACATACCCCAATCCATAATTCTAGTTTCATTCGATGTGCTGTGCCCTACCACCCATATCGAGATGACATTCACAGTCCCATAACTCTTTTTTGGACGTAGTTTAAGGATATGACGTTAAGCAGCTGTGGTAGGGCACAGCACATCGAATGTCATCTCGCTCCACCTTACAGAAAACCACAGCTAAGTCCCTACCCTCTTGTTCCTTTAGCCGTCAACACAGTGAATCCTCCTTTTTGTAAAGGGTCGGCAACGCGCATATGACACCTCTGGAGTTGCAGGCGTCCATAGGCAGTGCCTGCTGCGTACCTGGTGGGCCGTATGCTTTTTTGCCACAGTTATGGTATAAGAAAAAAAATCATAATTAGTATGTGTATTGATTTTCAAAACTAGTCAACGCTAGACTAATTGTCTATGTTTCATTACAGATCGTACAAGCTCCGCACCGGCAAGATGCGCTCCTTCACAGAAGCCCTCAGACCGCTGTGGGCTCTGCTAACGATATTCGTAGTGTGCAGTGTGTGGGTGCACCACTCCTCGCGGCTGCCGGAGTACGACCCCAGGATGCTGTTCCTGCTGCAGGGGACGCTGTTCAGCAATGTGGCTGTGAGTATGATTACAGTAAACCTTGAAGGGATCCAGCCGAAAACGCGGTTTAAGCGGGAAACCGTATTATGCGGAAGCTCGAGTCACTATAAATAATAGTATTTCATACAGAATGGCCACGCTACGCCCCGCCCCGATCGGAATTACCTCACTCCGCGGCGTCCGATTGGTAGGAAACTAGTAGGCTAATCCGTCAGGTTGGCAGCGCATCGATAAACAGTAAAGTGTCGGTGTTTGTCAAACGTCATTTACGACAGCGGAAACAGCGCCGTAAGACGCACGCACACATTGAAGCGTGTACAGATGTGCCGTGCACACAAAGGCGCTCAAACGAGTTTTTTAGTATGACGGGTCCGCCCTGTGCTCTAGTTGCAGGGACTGATGGTATGGCATATTATGCGATAAATTGTATTAAACGTGACCGTAATAAGCGGGGTCTACTGTATATCACTTTTGAACACTTGATTCAGAGAATATGTCAACTCTGAATACGTTTACTAGATCTGGACACCTGGCAGCTGTAAAGTTCGACTTTAAGTCGTGCTTGGACGACATAAAATCGCGTTTTAAGCTCTAGTGCATAAAGTAAAATTTTCTTCTAAGACTTAAGAATGAGGCTCAACAGCCAAACAGAGTCAAAATATATTGCACAATTTAATTGAGCAGTAAAATTTCGTAGAATACTGAAACTTGTACGTTTATTATATTCTTGCTATAATAGGCAAGATGCAATATTTTCATTTATGCTTTCATTTGAAAGAATTGCACGTAGAGTAAACCACGAGTGTGTAAAAAAATTTAAATACTATGATTTACAGTCAAAAATTGCTGTTACAAACTGACAATTTAAATTTTCGCGCCTAAAGGGCCTACAGTTCCTGTGACGTCACTCATGTGTGTCACTCGCCATATTTGTTCGTCCACAGTGTAAAATTCTTGTTTTTTTTTTTAATTTTTTGACTTGGATGCTAGCCCTTTAAGCCAAATCCCATAGAACTAGCCCTTTAAGCCAAATCCCAAATCACATAGAACTTGACCCTCGCCTCTCGGCTCGGGCCAAGTAACCTCGGTACTCGTGCAAAATGACATACTTCTCGCACTTGTATCCGAAAACTACTATTTTACTTCTCATGCTCAAAAAGTGTGTCATATTATGCTTCCCAAGGCGGACTAAAGTATTACATTTAGCCTCCAGGGCCAGTATGTTACATATTAATGATTCACAAAACATTTTAAAATGACCAATCAGACTTCACCATATTAAATCCACCAATCACCACACATATCGAAGTTAATCGGAACGCTGGATTCTTTTTTGGTGCGTATTTAAGTCGTTAAAAAAAACATTGTATTTAATATCAACCAATCAGAATACAGCAATGTTAAAATCGACCAATCAGGAAACGCAATTTATTTCTCAAAACATGAGGTGTTTTTTAGTTCCTACTTCACAATAATTTAAAAAATCTGGAAGCGCTTTAAAGCGTGTTTAGAGCGTTCATTATACCGTCGTCTGTGGCAGTTATAAAAATAAAAAGACCGTCAAGTCATACATAATATAGTAGATTGTACAACAAGTGCATAAAACGCACCATTTTACGCGAGGCGTTTATCCACCCCAGCGAGCTTGCGAGCGAGGATTGATATAAAGTCGAGTGTAAAATGTGTTTATCTACACTCATACTGTAAGTACTCTAAAATGCGTTCAAAAACCGTAGACAATGACAAGCATTACAACAAACGATTTAACTATGATAAGTTTCTTATCTGCGGCAGTAACGTAATTTTAACGTTGCATGCTCAAATATTGTTAAGCAATGAGTTTCAAATTTGGAACATCGAATTTGATAACATAATGTTACCGCCATGGCCAACTCGATTGGTCCCGCGCGAGCGCCGGCACAATCGAGTTGGCCATGACGGTACAATGGCGGTCATTCTATGGTTTCCGAACACTTAATTTAATATATATAATATGAGTGTAGATAAAGCAGTGTATGCAACTGTACGTAATTAGGCCTTAAAACACTCGTGTGATCTTATTATGAAATTCGCCTGCGGCTCATTTCATAAAACCACACTCATGTTTTAAGGACCCTTATTACGTAACAGTTACATAAACTACTATTTATACACGTTTTACACTCTAATTTTCACTTCAATTGCGAGGAAATTATATATAAACTATTTCAAGTTGTAACAAAAATATTACAATGAAAATAAATATGGTTCCCGCCAATCAATTTTTAATGTTTTTGTTTTTAATTTTTAACATGTGAATTAAGACATAGATACTTGTTTTCTGTCAAGTCATAAAAACATTTCGGGGCATTTTAATAGTAGATTGTACACCAAGGGGATAAAGCACTGTTTTATGTCACGGGCGCAATATTGAATCCTGAACGTAACGAAGGACTCCAGATTTTACTCCCGAGCGCAGCGAGGGGGTTATGAGTTAATTCCCGAGCGAAGCGAGGGAATTAAGACTGAGTCCTGAGTGCAGTGAGGGGTTCAAGCGCGCCCGTGACAAAAACAGCTTTATCCCCGAGGAGTATACTCTACTTTTCTCACCTCTTGCGAGACAATAAAATAGCTAAGGCTACTAGAAACGGATTTTTATTAAAGTAAATCAAAAGTAAAAACCGGCCAAGTGCGTGTCGGACCACACATAGCAGGATTCCGTACATTCAATGGAATAAGAACCAAACTAATACCAAAAGGTCGTATCTGATGCCTATGGAAAAAGTTTTTTGGAGATAACTCAAAAATGGCTAAACCAATAATGTTCAAAAAAATTTTCCTAGAAAGTATATGATAAGGCGCATCTCCTCAATTTTTTTCATATTTTTTGGACTTACGGTTCAAAAGTTACAGGGGGGTTGTGCCCCCCCCATTTTCTGACTTTCGAAGCGATTATTTCAGAAAATATTCACTTAATCTCAAAATGGTCAAAAAACCTCAGTGTTATTTTTAAAGACCTATCGATTTATGTGTCACATGTTGATATTTAGTCAAAAATATAAAAAATATAAATTTTGTTACATGTATGGAGCGCCCCCCCCTAAAAATTTTTTTTTTTCAAATTTAACTACATAACTGAGTAGCGGCATACAAAATATACCTTATGTGTAAATTTTATTCAGATACGTCGTATAGTTTCCGAGTAAAATGGCTGTGACATACGGACATTACGGACGAACAGACATACAGACAGACATGACGAATCAATAAGGGTTCCGTTTTTTGCCATTTGGCTACGGAACCCTAAAAATTGATTCTTGATATATTAGTCCATTTTATTCTAATTTTATCTTCTATTTTTATAGAACCTGCAGTTTTACTCCGTATACTGCAGCGTCTTATGACACTCGCGGCATTTGTTTTAGGTATTTTCTCAAACATGCTCGGAAATGTTCCTGTTACGTTAGTAATTAGAGACCAGTAGGGACTCTATTCCAAGGCAGGTTCAGCGCGACGTACGTAAAGGATTTTCATACAACATTAAATCACTCAGCCAGTAACTGAAGCACTAAACAAGTAATTTTATATAAATAAGTTTGAAAATTAGTCGTTTAAGGAATAAATGTAATTTTTTTTTTCATTTTCATACATATTTTTTAAACATGAGTACGTTTACCTAGAGCAATTATAAGAAAAATTGCTTAAGTTTAGGTGGTATTTTTGGGTATGTATTAAAATATTTCCTTACATGTTTGAGAAATAGTACATTACTGCAGAGACCAGTAAGTAAGCTTTCCTGGCTGAGTATTTAGTAGCCGTCCGAGTCGAAGACGAGGACGGCTATAATACGAAGCCAGGAAAGCTGATTACGGTCGAAGCATGTATAGTGCTTTTCTCAAACATGTAAGGAAATAAAATAAAATAAAACACAGGGGTATATGGGTATAAAAATCGTGCGTAAAATCAAACTTTACGCACGATTTGTAGATCAGATTACTTTTTAGCACTAGTGCATAAAATCAAACTTTACGCACGATTTGCAGCTACATAAAGTAAACTTTTTGAGCAATTGTATAAAAAAATATAATATAGGCTCTGTCCTTTATAACTGAGACAACTTCATCAGTTTTTACCTATTTTGGTATTACTAATTTGCTAGTCTGTCATTCGGACCACCACAAAACGAAATTTTTTGCAAAACTGTCACTTGCCGGTTGTAAAGTGATAGCCTCCCTACAAACACGTGGGTGGCCGGGACCCCGGATAACCGTTTGTTCAACTAAACTGGTTACGCGCGTTTTTAGACTAATTTTTCATTAGCTGCACACTTGTTCGTTAGGTCACCGCACAATAAGCTATCAATATTACACACTGAACTACGTATGTTAGCAAAAAACAAAAAAACTAATCCAAAGACGGCACAGCCATCTTGAAGCTCAAACGATTAGCCGTATTGTCCACTTCTTCTTTTGTCGTACGCCGAAGTGACATTGACATTCCAACCGGCGGCAAAGGCAATCTGTCACCGATCAAATATTTAAGAAAAAGTCAGCTAAGTAAACGTTCGTATTTGTAAATCCTTAACATCTAATATTTGACACGCCCTCCAGCCCACATCGTTCAACGGATTGTGAGGTGTCAGGTTCGTTACGGATGACCAGAAATATATGATTATTGTCAAGAGGGCGCTATTATTCTCATTTATATGGCAACAGTCATAGAGCGTATAATTGTCTATGGTATAGTGACATCTTGATTTGTTTACTTGTCAGCTCTGATGTTAATTTGAAAATGTTTCACAGCGAAATAGTTTCATTTCCCGAGTGGATTATTTACAGGAGTTTATTATATACACAATGTTTCGCTTTGGAAAATAGGGTAAATTTTGGGATATTTTTGTCGTTTATTATTTCCCAAAAATAAAACAGGCGACCTATCTGATGCATCAAATTATCGGCCAATCTCGCTTGCCACGACGTGTGCCAAGATACTCGACAGTATGCTGGACTCCCTACTTGAACGGCGACTGAATATTCACGATACCCAGTTTGGTTTTCGCGCGGGTCTTTCAACCGAAAGTGCCATTCTGAGTCTAAAGCATACAGTCGGATATTACACAGCTAGAAAAACACCCGTCTATGCCTGCTTCCTAGATCTGTCAAAAGCCTTTGACAGAGTGAATTATGGGATCCTTTGGAAAAAACTCGGGGAGGCGGGCATAGCGAGTGACTGTATTAACATCTTGAAATTTTGGTACCAAAATCAGTCAAATCAGGTGAGATGGGCTGGATGCTGTATCGGCTGAGTACAGGTTGGAATGTGGGGTGCGACAGGGTGGCCTTACATCACCAAGGCTGTTCAATCTTTATATAAATGACCTGATACTGGGACTCAGTAGCATGCATGCAGGCTGTCACATCGAAGGTACTAGCCTGAACAACATTAGCTACGCCGACGACATGGTGCTGCTGAGTCCTTCTGTTGGTGCGCTTAGGCAGCTGGTGAAAAGATGTGAAGAGTATGCTGCAGAGCACGGTTTAATGTATAACTCGGCTAAGAGCGAGCTGATGGTCTTCAAGACAGGTAACATTAAGCCTTATTATATACCTCCTGTCACTATTGGTGGGGTTGCCTTGAGCCTTGTTCATAAGTTTAAATATCTTGGGCACATAATCACAGACGACCTCTGTGACGACCAAGATATTGAAAGAGAGCGTAGGGCGTTATCGGTGAGGAGTAATATGTTAGCCCGCAGGTTCGCAAGATGCTCTGCCGAGGTCAAAATAGTGTTATTTAAAGCCTATTGCCAATCATTTTACCCAAGCGGCCTGTGGGTTAACTATACGAAACGAGCCTATAACGCCCTACGCGTTCAGTATAACAACGCTTTCAGGATGCTGTTTGGCTTACCGAGGTGGTGTAGTGCGTCAGGTATGTTCGCCGAGGCGCACACGGACTGCTTTCAGGCAATAATGCGTAAAAAAATCGCCTCACTGCTAGCACGTGTGAGAAAAAGCCAAAACAGCATCCTGGAAATGATTGCAGGCAGGTTTGGGTGTCCAATTCTTCACCATTGGATCGCGCAAATTAAAACGGTAATTAAGTATTTTAAATAAGACAGATTTATTTTTTATAAGCTTTTTTTTTATTTTAATAACAATATCCAATTATTATATTTTTTGTGTATTTTCGCCTTAGTTTTTTAGTAATTTAATTTAAAAGATTGGTTGCCGTTTTAATGTTACTGCTATTAATTTCATTTTAATTTAATTTAGTTTTAATCTGTACATTTTTGTTTTGTTATTTTAAATTGTAAGTATTTACTGATATGGACATGCTGTCTGAAATAAAAATTTCATTTCATTTCATTTCATATTCAACACTTTATTATTATTCAAGTAAACCGTCTCAATTACACTTGACAACAGTGACAGCCTATCACATTCACTCACACATGCATATAATTATGTCATTAAAATTATTGCCATTGTAAGAAATTAGTTCCAATGAAATTCCGCAACATGGCGCATGATTATATATTTCTGGTCAGGCTTTAGAAGTGACTATTTAATATGCAACTTCGGCCGTCAGTAACCTTTGTACTGTTAAAGTGCTTAACTGATTTTGATTTTTTGCAGCATAAATATCGATCGATCAAATCTTACGCGGCTAGAGCCAATAACGTATCGTGCACCTATTCGAAGAAATCACTAACTTCGATAGTTTATACTCAGGGTGAAATTTTTATCACTGGTCATATTTAGCGAGGGTATTAGGTAGACCATACTGAACAACTTTTACTATGGGACCAACTCCGAAATCGCGAATTTTTTTTTGCTGTTTCATACATTTCAGCGGATCACATGTCGTCGTTTTCTATGCGGAAGCCAAAATAATTTTGGGATTTCGAGGTTTATCCCATTATCCCAAAGTAAAATTGTTCGGTATGGTCTAAATGACCAGTGATTAAAATTTAACCCTGTTTATTTATTGTTTTTTTTCCAGTGCCGCCTAATAGTGTCCCAGATGTCGAACCAGCGCTGCGACGGCGTCAACTGGCTGCTGTGGCCGCTCGTGTCGGCCGCCGCGGTGGGGCTGCTGCTGCCGCACCACGAGCTGACCGCCTTCTACGGCGTGACCGTGCTGTGTGTGCTGGCTCACATACATTACGGGTCTTGTGTGGTACGTGTTCCTAGTGTCCCAGATGACGAACCAGCGCTGCGACGGCGTCAACTGGCTGCTGTGGCCGCTCGTGTCGGCCGCCGCGGTGGGGCTGCTGCTGCCGCACCACGAGCTGACCGCCTTCTACGGCGTGACCGTGCTGTGTGTGCTGGCTCACATACATTACGGGTCTTGTGTGGTACGTGTTCCTAGTGTCCCAGATGACGAACCAGCGCTGCGACGGCGTCAACTGGCTGCTGTGGCCGCTCGTGTCGGCCGCCGCGGTGGGGCTGCTGCTGCCGCACCACGAGCTGACCGCCTTCTACGGCGTGACCGTGCTGTGTGTGCTGGCTCACATACATTACGGGTCTTGTGTGGTACGTGTTCCTAGTGTCCCAGATGACGAACCAGCGCTGCGACGGCGTCAACTGGCTGCTGTGGCCGCTCGTGTCGGCCGCCGCGGTGGGGCTGCTGCTGCCGCACCACGAGCTGACCGCCTTCTACGGCGTGACCGTGCTGTGTGTGCTGGCTCACATACATTACGGGTCTTGTGTGGTACGTGTTCCTAGTGTCCCAGATGACGAACCAGCGCTGCGACGGCGTCAACTGGCTGCTGTGGCCGCTCGTGTCGGCCGCCGCGGTGGGGCTGCTGCTGCCGCACCACGAGCTGACCGCCTTCTACGGCGTGACCGTGCTGTGTGTGCTGGCTCACATACATTACGGGTCTTGTGTGGTACGTGTTCCTAGTGTCCCAGATGACGAACCAGCGCTGCGACGGCGTCAACTGGCTGCTGTGGCCGCTCGTGTCGGCCGCCGCGGTGGGGCTGCTGCTGCCGCACCACGAGCTGACCGCCTTCTACGGCGTGACCGTGCTGTGTGTGCTGGCTCACATACATTACGGGTCTTGTGTGGTACGTGTTCCTAGTGTCCCAGATGACGAACCAGCGCTGCGACGGCGTCAACTGGCTGCTGTGGCCGCTCGTGTCGGCCGCCGCGGTGGGGCTGCTGCTGCCGCACCACGAGCTGACCGCCTTCTACGGCGTGACCGTGCTGTGTGTGCTGGCTCACATACATTACGGGTCTTGTGTGGTACGTGTTCCTAGTGTCCCAGATGACGAACCAGCGCTGCGACGGCGTCAACTGGCTGCTGTGGCCGCTCGTGTCGGCCGCCGCGGTGGGGCTGCTGCTGCCGCACCACGAGCTGACCGCCTTCTACGGCGTGACCGTGCTGTGTGTGCTGGCTCACATACATTACGGGTCTTGTGTGGTACGTGTTCCTAGTGTCCCAGATGACGAACCAGCGCTGCGACGGCGTCAACTGGCTGCTGTGGCCGCTCGTGTCGGCCGCCGCGGTGGGGCTGCTGCTGCCGCACCACGAGCTGACCGCCTTCTACGGCGTGACCGTGCTGTGTGTGCTGGCTCACATACATTACGGGTCTTGTGTGGTACGTGTTCCTAGTGTCCCAGATGACGAACCAGCGCTGCGACGGCGTCAACTGGCTGCTGTGGCCGCTCGTGTCGGCCGCCGCGGTGGGGCTGCTGCTGCCGCACCACGAGCTGACCGCCTTCTACGGCGTGACCGTGCTGTGTGTGCTGGCTCACATACATTACGGGTCTTGTGTGGTACGTGTTCCTAGTGTCCCAGATGACGAACCAGCGCTGCGACGGCGTCAACTGGCTGCTGTGGCCGCTCGTGTCGGCCGCCGCGGTGGGGCTGCTGCTGCCGCACCACGAGCTGACCGCCTTCTACGGCGTGACCGTGCTGTGTGTGCTGGCTCACATACATTACGGGTCTTGTGTGGTACGTGTTCCTAGTGTCCCAGATGACGAACCAGCGCTGCGACGGCGTCAACTGGCTGCTGTGGCCGCTCGTGTCGGCCGCCGCGGTGGGGCTGCTGCTGCCGCACCACGAGCTGACCGCCTTCTACGGCGTGACCGTGCTGTGTGTGCTGGCTCACATACATTACGGGTCTTGTGTGGTACGTGTTCCTAGTGTCCCAGATGACGAACCAGCGCTGCGACGGCGTCAACTGGCTGCTGTGGCCGCTCGTGTCGGCCGCCGCGGTGGGGCTGCTGCTGCCGCACCACGAGCTGACCGCCTTCTACGGCGTGACCGTGCTGTGTGTGCTGGCTCACATACATTACGGGTCTTGTGTGGTACGTGTTCCTAGTGTCCCAGATGACGAACCAGCGCTGCGACGGCGTCAACTGGCTGCTGTGGCCGCTCGTGTCGGCCGCCGCGGTGGGGCTGCTGCTGCCGCACCACGAGCTGACCGCCTTCTACGGCGTGACCGTGCTGTGTGTGCTGGCTCACATACATTACGGGTCTTGTGTGGTACGTGTTCCTAGTGTCCCAGATGACGAACCAGCGCTGCGACGGCGTCAACTGGCTGCTGTGGCCGCTCGTGTCGGCCGCCGCGGTGGGGCTGCTGCTGCCGCACCACGAGCTGACCGCCTTCTACGGCGTGACCGTGCTGTGTGTGCTGGCTCACATACATTACGGGTCTTGTGTGGTACGTGTTCCTAGTGTCCCAGATGACGAACCAGCGCTGCGACGGCGTCAACTGGCTGCTGTGGCCGCTCGTGTCGGCCGCCGCGGTGGGGCTGCTGCTGCCGCACCACGAGCTGACCGCCTTCTACGGCGTGACCGTGCTGTGTGTGCTGGCTCACATACATTACGGGTCTTGTGTGGTACGTGTTCCTAGTGTCCCAGATGACGAACCAGCGCTGCGACGGCGTCAACTGGCTGCTGTGGCCGCTCGTGTCGGCCGCCGCGGTGGGGCTGCTGCTGCCGCACCACGAGCTGACCGCCTTCTACGGCGTGACCGTGCTGTGTGTGCTGGCTCACATACATTACGGGTCTTGTGTGGTACGTGTTCCTAGTGTCCCAGATGACGAACCAGCGCTGCGACGGCGTCAACTGGCTGCTGTGGCCGCTCGTGTCGGCCGCCGCGGTGGGGCTGCTGCTGCCGCACCACGAGCTGACCGCCTTCTACGGCGTGACCGTGCTGTGTGTGCTGGCTCACATACATTACGGGTCTTGTGTGGTACGTGTTCCTAGTGTCCCAGATGACGAACCAGCGCTGCGACGGCGTCAACTGGCTGCTGTGGCCGCTCGTGTCGGCCGCCGCGGTGGGGCTGCTGCTGCCGCACCACGAGCTGACCGCCTTCTACGGCGTGACCGTGCTGTGTGTGCTGGCTCACATACATTACGGGTCTTGTGTGGTACGTGTTCCTAGTGTCCCAGATGACGAACCAGCGCTGCGACGGCGTCAACTGGCTGCTGTGGCCGCTCGTGTCGGCCGCCGCGGTGGGGCTGCTGCTGCCGCACCACGAGCTGACCGCCTTCTACGGCGTGACCGTGCTGTGTGTGCTGGCTCACATACATTACGGGTCTTGTGTGGTACGTGTTCCTAGTGTCCCAGATGACGAACCAGCGCTGCGACGGCGTCAACTGGCTGCTGTGGCCGCTCGTGTCGGCCGCCGCGGTGGGGCTGCTGCTGCCGCACCACGAGCTGACCGCCTTCTACGGCGTGACCGTGCTGTGTGTGCTGGCTCACATACATTACGGGTCTTGTGTGGTACGTGTTCCTAGTGTCCCAGATGACGAACCAGCGCTGCGACGGCGTCAACTGGCTGCTGTGGCCGCTCGTGTCGGCCGCCGCGGTGGGGCTGCTGCTGCCGCACCACGAGCTGACCGCCTTCTACGGCGTGACCGTGCTGTGTGTGCTGGCTCACATACATTACGGGTCTTGTGTGGTACGTGTTCCTAGTGTCCCAGATGACGAACCAGCGCTGCGACGGCGTCAACTGGCTGCTGTGGCCGCTCGTGTCGGCCGCCGCGGTGGGGCTGCTGCTGCCGCACCACGAGCTGACCGCCTTCTACGGCGTGACCGTGCTGTGTGTGCTGGCTCACATACATTACGGGTCTTGTGTGGTACGTGTTCCTAGTGTCCCAGATGACGAACCAGCGCTGCGACGGCGTCAACTGGCTGCTGTGGCCGCTCGTGTCGGCCGCCGCGGTGGGGCTGCTGCTGCCGCACCACGAGCTGACCGCCTTCTACGGCGTGACCGTGCTGTGTGTGCTGGCTCACATACATTACGGGTCTTGTGTGGTACGTGTTCCTAGTGTCCCAGATGACGAACCAGCGCTGCGACGGCGTCAACTGGCTGCTGTGGCCGCTCGTGTCGGCCGCCGCGGTGGGGCTGCTGCTGCCGCACCACGAGCTGACCGCCTTCTACGGCGTGACCGTGCTGTGTGTGCTGGCTCACATACATTACGGGTCTTGTGTGGTACGTGTTCCTAGTGTCCCAGATGACGAACCAGCGCTGCGACGGCGTCAACTGGCTGCTGTGGCCGCTCGTGTCGGCCGCCGCGGTGGGGCTGCTGCTGCCGCACCACGAGCTGACCGCCTTCTACGGCGTGACCGTGCTGTGTGTGCTGGCTCACATACATTACGGGTCTTGTGTGGTACGTGTTCCTAGTGTCCCAGATGACGAACCAGCGCTGCGACGGCGTCAACTGGCTGCTGTGGCCGCTCGTGTCGGCCGCCGCGGTGGGGCTGCTGCTGCCGCACCACGAGCTGACCGCCTTCTACGGCGTGACCGTGCTGTGTGTGCTGGCTCACATACATTACGGGTCTTGTGTGGTACGTGTTCCTAGTGTCCCAGATGACGAACCAGCGCTGCGACGGCGTCAACTGGCTGCTGTGGCCGCTCGTGTCGGCCGCCGCGGTGGGGCTGCTGCTGCCGCACCACGAGCTGACCGCCTTCTACGGCGTGACCGTGCTGTGTGTGCTGGCTCACATACATTACGGGTCTTGTGTGGTACGTGTTCCTAGTGTCCCAGATGACGAACCAGCGCTGCGACGGCGTCAACTGGCTGCTGTGGCCGCTCGTGTCGGCCGCCGCGGTGGGGCTGCTGCTGCCGCACCACGAGCTGACCGCCTTCTACGGCGTGACCGTGCTGTGTGTGCTGGCTCACATACATTACGGGTCTTGTGTGGTACGTGTTCCTAGTGTCCCAGATGACGAACCAGCGCTGCGACGGCGTCAACTGGCTGCTGTGGCCGCTCGTGTCGGCCGCCGCGGTGGGGCTGCTGCTGCCGCACCACGAGCTGACCGCCTTCTACGGCGTGACCGTGCTGTGTGTGCTGGCTCACATACATTACGGGTCTTGTGTGGTACGTGTTCCTAGTGTCCCAGATGACGAACCAGCGCTGCGACGGCGTCAACTGGCTGCTGTGGCCGCTCGTGTCGGCCGCCGCGGTGGGGCTGCTGCTGCCGCACCACGAGCTGACCGCCTTCTACGGCGTGACCGTGCTGTGTGTGCTGGCTCACATACATTACGGGTCTTGTGTGGTACGTGTTCCTAGTGTCCCAGATGACGAACCAGCGCTGCGACGGCGTCAACTGGCTGCTGTGGCCGCTCGTGTCGGCCGCCGCGGTGGGGCTGCTGCTGCCGCACCACGAGCTGACCGCCTTCTACGGCGTGACCGTGCTGTGTGTGCTGGCTCACATACATTACGGGTCTTGTGTGGTACGTGTTCCTAGTGTCCCAGATGACGAACCAGCGCTGCGACGGCGTCAACTGGCTGCTGTGGCCGCTCGTGTCGGCCGCCGCGGTGGGGCTGCTGCTGCCGCACCACGAGCTGACCGCCTTCTACGGCGTGACCGTGCTGTGTGTGCTGGCTCACATACATTACGGGTCTTGTGTGGTACGTGTTCCTAGTGTCCCAGATGACGAACCAGCGCTGCGACGGCGTCAACTGGCTGCTGTGGCCGCTCGTGTCGGCCGCCGCGGTGGGGCTGCTGCTGCCGCACCACGAGCTGACCGCCTTCTACGGCGTGACCGTGCTGTGTGTGCTGGCTCACATACATTACGGGTCTTGTGTGGTACGTGTTCCTAGTGTCCCAGATGACGAACCAGCGCTGCGACGGCGTCAACTGGCTGCTGTGGCCGCTCGTGTCGGCCGCCGCGGTGGGGCTGCTGCTGCCGCACCACGAGCTGACCGCCTTCTACGGCGTGACCGTGCTGTGTGTGCTGGCTCACATACATTACGGGTCTTGTGTGGTACGTGTTCCTAGTGTCCCAGATGACGAACCAGCGCTGCGACGGCGTCAACTGGCTGCTGTGGCCGCTCGTGTCGGCCGCCGCGGTGGGGCTGCTGCTGCCGCACCACGAGCTGACCGCCTTCTACGGCGTGACCGTGCTGTGTGTGCTGGCTCACATACATTACGGGTCTTGTGTGGTACGTGTTCCTAGTGTCCCAGATGACGAACCAGCGCTGCGACGGCGTCAACTGGCTGCTGTGGCCGCTCGTGTCGGCCGCCGCGGTGGGGCTGCTGCTGCCGCACCACGAGCTGACCGCCTTCTACGGCGTGACCGTGCTGTGTGTGCTGGCTCACATACATTACGGGTCTTGTGTGGTACGTGTTCCTAGTGTCCCAGATGACGAACCAGCGCTGCGACGGCGTCAACTGGCTGCTGTGGCCGCTCGTGTCGGCCGCCGCGGTGGGGCTGCTGCTGCCGCACCACGAGCTGACCGCCTTCTACGGCGTGACCGTGCTGTGTGTGCTGGCTCACATACATTACGGGTCTTGTGTGGTACGTGTTCCTAGTGTCCCAGATGACGAACCAGCGCTGCGACGGCGTCAACTGGCTGCTGTGGCCGCTCGTGTCGGCCGCCGCGGTGGGGCTGCTGCTGCCGCACCACGAGCTGACCGCCTTCTACGGCGTGACCGTGCTGTGTGTGCTGGCTCACATACATTACGGGTCTTGTGTGGTACGTGTTCCTAGTGTCCCAGATGACGAACCAGCGCTGCGACGGCGTCAACTGGCTGCTGTGGCCGCTCGTGTCGGCCGCCGCGGTGGGGCTGCTGCTGCCGCACCACGAGCTGACCGCCTTCTACGGCGTGACCGTGCTGTGTGTGCTGGCTCACATACATTACGGGTCTTGTGTGGTACGTGTTCCTAGTGTCCCAGATGACGAACCAGCGCTGCGACGGCGTCAACTGGCTGCTGTGGCCGCTCGTGTCGGCCGCCGCGGTGGGGCTGCTGCTGCCGCACCACGAGCTGACCGCCTTCTACGGCGTGACCGTGCTGTGTGTGCTGGCTCACATACATTACGGGTCTTGTGTGGTACGTGTTCCTAGTGTCCCAGATGACGAACCAGCGCTGCGACGGCGTCAACTGGCTGCTGTGGCCGCTCGTGTCGGCCGCCGCGGTGGGGCTGCTGCTGCCGCACCACGAGCTGACCGCCTTCTACGGCGTGACCGTGCTGTGTGTGCTGGCTCACATACATTACGGGTCTTGTGTGGTACGTGTTCCTAGTGTCCCAGATGACGAACCAGCGCTGCGACGGCGTCAACTGGCTGCTGTGGCCGCTCGTGTCGGCCGCCGCGGTGGGGCTGCTGCTGCCGCACCACGAGCTGACCGCCTTCTACGGCGTGACCGTGCTGTGTGTGCTGGCTCACATACATTACGGGTCTTGTGTGGTACGTGTTCCTAGTGTCCCAGATGACGAACCAGCGCTGCGACGGCGTCAACTGGCTGCTGTGGCCGCTCGTGTCGGCCGCCGCGGTGGGGCTGCTGCTGCCGCACCACGAGCTGACCGCCTTCTACGGCGTGACCGTGCTGTGTGTGCTGGCTCACATACATTACGGGTCTTGTGTGGTACGTGTTCCTAGTGTCCCAGATGACGAACCAGCGCTGCGACGGCGTCAACTGGCTGCTGTGGCCGCTCGTGTCGGCCGCCGCGGTGGGGCTGCTGCTGCCGCACCACGAGCTGACCGCCTTCTACGGCGTGACCGTGCTGTGTGTGCTGGCTCACATACATTACGGGTCTTGTGTGGTACGTGTTCCTAGTGTCCCAGATGACGAACCAGCGCTGCGACGGCGTCAACTGGCTGCTGTGGCCGCTCGTGTCGGCCGCCGCGGTGGGGCTGCTGCTGCCGCACCACGAGCTGACCGCCTTCTACGGCGTGACCGTGCTGTGTGTGCTGGCTCACATACATTACGGGTCTTGTGTGGTACGTGTTCCTAGTGTCCCAGATGACGAACCAGCGCTGCGACGGCGTCAACTGGCTGCTGTGGCCGCTCGTGTCGGCCGCCGCGGTGGGGCTGCTGCTGCCGCACCACGAGCTGACCGCCTTCTACGGCGTGACCGTGCTGTGTGTGCTGGCTCACATACATTACGGGTCTTGTGTGGTACGTGTTCCTAGTGTCCCAGATGACGAACCAGCGCTGCGACGGCGTCAACTGGCTGCTGTGGCCGCTCGTGTCGGCCGCCGCGGTGGGGCTGCTGCTGCCGCACCACGAGCTGACCGCCTTCTACGGCGTGACCGTGCTGTGTGTGCTGGCTCACATACATTACGGGTCTTGTGTGGTACGTGTTCCTAGTGTCCCAGATGACGAACCAGCGCTGCGACGGCGTCAACTGGCTGCTGTGGCCGCTCGTGTCGGCCGCCGCGGTGGGGCTGCTGCTGCCGCACCACGAGCTGACCGCCTTCTACGGCGTGACCGTGCTGTGTGTGCTGGCTCACATACATTACGGGTCTTGTGTGGTACGTGTTCCTAGTGTCCCAGATGACGAACCAGCGCTGCGACGGCGTCAACTGGCTGCTGTGGCCGCTCGTGTCGGCCGCCGCGGTGGGGCTGCTGCTGCCGCACCACGAGCTGACCGCCTTCTACGGCGTGACCGTGCTGTGTGTGCTGGCTCACATACATTACGGGTCTTGTGTGGTACGTGTTCCTAGTGTCCCAGATGACGAACCAGCGCTGCGACGGCGTCAACTGGCTGCTGTGGCCGCTCGTGTCGGCCGCCGCGGTGGGGCTGCTGCTGCCGCACCACGAGCTGACCGCCTTCTACGGCGTGACCGTGCTGTGTGTGCTGGCTCACATACATTACGGGTCTTGTGTGGTACGTGTTCCTAGTGTCCCAGATGACGAACCAGCGCTGCGACGGCGTCAACTGGCTGCTGTGGCCGCTCGTGTCGGCCGCCGCGGTGGGGCTGCTGCTGCCGCACCACGAGCTGACCGCCTTCTACGGCGTGACCGTGCTGTGTGTGCTGGCTCACATACATTACGGGTCTTGTGTGGTACGTGTTCCTAGTGTCCCAGATGACGAACCAGCGCTGCGACGGCGTCAACTGGCTGCTGTGGCCGCTCGTGTCGGCCGCCGCGGTGGGGCTGCTGCTGCCGCACCACGAGCTGACCGCCTTCTACGGCGTGACCGTGCTGTGTGTGCTGGCTCACATACATTACGGGTCTTGTGTGGTACGTGTTCCTAGTGTCCCAGATGACGAACCAGCGCTGCGACGGCGTCAACTGGCTGCTGTGGCCGCTCGTGTCGGCCGCCGCGGTGGGGCTGCTGCTGCCGCACCACGAGCTGACCGCCTTCTACGGCGTGACCGTGCTGTGTGTGCTGGCTCACATACATTACGGGTCTTGTGTGGTACGTGTTCCTAGTGTCCCAGATGACGAACCAGCGCTGCGACGGCGTCAACTGGCTGCTGTGGCCGCTCGTGTCGGCCGCCGCGGTGGGGCTGCTGCTGCCGCACCACGAGCTGACCGCCTTCTACGGCGTGACCGTGCTGTGTGTGCTGGCTCACATACATTACGGGTCTTGTGTGGTACGTGTTCCTAGTGTCCCAGATGACGAACCAGCGCTGCGACGGCGTCAACTGGCTGCTGTGGCCGCTCGTGTCGGCCGCCGCGGTGGGGCTGCTGCTGCCGCACCACGAGCTGACCGCCTTCTACGGCGTGACCGTGCTGTGTGTGCTGGCTCACATACATTACGGGTCTTGTGTGGTACGTGTTCCTAGTGTCCCAGATGACGAACCAGCGCTGCGACGGCGTCAACTGGCTGCTGTGGCCGCTCGTGTCGGCCGCCGCGGTGGGGCTGCTGCTGCCGCACCACGAGCTGACCGCCTTCTACGGCGTGACCGTGCTGTGTGTGCTGGCTCACATACATTACGGGTCTTGTGTGGTACGTGTTCCTAGTGTCCCAGATGACGAACCAGCGCTGCGACGGCGTCAACTGGCTGCTGTGGCCGCTCGTGTCGGCCGCCGCGGTGGGGCTGCTGCTGCCGCACCACGAGCTGACCGCCTTCTACGGCGTGACCGTGCTGTGTGTGCTGGCTCACATACATTACGGGTCTTGTGTGGTACGTGTTCCTAGTGTCCCAGATGACGAACCAGCGCTGCGACGGCGTCAACTGGCTGCTGTGGCCGCTCGTGTCGGCCGCCGCGGTGGGGCTGCTGCTGCCGCACCACGAGCTGACCGCCTTCTACGGCGTGACCGTGCTGTGTGTGCTGGCTCACATACATTACGGGTCTTGTGTGGTACGTGTTCCTAGTGTCCCAGATGACGAACCAGCGCTGCGACGGCGTCAACTGGCTGCTGTGGCCGCTCGTGTCGGCCGCCGCGGTGGGGCTGCTGCTGCCGCACCACGAGCTGACCGCCTTCTACGGCGTGACCGTGCTGTGTGTGCTGGCTCACATACATTACGGGTCTTGTGTGGTACGTGTTCCTAGTGTCCCAGATGACGAACCAGCGCTGCGACGGCGTCAACTGGCTGCTGTGGCCGCTCGTGTCGGCCGCCGCGGTGGGGCTGCTGCTGCCGCACCACGAGCTGACCGCCTTCTACGGCGTGACCGTGCTGTGTGTGCTGGCTCACATACATTACGGGTCTTGTGTGGTACGTGTTCCTAGTGTCCCAGATGACGAACCAGCGCTGCGACGGCGTCAACTGGCTGCTGTGGCCGCTCGTGTCGGCCGCCGCGGTGGGGCTGCTGCTGCCGCACCACGAGCTGACCGCCTTCTACGGCGTGACCGTGCTGTGTGTGCTGGCTCACATACATTACGGGTCTTGTGTGGTACGTGTTCCTAGTGTCCCAGATGACGAACCAGCGCTGCGACGGCGTCAACTGGCTGCTGTGGCCGCTCGTGTCGGCCGCCGCGGTGGGGCTGCTGCTGCCGCACCACGAGCTGACCGCCTTCTACGGCGTGACCGTGCTGTGTGTGCTGGCTCACATACATTACGGGTCTTGTGTGGTACGTGTTCCTAGTGTCCCAGATGACGAACCAGCGCTGCGACGGCGTCAACTGGCTGCTGTGGCCGCTCGTGTCGGCCGCCGCGGTGGGGCTGCTGCTGCCGCACCACGAGCTGACCGCCTTCTACGGCGTGACCGTGCTGTGTGTGCTGGCTCACATACATTACGGGTCTTGTGTGGTACGTGTTCCTAGTGTCCCAGATGACGAACCAGCGCTGCGACGGCGTCAACTGGCTGCTGTGGCCGCTCGTGTCGGCCGCCGCGGTGGGGCTGCTGCTGCCGCACCACGAGCTGACCGCCTTCTACGGCGTGACCGTGCTGTGTGTGCTGGCTCACATACATTACGGGTCTTGTGTGGTACGTGTTCCTAGTGTCCCAGATGACGAACCAGCGCTGCGACGGCGTCAACTGGCTGCTGTGGCCGCTCGTGTCGGCCGCCGCGGTGGGGCTGCTGCTGCCGCACCACGAGCTGACCGCCTTCTACGGCGTGACCGTGCTGTGTGTGCTGGCTCACATACATTACGGGTCTTGTGTGGTACGTGTTCCTAGTGTCCCAGATGACGAACCAGCGCTGCGACGGCGTCAACTGGCTGCTGTGGCCGCTCGTGTCGGCCGCCGCGGTGGGGCTGCTGCTGCCGCACCACGAGCTGACCGCCTTCTACGGCGTGACCGTGCTGTGTGTGCTGGCTCACATACATTACGGGTCTTGTGTGGTACGTGTTCCTAGTGTCCCAGATGACGAACCAGCGCTGCGACGGCGTCAACTGGCTGCTGTGGCCGCTCGTGTCGGCCGCCGCGGTGGGGCTGCTGCTGCCGCACCACGAGCTGACCGCCTTCTACGGCGTGACCGTGCTGTGTGTGCTGGCTCACATACATTACGGGTCTTGTGTGGTACGTGTTCCTAGTGTCCCAGATGACGAACCAGCGCTGCGACGGCGTCAACTGGCTGCTGTGGCCGCTCGTGTCGGCCGCCGCGGTGGGGCTGCTGCTGCCGCACCACGAGCTGACCGCCTTCTACGGCGTGACCGTGCTGTGTGTGCTGGCTCACATACATTACGGGTCTTGTGTGGTACGTGTTCCTAGTGTCCCAGATGACGAACCAGCGCTGCGACGGCGTCAACTGGCTGCTGTGGCCGCTCGTGTCGGCCGCCGCGGTGGGGCTGCTGCTGCCGCACCACGAGCTGACCGCCTTCTACGGCGTGACCGTGCTGTGTGTGCTGGCTCACATACATTACGGGTCTTGTGTGGTACGTGTTCCTAGTGTCCCAGATGACGAACCAGCGCTGCGACGGCGTCAACTGGCTGCTGTGGCCGCTCGTGTCGGCCGCCGCGGTGGGGCTGCTGCTGCCGCACCACGAGCTGACCGCCTTCTACGGCGTGACCGTGCTGTGTGTGCTGGCTCACATACATTACGGGTCTTGTGTGGTACGTGTTCCTAGTGTCCCAGATGACGAACCAGCGCTGCGACGGCGTCAACTGGCTGCTGTGGCCGCTCGTGTCGGCCGCCGCGGTGGGGCTGCTGCTGCCGCACCACGAGCTGACCGCCTTCTACGGCGTGACCGTGCTGTGTGTGCTGGCTCACATACATTACGGGTCTTGTGTGGTACGTGTTCCTAGTGTCCCAGATGACGAACCAGCGCTGCGACGGCGTCAACTGGCTGCTGTGGCCGCTCGTGTCGGCCGCCGCGGTGGGGCTGCTGCTGCCGCACCACGAGCTGACCGCCTTCTACGGCGTGACCGTGCTGTGTGTGCTGGCTCACATACATTACGGGTCTTGTGTGGTACGTGTTCCTAGTGTCCCAGATGACGAACCAGCGCTGCGACGGCGTCAACTGGCTGCTGTGGCCGCTCGTGTCGGCCGCCGCGGTGGGGCTGCTGCTGCCGCACCACGAGCTGACCGCCTTCTACGGCGTGACCGTGCTGTGTGTGCTGGCTCACATACATTACGGGTCTTGTGTGGTACGTGTTCCTAGTGTCCCAGATGACGAACCAGCGCTGCGACGGCGTCAACTGGCTGCTGTGGCCGCTCGTGTCGGCCGCCGCGGTGGGGCTGCTGCTGCCGCACCACGAGCTGACCGCCTTCTACGGCGTGACCGTGCTGTGTGTGCTGGCTCACATACATTACGGGTCTTGTGTGGTACGTGTTCCTAGTGTCGCAGATGTCGAACCAGCGCTGCGACTGCCGCTGGACCGATTAAGAAAATTCTTTTTTTGTTTGAAAGGGTATACTTCACAGTTGCTCCCATTGTCATCAGGTCAGGATCCGATGACGGGATCCTGGAGAAATCGGGGGAACTCTTCAACTATTAAAGGCACATCTTTAGTGATTTGAGTATTTATTACAGTAGCTCGGGCATTAGCTTCTGGATAGGTGGAGGACTAAGTGAAGTCGGTTCTTTTTTGTTTAAAATGATAAATATATATTTTGTCCCTAGGTCCAGCAGATGTGCGCGCACTTCCGAATAAGCTGCTTCCACATAAAGAAGCGCGACGATTGACTCTTAGACGACAATGCGTGTTAGTAGCAACATCAACGCGACACATATCCATCACAACGCATCTCTGCTCCAACAATTACTAGAGGTTTGATTCCTAGAAAATATCGCCTGTACAGTCACGGACTTTCATTGTTAAGCCATTTAGGGTTCAAGTTACGTTGGACATTTCATAAAGTAAGTATTAAACAAAAGGATATAGCTTGATCCGGAAATGCGTCAACGATCAAATTCCGTGTACAGTCGGCAACAGAAGTGGCTTAACAGATGAGCAAACTCGAAATGTTCGAGCTATTCGAAATGTCCTTCACGCGATCAAGATAAATCGTGTTGAACCTCGCTGGCTTAGTTAATTCTGCTGTTCCTGTACAAGTAGGCTATATTGTGAGGTTTTACCAAATTTACATTTTCACTGATATTTCTCTGACCGTTTTGGGCATTTTGTAATTACAGGGTGAAACTAAAATACTAGTGATCCGTTTAAGGGCATAATTGGTGAAAAAAAATGATGGAGGGATTGAAGGGTTGACCGGCTGGGACGTTGGCTCCTATACAAAAAAAAAACAATTTTTTTGGTCCAATAATTTTTTCTTCTATATTTTCTTAGTATAGAATAGAATAGAATAGAAATAATTTATTCGTAAACACACATATAAAAGAAACAGAAGGAAAGAAAACATAATACGAGAAAGTGCCACGAAATGGCCTCATCTCAGCATGATGCTGGCGGTTGTCAGCGCTGATCTTCCGATGAGACCATCGGGTGAAAACAATTCACGGAAGGTAACACAAAAAAGATAAAAAAAAACTAAAAGAAACATAAAGATTATAGATATCTACATAAACTTATATGCAAAAAGTAAAATATCGTTAAAACACAATCAAATCACAATAAAAAATTAGTCGCAACGCAATACAATAACAATTATGCCCTTAAACGGATCACTAGTATTTAATGTTGGACTGGGCGGTGGCACTACCGCGCCCCCCGATCTGGATCCACATTTTTTTTTTATTTTATATTGTTGACATGAATGGCCCTAAAAATGTATTTTAAAAATGTTGCCGATTTTTAAGCGTAAAAAGTCTGTGTAAGTGGTTGGAGTATTAGTATTATGTTGGACTTTATGCCTATGTTGTTCCCTGATGTTATGCTACGTGGAAGATTATGCACAGTGCTTATCGACGAATTACGGACAGTACATTGACTACTTATAAACCTTTAAAAAATACTGTTATCATATCGTCGAACTGTTGGAGTCTTAAGTACTGTTCAATAACCCTAATTTGGTTACATACATTTGAAAACAATCATGGTATTTTTTTAAACTAATTCTTGTGCATACTTTCTTAGTGTTTGTAACACGCATTGTCTATTTTTATTTTATTTAACTTTTTTATGTTTTGTGTTTTACTGTAATCTTTTTACATTAAGTGATTATTTTATTTTATCAATTTTCGTACAGTCGATGAGATGTATTATTGAACTTGACTGTACTCAAACAGAATTTTAGGTGTGTTTATACATAGTATGTACAATCGCCGTAAGATATATCGGAGCGGCCGAGGTGGTCACAAATATCTGAACAACGCCTCTATTAAGCCGGCCATAAGTCATTACCATAAGCTTAAGCTTTGCTACTAACCCTAGCTGTAAGTTAACATTTAATTTTGTTCTTGTTACTTACAAATTATGGATCTCAGTGTCCGACATAAATGATTTTTAATTTAATTTATTGCCAAGTCGATTAAGTGCATGTTCAGATATTTTTGAGTACTCTGGCCGCTCCGATATATTTGATGGCGACTACATATTTAATATTTTATTCTTAGACCCAATTGTAACATTTAGTATTATGTTGAAGATCTATAAATATATTTACCTATTAACTTAAGTCAACTTTAAGTCATTATTATTAAGTTTGGGAGCCATTCTTACTGAGTATCATTTAAAATATAAAAAGATCTAAATCAAAGCTAAATAATAAATTGGATGCCACTCTAATGATATTAATCTTAGTTTATAAATGTGTCGGTACGTGGAGAGGCATTTATTTAAATCAAATAGGGCAGATGCCCCGGTTTTGCCCACTTTAAGGCCAATTTCTGCATTCAGACGTCCGCCATTTTGTGTCAATAAGGAATTATGACACTATTTATGTACTGAATCATTGAAATTATATTACTTGATTTATATGAATCTCTGCTGTTAAGATTCAGACATAAGAATTTGTTTTTTTCTTTAATAAAATGTCAAAACGGGGCCCGTGGAGCCAGTTTTGGCTACTTTTTTCCATGGCTTCCGACATATAACAGTCCCATCTATGCTGTCATAACTTACTCTTATATTAACTACAAGGGATAATCGTTTACGCTTCAAGATGGCTGCATCGTGTTTGGAATAGTTTTTGTTTTTTGCTCATTTACGTAGTTCAGTGTGTAATATTGTGCGGTGACCTAACGAACAAGTGTGCAGCTAATGAAAAATTAGTCCCAAAACGCGCGTAACCGCCCTTTAGTTGAACAGACGGTTATCCGGGGTCCCGGCCACCCACGTGTTTGTAAGGAGCCTATCACTTTACAATCAACAAGGCCTTAACCGAACAACGTTGCTTTTATTTTATTTTACGAAAATGAATAAAATCCTAAGTGTACCTTGACATTGGCAGAATTCACCTCGCTAAAATAGGCGAGGAGTAAAAGCCATTAATTAAAAAAAAAAAAAAAACTACAACCCATATACATAATGTGAAAATTACTAAAACCGGCACAGTGGCTACAACCGGAGCATCTGCCCTAGAATGTATAAAAAGACATTTTTGAGCTCCAAGTTTGATAGCATTACTAGATGGCGCTGTACGGCCACATACGTAAGGGTGTTACCATGACATCGACCGATTGGTGTGGTAGGTTTGGCATACACAATCAAATCGGTTCGATGTCGATCAATGGCGGTGTCACCCTTATGCGGTAACTCTGGTTCAGATTTACAGCACACTATATGGATAGTGTGCTGTAAATCTGAACCATAGTGGCCCCATGGCCGAACAGCGCCATCTAGTAAATGACTGTACCCCTCTATTCATACATTCTCTGTCATTTACATATAGACTGAAGGTATGAATCGCTCCTATATACAGGGTGTTTCCTGTAATAAGAGCAATAAATTAAAACGTAGATTCTACTCCTAAAACAATGAAACGTTTGTTCTACAATATAAAAAAAATGAAGTTTTTATATTGTCTCTTTTTCGTACATACTAAATAGTATTTTCAATGTACGTTAAAGTCCGTCTAATTGACATTGCTTTTCACTGTTGTCACCCAACAGAAATAATCAATTTCGCAATACATTGCGTGTTCGAATGAACTTTAAAGTGAAAATTAAATAAAAATCAAATTATAAGTTATTTTTAAAAGTCGCTGAACTAATATTGTCCAGTTTGAGGAGCAGAATCTACGGTTCTTATTCTTACTTACGGTATTCTACGGTTTAATGTATTGCCCCTATTACAGGAAACATCCGGTATGTAATCCAGACACATAAGTGACCTTTGTATCTTATTAGCTTGCAATAGGGTGCAAATTGCTACGTCTGTGTCTCGATATTAGGTACATTATTTGTACCAACCGTATTGTCTATCGGTATTTTGATCACTTTTGTAAGTATTTCGTTGTATCCTTATTTATTTACCTTTCGCTTTGTAAGTAATATCGTGTTTTGAGAAGTACTGCACCGCCCTCGGGCCCAGCCCGGGCGTTATCATGATGTTGCGTGTGTGTGTGTGTGTGTGTTCTCATACATTCATTATTATTATTAATTCTTTACTCCAATCATGGTATTCTTAGGGACTCCAAACACTTGATCGGAATTCATCAAATCAAATAGAATAGGCATGATGAATTTTTTTCATGTATGGTATCAATCGATTCGTTTTGTTGTAAGGATCAAATGTCTATATGGGGCTAATTGCGTCACAAAAGTCAGATATGAGATTCAAAATCTGTCACTCGCTTTTGTTTCTCAAAACACACCTAACAAAATGATATGCAACAGTGAGGTCACGGTTGCATAGTCGCCCTGTTTAAAGTATGGAATAATTATGAAATTGCTATTTTGACGGTAAAATATTGCGTTAATGTATATGGTTGATATACAATTTATTTTACGATAAAATGTAAGAAATCGAATGGTGTCATTGTTTTTTTGAATTTCATACTTTTTAAATTATTTTATTTTTTAATATTATTTTAGAATTTTGAAGTCTCGTATCTTTGAACCATTTCGATAGATTTATTAAAATTTTACTTTATTAGGATATATTTATCATTTTGCATCCATTCAACTTAATTTTATTACAAAATTCAACTTATTGTCTATGGTAGCTGACGTTTTGTATGGAGGCCATAGACAAATTTCCGATGCGCGCGAGTTGTGAGCGCGGCTGCAGCCGGCGCGCGGCGAGCGTCTCCGTCTCGCTAACAATACAAGGCGGGCAGACGGGGCCTTTCAACTTTAAATACATTCTGGGGCTTCAGGAGAAGAAAAATAGGCTCAACTGTACAATATGTGACATCGAGTTCAGGCTTCATATTTTTTTTGTAGCTTCTACTCGCCAAAAGACAACTCCTCACCAAATTTTAAGTTGCGGAAACGCTTGGTTTGCGAGATAAAAAATAATGGAAATAATCAAAGTTCCATATAAAATCCCGATTTTACACCGCCATGACACAATATTTTGCGTTTCGTTAAACGTGTTGAGAAAAACTAAAACGTGATGATTTGTTTTATGTTCAGTTTTTACATAAATACAGTTTTTTCGACTTATTTGTGTACAATAATAGTTACATGATATTTATTCAATGATTCTTTTAATTTATAAGCATTATTTTGTGGAAATTTGTTGATTAATAATTATCAAAAATGGTACGATTTTACTAAAACGCGTAAAACAAAACGCAAATAGAATTGGCGGGGTCTGCGGGCGGGGGATAAGACATGACACTTTGTAGGAACTTTTTAGGTTAGTTCAAAGTAGTTTCAGACAGACTCTAAGGCAGGTCGGTGTAGGTACGACGACGAGCGAAGCGAGGAGGAGTGTTAGGTAGAACTGCGACCCTACAGCGCGTGAGCCGAGCGAGCGAAGCGAGCGTGCCGCGGCAGCGGCCGGCGAAGCGCCAGAACCTAACACTATCACACTCCCCCCCTCTCCTCTGCAAAATATTGTGTCATGGCGGTGTAAAAACGGGATTTTATATGGAGCTTTGATTATTTTTTATCTCGCAAACCAAGCGTTTCCGCAACTTAAAATTTGGTGAGAAGTTGTCTTTTGGCGAGTAGAAGTTACAAAAAAAATATGAAGCCTGAACTCGATGTCACATATTGTACAGTCCTTCCGAAAAATAATTATTCATAACTTACTTGTGTATATGCTTTGTCCGTAATAGTCATCTGATGTAAAATGCATGGACCATTAACGAGATGAGTCTTTTGCTTTGAAGTTTTAGATTCCTAACGCATTCTCCCAAGCCTTTCTACGCTTTCGGTCTTTTGGAAAAGCGTGAACGCCTTTATTTTTGCTGTTTAGAGCACTACACTGGGTCATTTTGTACAAGAAATATCTTAATATTTTTCTACCGCGCTATGTTATTTACAAAAAAAATATAGGATTTGACAGATGACAAGTTTAGATCAAGCACAGTCGATTGTGCCGACATCTGGTGGGATAAAATGGCAGTTTTTCTTCTCCTTGACTTTAGTTTCATAATCTCCGTATTCCGACTCGAATGACGAATAGAGTATAATTTATTTAATTTAATTTATTTATTTACCAGATAACAAGAGATCCATTTTTTGTTAGTTTACCTATGAACTAAGATGTAGTAATTATACTAATTATGAACTAGCAAGACACAATTTATGTTTTTTTTTTGTTACTTTCCGTTCACTGAGTACGGTGCATGTAACCGAGTGCAATGAAGCAAGTAGGGGCAGTCCAACCTGTCTCCTATCATCCTTAGGATGGTGTTGGGGCTGGCACGCACCCGACGCACCAGGGATGCAGCCCTCTTGCGCATGGTTACCTCCTTAGTCAAAACTAAACACAGGCCCATAGATAACCTTCTCTTTCGGCCTCACTTTGTAGCCGAAGTATACAATTTAAATTTTTTGTTGACCACTTTAACTGATTTTTACTTAAGTTTGCTCACCTACATAAAAAAAGGTATGTCAATATGGATATGGCAGAGGTAGTGGTCCGCTATATGTTTCGTTCCCTAAAACATACTGAATGATTCTGACTGTAGGCCAAGCAAATAAGATCTAACTATAAAAAGTGATTTGAGGAATTCATTCCCAGCAGGCTGGAAATCGTTTTAATACCTTCATTTGATCTTAAATGCGTTTAATCCGAGTTTGCCCAATCACAGGAGGTGTGCATAACTTTTTAGCGAAATTTTTGCTCTTTGTCAGTCAGAAAACGGTACATCCGACGGAAAATTTCATTCGTTTCAATATTAAAGAGGGTTAAATTCTGCGTCGAATGAACAACTTACCTTCTAATTCGGTTCAGCGGTACAGCCGAAATCAAAAGTTATAAACCGGGAAAATGTCTCATTTCATTGAAAAACTTCTATTTTGACTTCCATACCACATATCTTTGAAACAAATGACTCCTGTTGAAAAACCTATTGAATAAAAGTTGTAAATTTGGCATGAATTCAAAATCAGTTTTTTTCTAAACCCTTCCGAGTTGCATATTTTCCATAAAATATGATGTGTGAGGCCTACATTTAATGCATCGTTACAACTAAGAACATTTAAGTGCAACAAGTACCCTTGTTACCCTCAAAAATATCTGAACATGCACTTTATCGCCTTGACAATAGAGGCGTTGTTCATATATTTGTGACCTTGGCCGCTCCGATATATCTGATGACGACCGTGCCAACTGTAAGTGAATACCTACTACTTATAAAAGTACATATTTTTGGTTTAAGTTATAAATTATTAAGTGAAGCTGTACAATTGGGATTTCTTGAACTTTATTGACTGGATTTTAAATTCATAATACTCTTTAGTAATTAAGTTAGTGATATGTTTGTGTAAATATTTTGACTTAGTTAAAGGCAATTTAGTACAGACACTAGGTACAGATAGTTGAAAATGTTTAAACATGAAATCAAGGGCCTGTCAAAACTGTAAAATGTTGTGAATACTTATGACATTGTGTGTTTACTTTGCTAATCAAATGCATGAATTACCTTGCATGTTTATATGACCAGTAGTCCGCCTCGAACTGCGAACTCGCGATTTTATTACAAACGAGATGACCAATATAACAAGACCGTAATGATGATTTTTTCGAGCCTTCTAGCTCCATAACCCCTTGATCGATCATGCTCATGAACGAACTCTCAAAGTGTATTGAGCTCTACTACAACTCCAACAAATTTCATATAGATCAGAAAAACGTTAGTAAAAAAGTTATCGCGCGACAACTATGTCTAGGTAGCCAGCTGACAGTTCTGGTATCTCCGAAGTTGTCTGTAAGAACTTCACTTCGCTTAGGCTCCGCTCGTTCGAAAACATGCAGTTTTAAGAAAAAAAAATGTTCAATAAGCTAAGAAAATGATCATAACTTCCTAGGGAAGCTATTGCATACCCTAACTCCCGCTGCGTTTTTTCATTGTCATAAGATTATTCACAACATATGAGAGAAACGCAGTGGCGTAACTATAGGGTGGCAGAGCTGGCAAAACGCCACGGGCCCTTGGCCTAAGGGGGCCACCGGCCGGAGGGGACAAGACTAAAGGAGGATTCTAACATTTTCTGTAAAAGGGACCCATACTATGAATTTGCCACGGGCCCCACTTAGCGTAGTTACGCCACTGCAGAAACGAATGATATATGTATTCGTATTGATTATTGTAGAAAATCGTGAGTGTATATCTCGATTTGGAAAGTTGCCTAGTTGCATACAGTAGTAGGTATGTATCTATTAATCGCTAGAATTTAACATGAAGTGCCTCACGAGTGAATGATATTTTTGTCACGTAATGTAATGTTATTCTAAAATTCTAAATCATACTTTTGACAGGAGTTCGTTTGGCAAAACTACAGGGTGATTACGACGCTAGGGCTATTATTCAAATGACACGTCCAAATCAAACATTATGCAATTACCGTGCAAGTCATTAAACTAACGGACACCTGTAAAAAGTTTGACCCTTGTGTAATCTAACTTATGTAGTATAAATTAAATATTAATCACTAATGTAGATAATTTCTAGCCGTTCAGAAAACAAACATGGAGACGTTTGTCAAAGTATTGATAAAAGCAACCATGTTAGGTTCAATTGTGGTCACTGACTTCTGCAGTCATTCACCATCCAAAACATAAATGTGAATGAATGCCAAGTTCGTAAGCGGTTTCGCTAATAAAAGAAATGAGATCGAACTGGAAACCAAGTTCTTTCAAAGCTCCTTAGATCACTGTTTCTATCATACAGTCGCCATCAGATATATCGGAGCGGCCAGGGTGGTCACAAATATCTGAACAACGCCTCTATTCTCAAGGCGATAAAATGCATGTTCAGATATTTTTCAGTATCTTGGCCGCTCCGATATATATGATGGCGACGGTACATACGTTTTTCCATTGCTTAAATGATATGTTGTGTTATTTGCTACTTAATAGTGCAACTTGGCGCTGAGTACAAAGTTTGTAACCAGGGGGGGGTATTTTTCTCTGCAGCTGACAGGGCCTATTTGAAAAATAAAAACTTGCCATGTCGCACTATTAAGTAGCAAATAACACATAATAAGAGGAAAGCCTTACAAGACTCACAAAATTGGAAGTGTGAAGGTCCAATAGGTTTCTAGTTATTGGGGGGTCAAAAGGGGGCCCAAATGGTTCGTGTGTCGCTTTTTTGCTCTGCGAACTTGGCTGACACACTGCCGTCTGTCTAGATAACTATATTCCAGGACAATTTAAAAGAGTTATTTCGTAAAAAAAATCCAGACAAGGTGACACGTTTTGATCCGTGTATGGGATCGTAAGGGTATTCAGATTATTTATTTTAAGACAAAGACAATGTACAGTCGACGTCAAAATAGTAGTTTTCGATACAAGTGCGAGAAGTATGTCATTTGGCACGAGCACCGAGGTCAAGACTCGGGACGAGTGAAAATGACACTTCCGCACGTGTGTCGAACAACGTTTTTTAATACAATTGCGAAAAAACTACAATGATATAAAATTACATTTATATTCTGTCAGTATACGAAAGACATCAGCTTCATTCAATCGCGCGTTGTTCAAGTAATACTATTGGGTCTCCCATAATACTCCTTTATGCCCAATCGCGCGTAGTTCAGGTGGGTCATTTATAAGCGGGTCTCACATTATACTCATTTATTTAAAATTCTGATCTGCAAATCGTGCGTAAAATCAAACTTTACGCACGATTTTCAGATCAGGTTACTTTTTAGCACTAGTGCATAAAATCAAACTTTACGCACGATTTGCAGCTACATAAACTAAACTTTTTGAGCAATTGTATTAAAAACAGTTTTAACACTTTTGCACCCTATTAGAAAGGAATAAGGTGCAAAAGTGTAAACACATATATGAAAGAAAGAAAGAAAATACATTTATTTAACGCCACAAATACACACAAAAAACAAAGCAAGTAATAAACAGTACAACGACGTCAAATAGGATCCCCACTCAGCATGATGCCGCGGTAATTTAAACCTTGGCGCTGGTTTTCAGTGGGGACCTGACTTATGAGCTAATACTAAACTAAACTATGACTAAATAGAGTGCCGACACATACGTCATTGAACGATTACAAAATAAACATAAATAAATATACAGAAGAAAGGAAATCGAGAAAAAAATAAAAATTAAGTAAAAAATTAAAAAAATTAAAAATAAAAGCAGAGCCAATTAAATAAATTAAAGGATATACATACAAAACAAACAAAGAAACAGACAATATACAAAAAGGATCGTAATTGATTTTATTTGATCTTATCTTTTGTGCCCTCAACACTGAGTTTGTAAAAAGTGTAAGCGACATTTTAATTGGAACGTTTTAATGTTTTTTTGCGCACGGATTGGAGGAGGGAGGTTGTTCCAGCATTTGGTGGCAGCGTAACGAAAACTGCCACGAAATGCTGCTGCCTGATGCCGAGGACAGACTAACAGTAAGTATTTCGAGGACCTGACTTGTGCGGGTCTGGAACTATAAAGCCATGATAGCTTTCTGTACAGGTACGAGGGCTGCTGACGGTTTACTATTCCAAACATAAGGCATGCGAGATGTAACTTTTGACGGATGGACATTTTCATTATACGGTTTTGGCATAAATACGGCGTCACATGAGTACGTGGAGGGACGTAGAAACAAAAGCGCGCGCAGGCATTTTGCACCCTTTGGATCAACCTCTGAGTTCGCGCTAAAAGACGTGGCCCATACACTGTGTCGCAGTAGTTAAACCTTGAGAGAACGAGTGCGTCGCACAACCTAATCCTAAGTTCGACGCTGAGGAAGTCCCGGATCTTATAGAGGACTCTAAGCCTATAAAAACAATTACAAGCTATCTCCGATATATGCTTTTCAAATAGTAGTTCGCCATCCATAACCAAGCCCAGGTTTTTTGCCTCTTTGACACATTCAAGGGTATCATTAAGTATGGTCACTTGTAAATTACTTTTAGACAACCTATTTATTTGTTTCTTAGAGCCTAAAATTAAATATTTAGATTTAACAGGATTCAATGAAAGTGAGTTTTTACGTGACCAATCAGCAATACGCTCAAGATCGTCGTTAAGCTTCTGCACTGCAAGATTTACATCCTCCATACCACACGGAATGTATAATTGAATATCGTCAGCGTAGATATGGTAATCGCGTCGGTATATGACGTCGACTGTACGTGTAGTAGTCAGAGGCCGCAATTCAATCAAGATCAAAACTAGACTATGAACTATTTAAATACTATACAACTGTTGAAAGGATGTTTGGGCTAATTGACTCAACCGAAGCTAAAATACAATTTCGCGCCAAATGTCCGCCAGGCGAGCGCCACAGTTGCGCACATAGCCTATACTCAAGGAACATGAAAACAGGATATTGTATGGATGTTTTTAACGAAATGACCTGGCTTCTTTTCCCTTGAGTATAGATACCATATGGCTAGTTGTTTACCGACTTAAGGTGCGACCACACCGCTGCTTAAAATACGGTGACGCTACGGAATCGCAGTGAAGCATCGTATCCATACCGTTTTTATCGCAAGCCCTGCACACCGCTGCTCAAAATACGCCGACGGTACGGAATCGCAATGACGTGCCGTAAACGTCACGACTTTAATGCTTTCCGCACCGCTGCTCAAAATACGCAGACGCAACGTGTACGCAGTGACGTGCCCCATACCATACGAAATATTTTTGACGCGAACCTTCCAAATCGTATTTCGAGCAGCGGTGTGGAGGGCATGCGATAAAAACGGTACGGATACGATGCTTCACTGCGATTCCGTAGCGTTGCCGTATTTTAAGCAGCGGTGTGGAGGGCATGCGATAAAAACGGTACGGATACGATGCGTCACTGCGATTCCGTAGCGTCACCGTTTTTTAAGTAGCGGTGTGGTCGCACCTTTACAAGTCGGTTGAGTATGAAACAAATGAGTATCGGTTGAGCTTTTCCCGATATGCCTTACACGAGTCACGCTTCCTCACCCCACAGCGATCTATGTAATGTCACGATCAAATAAAACATGTCAACTGAAACTTCGTTTTATTTTAGTTTAACCTGTTCATCAATCAAGGGTTCATCTACATATTACGTCACACCAATTTGATTATGGTTTGAGCCGTCCCTCCTCGTCACATTTTGTATGTGATGTGACGTCACTTAACGTATGCGGAATGAAATCTGGACACTATTTTATTTGTTATTTTTATAATCTTTCCTGGTTTTTAGGGTTCCGTAGTCAACTAGGAACCCTTATAGTTTCGCCATGTCTGTCCGTCCGTCCGTCCGTCCGCGGATAATCTCAGTGACCGTTAGCACTAGAAAGCTGAAATTTGGTACTAATATGTATATCAATCACGCCGACAAAGTGGTAAAATAAAAAGTGGAAAAAAATGTTTTATTAGGGTACCTCCCCTATACGTAAAGAAGGGAGTGATTTTTTTTTTTCATTTCAACCCTAACGTGATATAGTGGTAGTAGTAGTAGTAGTAGTAGAACACTTTATTGCACAAAACAATTACATGACCAACAAAAATATAGTGAGTACACAGGCGAACTTATCCCTTTAAGGGATCTCTTCCAGCTAACCTTTAAGCAACTGAGAGAAATCGGTCAGACATGGTAGACAAAGATTTGTACATTACTTGTACATGACGGCAAAACTACGGAGAAGTTACTAAACCTAGATACTATAGGTAGTGTTAATAAATACGTGACGTATTGGTATAGATTATACAAATACATATATATAAATATAATAATACATACATAGGTATATAAATGTATATAACCGCACACGCCCACCCACCTTCCAATTGTCATGGGTTTGAAAGCCATAACTTTTTCAATTTAGCCTTAAGCGACGCCACTGACTGGCACTGCCTCAGCGGAGATGGCAACGCGTTCCACAACTTCACAGAGTATACCGTAAATGACTCGACGTATGATTTGTTTTTATGAGGAGGGATGGCAAGAGAGAGATCTGCGCTGGATCTCAGCCGATGGTTGCTTCCATCCGCCAAAAATCGGAAGCGCTCTGAAAGGTAAAGTGGGGAAGACGGCATAAAAAGTACCTTGAAAAGGAGACATAAGGTAATGCAAGTCTCTACGGCGACGGATAGATATATATATATATGTATATATATATATTATTGTTGGATAGGTATTTAAAAATGAATAGGGGTTTAATAAAATCATTTTTTGATAATGTAAATATTTTCGGAAATAATCGCTCCAGAAGTACAAAAAAAATGTGCCCCCCCCCCCCCTCTAACTTTTGAACTATAAGTTTCAAAAATATGAAAAAAATCTCAAAAGTAGAACTTTATAAAAACTTTCTAGGAAAATTATTTTGAACTTGATAGGTTGAATAGTTTTTGAAAAAAAATTACAAAATTTCTGAACTAAGTTTGTAATTTAACCGTATAAGCAGGTGTTTATTGTACCTGTAATTTCTACAAAATCACAATGAAATGACGTGCTTTCAAATAAAATTTTGAAAAAAATTACAAAACTACGGAACCCTACACTGAGCGTGGTCCGACACGCTCTTGGCCGGTTTTTTAATAATGTATTTAATCACATTAAACGCCAGAGTAAGTTTAATCCAATGCGAGGTTTCAAACGAAAGTTGTGGTACTTTATGTCCATGGCTGTCGACAACAACAATGTACAGATTTTTTTAAAATCTAAGTTTATCTTCCATCGGATAACTTTTTAAGGATGCTTCGTATACTTGACATTTTTCACATTCTTGACCGTAAGATTATTGGTGTTCTCAAAATAATAGTTACCTTGCCACGAATTTCCATTTTAAACAACATAATATTAGTATTCAAAAAATCCAAAAATTTAAAAAACACCTGTTTTTACATTTTTTGACCAAACGACGTGGCCGTATTTTCGGTTATTTTTAAAAATTTTTGGAGACTATGGGCGTAACTTTTCTTAATTGTTAACTGATACCTATGTCTTCAAGATATTTTAAAACAGTTTTACTGCCACATTTGAATGCCTTCCTGAGTTCTCTATAAGATTTTGTGACTCAGCGGGCTGTCATTTTCTTTAATCGATCTCTCTCGGCAAACTGGCTAATGCTGGAATGTTTCCCTGAACCAGGCTTTCTTGTGGCAATTTTTGTAAAGAAAAAGGACGCAAAAATATTATAAATAGCTCTTTAGCTCTATCCCATTTCCACAAAGTTTTTCACGGTCTTCGCTTTCAGTTATAGGGAATTAATAATGTAGAAATTACATACTGTTTCGCGAGGTTGTTCTCCTCGATTAACCATAATTTTAAGTTAAAGAATCCAATGCCCATTAAAAGTACGGGATTAATTAACAGATGTATAAGCTTTCAATTGGCATTTATATAAAATTTGAGTTTTATTTTTTTACTTACTTTTTACGTCTTCAAAACTTTGTCCTGATTTCATTCCGCATACGTTATTGGTCGATTTTACCCCTACCATAGGTCACTTGTCACACTGTTGACCCCTTCCCTTCGTTGTAATACGGTCAGTTTTTCGCAACTAGACGTCTAGCGCCTATTTTGCGTTACGTGATTCATGGATGGCCCCTTAGTTCTTATAGGGAGCGTGCGTGAACTGCAGGGGACAGCAGCAATAAGCAATCCCCTTGTTAACTGGCACGAAGTCTGTTAAGTTTCGCATTTAGACTACTAGATGGCTAGCCGTCAGGCGTCATATTTATATGAAATGATACTATTTCAGTAAAGGAATCTATACTCTGCGCAATTTCGACGCAAAAATCGCCGGCAATTTCGATACGTTGCTGTCTAGGTAGTTTCAACGAAATCAATCGATGGATCAAAAACCGCAATGTATTAGCAGTCGCCGGTGACTAATTGCCAGGTCAGTAGAGCGTCTAAGTATAGACCTAGAATAAAATAAATACGTGTTAAAGCCGTTTGAATATGAGTTGATTGATGTGTTGTTGTGCTCTTTCTCACTCATGATGAGCCGGCCGAGTCAAACGAGTGACAAGATGCGATTGAGGTGGAGGCTTAATCAAATAAATTCTTTATCTATCTATCTTATAATAGTGATAATATAATTGGATTTCATTTGTCACTCTTGAACAAACTGAAAATTTATGTAAAGATTAATTCAGCACAGCTAAAATGAGAATTTGTTTACCAACTTAACAAATCAACAGTTTTGCTGCCAGGAACATGCATTGCTAGGTATGTTCCTTTTGCATAGGATTTAGGGAACTGGGCACTTAGAGTATTAAGATTAATGGTAGTTCTCAGAAAAACATACATGTATAAATAAATAGATTTTTTATTAATAATTTGATCCACAGTAATATTGTTGTTGAGTAAAATAAATGTCATCACGATAACTATGATTAATGTTAAGAATAAACTTAGGGGGGGTCCGCGGACCGAACCGCGCCTAGATGGCACTTCTGTGGGCTTAGCCAAGATGACAATCGTTTGTAGAAAACGAATCGAAACGGTATCCGTCTCTCTATCGCACTAATATGGAAGAGTGAGCGAGAGCGTGTAGCGTTTCGTTTCGTTTTCTGCAAACGATTGTCATCTTGGCTACAGCGCCTGATCCGCCGCCGCCCCCTAGCTACGCTACTGCATTGGAGGCTTAACATCAGGGCAAGAAATTAAGTCACTTGCTAGAATAGTACAAATTGCAAGTGTGTTGTTTGCCTCTCGTTCTAACAAATATGGTTACTGTATACAACAGTGCCCTGATATTCATAGTAATTTGGGCCTGCCATTCTGACTCAATATTATTGAGTTCCAGTTCTAGAATTATTTATATGGCATACAATAACAGTACCATGTAGACATAAATTTATACAAGTGGATAGGCGCTAGTCACAGGTGGTCCCTTACATTTTTCATGTAATCCGACTTGATTTTAGCTCTCTCTTCTACTTCAGGCAGGTAGGGATAAATTCCTCTGGCTTTTCGGTCGCTGTAAACCTTTCCCTGAAAATGATACAAAATAACTAAGGTTATGAAGTTAAGACAAGAACTGACAAAAGAGGAATGACTACAAGCTGCTTGTATTATGAAGGGGATTTTCCCTTTTCAAAGTCTCTGTTAAGTGTTTTTTTTAAAGGTTTTAAGAAAATTTGCTTACAAATTAATGGCAAAGGACTTAAATTAAAAATTAAAATTAAATAATCATTTATTTCGGGCAAAGCCCATAAAAGTGTTAGTACATACAAAAAACTTACAGAACTATTGATAGGCAAAGGTCAGAAACACAAAAAACAGCACAGAGACATAACCGGATGAGCAAAAAAACAATAATAGTAAAAATAATAATAAAAATTTAATTATCAATTGAATCAAATAAGTAATGAAAATATAATCAACTAATCGCAAAAATAATAATAATAATTTGATCTGAAATATCAAAATTGAAAATTAATAAAAAATGTCAACTTAAGTAAATTAAAATAATAATAATAAACCTAACTACCTGGCTTATTAAGAGGCCTTAGTCCCAAAATGCGCGTATTTTACGAAATGCAAATGCATCATTTTCTTCGGAGGTTATAGCGAAAATGCTTGGTGTTTTTAAATTAACTTTTAATGCATATAATAGTCCGTTCCATTATCTAGACGGCCACGGAAAAAAAATACATTTTTGAGAAAAAAACCTAAAAAACATATATGGCTTCTCTTGGCAGGCCTCTTCAGAGTTTGCAGTTAGACGTCTGGTTTTTTTTCAGATTACTCAAATAAAGGGAACCTTTCTTATAAAATCTGAATACAATTCAATTCAGTATATCATGTTCAAGACGGCCATGGTAAGAAAAATTGAAGATTCATCTTGGATAATAGACAAAATACCTTCTGAATATTGCAAATTTTTTGATGAAATAGGTTTACATTTAATTTTTTTCACGGAAGTCCTATAAATGTATAAAATATAGAAATAAATTAAAATAAAAAACTATCTGCCCTAAAAATATAAATATATCAAAGTTCAGCTATAGACCTACCACGAAAAAAAAAATCATTACTGTCACGCAAAATTTAAATAAAGTGTAATTTTTTGAAGATGACTCTAAATCGGTTCAAAACTTGACAAAACACATCGCGCCGTCGCCTCTGGCTCAGTATGGAACGAGAGCTCAGTGATGTAACGGTTCGACTTCACAAACCGGTTCAAACCAATCTGTGCCTGAAGTCGACCAAACCGACGTGAGTGTACCGTAACTAGACTTAAAGATCCATCCCCATTTGTTGCTGCGTCACTTTCGTTTGACATATTGAGGAAAGAGATGTAATTAACGCAAATCGACTTCAAAACACGAAGAAAAATGTTGCTATGCATATTGCCACCATTATTGAGTCGAGTCGAAGACAGTCAAGTCGACTTGGTACCTAATGGTAAAGTAAAATGAAACTTATAACTTGGACTGTAAGGTTCAATTTCGTATGAGCTAGAAGAGATCGATTCGGTTTGGTCACGGTTTGATGGTAAGGTTCGGTTTGGTTTGGCAGTTTCGCGTCGCGTCGGAAATGCACGAATTCGGGCCGAGGATTGACGAGACCGCAAGCTCTTTCCTGTTTGCTCATATATACTGCTTCCCGTTTTAGCCTTTAACAATAAATGAAATAGTGATCAACCGCGCGAATTATTACTTACCTACCTACATTATACAATTTTAAGTCAAAGTTTATCTTGTCTTGTGTTTTATGTAGCTAATAAAGACTTTTTTCATAACAATAATTCTAGTCCTGATTCTACGTAGGAATACATTTAGTTAAACTAGAATAGTCCAAACCACCATTTTAGGTCGAAGTCGAACAAACGGTAAAATTAACAAATCGATTTACTCAACTCAAAACCGAGCGACTACTATGCGGTTTGAATTGTGGTTTGAGCCACTAATACTTAAAAACGATAGCAGGTAAATCGGTTAGGCCAAACCGGTTTGCAAACCGGTTTGGGTGTACAACGGACTCGACTTACTCGGTTTGAAAATTTTACGGTTTGACCCATCACTACGAGAGCTCACAGACGACGGACCTGTGCTAAATCGTCCTACGCGCGTTACGTAAGTTTGCCAGCTAGATACACTAAGAGGCCACTAAAACGGGTAACCTTGTATGAAATCCCCAACACGTAGTGACCTGTTTCCATTGCCCTATAGTTGCGAGAAGTGCGATTGAATTATAAAGATCCTTGAAATAAAAGATTGAAATATTTACTTTACTTAATATTATTAAATGATTTTTTATTTGGAAACTAGACAATTTTGTCAATATCGTCATGATAGTCATTTCCGACTAATTCGGGTGTGCAGATTTCGAAAATAATGTCTATTTAGAAATCCGAGATAACGGTTAAACACTTTTTTGGTAAAAATCGTTATGGTAGTCTTTTTCGATTAATTCAGGGGTGTAGATTTCGAAAATAAGGACCGTTTTAAAATCAAAGATGGCGGAAACGGAAAATTCTGTCAAAATCGTCATGGTCGTCATTTCCGACTAATTCGGGTAAGCAGATATCGAAAATAATGTCTATTTCGAAATCCAAGATGGCGGTCAAACACTTTTTTGGTAAAAATCGTTATGGTAGTCATTTTCGATTAATTCAGGGGTGTAGATTTCGGAAAAAAGGACGGTTTTAAAATCAAAGATGGTGGAAACGGAAAATTTTGTCAAAATCGTCATGGTAGTCATTTCCGACTAATTCGGGTGTGCAGATTTCGAAAATAATGTCTATTTAGAAATCCAAGATGGCGGTCATACAATATTTTGGTAAAAATCGTTAAATGGAAAATAAAGACCTTTTTAAAATCCAACATGGCGGAAATGGAAAATTTTGTCAAGGTCGTCATGGTAGTCGTCTTTGACTAATTCGGGGGTGTAGACTTCGAAAATAATGGGCGTTTTAAAATCCAAGACCGCGGTCATACACTTTTTTGGTAAAAATCATCATGTTAGTCGTTTTTGATTAATTCAGGGGTGTAGATTTCGAAAATAAGGACCGTTTTAAAATCAAAGATGGCGGAAATGGAAAATTTTGTCAAAATCGTCATGGTAGTCGTCTTCGACTAATTCGGGGGTGTAGATTTCGAAAATAATGTGTATTTCAAAATCCAAGATGACGGCCATACACTTTTTACTTAAAAATCGTAATGGACGTCATTTTTGATTGATTCTGGGATGAATACCTCGAAAATAAGGACCGTTTTAAAATCAAAGATGGCGGAAATGAAAAAAATTGTCAAATTCGTCATGGAAGTCGTTATTTTCGAAATCTACACCCCTAAAATAATCGAAAACGACTACCATGACGATTTCTCAGAAAAAAGAGTATATCCGCCATATTATATAATCTCCATCATGGATTTTAAAACCGACATAATGTTCGAAATCTACATCCCCTAATTAGCCGAAAATTACTACCATGACGATTTAACAAAAAAGTATATTTCCGCCATCTTGGATTTTAAAACAGACATAATTTTCGACATCTA
This sequence comes from Pammene aurita, assembly GCA_947086415.1. Lineage (NCBI taxonomy): Eukaryota > Metazoa > Arthropoda > Insecta > Lepidoptera > Tortricidae > Pammene > Pammene aurita. The sequence continues at coordinate 637,675 of OX352310.1, forward strand.
CACCCTATAAGTAGCCGAAAATGACTACCATGACGATTTTTCAGAATTAAGTGTATTACCGCCATCTTGGATTTTAAAACGGACATAATTTTCGAAATCTACACCCCTTAATTAGCCGAAAATGACTACCATGACGATTTTTCAGAATAAAGTGTATAACCGCCATCTTGGATTTAAAAACGGACATAATTTTCGAAATCTACACCCCTTAATTAGCCGAAAAGGACTACCATGACGATTTTTCTGAATAAAGTATATAACCAACATCTTTGATTTAAAAACAGACATCATTTTCGAAATCTACACACCCGAAGTAGTCGAAATTGGCTACCATGACCATTTTTACAAAAAAAAAAATATTTCAGCCATATTGGAATTTAAAACAAACCTAATTTTCGAAATTCGAAATTTATTATACTTTTAATTTGAAAAGTATCTCCAACAGTCCCTACTGATTAAGTGATTAGATGCGTATATTTCCTTTAAACATACTTTAATTAGTAGTATCTTCTTCTTCTTCTTCTAAGAAGAACTTATGCGAAAAAATAATTTTACTTGTAATTGAAGTTGAAAACGATCAAGATCGTTCGATCGTCGAGCTTTGCCAGCGGTCGCGTACTGAGCGCTACCGCCATCTGTCGAGTAAGATTTCGTGAAATTGAGGAACGTTCATGGGACTAAGGCCTCTTAAAAGCTTTAGCTTCACCTGTCCCGTTGTCTGTATTCAAAACTTCCTGGTTTCCGATTGAGCTAAAATTTTGCACGCATATATATATCATGTGACAATGAAACATAATGATGACATGGGGCGCATGTGATGATGGAGCTGGAAAATGGCCATAGGAACTACTCAACATTATTCCGTCGTGTTAGGACTCCTTGCATTCGTCTTGGTGAGCAGTTAGAGATTATATAAAGAAGAGTAAAAGCAGCAGTTAGCAATAAAAGCTAATAAAAAAAATGAAAATCCATACCTACCCAAAACTTTTTACAAGTATTGTAGTTTTCAAAATAGGCTTCGCACTTTTTATGGTCAAAGCCATTTTTATTCAGACACTCGTAGGATTGTTCCTGCTCCTGTTAAATGAAATTACATAATTTTATTTTCCCTCGAGGTGTGATTCGAGAAATATATGAATAACAAACAAACCTTCAAGCATGGGTTCGTTCGAGCAGCATTTGGATTATTGAGTTTCGTCATGGTTTAAGTTTGCAATGTATGAATTATATTCGTACTCCATATATGGAAATAATTCAGAAAAACAATGAATTAACGTTTCCAGCTTCCAGCTCAGTCAGCTCATATACATATTCATCTATGCAGTCAGCCGTCGTCTTTTCAGTTGAAAGCAAAACGTCAAAATCGTCAAATTGACAGTGACAGACTGAAAGCTAAACGTCAACATCGACACATTGACATCTAAAGTCTAAGCAGCGTTTTAGTTGTTGTCTCAAACATTTTCTGATTTTTACGTTTTTTCAACTTTATATTAAGGTTTGTTTCCTGTGGGTATTTAAACCGACCAATCAAAGCCCGAATATCGCGAACAGTAGCCAATAACAATATAGCAAATTAAGCGATTACTAATGCCGTAAAAATGTTGTAAATGAGAATTGACCGAAATTACGACGCGAGCGAGAGTCGAATAACAGCCTTTTCTGAAAGCAATAATCGTCTAATTTAATAAATAGTTATATATTTTACAATGTTATATTGCTAATGAAGTGCCTAAATGTTTTGATGGTTTTTTTATAATTAGTGTATTAAATGCTATAGTGATGTCGAAGAACAAAATCGCCGCACGGATAGACAGTCAAAATGTTGAAGTCAAAACTAAGGTAAGTAATTTCTAATATTTCTTACGATTAAAGTGAGTCACGTTATCTTTGAGGCCTAGTTTATGTTCTTAGGGCAACGAGTGCTTAATTTACTGCAGGATTTGTAGGCGATGAGTCGAGCAATGCTCGTAGGTAGCGGTTACCAAGGTGATTCGAGATAAATCGTATAATTATGTGTCGGTTGAATGAAAATCGCGTACAGCCTAGTGAGATACCATTTTTAACAATATATTTACACTGTACATAGCTAAAAAGCTTCTTTTTATAATCATTACGCCTTCACTTTTGCCTTGCTCTTAAAATACAGACATTTGTAAATTAGAAAACCCATAGAAATTGGTTATCTTAGCATAAATCTTCAGTTTCTTCATTACAATTTAGAGAATCAAGCAGTCTGGATAGGATAGTTCTGTTAACAAAAATTGAGGACTGAAAAACTGAATGAAAAAAGTTATTTATTTAAATTGGGAAAATAAATGTAAACCGGTTTCTGTGTCACAGAAACAGAAATAAATAACAAATACAAGCAAGTAAAAGTTTTCAAGCCAAAGGGACCTCATTGTTGGATAGGGTTTCCGAGATATTACTGATTTAATAAATCAGTTACATTTTATAAAAAATTGTATTGCTTTAAAATGGCCTCTGGCTATTAATATTAATATAAGGTAGTAATCTGAATTGCATAACAGCTGCAAATTTTAACTTAAAGTTGGAATATAACACCGTTACAAGCGACAATCAAGTACCCTGGTATTACCCTTTTTTTTCAAAGGAAAAATCAGTATATTGAAAACCAATGATTATTATTATTGGGTACTTATGTACAGATTGCAGCCAAACTTTGTGCTTAACAACAAACTAAAAACACCTAAAATGTTAAGTTTACAAACCATACCCATCCATTATTATTTTAATAAATTTATCAAAAATATGATATTCTCTTATTGGTACAACCCTTAAATCTTTTGAATACAGTTTTCATCTCAGCAACTCGAACAAGGGTTCTTTGGTACTTAAAAACAGTGAGCAATATTCAATTTTACTGCAAGTGTGAGACAAAATGACCTTAAAGTGTCCACAGTTAAAAGAAAGAGAAAGTAATATTTCAAAGTATATAACTTTTTTAGGGTTCCGTACCTCGAAAGGAAAATACGGAACCCTTATAGGATCACTTTGTTGTCCGTCTGTCTGTCTGTCTGTCTGTCTGTCTGTCTGTCTGTCTGTCTGTCTGTCTGTCAAGACCATTTTTCTCACGAACGCGTGGAGGTATCAAGCTGAAATTTATCAAATACTCAGGTCTGCTGTCCCTTGGAGCTGTGAAAAAATCAGACTTCTAAGCCAACACAGTCAAAAGATATAGCCGTTTATGCCGCAAAATTCCCAAAATTTTCGCTCGCAAGGGATTCAAAACCTACAGGGTACTTCCCGTGAACTCAGAATCTTGAAATTTGGTACGAAGCAACGTCTTATAGCACAGATAAAGGAAAAATTGCGAAAACCGTAAATTTTTTGTTAAATCATATAATAAAAATATTTTAAAGTGACTACCCCTATATACCTACAGGTTTGTACGGAACCCTCGGTGCGCGAGTCCGACTCGCACTGGGCCGGTTTTTTTCTTTTGAATAGCAGAACCCCAATGAACACCAAAGGCACTAGCTTTTAGTCAATGTGCTTTATACCATCGCCAACACTGTTAACTGACCAATTATAATCCCTATTGCAATGGCATAAGGTTTATCGATGGTCAGTTAAGTGTGTTGCTCTTGAAAGTTATTTGCAAAGGCACGAGCTTTTGAGTCCCTCACTACGCTAAAGATTCTAATTTTAGAATCACTTGCTACGCTCATGATTATATTATGGAATCTTTCGCTTGCTTAGGACTCAAAATTAGCACTCAAAACAAAAACTAACTTTGCTTTCTTGTTGCACAAATATCTATTACCTACTTAAAAAAATAAGAATTTAAACTGTTAATTTCAACTTCACATATTAACAAAGTTACATATAATGGAGCCAGAGAGTTCTAAACCAGGAGAGGCCTTAGGTATCATTTCCCCTCTGTCAAAAGTATTGGCAGGAAAATCTAGTACATCTATAAAAACTATTTCAATAATCGAATGTCACGCACTTTCATCATCGCTGTCGATGGATAACAAGCTCCGTGAAAATGCTCTTATGCGCTGTTTATGGATGTAAAAAATGTTATATTTCGTCTAGTTTACAAAAAGATGAAATACCATTTCAGATAGAAGTAAAGTTTTACTTTATTTATCATTACTTTCATAATAAAAGATTTAACCTAAATCGAAAATCAAGCTTTGTTTACAGAATCGATTCAAAGACAATCGTTTTCTTTTTGACGGGCAGTAACTATTTGACGTTTGACATTTCTCCATATTTAACGCGCTTAAGGATCGCTGTCTTCTATATTTTGTTTGAAAATACAATCAAAAATGATCCTTGGCTTTTTTGTTTGACATTTGCAAAGACTGCATCCAATAATTAACCATATGTTAACGTATGTACAGTCGACTGTCTATTGCTCCATTTAGTGTTATGAAGTATAAAAAGAATATGTCAAATATGTTTGGTATTTTCAAGTCAAAGGTACATCTTTGTCGGTTGTCAATAAAGCGTTGCTGCCATAAAAATTCATTTAAAAATAAACTGTATTAACAACCGACAATGATGTACCTTTAACTAGAAAACATCACATGTGTGCTACCTCGCCCCCCTCAGATTTTGACAGACTTTTTTGTTTGGAAAGATGAGGCGAAGCGTACTCCATTTATAGAGCTTTATGAATGGAGCTCAGTTGCAATCCCTATTTTTTGAGATTATTATAACTAACCAAGCCTACTTACTTTATACTGTTTGAATATTATCACTTCTAGTCTACCTACCTTAGCAGCTCGAAAAGCTCCAGGTTTGAGGTAGGCTACCATTTTTGGGTAATTACCAGGTTGATTGGTAATTTCGAATGGAAAAAAGTTCAATTTGCTACTCGATGCTTAAAGAAAAGTTCAATTTGCTCCAAGTTTAGTTCAGGATACCTTGGTTTAGTACTTGTACTAAAATACATAAATTTTCTCCGTACATCACCTTACATAAGCAGAATTCTGTTACTTGATAAGGTAGAGTAGCCGACGGCCGTTAAACTCTTGATCTATAACTAGTGATAACAATATTTCCTTTTGACATTTGAGATGTCACTATATATAGCCAACTTCGACATGACCGGTTTCGAAATTTTAAGCAGAATATGCCATTAGTAAAATGTTAGAGATTTCAGGTGATGTGTTCCATAATATCGAGGGTTGCGAGGTGAAACCCTAAGTAGAAATAATTTTTGATTTAAATAAGCACCTAACGTATGCCAGCTTATTGTTCTATTTTCAAAAACCTATTAGCTCGAGTGCCATGCTTTATTGATTTCATGCTATTACTATTAAATCGATAATGTTATATTAACAGAATAATAAATAATTAAAATTCATTAATTTATGTGCTAAAAAATGGCTACATATATGCCCCTTACGCAATTTTACTGGTTTCCATTGGAGTGTTGTGATTGAAGCCTTGGTTGGCAAAGACTTGTGGCTTCAGCCAAAACAAGCATTGAATTCGAATTTTCTTGTTTGTTCAAGACTGCCGAGTCCAGACTTATAATACTAAGGTAGAACTCATAATTGAGTGGATTAATTTGACAGCACTTTACGGTCATTTGCGTACAGCTTTGTATGCCAGATCTGTCTGTGTGTGTGATTGTGAGCTGTCAGATTACTCTGGCATTTTTGATAGTTGAATTGACTGCAGCCTTCTATTCCAGTTTGATGCGGAATTCCGGCGATTCTCCCTCATCCGCTCGGAGAAGCTCAAGTACGAGGACTTCAAGGGGCTGATCGAGAAGCTGCACCGGCTGCATGACGTCACGTTCCTCATCTCGTACACGGACCCGCGCGACGGGGATCTGCTGCCCATCAACAATGACGACAACCTGGCGCGCGCGCTGCTCACCGCCCGCCCGCTGCTCAGGGTCATTATACAGAGGAAGGGTGAGTCCACGATATAAACTAGTACTCTGCCTTGCCTCGGACTGACTACTCGCGATTTACTTGCAAACGAGTTGACCAATATATCAAGACCCTTCTAGCTACATAACTCCTTGATCGATTCTGCTCATATAAGGGGGCGTCCATTAATCGCGTCATATTGTTTAGGTGGGGGAGGGGGTCAAGAAAAAATCACCAATGATCACCACAGGGGGGAGGGGGGTCTGGACACATATCACGTGTAATTTTTTTGTTCCTTGTGCTATCTGTATTATGGTCAATAAAATAAAAATTATCAACTTTTAAATTAATCAATCAGTCAAAAGCAGAGTAAAATTGCACTAGCAATGATTGTAAATATTTTTTAATGGCATTTGACGTATTATTTTCTGAAGTAGGATTTTAGGGTTCCGTAGCCAAAGTGGCAAAAACGTAACCCTTATAGTTTCGTTATGTCCGTCTGTCCGTCCGTCGGTCCGTATATCACAGCCATTTTACTCGGAAACTATAAAACGTATATCTTAATAAATATTTAAATATAAGGTGTGTTTTTGTATGCCGCTACCACGGAGTATATGGAGACGGTATCAGCCGTAGTTTGTTCCAAAACCAGCGTAGCCGGCATTTACACGCACACACTCTCATTAAAGTACGCACGAGGTGATACACACAAAGAAATGTCAGTCTCTCATTCGCTGTGTTGATGTATGCGTACACTCGAAAATACGTAACCACTACCATTGCCTCGTAGGCTCCGCCTACATTAGGGATGTGGCCCTTCGATATATATATTTTATCGATATCAATTATCGATAATTAACTCCATAATACCACGCCACTTCTCATATTAATAAAACAATGTCAATTTTTATTAATAGCTGGATAAAAATCTACCCTAATTAGGGTTCATCCATTAATTACGTCAGATTTTAAGGGGGAAGGAGGGATCAACAGAGTGTGACGAGTTCTGATAAGGGGAAGGGGGAGTTTTATTTCTTGTGACGTCACAAATACAAATATCGTGTACATATATACACATAGTACAGTACTGTGTACACTTTTTTGGAAGGAAAGGAACTCTATGTCTTCTAGTCTGACATTCAAACACTTTGGATTATTATTTTTCTTGCTTTGATTTCATTTAATATATTACTTAAAATGGGAAAATAAAGAAATAGTAATTTTAAACATTATTCTATGGGTTCAGTTACTGAGTTGACGAAATTCTCAATGCCTTCAATCATCTTTTTGCATTTATTTTTACATCGACTTTATAGGCTTTGGTAAAGCGATCGAGCCCCGGTTAGGCGTATCGATGCGAGGTTCAAATCCTGCTGGGTTGATTATTTTTTCAATGTTTTCAGTGTTTGTATTTGATTGAATAACATACTATTGTATGAGTGGAATGCCCCACTTTAAAAAACATGTTAAATAATTATGAGTTGATAGCAGCGCCATCTATCATTTCCGTTGTGACACTTGTAAAAAGGGTCGGCGGGAAGGGTATCTAACTCTAGTAGTTGGCACCTAGATGTCGCTTACGGCTGCTATAAAGTCGATGTAAAAATAAATGCAAAAAGATGATTGAAGGCATTGAGAATTTCGTCAACTCAGTAACTGAACCCATAGCTTAATTGGTAAAGCGATCGAGCCCCGGTTAGGCGTATCGATGCGAGGTTCAAATCCTGCTGGGTTGATTATTTTTTCAATGTTTTCAGTGTTTGTATTTGATTGAATAACATACTATTGTATGAGTGGAATGCCCCACTTTAAAAAACATGTTAAATAATTATGAGTTGATAGCAGCGCCATCTATCATTTCCGTTGTGACACTTGTAAAAAGGGTCGGCGGGAAGGGTATCTAACTCTAGTAGTTGGCACCTAGATGTCGCTTACGGCTGCTATAAAGTCGATGTAAAAATAAATGCAAAAAGTTTAAACATTATTGTTGAAATTTGTTTGACGTAATTTGTGGATGTACCCTTATCTATCTAATTTATGTGTCTGCTAAAATACTAAAAATAGTCGTGACTCAAACTATCTTCATACCAAATTTCATCTTAATCGGTTCAGCAGTTTAAGTGTGAAAAGGTAACAGACAGACAGAGACACTTTCGCATTAATAATATTAGTATGGTTAGAAGTACCATTATAAAGTTATCGTATCTATAAAATAAGTTGATCATTGGATTAATTAATCCAGTAAATCACGTTATTTTGTTTTCGAAAGAAATAAAATTAGTTTCTATTATAGGACAGACACACCTTAAACAATGTGTTCGAAATTATCGATAATAAATAACGGGCCGCACTCTCGTGGCGGCAGGCGCGCGGCAGCCATGTTGCCCAGCAACGTGGCTGCCGATCGTGTGACGAGACTGACGAGCGACGTTCGTATTTCCAAATACATTGCGCGTCACTCGTGTAATCCTGCGACCGCCAGCAATAGCCAGCGAGCAATTGATATGAATACTGTTGTACCATCAGATAATGGGTGAATGTCGTAATAAAAGCCTACAATTTTTGGAAAATATGTGAAATACTCGGTTTTTATACTTACCGGTGGAAAGTAACTACTCCAGGGGCTTCTTTTAATTCGTTGCTTCGTACACGACACGACAAAATTGTACAACACGGCATTTTTACATGTTTTTTGGCACTAAATTCGTCACACGTGGTCGAACGACGACTGAACCGCGCGGCATGAGGTTTCGACAAGTTTATGCGCATCTGATTATAAACCATGTAACGCGCGCCCGGCCCAGTACCGCGTCCATTAGTATTTATCTAGTCCGTGGCCGCTACTTAGTTTTGTAGTAAAATTGCTGAAAAAGATATTTTAAGGAGGGGCACTACTATACATGTAATTATTTGTCAAAAAATTTTTTTTTTACCAAATATCGACATGATGCACATCACTCGACAGGTCTTTCAAAATAACTCTTGTCTTGTTGTCCTGAACATCAATAATGAATATCTTAAGAAAAAAACCGGCCAAGTGCGAGTCGGACTCGCGCACCGAGGGTTCCGTACAAACCGAAGTACTGAGTTTACGGGAAGTACCCTTTAGGTTTTGAGTTTCTTGAGAGTACTCAGTTTCAAAATATGCGAATTAAATTGCTATTTCTTTTGATTGCGTTGACATAAAAGTTTGGTTTTGCTACATCTGAAAGGTCCTATAGCCCTGAGTATTTGACATGAATTTCAATTTTATTAACACGTAGAGGTATTCCTCTACGTGTTTACGAGAAAAATGGTAGTAAGTTTAATATGTAAAAAAAATATTTTTTTGTATGATTATACTAAAAATGTCTACTTTTTGTAATTTTTCCATTGTCTATGCTATATGACGTTGCTTCGTGCCAAATTTCAAGCTTCTGAGTTCACGGGAAGTACCCCGTAGGTTTTGCGAGTGCCGAAAAACTCTAAAATTTGCAGCATAAACGACTGTATCTTTTGATTGCGTTGGCTTTTAAGTTTGATTTTTTCACAGCTGCAAGGGGCAATAGACCTGAGTATATGATATAAATTTCAGATCGATACCTCCACGGGTTCCTGAGAAAAATGGTCTTGACAGACAGACAGACAGACAGACAGACGGACAACAAAGTGATCCTATAAGGGTTCCGTTTTTGCCTTTCGAGGTACGGAACCCCAAAAATCACTCCGTAAGTCTAAAAAACTTGTGTGTTCCCCCTGTCACTTTTGAACCCGAGATCCAAAAAATATGAAAAAAATTGAGAACATTATCGGTTTAGGAATTATTGAGTTATCTCCTAAAAACTCATTTCATACGCAGTTACGACCTTTTGATATTACTTTTTCGATAGTAGGTACGAAACCGCGTGGTCCGACACGCACTTCGCCGGTTTTTTTCTATTAAAGATTATTTTATTTTATATGTATACATGTAGTTTCATTTGTTTACCCTTTACGTGTACGAACGTTACGTAAGTAGGTTCACGTGTTAGAAAACTGTACTTATTTTAGTTAGCAAAAAATTACACGTCATATTGGACAGGGGGGGGAGGGGTCCTGAAAATATCACCAAAGATCACCATGGGGGAGGGGGGGGTCTAAAACAAGCCAAAAACGTATGACGCGATTAATGGACACCCCCTAAGAACTCAAATTATATTTATCTCCGCTACAACCCCAACAAATTTCTAAAAGATCATAAAAAAGTTACTAAAATTATCGCAGAATAACTATTCAAACACAATTTAGGAACACCGAACTGCGCTCCAGGACAGGTATGTCGGATGTGGGTGTCTAGACCACCAAGATCAAGTGGGATTGGGCAGATTGGGCTGAGCATGTCTGCCGCATCCACCCGGAACGATGGGCTACATTAACTACTGCATGGACCGAACAAATCGGCCGGGGCAGAGGCAGACCAAAAAAGAGATGGCGGGACGATCTGGATGTATTTTTTTGCGACTGGCGAGAATATGCACTAGGCTGTGACGATTGGCGGAAGTGAGGGAAGGCCTTTGCCCAGTAGTGGAATACAATATACGCTACGTATAAAAAAGTAACTATTTCATATCAAAAAGCCATCAAAATGCAGGGCCATCCCGGTAGCCAGTTCCGTTTTGTCCGAAGTTATCTGTGTAACTTTGCTTCGCTGCGCTCGCTCGTTCGATTACCCCTGCCCCTCTTTGTTTAGTTTCAATTGTACGAGTAGTATAACGATATCGGTGGCAATATTTAACACCACCTACCTACGTAATCGTCAGTAAGACAATCAATGTGTATTAAATCTAGACACACGGTAGTGTCAGGGAGGTTTCACTACGCAGTTTAGGTACATATGGCCGGCGCGCCTCCCGGGCAGGCGTATGGCAGTGGGCTGCCGCTCGGCTCGCACGATACTCATGTCACGTGGCGCTCGCGCAAAATTGAAAACACACAATGTACTCAGATAGAATAAGCTTTCTGGCCCAGGCAATTCCTATTGGACGGGAAAAATTTTTTTTGTATAGATCAAAGTGTCAGGAGTTGATACCAATAAAATTTATAAGTGAATATTGGGCGCTACGGTGCCAAAGAAATGGTAAAAATGGTAAAAACCAGTTTTTCGCTTCTAGAGGAAAAATTACAGCTCGGACAAAAAAAAGTTAAATGTAACAAATGTGCAAAATAAAAATACAAAGAGAATGAGCCCGGATAGAGCAAAATCGGTCTTGAGGATCGTCCGCAATTCGCAAAAAAACACGTTTTTTTTGCAAATATTGTAAATTCAATAACTCGCGTTCCGGAAATGATGGAGAGCTGAAATTTAAATATGATGTCAGTTTTTTGGTCTTCTAACTACAGTGAAATGTTCAAATCAAAATGGTGTAAACTTTTTGCAAACCGTCGACTTTTGCAAAAAGTGACCTTTTTTTAAATCGACTGGGAGGGTATTTTAGTTTACGAAAAACGTTATAATTTCGGTTCCTATGCATTAAAAAGGAGTTGAACTACCATTTTCCAAATTTACAGATCATTTGACAAAGAATAAAATTGTTTAAATAATCTATGAAGTTCACTTTTTGCGCGCGCGGCGGCGGCCCACTATGGCCCAAGCGCCCGATCTAGCTGGACAAAATTATTTTACACTCATAGGCTAAAATTTACTATTTTTATTAGTTAAGAGCCTAAGCCAGTGTAAGTTGACCCTTGTATAAGAAGAATTACTAGGGCAGAAGAGGTCAGCTAAACATGGTTGTTTAATTTTAAGACGATTGTCGCCGGAGTGTCCTTGAGCGTTTGGGCGCTCTCTACCCGCGCCACCCGCGTACTCCTCTCATTGCGATCGTGCGTAAATCCGCCGCGATGCATCGCAATAATGTTCAAAGAATATGACTTTACTCAGAAGCGCGCGGGCAGCTTTATAATAATTATAATCCTTTTGTGGATGTTTTATGATTTGAATACTGTGATTAAGTACTACGGTGACATTTTTAGGAATGCTACTTACCTATTAAATAAGATAAGTAATAAATAACGATCTCGATTAGTAGATTTTTATGTAAAAAAATAAAAACCTAGATTTTGAATTTAAAGTACAGTGAGCGGCAAAATATTTATGAATTTACGAAATATGGTTAAAAATATTCCGCATATCAGAAAAAAAAATTAAAAAAATACTGACTAGTACAGCAAAAAAAACTGAATGCACATCAAAGCGGTGTTTTCATCTGAATTTGGATTTTTTTGCTGTGCAAGTGAGCTTAATAGATGGTTATTTTTTTGTTGCGATTTTAAATATTAACCGTAAAAATTCACTTAATTACGATAAATTAACAAAACTAAGCCTGTTGCGAGTTGCGAATACTAAAAATGCACATGTAAGGAGCGGCATTTGTGCACATTTGTCATGAGAGCTGTAAGCCCATTAAATTTAGATCTTTAAAATTTAAAGCGCAAACACTTCTTAGGGTTCCATAGCCAAAATGGCAAAAACGTCTGTCCGTCCGTATGTCACAGCGATTTTTATTATAAAACTTATATTACTTAAATTTTATCCAGAGGTGTGTTTGTGCCGCTACTTAGATTTCTGGCTAAATCGCTAAAAAAACTTTTAGGGGAGGCACTCCATACATAGATATGCCAAACTAAATGTCAAAATTTTTTTTTTGTAAATATGAACATGTATGATACGGCTTTATAAATGTCATATATATATATATTGCAGTAAAACAGTTCTATAATTGCATTAACACGTTTAATTTTGAAGATAAAGTAAATTATTTAAAATTAGCAACAATAATCAGAATATTTAAAATTAGCACTTCACATAAAAATTACGATAACGGTATCTATATAAAGATATTTCGCATTCAATAACTTCCTTAGTGGTTAGAATGTAATTAAATTACAATAATCAGAATATTTAAAATTAGCACTTCACATAAAAATGGCGATAACGGTATCTATATAAAGATATTTCACATTAAATAACTTCCTTAGTGGTTAGAATGTAATTAAATTACAATAATCAGAATATTTAATATTAGCACTTCACATAAAAATGACGATAACGGTATCTATATAAGGATATTTCACAATAGTTACCTTAGTATCGTAAACGTGTACTTTCCGCACAAAAGGAAAATAAAAAGGATGGAGTACTAGCAAAACTGGTAAGTACAAATAAAGACTCGGCTGGTAATTTGGCTGCAGGAAAATAATGGATTAATGAGGCGGGTGATATGGATGGTGACAGATGATTCGCTGGCTGAATGTAGCCTAAATTAAAGAGCCAGGTCTTTGTACGCCCGTCAAACGAGGCAATTAGAATTTTGGGAATATTTTAGCAAAACAACAAAAAAAAAGCTATCATGGCACAAAAACACTGGATACAAAAAAAAGGAATAGGATTAATAACGTTTTTAAAAAAATGTAAATAATATGATATTCTCGAAAGACAGGATGGCTAAAACTGTAGTTGAATTTGAATAGAGTTCGTGGGCAAGCGTCCCCTTTGGTTTAGGCGGATCCAAGAGCTCGCTGAACTCTCTTTCTCACTTGGAGAGCCCGCTGGATGCGGGCTCTAATTCTCCGACGACGGTGAAGAATCACGCGGAACACGCGGCGGTTGCAGACCGTCTCGCCGGTCCGGCACCCACAAGCGCCTTCCGGAGTCCTTCCGGCTCAGGCGGTCCCACTGGTGGCCTTTTTGTCCGGCAACGTATTTGGTTTAAAAAGAATTTGTGTTTAATTCAATAATGTATTAGCACTTGCTATATAATGTTTGAACGCAAAGATCTAGAGAAATAGATCGCACTTCAACACGATGCAACTAAGCAAATTATAGCAAAACCCTCAGACTAAAACAGAATATGTTTTTTTCTTTAAAAATCTCCTCGTCCATCTGACACACTCAATCAAAATCAACTTTTCTTTTTTGACAATCTGGAATACCTCAAAAATTCATATTCAAAATTAGCGCGAATATTATCTCAATTTTATAACTGCCAGTCGTGTATCACAAAATGCGGACTGATATAATCCATCCGCCATCGCGCCATCTACCCGTAATGCCGTGAATCACAATGTACGCTTTTTTATATATCAAGCGCGACCTAGCCTTAGACACAGAAGTTCAGAAGTTCTAAAGAAAGTCGACAGATGTCGTACGATAAACGTAGCGTCATGCTACGGCATCTCCCTACCAAACAAAGAAACAAACAAACAACAACACAAGAAAACACAAGAAAACTATCCCCAAGCAACAAAAAACACAACTTAATGCTAAGGCCAAAAAAGGTACAACAAGAGAACCCTAAACGAATTCCAAAAAAACAAAACCAACCAGTTATTAACATTACCCCTAAAGACTAATCTAATAGATTAAGAAGATGACAAAACGCCAACCAACGCGTCACGCGGTCCAAGACGTGACAGCCGGGATAGGACAGAAACTGCACCTGGCCACAGATCTTAATCCCTCACATCGAGTCATCAAATTATACAACCAGGCTATCATAGACCAGGAAAGATAAACGAAGCCTTAAGCACCAACGGTAAAAAAAGGTCAAATCTGGAAAAAGGAGCAAGGAAACGCTTAAACGAAAACAAAAAAAACGATAAGAAACGAATCAAGCAAGGATTACCGATAAGGGAATGGCTGACTGAAGCGCATTTTAGAATTTTGAGAAAACTGAACGGGCCGAAAGAAGAAACTATTTCAAGATATCTTTAATATGATAGGTACCGACGTGCTCGGAATCGGTATCAGCCAGTACATATACCTGTGGAGACACCCGTCTAACCATACGGCACCGAACGAAAAGTGGAGCGAATTTACCGCCTCGAAAAGGATCAGCGAAGCCACGCTGGAAATTCCGGCGCCAAACGATTTGGTCACCAACGATTCTTGGCGAAGAACGGTTCGTGTTGAACTTGGCGGCGTTACGATGAAAGGCCAAAGCCATCGAATCAGAAACTTTATCGTACACCTCACGAAGCGTCTGAAGATTCGAAGCGCGTTCCATCCGGCTGAGTCCCACATCTTGGTCCACAACCTGATTCTCAACACGTTCACGAATCATTGACAACTCGCGGCCGTACATCAAAAAATTCGGTGTATAAGCAGTAGCCAAATTTATACAAGAGTTTAAATAAAGAGCGACCCGATGTAAATGACCCGACCAACTGCATTGGTCATTTTCAACTAAAATGCTCAAAGTAGTAATCACGACCTGGTTATATCTCTCCACAACATTCGCTTGTGGCGAATAATATGGGGTATAACAGGGACCTGGAATATTATAGCTCGCCAGGAAATCCTGAAATTGACGACTATGAAAAACTGTAGCGTTGTTACAGAGAATGTTAGTAGGAACACCGTACCGCAAAATAACCTCCGACTCTAATGCCATCGATATTGACCTCGCATTCACCAACTTCAAAGGGACCAACCAAACAAATTTGGTAAAAACGTCAACCAAAGTCAAAATATAACGACAACCATTACGGCTAACCGGTAAAGGACCAATTAAGTCAATGGAAAGAAGATCCATTGGAGCCGCAACACGACGAGGAAATAAGCGAAGTCCACGAGGTTGTGAATTTGCAATTTTATAAGACTTGCAAATCTGACATTCGGAAAGGAACCTTGTAACTAGGGTTTGCAATCCGAATAATCCGAATATTCAATTATCCGAATATCCGCCGAAAATAATATTCAAAATTATCCGAATACTAAACCGCGAATTATCCGAGTAAACGGATATTTTGAAAACACTAATAAAATCATTTATAAGCAGGAAAAATTCAAAAAAATTACGGGAAAAAACACTAATGACTAATGAGGTTTTATGTCCATCTGTATTGCCCAAATAAGGTGTTTAGACAAATGTTCCATATTAAGTATTATATTTTATTAAATAAGTACCTGAATACCAACATACATAAATTACATAATATATTGATTAAATCTAGCAGACACGAATTGTTACTAATGTTACTATTATTAGGTATTTAAATGAGCAACGAAAACACTTGCAGATAAGGCGGATTTTCTACCTGTCACTAAAATAATTATTGGTATTACCTACCTACTCTGAACCGACCGAACACCGAAGCCATTCGCTCAGTCAGTCAGTCAGTCTGTATCTATTACGTACGAAGGTAGGTTGTCTGCGATAATGACAACTCATATAATGATTATAAAAGCATGTTGTATTTTTAATTTTCAGGTTTTTTGTTACTTGACTTGTTGATTTTATGCATTACACACCTTTAAATACGCTAATTTTGTTTTATTTTATAAAATACCAAAATTATCCGAAATTATTCAAATATCCGAATATTCGGATAATAAATATTGAAGTATTCAATTATCCGAATATTAAAAAACTGGGCGGATATTGCAAACCCTACTTGTAACATCACGGTACATATTCGGCCAGTAGTATAAGTCACGAGCTTTTAAATACGTTTTCATAACACCAGGATGAACGTTGGGAAATCCATTATGAATTTCAGCAACCGCCTCTCTAGTCCTTGAATCAGGAAGAAAAAAAAAAAAAACAAAACGAGATTTCTTCTGATAAAGCTGGATTAGGTTGTACTTCGTGGCTTTCGCATAAGATTGAGACTGTTGGTTCGCCCATCCGCCAACGTTACTATCCCTTATCTCCAGTCAAGCTCAAGTTTCTCAACGAAGAGATCGACAAGATGTTAGAGTCAGGCGTCATTCGTCCCTCACGATCACCCTGGGCTTCCCCAGTGGTGATGGTTACCAAGAAAGATGGTAGTGTCAGGTTTTGCGTGGACAGTAGGAAGTTGAACAGCGTTACCATCAGGGATTCATACCCTCTCCCGCGCGTCCAGGACATCCTTGATAACCTACGAGGTGCCAAATATCTAACTTCGTTGGATTTTAGGAGCGCCTTTTGGTAAATCCCCTTAGCTGATAAGGCCAGTTGTGAGAAAACGGCCTTTATTGTACCCCAAAGGAACCTTGTAACATCACGGTACATATTCGGCCAGTAGTATAAGTCACGAGCTTTTAAATACGTTTTCATAACACCAGGATGAACGTTGGGAAATCCATTATGAATTTCAGCAACCGCCTCTCGAAGCAGGAAGAACTATACGCCACGGATTAGGTGCTAAAGGGTTTTCGATAGATACCCTGCGCATTAAGACACCATCCCGAAGAGCAAATGCAGTAAACATTTGAGGATTGTCCAAAACCCCCTGGTAAATTCGTTCATACCAAGGATCTTCAGAAGGATCCATGCCACGCGCGAATGAGATAAGCCCAACTTGAGCGCGGGACAAGGCGTCAGGAACAACATTAAGGACACCTTTTTTACGTTCAATCTCAAAGTTATATTGGGAAATCAAAGTTGCCCAACGAGCCAAGCGCCCGGTAGGATTATCAAGGGTGATCAACCATTTAAGAGCAATATGGTCAGTAATGATCTTAAACCTCATTCCATCGAGATACCCGCGTAAATGCTTTGTGGAATCAACAACAGCGAGAAGCTCATGTTCGGTTGTCCCGTATCCACGTTCAGCTTTAGTGAATAAACGAGAATAATAAGCAATTGGATGTTCAACGCCGTCCAACTCTTGAGCCAGGACCGAGCCTAAGCCAACCTGGCTAGCGTCACATTGAAGGATAAAAGGTTTCGAAAAATCCGGGCAAGTCATCAACGGAGCGCTCATCAAGGCATCCTTCAATTTAGAAAAAGCTTCACTAGCACTATCGTTCCAATCGATGGGATCACGTCCCTTTCTCTTACCGATAAGTGCCGTCAGAGGAGCAATAATCGAAGAAAAACCATCCACGAAACGGCGATAATACGAACACATACCAATGAAAGCACGTAGAGACTTGGCAGAAGAAGGGGTAGGGTAATCCCTAATAGCTTCTAATTTCTTCGGATCAGTTTGAAGACCACGCTCATTGACGATGTAGCCGAGATACTTCAATTCAGACTTACAAAACTCGCACTTATCTAAATTAACCGTAAGACCAGCTTCTTTCAACCTATCACGAACCTTACGAATAAGCCGCATATGACTGTCAAAATCACGAGACACCAAAATCAAATCATCAACATAGCCGAAGATAAAATCCTCAGACTCAGGGGTATATTCAAAATTGACAATCATGTCAGTAAGCCTCTGCATCTCGGACGCAGCGTTGGTTAAACCAAAAGGGAGACGAACGAACTCAAAGAGGCCCCTTTGGGGTACAATAAAAGCCGTTTTCTCACAACTGGCCTTATCAGCTAAGGGGATTTGCCAAAAGGCGCTCCTAAAATCCAACGAAGTTAGATATTTGGCACCTCGTAGGTTATCAAGGATGTCCTGGACGCGCGGGAGAGGGTATGAATCCCTGATGGTAACGCTGTTCAACTTCCTACTGTCCACGCAAAACCTGACACTACCATCTTTCTTGGTAACCATCACCACTGGGGAAGCCCAGAGTGATCGTGAGGGACGAATGACGCCTGACTCTAACATCTTGTCGATCTCTTCATTGAGAATCTTGAGCTTGACTGGAGATAAGGGATAGCAACGTTGGCGGATGGGCGAACCAACAGTCTCAATCTTATGCGAAAGCCACGAAGTACAACCTAATCCAGCTTTATCAGAAGAAATCTCCTCGAACTCGTCAATAACAGATTAGAGTTTTGATTCCTGCAGTGGTGCAAGCACCGTACGAGGGTGGACATAGCGAACCTCACCTACCCGTGGGACTGCGACAGGAACATGATGTGAAGCGACGTAAACCTTACCTGACAAACCATCACGGAATGCCTTCTTTAAAATGTCAATGAGACCAACAGCATTCCAAAACTCAATTCCTAAAATAAATGCAGTAGGAAGATTACTGCTCACTAGACAGGGGTGCAGAACGCGAATGCCACTAAAAAGAATGGGGACGTCCAAACCGCCTAGAATTTCAATAGGAGAATTGTCGGCGGAGACAACATAAGGCCGGATATCCTCGTGATATGTTATACCGAGCTCCGATAAGAGGGATATATCAATTAGTGAAACCTGAGCACCTGAGTCCAAAAGAGCTCTTACCGAAGAGCCAGCAACTAAAACATCAATAAAACGTCTATTATCCGGGGAATCATTAATATAAACGGGCGACACCGATGGTCCTCTCAGTGCGCCACTTATTCGTTTTTTGATGGACCAGAATTACAACTAGGACAATCGCGTGTGATTGCACCAACACGCTTACACTTGAAGCACACTGCCCCTGAAACGTAAGGACAATTACGATAGTTGTGACCAGTTGCATCACACTTCATACACACTATAGAACTGGGTTGACCTACAACTTGAGCACTAATCGGTGCAATAGCCAAACGTGCTGGACGTGAACCTTGAAAGGCTTCAAAAATTTTCGCGACTTCTAACAAACCATCAATATCCCTAACCACGTTAGTTGCAAGACAAGGATGATATCTAGGATTCATTCCATATTTAATAATGTTAAACAGGTTGTCTTCGGAAACCGGTGTACGAAGCTTTGCGTTTAGATCGCGCGCCTGAATAACAAAATCAACCACTGACTGGTTGTCCTTCTGTGATAAAGCGCGAAGTTGGCTCTCAAGCTTGAAATCGAAATCGGCTACGTCGAAGGTTTTAACGAATTCAGACTTTAATTCCGCGTAAGTAAGACCCGGATATCTGATTGCCCTAAAATGTTTCAAGGCACTATCTGACAACAATTCATGGAAACGTCTGACAACATATGAAGGATTGACGTTACGCGCCATACCTTCTTCTTCGATTCGAAAGAAAAATTCGCGAACACAAGTGTCCCCGGAAAAGTTCAAGTTCCATTTCGTAAGTGAATGATCTTTGAAAGGAAAAGGCGGGGGAAGTCCGGACATATGCATCACCTGGGGTCGTGGTTCAGAATTCATCGTTTGCCATTGGATCTAAAATCCTCGGATCGTGCGAGTTTAAAGACGAGTGTACATGAGGCGTCTCGGCAATTGATCCTTCATTACTTAAGTGTGACATGGCGAAAAGTCGAATGTTGTCTTGCGTTGCAAGTTCAAACAAAAAATAAAGTTAATCGGCCTCAAAATTAAAATCCGAAGTTCGAGTATATCAGTGGTCTAAACCAAGCGCTTAAGTCAAAGAAAGAAAATAACACTAGAAGTCTAAATGCTAAGTTAGAGTTCGAATTCAAAAAAAAAAGTTCAGTTTCTGAAAAAAAAAACAAAACGCAAATCATACATTCTATGTCTGACTTACCTGCGAATTCCCTAACGTCTACGGGCTCTAACTACAGGACTCAAACTATGAAATAAGGTATTCGGGATATGTTACGGGTAATTGAGAAAAAGGCATAAGTAAAGGTCAACAGATTAATTCCTTTTTTTTTTTAACATAAATAAAAGCAATATTTCAATATGACGGAATTCGGGTTAATGATGGGACGTAAGGAGGCAGCAGGCTGAAACAAACCAAAATTAAGGTTAATAGAACCGCGACCGGTCTACGGTCACCGTCTCACAAATCCAAAAAAATAAAATTTAATTACAATTTTTAAAAGTAAATCCAGAGTTCTTTACCTTATCGGGCGCCAGTTTGCAGTAAAACACTTCTATAATTGCATTAACACGTTTAATTTTGAAGATAAAGTAAATTATTTAAAATTTGCAACAATAATCAGAATATTTAAAATTAGCACTTCACATAAAAATGACGATAACGGTATCTATATAAAGATATTTCGCATTCAATAACTTCCTTAGTGGTTAGAATGTAATTAAATTACAATAATCAGAATATTTAAAATTAGCACTTCACATAAAAATGACGATAACGGTATCTATATAAAGATATTTCACATTCAATAACTTCCTTAGTGGTTAGAATGTAATTAAATTACAATAATCAGAATATTTAATATTAGCACTTCACATAAAAATGACGATAACTGTATCTATATAAGGATATTTCACATTCAATAGTTACCTTAGTATCGTAAACTGTACGCCCGTCAAACGAGGCAATTAGAATTTTGGGAATATTTTAGCAAAACAACAAAAAAAAGCTATAATGGCACAAAAACACTGGATACAAAAAAAAGGAATCGGATTTATAACGTTTTTAAAAAAATGTAAATAATATGATATTCTCGTAAGACAGGATGGCTAAAACTGTAGTTGAATTTGAATAGAGTTCGTGGGCAAGCGTCCCCTTTGGTTTAGGCGGACCCAACAGCTCGCTGAACTCTCTTCGTCGGTGAAGAATCACGCGGAACACGCGGCGGTTGCAGACCGTCTCGCCGGTCCGGCACCCACAAGCGCCTTCCGGAGTCCTTCCGGCTCAGGCGGTCCCACTGGTGGCCTTTTTGTCCGGTAACGTATTTGGTTTAAAAAGAATTTGTATTTAATTCAATAATGTATTAGCACTTGCTATATAATGTTTGAACGCAAAGATCTAGAGAAATAGATCGCACTTCAACACGATGCAACTTAGCAAATTATAGCAAAACCCTCAGACTAAAACAGAATGTTTTTTTCTTTAAAAATCTCCTCGTCCATCTGACACACTCAATCAAAATCAACTTTTCTTTTTTTGACAATCTGGAATACCTCAAAAATTCATATTCAAAATTAGCGCGAATATTATCTCAATTTTATAACTGCCAGTCGTGTATCACAAAATGCGGACTGATATAAGCGCCATCTACCCGTAATGCCGTGAATCACAAATTACGCTTTTTTATATATCAAGCGCGACCTAGCCTTAGACCTCCCTTAGACACAGAAGTTCAGAAGTTCTAAAGAAAGTCGACAGATGTCGTACGATAAACGTAGCGTCATGCTACAATATATATATATATATATATATATGTACATACATATACCGGGTGTCAGTGTTGGCCGAACGTTAGTGTAATTGAAAATTAAAAATTGAAGATTGAAACACGTTAGTTAAAATCGAACACTAATAGTTTAGTGCAAATTGATTTCAATTAGAATTGAAATTAATTGTAACTAACGTGTTAATCCTTTGCGAATAACTAATAATTGAAGATATTTAATTTTTAGTCTTTCTCAAAAATTGAAACATTAATTTAATTTTTAGTGTAGATTGAATTGGTAATTGACATTAATAATTTACCTAACTAAACGCGAATTTAGGTTAAGCTACGAGGTTTTGATTTTTGTTTCGATTTTGACTCTGGACTCGGGGGCTTGTATTAATAAGCAATGGGACCGGTATCCTAAGATGGAAGTCATGCTGGACCCTGGGGATCCCTACTGGATCTCGGGTTTGGTGCATCATAGACTCATGCTGTTTGGGCTCATTCGACTTGTACTGATGAGCAGATGGTACCGGTATCAAAATCTGGAGCTCATGCTGGACCCTGGGGATCCCTACTGGATCTCGGGTTTGGCGCATCATAGACTCATGCTGTTTGGGCTCATTCGACTTGTACTGATGAGCAGATGGTACCGGTATCAAAATCTGGAGCTCATGCTGGACCCTGGGGATCCCTACTGGATCTCGGGTTTGGCGCATCATAGACTCATGCTGTTTGGGCTCATTCGACTTGCACTGATGAGCAGATGGTACCGGTATAGCTCCTTTTTACTTTTACTTTTACTGACCTTGACTTTCACTTTCACTTTGTACCATCTGCTCATCAGTACAAGTCGAATGAGCCCAAACAGCATGAGTCTATGATGCGCTAAACCCGAGATCCAGTAGGTAGCCCTAGGGTCCAGCATGAGCTCCATCTTGTGATATGGGTCCCGACTTCCGAACCCGAGTTATTTTTAAAAGTCGCTGAACTAATATTGTCCAGTTTGAGGAGTAGAATCTACGGTTTAATTTATTGCCCCTATTACAGGAAACACCCGGCAGTGTTGGCCGTTAATTTCAATTAGAATTGAAAATTGATCAATAAGATTGAAGATTAATTCCGTAACTAATCAATTACACTAACATAAATTTTTACTAACGTTAGTTCGCATTGATTTTGTGACGTCGTCAATTACACTAAGGGGGCGTCCATTAATCGCGTCATATTGTATAGGGGGGGGAGGGGGTCAAGAAAAAATCACCAATGATCACCACAGGGTCGGGGGGGGGGGGGGGGGGTATGGACACATATCACGTGTAATATTTTTGTTTCCTCGTACTACTACTGTATTATATTCAATAAAATAAAAATTATCAACTTTTAAATTAACAAACTGTCGAAACCAGAGTAAAATTGCGCGCGGAAATTTGCCTCGCAGTTGGCACTTCAGCGTTCATTTGAGCGGGCGGGGCGTCGGCGTCTCTTAGATTGATCTCATTTTTGTTAAAATCCATTTCTAATGACGGGATCCACGAGGAATCAAGGGAACTCCTGCAACCTTAAGCAGACGTATAGCGATTTTTTTTTAAATCTAAAAACCAAACAATTGCATTTAAATAGTGCTTTTTAGTGAAATAGAAACTACTCGTGAAGACCAGAATGAAACTCCTCCACGACAAGGTTTTTTACGTCTTGGGACTAATTGTTATGACTTATGATGAGATATACTATGGTTGTCAATAATTTTAATGGCATTTGAAATATTATTTTGTGAAGTAGGTTTTTAGGGTTCCGCAGCCAAAATGGCAAATACATAACCGGTTTCGTTGTGTCCGTCTGTCCGTCTGTATGTCACAGCTATTTTACTCGGAAACTATAAAACATATCTTTAATTTTTTTTAACATAAGCTGTATTTTGTATGCCGCTACTAAGTTTTGCTGAAAAATATATTTTCAGGGGGGACACTCCAGACATGTAACTATTTGTCAAAAAAAAATTTTTACCAAATATCAACGTCTTAAATACCTATTTAAAAATAATTTTAATCAAAGAACCGACTTCACTTAGCCTCCACCTTTCCAAAAGCAAATGCTCGAGCTGCTGTAAAAAATACTCAAATCACTATGGCTGTGCCTATAATAGTTGAAGAGTTCCCTCGATTTCTCCAGGATCCCATCATCAGATCCTGACTTGGTTACAGTGGGACTAACTGTGAAGTATACTCTTTAAAACAAAAAAAGAATTTTCTAAATCGGTCCATACGTCTTCGAATAATCGGTGAACATACAAAAAAAATATAGCAAAAACAAAGATTCCGACGAGTTGATAACCTCCTCCTTCGAAATCTTGAAGTCGGTTGATAACATTGAGGTTTGTTTAAACATTTTTTCATGTAGTGAATATTTTAAGAATGATTATTCCGTAAGTCTTAAAAATTGTGCCCCCCTGTAACTTTTGAACCGGAGATCCAAAAAATATGAAAAAAAATTGAGAACATACATCATTGTATATTATTTGAACGAAAATTGTTTTGAACATTATCGGTTTAGGAACTATGGAGTTATCTCCAAGAAAACTTCTTTCATAGGCAGATACGCCCTATTGACATTAGTTTTTCGATTGTAGGTACGCTCGATTATGCGTGATCCGACACGCACTTGGCCGGTTTCTTTTCTATTAAAGATAATTTTAATTAAAACGGTGAGGTATCCATGTAGTTTATTCACCAAAGATCACCATGGGGGAGGGGGGGGTCTAAAACAAGCCAAAAACGTATGACGCGATTAATGGACGCCCCCTAACCGTCAATTAGAATTAACCTATTAGTTACACTAACGTCTCGAAAATTTAATAAGAATTACAGTTAATTAGATTAACGTTAGTGTAACTAAATTAATACTGTCTTACACTAATAATTAATTTTAAAACTGCATCTCGGGTTCGGAAGTCGGGACCCATATCACAAGATGGAGCTCATGCTGGACCCTAGGGCTACCTACTGGATCTCGGGTTTGGCGCATCATAGACTCATGCTGTTTGGGCTCATTCGACTTGTACTGATGAGCAGATGGTACCGGTATAGCTCCTTTTTACTTTTACTGACCTTGACTTTCACTTTCACTTTGTACCATCTGCTCATCAGTACAAGTCGAATGAGCCCAAACACCATGCAGCCAGCGCAATTTTACTCTGGTTTCGACAGTTTGTTAATTTAAAAGTTGATAATTTTTATTTTATTGAATATAATACAGTAGTAGTACGTTTGGTGATTTTTTCTTGACCCCTCCCCCCCCTATACAATATGACGCGATTAATGGACGCCCCCTTAGTGTAATTGACGACGTCACAAAATCAATGCGAACTAACGTTAGTAAAAATTTATGTTAGTGTAATTGATTAGTTACGGAATTAATCTTCAATCTTATTGATCAATTTTCAATTCTAATTGAAATTAACGGCCAACACTGCCGGGTGTTTTCTGTAATAGGGGCAATAAATTAAACCGTAGATTCTACTCCTCAAACTGGACAATATTAGTTCAGCGACTTTTAAAAATAACTTATAATTTGATTTTTATTTCGCTTTAAAGTTTATTCGAACACGCAATGTATTGCGAAATTGAATATTTCTGTTGGGTGACAAGAGTGACAAGCAATGTCAATTAGACGGATTTTAACATTGAAAATACTATTTAGTATGTATGAAAAAGAGACAATATAAAAACTTAATTTTTTTTTATTGTAGAACAAACGTTTCATTGTTTGAGGAGTAGAATCTACGTTTTAATTTATTGCTCTTATTACAGGAAACACCCTGTATATAGAGGATTTTTAAAACTTTTTTATTAAGTCAATATTTTCAGTAATAATTGCTTCGAAAGTCTAAATATAATAGGCCCCCTCCCCCATCTATCTTTTAATCCGTAAGTCTAAAAAATATGAAAAAAACCAAAAAGGCTTAGTACTTAATTTCTACGAAAACTATTTCACATATTATCGGTTCATCCGTTTTTGAGTTATCTCCAAGAAGCTACTTTCTACGGAACCCTACATTATGCGTGGACCGATACAAACTTGGGCCGGTCTTTTAAAAATATTTGATAGGTAGTGTTAACCCTTAGTAGTAATTTATTTATTTACTTGTGTTGAATAAAATTTGTATTTATTTGCATTTCACCGACATAGTAATAGTAGTTTATGTAACTGTGACGTAATAAGGGTCCTTAAAACATGAGTGTGGTTTTATGAAATGAGCCGCAGGCGAATTTCATAATAAGATCACACGAGTGTTTTAAGGCCTAATTACGTACAGTTGCATACACTGCTTTATCTACACTCATATTATTTATTTTAAATGCCGTATTCGGAAACCATAAAATGGCCGCCATTGCACCGCCATGGCCAACTCGATTGTGCCGGCGGTCGCGCGGGCGCGTGTCGGGCTGTCGGCGGATGCGCGGGAGGGTGCAGGTGTACATTATGTTACCAAAACTCATATCACAGCAATATATAAGCATGAAAAGTTAAAATTACATTACTGCCACAGATAAAAAGCTTATCATAGTAAAATCTGTCGTGGTAATGAACTGACTGAAGAACTTACAATATGAGTGTAGATAAAGTTTTTTTTAGTGTAGTCAACGCGCATGTGAATCTTCTGGGGTTGCAGGCGTACATAGACTTGCTTTCCATCAGGCGGGTCGTATGCTTGTTTGCCAGCGTCGTGGTATAAAAAAAAGCTATTTTGCCTTTACTCTTACATACATTGAACTCTTAAATATCAGCAATTTTTTATTAGAATCTCAATCAGGCTTTGCTCAGTGATAGTTAGTACACTGAAATTTAGTATGAGTATGTGTTTTAATTACGCCTACAAAGTGGTAAAACAATGTATCTGAAACACATTGTTGGATAGGTCTTTCAAGAAGAAAGAACAACTTTTGGATAAAACGAATACTTTCGTAAATAATAGCTCCGAAAGTTTAAAATGCTCTTTGATTTTTGAACCGTGGGTCCAAAATTTTTGGGAAAGTTCCTGGAAGTGGGGCCATTGAAATACCTACTTATCACGTATTTTCAACAAAAACTATATGGAATAAAATCGGTTGAGCCGGTTTTGAGTTATGCCTATAGTAAAATAACGTAAGTGTCGCAAAATATCTCTTTATAAACTACCTTTTGAATGGATGTATTGTAACAGGCCGGCAACTACGGATCCCTACACTGAGCATAGCCCGACATTCTCTTGGCCGGTTTATATGCAATCCTTTGCAGTTTACTTCGCAATTTCTAGATTTGATAAATAAGTATAAAGTATAACATTAAAGATTGTGTTTAATCTTAGAATAAAACACATATTACATTCGTTTCGAACACGGTGTTCTTAAATAAATATGTTTAAATAAATTCAGTCCTTTGGAGTTTTTATTAAATTAATTATTAGTCTATTGTATTGCAGTACCAGCAGATTTCCGCAACTCGACGACTTATGCCTATTTTGCGTGATGCATTAGTCTACTAAAACATAATAATTGTAGTTTACTTACATGACCTTTGTTTTCAGAGCATTATGAGATTCATGATATTTGTTTTTTCCTCCATTTTTATTTCGTTTGTTTTTTACTTGTATTATAATCTAAATGAAATACACTGTTTATACGAACGTACATGAACATGTATACGCGTACATTATCTTAAAAGATAAAACGTCTATACATTATTGATTCCGGGAAGACACGTTATGTCCTCACCGCATGAACCCTCTGCAGTTATTTAGTCTTTAGGCACAGTAAGTCCGATATTATTGCTCACGGGCCAAGCACAAGTATATGTAGTACAAGGGAAGCACGGAGCGACGAGCGACACAGCCTCCTCGTCTCAAATCTAGCTCACGACTGCCAGCAACGCCGTTTTCGAGCTACCAACGCACGAAATGTGGAATTATGATCAAGTTGTTTAAAAAAATTTAATCAATTTAAATATCCTACGTTGTGTTTGAACACTACAAACTAGTACACATTTTTTAGTTAAACAATATTTTAAATCGAATGAGCCGTTCAGTAGATATAAGCAAAATTAACCGTAAAACGACATTTCGTTACATTTAAATAACGGAGAAACTATACGTTACACGAGTTATTCAAACGTTGACAATGTTGTACATGAAATGGTGATTAACATATATTTTTTTCATTTTTTTTAATGACCCGTTATTGATACATAGGCTGCTATTTATATATCCGGAAACCGGGATCACAATCTTCTTAAATAGCATATTTGACCTCCATGGTAAAATTTGAACTTTTTTAAGTACTGGCCGGTATATTTTTTCTTTCTTATTAACGCTCGTGTTTTGTTTTTGACGGGTTTTAAATGTCATCTCGCAGCAAGAATGGAACTCACTCGTGAAAATATTCGTGCTATGATTTATTATGATTTTCGGCGTGGTTTAACGCAACAACAGTGCATAGATCAACTAACTTCAACTTTTGGTGATGAAGCCCCATCTAAAACTACTGTGTATCACTGGTTTAGTGAGTTCAATCGTGGACGTAGTATGCTTACGGACGAAGTTAAGGCAGGTCGCCCGAAATCGGTCGTTGTACAACAAAATATCGAGGCTGTGCGAAAACTTATAATGGACGACCGACATGTTACGTACTGCGAGATAGAGGCGACTCTGGGTATTTCTATGACCAGCATTAATAGCATATTACATAATTATTTGGCTGTAAAAAAAATTTGTTCGCGTTGGATACCCCACAACTTAACAAAAGATCAAAAAGATGCTCGCGTCGAATGGTGCAATAAAATGTTAAAAAAATATAACCGTGGTGACTCAAAAGCCGTTTATAACATCTATACAGGTGACGAATCCTGGATCTATGCATACGATCCCGAAACGAAGCAACAATCAACGGTATGGGTGTTTCAAAATGAGCCGAACCCTACGAAAGTTACTCGTGCAAAAAGTACATTGAAACAAATGGTGGCCTGCTTCTTCGGTATTAATGGCCATGTAGCTACAGTGCCACTAGAAAACCGTAGAACGGTTAATTCAGAGTGGTACACGACCATTTGCTTACCGGAAGTATTTGAACAAATTCGTAAAACTAACCAGCGACGAAGAATCATTCTTCATCATGACAATGCCAGCTGTCATACGTCACGCGAAACAACTCTATTTTTGGAGGGTCAAAATGTGGAATTAACGGGTCATCCACCGTACAGCCCTGACTTGGCACCCAACGATTTTTATTTATTTCCAAATATAAAGAATAAATTACGCGGTCAACGATTTTCGACCGCTGAAGATGCTGTCGACGCATTCAAACAACACGTTATGGAGGTACCTCAGGCGGAGTAGCAGAAGTGCTTTAAAAATTGGTTCACGCGAATGCAAAAGTGCATAGATCATCAAGGGGAATACTTTGAAAAACAATAAAACCATTTTCAGCCGTGTACGTTTGTTTGTTTTTTTGTTTCCGGATATATAAGTAGCAACCCTCGTATATATCCCTTAGAAAGTAACAGTTTTCGGCCACAATCAGCGCCAAGCGCCTTAAGAGAAATGAAGCATTATTGCAAATGGCACCTAAAAAATAAATAATTAACTTAAACTATAATTAAGTATCTTGAAGCAAATCAAATTATTTTGTTCAATATTTTTTGATTTGTAATTTTTGAGTAGTTACACTACTATATATAAATTGAAAATAGATGTCATATACTTCAGAATAAGTGACCAAACCCTCCGGTGTCCGAGACCAGATTTGAACTGGCGTCTTCAGCTTTCGCGGCTGACGTCCTGACCACTAGACCACCCGGTCACGGCGGAACTTGATAAATTTTCTCATGTATATGCAATCTCTGAATTTGAAACGGCTAGGCACCGTTGACCATACTCTAAGGGCATGCGCAGTACGTGCTTGCACCTCCTATCCGAATCTCTTACGTGATTCTGGTATAGCGAGAGAGATGGTGCTGCCATCTATGAATCTTGAAGCAAATCAAATTATTTTGTTCAATATTTTTTGATTTGTAATTTTTAAGTAGTTACACTACTATATATAAATTGAAAATAGATGTCATATACTTCAGAAAAAGTGACCAAACCCTCCGGTGTCCGAGGCCAGATTTG
Organism: Pammene aurita; assembly: GCA_947086415.1. NCBI lineage: Eukaryota > Metazoa > Arthropoda > Insecta > Lepidoptera > Tortricidae > Pammene > Pammene aurita. Next base: position 667,511 of record OX352310.1, read on the forward strand.
AACTGGCGTCTTCAGCTTTCGCGGCTGACGTCCTGACCACTAGACCACCCGGTCACGGCGGAACTTGACAAATTTTCTCATGTATATGCAATCTCTGAATTTGAAACGGCTAGGCACCGTTGACCATACTCTAAGGGCATGCGCAGTACGTGCTTGCACCTCCTATCCGAATCTCTTACGTGATTCTGGTATAGCGAGAGAGATGGTGCTGCCATCTAAGAGATTCGGATAGGAGGTGCAAGCACGTACTGCGCATGCCCTTAGAGTATGGTCAACGGTGCCTAGCCGTTTCAAATTCAGAGATTGCATATACATGAGAAAAAAAAAATTTGTCAAGTTCCGCCGTGACCGGGTGGTCTAGTGGTCAGGACGTCAGCCGCAAAAGCTGAAGACGCCAGTTCAAATCTGGCCTCGGACACCGGAGGGTTTGGTCACTTTTTCTGAAGTATATGACATCTATTTTCAATTTATATATAGTAGTGTAACTACTTAAAAATTACAAATCAAAAAATATTGAACAAAATAATTTGATTTGCTTCAAGATTCATAGATGGCAGCACCATCTCTCTCGCTATACCAGAATCACGTAAGAGATTCGGATAGGAGGTGCAAGCACGTACTGCGCATGCCCTTAGAGTATGGTCAACGGTGCCTAGCCGTTTCAAATTCAGAGATTGCATATACATGAGAAAATTTGTCAAGTTCCGCCGTGACTGGGTGGTCTAGTGGTCAGGACGTCAGCCGCGAAAGCTGAAGACGCCAGTTCAAATCTGGCCTCGGACACCGGAGGGTTTGGTCACTTTTTCTGAAGTATATGACATCTATTTTCAATTTATATATAGTAGTGTAACTACTTAAAAATTACAAATCAAAAAATATTGAACAAAATAATTTGATTTGCTTCAAGATTCATAGATGGCAGCACCATCTCTCTCGCTATACCAGAATCACGCAAGAGATTCGGATAGGAGGTGCAAGCACGTACTGCGCATGCCCTTAGAGTATGGTCAACGGTGCCTAGCCGTTTCAAATTCAGAGATTGCATATACATGAGAAAATTTGTCAAGTTCCGCCGTGACCGGGTGGTCTAGTGGTCAGGACGTCAGCCGCGAAAGCTGAAGACGCCAGTTCAAATCTGGCCTCGGACACCGGAGGGCTTGGTCACTTTTTCTGAAGTATATGACATCTATTTTCTATAATTAAGTATTTTATTTCTGCTTTTCTTATTTTTTTAAGTGCCATTTGCAATAATGCTTAATTTCTCTTAAAATTAAATAACCAAGTTTAGCTGACCTCTTGTGCCCTAGTAATTCTTCTTATAAAAAGGTCAACTTATACTTAAATAATTTTGTCCAGCTAGATCGGGCGTTTGGGCCATAGTGCGCCGCCGCCGCGTGCGGAAAAAGTGCCTGAACTTCATAGATTATTTAAACAACTTTATTCTTTGTAAAATGACCTGTAAATTTGGAAAATGGTAGTTTAACTCCTCCTAATGCATAGGAACCGAATTTATAACGTTTTTCGAAAATTAAAATACCCTCCCAGTCGATTTAAAAAAAGGTCACTTTTTGCAAAAGTCGACGGTTTGCAAAAAGTTTACAACATTTTCATTTGAACATTTAACTGTAGTTAGAGGACCACAAAACTGACATCATATTCAAATTTCAGCTCTCCGTCACTTCCGGAACGCGAGTTATTGAATTTACAATATTTGCAAAAAAAACGTGTTTTTTTGCGAATTGCGGACGATCCTCAAGACCGATTTTGCTCTACCCGGGCTCATTCTCTTTGTTTTTTTATTGTGCACATTTGTTACATTTAACTTTTTTTTGTCCGAGCTGTAGTTTTTCCTCTAGAGGCGAAAAGCTGGTTTTTACCATTTTTTTTGGCACCGTAGCGCCCAATATTCACTTATAAATTTTATTGGTATCAATCAATTCCTGACACTTTGATCTACATATACAAAAAAAAAATTTCCCGTCCAATAGGAATTGACTGTACTTTTTAAGATTATTCCGCTAACTCTATCTGAGTAATGGCTTCGAAACCTAAACCTCGATCTAATCCGTATAAAATATGTCTTTACGGATGTCTGAATAAACGGAAGAACAAGGAAGCAGAAATATCATTTTTAAATTCCGGATGATATTGAAAGGTCCCGAAGTCCTTACCTAGTAATAGTTAAAATAAACATCTTTAATTTATTGAATATTGGTTGCCCAGAAACAATATTAGGAACTGACCGACATATTTTCAAAGGAATACGGCTGTGGCATACTTCCGTGAGAATCAGACATAATCTCTATAAAATTTCTATCTCCGGATAAAAATTTCATGTTTACAGAATCAACGTTTGTAATTCCTACATATTTATCTTAAAAATAATAAATCAGTAGGTATAGGTACAAAAACTTGTCAAGTGACAACCCCGTGCCGACACTCACCAGTCACAGCTCGGTCATAAAACTGCGGCGCGCAAAGAAGATTCACGGTTCGTGCGCGGTTATAAGTTTCAATTTTGCTTGCAGGCGGCGAGTATAGGTATAATTTTATACCTAAATCTGACTTGTGAAGGAGTGAATTTTCTGTACGGTAGTACTATTAGTTATTCTGTGGTAGTGTGTCAGCCAAGTACGTAGACTGAAGAGGCGACACACCAGCGGTGGGTATATTTACACGAACTATTTGGAGCCACTTTTGACCCCCCAATAACTTGAAACCTATTTGACCTTCACACTTCCAATTTTGTGAGTCTTGTAAGGCTATCCTGTGATTACTGATTCCTGAATTTCAGCTAAAAACCTCTAACCGTTCTCGATATATTGAGCTCCGAAAATCACTATTTTTACCACTGACTTACTGACTGACTCAGGTAACCAGGTCAGGATCTGATGATGGGATCCTGGAGAAATCGAGAGAACTCTTCAAATATTATGGGAACACCTATAGTGATTTTAATATTTTTTACAGTGGCTCGGGCATTTCCTTTTGGAAAGGTGGAGTCTAAGTGAACTCGGTTCTTTTTTGTTTAATTTTTTTTTCTATTTGTAATGTAAAGTGAAATGGTAAATTGGAGAAAGCTTGAAAAGGTTAAAAGGGTAAAATTTGTAGTGGTGAAAAGGATAAAATATGTAGGAGTGAAAAGGGTAAATGGGGATATTTCGTTCATAATTTCAGTCGCCATCAGATATATCGGAGCGGCCAAGGTGGTCACAAATATCGTAACAACGTCTCTATTGTCAAGACGACAAAGTGCATGTTAGATATTTTTGAGTAGGTGCCCTGACCGCTCCGATATATTTGATGGCGACTGTACGAAGCGTGGCTTGAACCCGAGATCTCCGGATTGAAAGTCGGACGATTGACCGCCATTAAATGCAGAATTAAGATTGTCACTGTTTACTAATTACTTGCATTACTATTTAAATAAATCTGATGACGTCACGTCACTTCTTAAGACGCAACCTGCACAGCTAAAAGAAACTAATTTACATAGAATAGGAGTAGTCATTACTGGCATCCATTCTAATAAAGTTCTTATGCTGCTATGGACAGGGATGAAGTTTCCTTGTCTCACAAACTGTTCACACAATTAAATTAAAAATCACACTTGTTATGTGCAGCTTATTATTATTGTTAAAGCAATGCCATGGACATGTGAAAACGGTTCGATTGTATGGAAATCTAAATTACGTTAAAAGAATTTCTTAACATCAATGAAACGCAATACGCGATACATAAAAGGCAAACGCACCTGGTTATTAACCGTGACAAAGTTTAATTAAAAATAAAATAGAAGACTCGTTCTAATATTTACATTTAATTATTTCACTATCCTTCCTCATTCCAGCCTAATAAATAGCACACCTAAACCGATACTACGTGACCGTCCTCTGTATACCGCCGCATAGCACCGAGGGTTTTACACATAATGGTCGATTTAAGACTAAAAAACCTTAGTCCATAGTTTGTGAGGAGTCCTATAGAACTGAAAGTTACGTGTGTATTGGTTTGGTCTGATGCATATCCGATTATCCGCTGATGCGTGAAGACAGGTTGAATATACTTGCTGCCGTGATCATTTAAATAGTCCTATCTACATATTAATTTAGTAGTTACTAATGACAGTTTGGCATAGGATAGGTATGATGACGAATAAGTTACAAGCAGTAGCGTTAAAGCAATGTGTACGGTCGTTCCCTTAGTTACCTACTGTGACTTCGGTTCGCTATGGGTTCATTACGCGCGAGAGCATTAGTCAAGTACCTACAATTTAGGTGAACACTGGAGTAGTTTATGCTGTACCTCACAACCAGTCATCAGTTTTCTTTCTAGCTTACCTTTAGTTCTCTTCCACATTCCTTGTTTTATGTTATGACACTTATGACCGATGATTTACAAGATGTACTTCAATATATCAATAAGTTTTCCTGTTTTGGAACTGACTTTAGTTACAATTTGAGAAACGTGTGCTCCATATATATTCATACTACACACGTCCATAGTATACATTTAATATTCATCCATCTCCATGAGCTATGGGATTCAGATTAAATTTATTTCATGTCATAAAGTTATATCCAGAATAAAAATAAAATACAATTGCATTTATAATATTAAATACATAGTAGCATTATTCTTGCTTATTGCGGCAGCCTAAACTTAAGCTATATTGGAAGTAGTTCCACTCGTCGCTTGTACCACATAATAAAGTCACCTCCCGTGCTATGGTCATGGGTACAAAGCGAGTCGTAATTAAATAACACATCTCTAAAGCGAGGACCGATCACGGTTTAGTACTATGTCGCACTAACGTGACAATAGGCAGTATGTTCGATTGTTGACGCTGCGGCATAGCACAGGAATAAATTATACTATAGTAATGCCAATCTTGTATTTTGACCCGAATTCGAGAACGCGTAACAAAGAATGCAGTTAAAACATATAGGTTACAAATGATTACTGAGTAACAACTCAGTATTTTTTTTTAAATTGAGGATGGTTGCTGCCTGACGCCTAGATCTACACCTTGGCCTGCTATGTCCTCGGCCTCGTAATGAAAAATGCAGCTGTAACGCAAATAAGGTTACGAATACTTCCTTTGTTAGTCCAAGTATCGATCACTGTACTACTGCAATCTTTAACGAGAGCAGATATCTATATTGGGAATATATGAGCTCAGTGAGTTTGGATTACTTTTGCAAGTGTGGACAACTGAGCCATTGTTAGGTACCGGAAGTGGTTTTCCCATGTTTTGTTATCGTAACATTTTATTTTGTCTCATACGATGTGACACAAAACGCCTCATCAGATGAATTAACCCAGTTCTGCTCGCTTAGTTGTGGCGTAGCGAAAACAGGATGGGTCTAATGACTATTTCGAAGTTTTCGAAACGCAAAATAACTAAACCTAAGTGTTTAGTAACGATAAAACAATCTCTGAGTCGAAATAAACTGAATCAACCTCCAAGCGAAACGCTGCAGAGCGTTCAATTATGACATTAGGTGGTTATTAAGCCACATAATTCTGTATTAGTCTATTACCCATTTCGGAAAGTTGTTCAATTGAATGCGACATGTTTCATTGACTATGAGTAAGGCCTCCAGCTAAGGTACTTGTCTATTCTTAATGACTAAAGGAGTATTTGTGCTTAGAACAATAAGCATGATTAAATAGCAATTCTATAACGTGATGTTGGTATACAATACAATAGAGAGGAATTCGTTATTTGGGTGTGATCATTTTGTTGATTGTATTCTGGCGTTTATTCATTGTATGGATCGAACGTGCTGTCCGATTTAGTCGTATGAGTTAGTGTAACGTTACCAATATTTTTACCCACAATGGAACCTGGTATATGCATTTAGGCTGAGAGGCTGTTTGTTAGTGTGTTTTTGCATAGCATAACAAACGAAATTTTCCATTTATCTACAGAACGTCTTCTCCGATTTGGGTGCGGTTTTCGGCAAATGGCCTTGACGAGCAACATTTCACTGATTAAAGACGTTATAAAAAGTGTCATTTTTACAAGCTTTTAACTACTAGTGTTTGTCAGTTAGTCGAACGAGCGAGCGCAGCGAAGTGAAGTACTTACAGACAACTTCGGACGCAACAGAACTGTCAGCTGGCTACTGGGACGTCCGTGCATTTCGATGGCTTTCTGAATTTGAATGTTTGTTCCGCGATAACTTTACTAACTTTTTTATGATCTATATGAAATTTGTTGGGGTTATAGTAGAGCTCAGGTTAGTAGCTAGAGATACAACTTGAGAGTTCGTTCAAGAGCATGATCGTTCAAGAGGTTGTGGAGCTAGAACACTCGAAAAATTCATCATTAAGGTCTTGTTATATTAGTCAAAGTTTGCAAGAAAATTGCGAGTTCTCAGTTCGAGGCGGACTACTAGTTTTATTCTAAACATGAAACTCGAGCCAGGTCCTGAAACTGAAACAATTTCAGCGTCATTTACATGTTGCCTCGCGCGTTTTTCCTCAATATTAGTTGCAACTTGCAGGGGACAGTCTCGAGGAACTGAACGGGTACGGCACGATGCGGCACAGGAACTTCATCTCGTCGATCCTGAGCGGCACGCCCGCCAAGAACAAGGGGCTGGCCATCTCCAACCCGCACGACTTCAGGATGGTACGTTCATCTGCATACTTAGATATTGCCTAATAAAGTGGACAAGGAGGATTGTTAATTTATGGAATAAAAAAGTAAAAATCTTTGAGACATTTAGGAAGAATAGTATTGTACCATCGGGTTCAAAATTGCATGGTCAATTTATCAATGAATTCATTCATAAATTGGCCATGCAATTCTGAACCCGATAGTACACCAAGGGGATAAAGCACTGTTTTATGTCACGGGCGCAATATTGAATCCTGAACGTAACGAAGGTCTTCAGATTTTACTCCCGAGCGCAGCGAGGGGGCTATGAGTCTATATAAGGCTCGCTTCGCTCGGGAATTAAGACCGAGTCCTGAGTGCAGTGAGGGGTTCAAGCGCGCCCGTGACAAAAACAGCTTTATCCCCGAGGAGTATACTCTAATTTTCTCACCTCTTGCGAGACAATAAAATAGCTAAGGCTACTAGAAACGGATTTTTATTAAAGTAAATCAAAAGTAAAAACCGGCCAAGTGCGTGTCGGACCAGGACGGTCGGACGGAGGGTTCCGTACCTTCAATGGAATAAGAACCAAACTAATACCAAAAGGTCGTATCTGGTGCCTATAGTTTTTTTGGAGATAACTCAAAAATGGCTAAACCGATAATGTTCAAAACAACTTGCGTAGAAAGTATATGATAAGACGCATCTCCTCAAATTTTTTCATATTTTTTGGACATACGGTTCAAAAGTTACAGGGGGGGGCACAATTTTTCTGACTTTCGAAGCGATTATTTCAGAAAATATTCACTTAATCATAAAATGGTCAAAGAAACCTCAACGTTATTTTTAAAGACCTATCATTGATGTATCACATGTTGATATTTAGTCAAAACAAAATAGTTACATGTATGGAGCGCCCCCCCCCCTAAGATTTTTTTTTCAAATCTACATAGTTATGTAGCGGCATACAGAATACACCTTATGTGTAAATTTTATTCAGATACAAAAATAAAACAATTAAAAACGGATTTTATCGCGTGTATTGAGTTTAAATTACATCCCGACGTTTCAAACACTTTACAGCGTTCGTGGTCAACGGGTCGACCCGTCCGTTTCCGAATCCGAATCCGTTTTTAATTGTTTTATTTCATGAATAACTATCGCGGCAACCGAAGACAATATTTTATTCAGATACGTCAAATAGTTTCCGAGTAAAATGGCTGTGACATACGGATGGACAGACATACAGACAGACATGACGAATCCATAAGGGTTCCGTTTTTGCCATTTGGCTACGGAACCCTAAAAATTGATTCTTGATACATTAGTCCATTGTATTCGAATTTTGACTGAATTTTTTATAGAACCTGCAGTTTTACTCCGTATACTGCAGCGTCTTATGACACTCGCGGCATTTGTTTTAGGAATTAAAATTGGGGTGGCCAGCACGATTTTCCGAATAAATTCGATTTTCAACTCAGTTGGACGCGGCGGCGCGGCCCCGGCTGGCGTCGCGGGGCTGTGCACCGTGCGGACTTTACCAAATTAGAAAGAAAGAAAGATTTATTCATGACAATTACAAAAAACATAATAAACAATAACATATACAACTCGAAACATTAATTGCCACGAAATGGTCGCAACTCAGCGTTAAATGCCGGCAGGGCCAGCGCTGGTCTTCCGTTGCTTAGAATTTAAATTAGACTTTAAGCACATAACAATAAGAACTATGGGAAGTGAAATCACATTATTAACCAGCGGGTAATAATGAGATTTAGTACAACATTATAACCCGGCTAAAGCCAAGGGCTATAATGATTTGCTTTCGGTGAGGTTTGCATGATATATAATTTGGCATTGTCGAGCAGGTGGTGTGAAAATCTCTTTAATTTTCAAGACGAGGTTCCCTTTGTTTCATACACGGGATGTCCATTAGGTGGCGATGTTTAAAACCCCGGCTGTCACGTCCAAATTCCGTAAAGCACTAAGACGGGTCGGCAAACTGCAGCTCGCGAGCCGCATGCGGCTCTTTGAAGGGTCACTTGTGGCTCTTCGAGTTGCCCTCAAATTTAAAAAAAAAACAAATATTACAGTAAAAAAACATAAAACAGACAACTGCGGCTCTATGAGCTTCCGAATATTCTATATATTTCCGCCATCAGGCTCTTTGTCTGTTTGCTGACCCCTGCGCTAAGAAATTACTTAATGTATGTTCCCTAATTTGTTGAAGACTGCTAAACAAATTGGTCCCATTGTCATTAGTGATTTGGGTATGTACTATTCTTCTTTCGTCTCGACGGTTCCTATACGATGGAAGCCCCGAAGGCAGCGGTGTTGACAGCCCTGGCCGTCGCGTCCCTCAGGTCAAGTTCCGAGCAGTAAATTGTATTCCTATTGAAAGTAAATTGTATTTTGTGTTGCAGGTGTCGGCTATCATCGACGTGGACATCGTGCCGGAGACGTGTCGGAGGGTGAAGCTGCTCAAGCACGGATCCGATCGGCCGCTGGGGTTCTTCATAAGGTAGCTTATGGCTTTACTTTTTAAATACCCAGAATAGAACGGGACAGAAACTAACGTTCATCTCAATCTTTTTTCCCGTAGCCTATGTGTCCCACTGCTGGGCAAAGGCTCCCCCTCGCTTCTGCCCCACGTCACGGCCTCTCAGGCATGCTCTCGTCAGTCGCTACAGAATGCGTCCAAATCATCCCGCCATCTCCTTTTTGGTCTGACTCTGCCCCGGCCGATTTGTTCGATCCATTCAATAGTTAATGTAGCCCATCGTTCCGGGTGCATGCGGCAGACATGCCCAGCCCAATCCCACTTGAGCTTGGCGGTCTTGACACTCATTCAATCCATAAATAAATATTATGGGACAATCTTACACAAATCGACCTAGCTTACTATGGAGTAAGATCAATAAGGCTTGTGTTATGGGTTCCGTCCATTTGGCATAACTTCCGTGGCCAGAAACGCATCTGGCATAACATATTTGGCATAAATTGTTTTCGTAGACTATTAACATTGCAGAAATCATCGGTTCGCATAATATACAATTAGCCAAATATTTGCGTATCCGAATTTGAAATGGGCTACTATTATCATGCCGCTTTTTGATACGAATAATTTTATTTTGCATATAATTCATGTCTCCGAAACTGATAATTAGCATAATCTGTTTAGCATAATAGGCTTTAGCAGAATGTTTGCATTGCAGAAAACGAATTATGCATAACGTACAGTTAGCAGTACTATTTTCTGCTCGAATTACATATAAATACTACTTAGTAAGTACTTATATACAACCTATGCATAATTAATTAGTTTATATATGCATAAGGTAAACGTCCCCTGTTTCGGCAGGTTAAGGCTGTTACGAAAATGTTGAGAATTCGTTTTTTTTTTAATATTACTATGCATGATAATTCTTTTTAAGCGTTTAAGAGAGTTATATTGATTCTTTGGGAGTAATTTATTTTTTGTTTTGATTAAAACTTTTTTTTACCATTCGTGATAAAAAATTAGCTCTGCTCCTAAGTTCGTGAGCTCGTAGCCCGTTTCAGTAAAAAGTATTTCAGAGTAAATTATGATAATTAGTTTATTATAATCATAAATATTTGACGGGTTTACTTAAATAGGAAAACAAAACAAGGGAAGGAAAGGAAAAGAAAATAAAACAAATGACCCTTTTTACATTGTTTTATTTTCAATTGTTACTTGATTGGGATATTTATTTGAAGCAATAACAATATTATAGGGTTATGTTTTAACAATATATAAAGGTATTGTATAATATATTAAGTTTTAACAATATATATTGCCACTAACCCCAATAGCTGCGTAAAGAGTGGGTTAGGTTAGGTTAGAACTGTGACCCTCAAACAACCCAAACGGCTATTAAAAAAGTGGGTTAGGTTAGAACTGTGACCCTTAACCAACCCCAATAGCTGCGTAAAGAGTGGGTTAGGTTAGGTTAGAACTACGACCCTCAAACAACCCAAACGGCTGTTAAAAAAGTGGGTTAGGTTAGGTTAGAACTGTGACCCTTAACTAACTCGAACTGCTGATCAAAGAGTGGGTTAGGTTAGGTTAGAACTGTGTTCTTCAAACAACCCAAACAGCTGTTAAAAAAGTGGGTTAGGTTAGGTTAGAACTCTGACCCTCAACCTACCCGAACGACTGCCAAAAAGTATGTTAGGTTAATAGGTTTGAACCACAAGCCTCAAGGTACCTACTAAATTATGTAAGTAATACCAGAATATACCCATTTACAACGAGTAGTCCAGCTTCCAACGTTTGAACAAAAAAAACTGAGCGGCTAAATAAAAAAAAGAAACTTGTTTGGTGCAGCCCTGTGCCCGAAATTTAAGTTTCGAAAGTGAATATAAATTTATTTAGTAACGGGGTACTGGTCTAAAAACCACGTTCCTTATACTATACGGAACCTTGTACGGTTGCATTTATGAAATAAATAGATTTTCTTTCATACCCACTGGTATACATAACAACAGTATGAATGAAAAATAGATTTATTCCTCGTTATGATTCGGATCATATTTATTATATGTATAGATTATTCGGCCTGAATATATATATGCGTATTGCAAGTATGCGAAACTTCACTATGCCATAAAATTTTATGCCACTAGTCTTTTATGCTTAAAGTGATTTATGCAATGTTGAATTATTACAAACAAAATTATGCGACATAAAAATGATATCTTGCGTCGATTCGGACATTAACTTTATGCCAAACGTTACTTCGTTCGATGAAAATTATGCGTAGAGTACATATGCGGAACTCGGCTATGCCAATAGAGTTTATGCTAACCGTAGTTTATGCTTAAAGTTGTTATGCAACACAGAATTATTACAAAAAAAGTTATGCCAAAGATAGGGGAACCTTGTGTTATGGGTACTAGACGACGATATATATAATAGATAAATATGGATAAATACTTAAATACATAGAAAACGCCCATAACTCAGGAATAAATATCTGTGATAAACACACAAATAAATGCCCTGACCAGGATTCTAACCCGGGACCTCCTGCTTCGTAGGCAGGGTCACTACCGACTGGGCTAAGAGGTCGTTCATAGAAATGAAATTCAAAAACCGGCCAAGTGCGAGTCGGACTCACGCGCCGAGGGTTCCGTACAAACCCGTGGGTATATAAGTAAAAGTTCACCCATTGCGTTGACATAGAAGTTTTATTTTGTTAAAGCTTGAAGATATTATAGGCCTGAGTATTTGATATGAATTTCAATTGAATACCTCTACGCGTTCATGAGGAAAGGGGTAGTAACTTTAAGATTATTAAAAATATTTTTATTCTATGATGTAACTAAAAATTTACGGTTTTCGCAATTTTTCTTTATCTGTGCTATAAGACTTTGCTTCGTACCAAATTTCAAATTCTGAGTTCACAGGAAGTACCCTGTAGGTTTTGATTCCCTCGCGAGTTTCAAAAATTTGCGGCATAAACGGCTGTATCTTTTGATTGCGTTGGCTTAGAAGTTTGATTTGTTCACAGCTCCGAGGGACAGTAGGCCTGAGTATCTACTTATATAAAAACGAAAAACCAGAACGGGATAAAAAACGCGGGATGAAACGTGATGGCGCCTAACCAAATTTTAAGAACTTCCTTGACACGTTTCTCGAATACAACGCACTTATCATTAGAAAAAACTATGCAAATCTATTGTCTAAATATGAGAATAGAACAAGAGCATAAAAACTACCGCTTGCGCTGCGTATTTATTTTACAATTTGCTAAACATATTTTCATATATTTCTTCATGTCACGATCATCGGTCAGTTTCGGCAACTCTAGGTTCGTTTCGCTAAACTTGAAGTGTGAAGCATAAATTATGTTTGTCATGTTGGTATCCAGTTATATCGGTGTTTTTTACTCGAAATGAAATTAAAATAGGTTTCTACCCATTATCAACCTGTCTTTTGCCCATACAAGTGACTTTTATGAAGGTACTCTGTGAGGGTTACACTCTCATTTTCACTTCAATTGCGAGGAAATTATTTATCGGTAATCGTAAAACAATTTCAAGTTGTAACAAAAGTATTACAATGAAAACAAATATGGATCCCACCAATTAATTTTTTTAAGTTTTTTTTTTTTTTTAATTTTTAATATGTGAATTTAGACATAGATACTTGTTTTCTGCCAAGTCATAAAAACATTTCGGGGCATTTCTGAACTATTATCAACTCCTATTTTATTTGATTTCATTTATTTAATTATAGAAAACACGCAATTCAAATAATTATAGCAAGAATATAATAAAAGAACAAGTTTCAGTATTCTACGAAATTTTACTGCTCAATTAAATTGTGCAATATATTTTGACTCTATTTGGCTGTTGAGTTGAGCCACATTCTTAGTCTCAGAAGAAAATTTTGCTTTATGCCCTAGAGCTTAAAATGCGATTTTATGTCGTCCACGCACGACTTAAAGTCGAACTTTACGAGCATGAGAAGTGAAAAAAATATTTTACTTCACACAAAAAATGTTTTACTTCACACAAGAAATATTGAAGCACAATTTAAACAGAATATTTTTATCGAACAATGGTGGATGTCTGCCTTCCGCACGAATGGAAAAAATAGTAGGTACAAGAACAGAACTCGGCTGAAAATTTAGCTATAAAGAAATGTGAATTGATGAGATGCGAGTGGTATGAACGATGATGGCTGATTCACTGGATGAAGGAAACCTAAATTGAAAACCTAATATTTATAACGCCCGTCAGATGTGGCTATTTGGAATTTTGAGAAGTTTAAAAATGCGGATCAGAGATATTCAACCAAGGTTGGCAAAACAACAATAATAGTAGTTTATGTAACTGTTACGTAATAAGGGTCCTTAAAACATGAGTGTGGTTTTATGAAACGAGCCCCAGGTGAGTTTCATAATAAGATCACACGAGTGTTTTAAGGCCTAATTACGTACAGTTGCATACACTGCTTTATCTACACTCATATTATTTACCCTAAATGCCGTATTCCGAAACCATAGAATGGCCGCCATTGCACCGCCATGGCCAACTCGATTGTGCCGGCGGTCGCGCGGGCGCGTGTCGGGCTGTCGGCGGCCGCGCGGGAGCGTGCAGGTGTACATTATGTTACCAAAACTCATATCACATCAATAGTTGAGCATGTAAAGTTAAAATAACGTTTCTGCCGCACATAAAAAGCTTATCATAGTAAAATCGGTTGTGGTAATGCTAGCCATTGCCTACCGTTTTTGAACACGTTTTAAAGGACTTACAATGTGAGTGTAGATAAAATCTATTATGGCACAATAACACAATAAGTAATTAACTGGTTACAAAAAGGGAATCGGATTTATAACGTTAAACAAATCTGAATAAAATCATAATCTTGAATCTCAGGAAATGGTGGAACTATGAATTTAAATAAAATACGTTAGGCAACAGCTCGCTGAACCCTGTGTTTTACTTGGAGAACCACGCGAAATACGGGTTCTAGTCCTCCGACGACGGTTTTACTTGACAGACCACGCGAAACACGGGCTCTAGTCCTCCGACGACGGTTGCCGATCGTCTCACAAGATCGGCACTCACGAGCGCCTTCCGGAGCCCTCTCTGCTCAAACGATCTCAGCACCGGCAACCACGGCAGGCAATATCCACCCTCAGACACGGCCAAAAAAGAGCACTGGGTACAGGGAAATCTGTATTGGCGATCACCCTCTTCTAGGGAACTAGATCACTGGTAAAAAAACTTCCAGGGAACAAAAATGGACCAAAATGAATAATTCTGACTTTTCCCTTCAAACCTCCAAGACGATTTGTCTCTCTCCAAATAAACAAACTCAATCTTTTTACAATCTCGAATACCTCAAAAATTCAAATTCAAAATTAGCGCGAATATTATCTCAATTTTATAACTGCCAGTTGTCTATAACAAAATGTGGACTGATATAAGCGCCATCCAACCGTAATGGCGTGAATCACAATGCACACTGTTTTTTTCATAAATCAACCACGACCTAGCGACCAGAGAAACTAAACACGGAAGTAGTTCCAAAGAACGTCGACAGATGTAGCGTCATGCTACACTAGGTAAAATATACTTAGGGAATAATGAAGCCAAAGCAAACTTGGGTATATGAGTTTTATTTAGGATCAATGGATCTTATGTAAAATGTGTAATTAACTTAATTTTAAGTCTGATTAGGCAGTGACAATGCTGGCACATATTGCTGACACAAAGGTAAAATAAAATCGGAGTGGCTTCTATAAATAATATTTTATGTTGGAAAAAAGTGTTTTAACGGCCTCCTAGCCCAGTCGGTAGTGACACTACCTACGAAGCAGGAGGTCCCGGGTTCGAATCCTGGTAAGGGCATTTAGTTGTGTGTTTATCACAGATATTTGTACCTGAGTTATGGATGTTTTCTATGGATTTAAATATTTATCTATATCTATCTATTATATATATCGTCGTCTAGTACCCACGACACAAGCCTTATTGAGCTTACTGTGGGACTAGGTCGGTTTGTGTAAGATTGTCCTATAATATTTATTTATTTATTTAATAAATATGTGGATGAAAAAATACAATCTTTACTTTTTTATTGAGAAATAAGCGAACTAAGTTACATATACAACAATTAAGAAGCACGATAGTCATGATCCCTGGCACGGTTGAATGCTGAAGGTTGCCTAATGATAGATAAGTGATAACATAATAAGGTGTCGGTATTTGAGTAAACATAAGATAATCTTTTTATTTTACTTACGCGAGCGGAGTCGCGGGCCCATCTAGTTTCATATAAATTTCAGCTTGATACCTCCACGCGTTCCTGAGAAAAAGGGTCTTGACAGACGGACGGATGGACAACAAAGTGATCCTATAAGGGTTCCGGTTTTTCCTTTCGAGGTACGGAACCCTAAAAATATCTAGCAGCCTTTGAACTGTTTAACATTTTATTTATAATAATAATAATAAGAGACGTTTATTTAATAAGATTGCATATGTACATAATAAGAGACAGTAGATCATGCTTAAATTTATTAACAAGGAAAGTGACTCAGCTTATGTCTGTGTGAGAAGGCTTAAAGGCACTAGGGCCCTACCACCTTTAAGCAACGGACGCTGTTTTTCTGTCACCCCCGGGACTTAATCTAACTTAATCTAATTTAACTAATAGGGATACAATAAAACAGTTACATCACTAAGTTTAGTAATCTGTCAACCAAAAGTGAAAGTAACTTCCTTTTGAAGGTCCAGTAGGAAAGCCTTACATTGTTTTTTGAAAACCGCCAGGGACTTGCAATTCATTACTGGTGGTGGCAGATTATTCCAACATTTAGAGGCAGCATAGCGGAAACTGCCTCTAAATGCCTGAAGCCGGACTAGAGGAAGCAATGTAATTTCTTTTTACGTCACACCTAGCCATAATGTGAGTATTACCGCACGCTACGCGTACGGTAAAACTCGCATTATGGCCAGGTGGAGACGTAAAATTGTGTACTCGCCACGGGCAGTAAAAAAGAAAGCCCTCTATCGCCTATTTACAACCCTCGCCTGCGGCTCGGTTCACAAATACCTGCGATTTCGGGCTTTCTTTCTTTTACAGTCCTTGGTAAGTAATGTACTCTTGCTCCCGCAAACCCCGTGCACTTCGGTTACGCTTCCACACTAGTTTGCGCGCGAGATATGGAGGGGTACCGGATTTTTTTCAGAGAAAAGACTAGTGCCGCCAGCCTGAGCTTACGTCTGTGTGACATATTTAGTTTTCCTGATTGGTTTAGGTAAGGGCTTATGTGAGAGCGGCGAGGGATATTTTGACAGAAACGCACGCATGAGTTCTACCTATATACTCGTTGAACCGCTCGTTCTGTTCTTTTTCTTAAGCGTGGTCCATATATTACGTCACCGTAGTCCAACTGGGATGAAACTAGTGCGTCAGTTAAGCGTTCGCGAACGTTTTGGGTTAGGTAGGGTCTTAGTTTGTACAGTGATTTAAGAGCACCATAACATTTGGGTATTTTGGAGTTTATATGTGCTTCAAAACAAAGTGACTCATCCATTACAATGCCTAAAATTTTGACCTCTCTTTCCTTAGTTCTAGGCAGCCCGGATATACAAATTAAGTTCTGGCCCCTGAACGTTAGCAATTTGTTTTTTCGTTCCTAAAACTATGAAGATGGGATGGGAGACTTTCTGGGGTTAATGATAAGACCGTTTTGCTCAGACCAATCGATGCGATGCTACTGCATCCAAATCACTATTGATTTGCGATACCGCGAATTCGATTTCAGCTTTTGTGGGGCGTATATGTTTCATTATTTGAGTGTCGTCTGCATACATGTGGTATGAGCAGTTTTTAATCACCTCCAGAAGGGTTGTGTAGTGTACAAACTATACAGTGTCGGACCCAGAATCGATCCTTGGATCACTCCTGTCTGTAGTTTTCTGGGTAATGAGCGCGTAGCGTAGGTATACCTTCTGCATTCGGGCATTCGACGATTTGGTATCTGTCAGAGAAATAGCTACAAAACCATCTACAAACAGACTCAGTAAAACCGAAGCTTTTCATTCTGTTTAGCAAGACAGGGATCAAAATGCTGTCAAATGCGCTACTAAAATCCAGCAAGACGAGTATTGTTGCCATCGTTGGAAGCCTTTAAAGTCTCGTCCACTAAATGTGCGATGGCTGTTGTAGTGCTATGCTGTTTTCTAAATCCAGATTGGGCTTCTGGCAATATAAAATGGTTCACCATGTACTTCCGCACCTGCTCATTTACCACTTTCTCTTGGATTTTAGAGACCACCGACAAAATGCTGATCGGGCGAAGGTCACCGTAAGTTTCTGGAGATGCGGTTTTGGGAATAGGTTTGACAATGGATGTCTTCCAGGCTGATGGGAATCTACCAGTTAACATTGAGGTGTTTACGATGGCTGTTATTGCTGGAAGTGAGTGTGGTAAGGTCAGCTTTATCATGGTTATAGAGACACCGTCACAACCAATAGCATTGGAGCTGATGGAATTGATTATGTGGTTGACTTTGTGTTCTGAAACAGTATGCAGTTGCAATGTGTCGTATCGCTGTCAGGAGCGTGAGCCGTAGCGTCATATGGAGTTTGCTGTAGTGGTGGTGGTACGGAACCTATAAAAAAGTTATTTACTTGATCAGGTACACGCAAGTGCTGGGGGATTTCGTCACGCGTCTGTCTACCTAAGATGTTATTCACCTCTTTCCACATTAGTTTAGAGTTATGAATATGTATGTTTACTTTTTTAGGGTTCCGTAGTCAATTAGGAACCCTTATAGTTTCGCCATGTCTGCCCGTCCGTCCGTCCGTCCGCGGATAATCTCAGTGACCGTTAGCACTAGAAAGCTGAAATTTGGTACTAATATGTATATCAAACACGCCGACAAAGTGGTAAAATAAAAAGTGGAAAAAAATTTTTTATTAGGGTACCTCCCCTATACGTAAAGTGGGGAGTGTTTTTTTTTCATTTCAACCCTAACGTGTGATATATTGTTGGATAGGTATTTAAAAATGAACAGGGGTTTACTAAAATCATTTTTTGATAATGTAAATATTTTCGGAAATAATCGCTCCAGAAGTTAAAAAAAATGTGCCCCCCCCCCTCTAACTTTTGAACCATAAGTTTTAAAAATATGAAAAAAATCTCAAAAGTAGAACTTTATAAAAACTTTCTAGGAAAATTATTTTGAACTTGATAGGTTGAATAGTTTTTGAAAAAAAATACAAAATAATTTCTGAACTAAGTTTGTAATTTAACCGTATAAGCAGGTGTTTATTGTACCTGTAATTTCTACAAAATCACAATGAAATGACGTGCTTTCAAATAAAGTAAAAACGGTGAAAATAGGTTCATGCAATAAAGAATTATCCCATAAAAATCATCTTCCTTACTTTAAGCTCGCGCGCAATAGTTTACTTAATTTGCCGATAGATGTCGCTGTACGTGGAACGCTCATATTATATCCTACATGGCGGTGTTATTTTAACTCTTAAGTGGGGACACTTACTGTGACGGACGGAAAACTACGGAACCCTACACTGAGCGTGGCCCGATACGCTCTTGGCCGGTTTTTTTGTCATATATGCAGTTTTTTCTCTACGTCTTGCCGAAGTCACTAAGTTGCGAAGTGATTGGTACGTTTGCTTCTTCTCAGGACCATTAGATTTTTTAGCTTTTAGCTCGGCCTTATTCCGTTCCTTCATCATTACTCTTATTACATCAGTAATCCAGGGTGTGGGCGGATCTTTGAAGGTTTTAGTAGTTACTGGTGCAAAGTGGTCGAATAAGCCGAGAATAAGTTTATTAAATCGGTCAACCATTAAGTCTACATCGTAGGTTGCGGTTACCCAATCCCAAGGTGTTATAGAAGCAGCCTTACTATAGGTGTCGGGGTCGAAAGTATTAATAGGTCGGTATGTAATAGTTCTTGGTGGTTGAAACTAAAAGAGCGAACTGGGCATATATGAACCCATGATCACTTAGGTCCTTGTTATGTGTGACTACTGACAAGGCTGTCGGTTTAAAATCCAGGTCTGCAGCAGATGACGTCAATTAACGTTTTGCTGGTATCCTTGAGACGCGTGGGTTCCTTGATTATTTGTATTAGTTGGTATTTCTGCAGCAGCTTCATAAAACTTATTTGATTTGCTCCCATGCATAGGCATCAGCAGGTCAAGATTCACATCACCGGTTATAATTATATGATCGTAACAAGGTACAAATATAGACAGAACATCGTCAAGTGAATTCAGAAACGAGTTGAGGTTGCTATTAGGTGGCCTATACAATGCACCAATTGCTACCTTATGTTTGCGCAACTGAACCTCGACCCACATTTGCTCTATATCCGAAGGTGGCAAATCTAACAAACGCGATTTCAAAATAGACCTAAGGTATATGCCAACGCCGCCACCGATCCTGTTCTTACGCGGCACATGCCAAAGACTTCAGAAGATTTCAGGTAGTCATGGGATTATAACTATTATTTGTAACGGAATACCCCGTACCATGTATTTGAGTTTTTGAGCACACAAAATACACCGTTACAAATAATAGTTATATTGTGAATGGCCATGTGAGCTTGAAACCGTATATTGTCTTGAGATTCTCAATTCGTCCAGATCACCGTAGAATTCAGTGAAGGGTAAAATGAGTGCCCATCTATTATATATCAAGAGTAGGCCGTAGGCAACCCTACCTAATCGAGTAGCAGAATTCGGCTTATGTAGGGCAATGCACTGTGAAAAGTTATGTATTATAAATATTTTAATACTTGGTAGCCTGAGCTAAACTTGGACATGGTGCCTCTACAAAAAAGACATCAACAAATTAGACTCTTACCACCTATGGTGACTGCGGTCTATACTCAGGATCAAGTGGCAGGTCCGTGTCCCCAACTCTGAGGTCCTACGTCGTTCCGGAATGCATGGCATGGAGGCTATGCTAATGCAGCGGCAGCTCAGATGGTGTGGGCATGTCCTTCGAATGGATGACCGTCGCCTGCCAAAAGCTATACTCTACTCCGAGTTGGCGGTAGGGAAGCGGAAGCATGGCGGTCAGCATCTGCGCTACAAGGATGTGCTCAAACGGCATCTGCATGCTTGCGCTATCGACCCTGAGCGTTGGGAGGAGTTCGCTGGAAAAAGGTCCTCTTAGCGTTCTACCATCTATGACAGTGTGAAAACATTTGAAAATAACCGTCTCACAACCTTAGACGTAAAGAGGCAACTACGTAAAGAGAGACCTAAGCCCTCTTACGTGTACACCTACAACGCAACTGGCCAGCTCTACTGCCACATGTGCAATAGAGTATTAGGGCTCATAATAGTCAACCTCCATAGGATTTGCATTAGGGTCGCTGTCAACGAAATCGATGAGGAGGACTATATAAACTTAGAGCAAAAACAAACATTATAAAATCTGCTTCATCGAGTAGCAAATTGAACCTTATGCCATTCGAAAGTACTAATCAACTGGGTAATAACAAAAACTGGTAACCGATCTTGAACCTGGAGCTCTTATTATTCAGCCAAGTTTTATGTTCAAGTTCACGGGATGGTTTAAATGGAGTTTTAGGCGGTACATAAGACACTGTTTACCAACAAGTGCCAAAAAATAAGAGGTTGCATTGCCCAAAACCGGCAACTTCATGATTCTAACATAGAACGAGCCGGAGCGTAAGCGAAGTGAAGTTCTTACAGACAACTTCGGACAGAACGGGACTGTCAGCCGGCTACCTAGACGTGTGTGCATTTCGATGGCTTTTTGATTTTGAATAGTTGTTCCGCGATAATTTTAGTAACGTTTTTCTGATCTTAAAGAGTTTTTTGGGGGCGTAGCAGAGATCAATATAATTTTAATATGAGCAGGATCGATAAAGGGGTTATAGGGCTAGAAGGCGCGAAACAATCTTCATATGGGTCTTGTTATATTTGTAAACTCATTTGCAAGGAAATCGCGAGATCTCAGTTCGAGGCGGATTATACTTGTTAAAATTTATTGAAATAGTAACCTAGTAGAAGATAAAACTTGCGCCATTCGAAAGAACGCAACGACTTTATTTAAAGAAAAAAAAAAACCAAAAATGTGAGGTTTGCGTGTTGCTACCACAATTATTTCGGCACTTCTTGATGAGCACCATCGAATGGGCTACGTGTCCACTTGCTAGTTTATGAAGAATTTTTTGTCAAAAACTAGGGTCATATTTTGCAGACTTACAAAATGCTCCACCTTTCTCAGGCTACCAGATACTAAAATACATTTCATTTCACCGTGCATTGCACTACATGAGTCGAATTCTGGTACTCGATGAGGTAGGGTTGCCTACGGCCTACTCTTGATCTATTACGAATTACGGCACTCGTGCGCGACGTTCGCATTCCCATCACACTAGAACTGGATGAGAACGTTCGCTTGACGTTGCAGAGACGGCACGTCGGTGCGCGTGACGCCGGGCGGCGTGGAGCGCGCGCCCGGCATCTTCATCTCGCGCCTCGTGCCCGGCGGCCTGGCCGAGTCCACCGGCCTGCTGGGCGTCAACGACGAGGTGCTCGAGGTCAACGGCATCGACGTGTGCAACAAGACGCTCGACCAGGTCAGTGACCTCCATCCCGCGCCTCGTGCCCGGCGGCCTGGCCGAGTCCACCGGCCTGCTGGGCGTCAACGACGAGGTGCTCGAGGTCAACGGCATCGACGTGTGCAACAAGACGCTCGACCAGGTCAGTGACCTCCATCCCGCGCCTCGTGCCCGGCGGCCTGGCCGAGTCCACCGGCCTGCTGGGCGTCAACGACGAGGTGCTCGAGGTCAACGGCATCGACGTGTGCAACAAGACGCTCGACCAGGTCAGTGACCTCCATCCCGCGCCTCGTGCCCGGCGGCCTGGCCGAGTCCACCGGCCTGCTGGGCGTCAACGACGAGGTGCTCGAGGTCAACGGCATCGACGTGTGCAACAAGACGCTCGACCAGGTCAGTGACCTCCATCCCGCGCCTCGTGCCCGGCGGCCTGGCCGAGTCCACCGGCCTGCTGGGCGTCAACGACGAGGTGCTCGAGGTCAACGGCATCGACGTGTGCAACAAGACGCTCGACCAGGTCAGTGACCTCCATCCCGCGCCTCGTGCCCGGCGGCCTGGCCGAGTCCACCGGCCTGCTGGGCGTCAACGACGAGGTGCTCGAGGTCAACGGCATCGACGTGTGCAACAAGACGCTCGACCAGGTCAGTGACCTCCATCCCGCGCCTCGTGCCCGGCGGCCTGGCCGAGTCCACCGGCCTGCTGGGCGTCAACGACGAGGTGCTCGAGGTCAACGGCATCGACGTGTGCAACAAGACGCTCGACCAGGTCAGTGACCTCCATCCCGCGCCTCGTGCCCGGCGGCCTGGCCGAGTCCACCGGCCTGCTGGGCGTCAACGACGAGGTGCTCGAGGTCAACGGCATCGACGTGTGCAACAAGACGCTCGACCAGGTCAGTGACCTCCATCCCGCGCCTCGTGCCCGGCGGCCTGGCCGAGTCCACCGGCCTGCTGGGCGTCAACGACGAGGTGCTCGAGGTCAACGGCATCGACGTGTGCAACAAGACGCTCGACCAGGTCAGTGACCTCCATCCCGCGCCTCGTGCCCGGCGGCCTGGCCGAGTCCACCGGCCTGCTGGGCGTCAACGACGAGGTGCTCGAGGTCAACGGCATCGACGTGTGCAACAAGACGCTCGACCAGGTCAGTGACCTCCATCCCGCGCCTCGTGCCCGGCGGCCTGGCCGAGTCCACCGGCCTGCTGGGCGTCAACGACGAGGTGCTCGAGGTCAACGGCATCGACGTGTGCAACAAGACGCTCGACCAGGTCAGTGACCTCCATCCCGCGCCTCGTGCCCGGCGGCCTGGCCGAGTCCACCGGCCTGCTGGGCGTCAACGACGAGGTGCTCGAGGTCAACGGCATCGACGTGTGCAACAAGACGCTCGACCAGGTCAGTGACCTCCATCCCGCGCCTCGTGCCCGGCGGCCTGGCCGAGTCCACCGGCCTGCTGGGCGTCAACGACGAGGTGCTCGAGGTCAACGGCATCGACGTGTGCAACAAGACGCTCGACCAGGTCAGTGACCTCCATCCCGCGCCTCGTGCCCGGCGGCCTGGCCGAGTCCACCGGCCTGCTGGGCGTCAACGACGAGGTGCTCGAGGTCAACGGCATCGACGTGTGCAACAAGACGCTCGACCAGGTCAGTGACCTCCATCCCGCGCCTCGTGCCCGGCGGCCTGGCCGAGTCCACCGGCCTGCTGGGCGTCAACGACGAGGTGCTCGAGGTCAACGGCATCGACGTGTGCAACAAGACGCTCGACCAGGTCAGTGACCTCCATCCCGCGCCTCGTGCCCGGCGGCCTGGCCGAGTCCACCGGCCTGCTGGGCGTCAACGACGAGGTGCTCGAGGTCAACGGCATCGACGTGTGCAACAAGACGCTCGACCAGGTCAGTGACCTCCATCCCGCGCCTCGTGCCCGGCGGCCTGGCCGAGTCCACCGGCCTGCTGGGCGTCAACGACGAGGTGCTCGAGGTCAACGGCATCGACGTGTGCAACAAGACGCTCGACCAGGTCAGTGACCTCCATCCCGCGCCTCGTGCCCGGCGGCCTGGCCGAGTCCACCGGCCTGCTGGGCGTCAACGACGAGGTGCTCGAGGTCAACGGCATCGACGTGTGCAACAAGACGCTCGACCAGGTCAGTGACCTCCATCCCGCGCCTCGTGCCCGGCGGCCTGGCCGAGTCCACCGGCCTGCTGGGCGTCAACGACGAGGTGCTCGAGGTCAACGGCATCGACGTGTGCAACAAGACGCTCGACCAGGTCAGTGACCTCCATCCCGCGCCTCGTGCCCGGCGGCCTGGCCGAGTCCACCGGCCTGCTGGGCGTCAACGACGAGGTGCTCGAGGTCAACGGCATCGACGTGTGCAACAAGACGCTCGACCAGGTCAGTGACCTCCATCCCGCGCCTCGTGCCCGGCGGCCTGGCCGAGTCCACCGGCCTGCTGGGCGTCAACGACGAGGTGCTCGAGGTCAACGGCATCGACGTGTGCAACAAGACGCTCGACCAGGTCAGTGACCTCCATCCCGCGCCTCGTGCCCGGCGGCCTGGCCGAGTCCACCGGCCTGCGGGGCGTCAACGACGAGGTGCTCGAGGTCAACGGCATCGACGTGTGCAACAAGACGCTCGACCAGGTCAGTGACCTCCATCCCGCGCCTCGTGCCCGGCGGCCTGGCCGAGTCCACCGGCCTGCTGGGCGTCAACGACGAGGTGCTCGAGGTCAACGGCATCGACGTGTGCAACAAGACGCTCGACCAGGTCAGTGACCTCCATCCCGCGCCTCGTGCCCGGCGGCCTGGCCGAGTCCACCGGCCTGCTGGGCGTCAACGACGAGGTGCTCGAGGTCAACGGCATCGACGTGTGCAACAAGACGCTCGACCAGGTCAGTGACCTCCATCCCGCGCCTCGTGCCCGGCGGCCTGGCCGAGTCCACCGGCCTGCTGGGCGTCAACGACGAGGTGCTCGAGGTCAACGGCATCGACGTGTGCAACAAGACGCTCGACCAGGTCAGTGACCTCCATCCCGCGCCTCGTGCCCGGCGGCCTGGCCGAGTCCACCGGCCTGCTGGGCGTCAACGACGAGGTGCTCGAGGTCAACGGCATCGACGTGTGCAACAAGACGCTCGACCAGGTCAGTGACCTCCATCCCGCGCCTCGTGCCCGGCGGCCTGGCCGAGTCCACCGGCCTGCTGGGCGTCAACGACGAGGTGCTCGAGGTCAACGGCATCGACGTGTGCAACAAGACGCTCGACCAGGTCAGTGACCTCCATCCCGCGCCTCGTGCCCGGCGGCCTGGCCGAGTCCACCGGCCTGCTGGGCGTCAACGACGAGGTGCTCGAGGTCAACGGCATCGACGTGTGCAACAAGACGCTCGACCAGGTCAGTGACCTCCATCCCGCGCCTCGTGCCCGGCGGCCTGGCCGAGTCCACCGGCCTGCTGGGCGTCAACGACGAGGTGCTCGAGGTCAACGGCATCGACGTGTGCAACAAGACGCTCGACCAGGTCAGTGACCTCCATCCCGCGCCTCGTGCCCGGCGGCCTGGCCGAGTCCACCGGCCTGCTGGGCGTCAACGACGAGGTGCTCGAGGTCAACGGCATCGACGTGTGCAACAAGACGCTCGACCAGGTCAGTGACCTCCATCCCGCGCCTCGTGCCCGGCGGCCTGGCCGAGTCCACCGGCCTGCTGGGCGTCAACGACGAGGTGCTCGAGGTCAACGGCATCGACGTGTGCAACAAGACGCTCGACCAGGTCAGTGACCTCCATCCCGCGCCTCGTGCCCGGCGGCCTGGCCGAGTCCACCGGCCTGCTGGGCGTCATCCACAGTCCACACTAGCTGAGCTGCCTCGTGCGGCAATTTCTTCACGAGGTTTCGCGTCAGGTTTTGCCTAATATGAACTGATATTTCGTACATGACTCCCAAAAAACTCAGTAGGAGCCGCCGGGGTTTGAACCTGAGACCTCCGGATTGAAAGTCGGACGTCTTACCGCCAGACTACCAGCGTCAACAGTCGGTTTCTGGTTTTGAAATAGTTGTGTTATTGTGCTAATGCAGTTGTAATATGGCAGGTGACGGACATGATGGTGGCCAACTCGTCCAACCTGATCATCACGGTGCGGCCCGCCAACCAGCGCGCCCCCGCCGGCCCCGCCCCCGCCCCCGGCCCCGCCCCCGCCACGCCCTCCCAGCCCAGCTCCGAGCCCGACGACGACAGGTACATTTAGTCTCAAGCGGGTGTTCTGAACGGACTTTCATCATCCTGGGTGAAAATTCCTTCAGGAGTTTCCCAAGGATCTCTACTTGGACCATTATTATTCATTATTTTTATTCACGATATTTCTTTATCGAACGAGCGGAGCGTAAACGAAGTGAGTTCTTACAAACAACTTCGGCTACTGAGACGTCTCGGTATTTCGATGGCTTTTTAATTTTGTATAGTTGTCACGCGATAACTTTAGTAATACTTTTCGTATCTAAAATCGGTCCAGCAGCAAAAAATGTCATCTCGCTCAAATCTGGAGCAGAGTCGACTGGGGAAGTAATTCCACCTTACAGAAAACCACAGCCAAATTGCACTAGACCCTTACTTATAGTGTTGTGTTCGTGCTGGTGAGTAAGATTGCCAAAGAGCTAAAAGAGGACCCAGTGTGTTGACGATGAGGGACCCTCTTGTTATTTTTGCCGTCAACACAGTAAATCCTTTTTTTTTTGTAAAGTGTCGGCAAAGACTATGTGACCCCTCTAGAGTTGCAAGCGTGGTATTAAAGAAACCAGACTGTACGCAGAATTAGCCCAGTCGCCGCGGTAGGCCGGTTAGGTACATCTCATACTTCTCTGGTAGCAGTCGAGTCGCTCCGGCACGGTGCTGTAGAGAGTTTTCCATGGGCCACCATCATCTGTCTCGTAGATGAGTACGCCGCCTCGCCTGCTGCGGTAACGACGGATGGGTTTCGAAGAGAAACAACGGGCACTCTTTACACGTATATTTCTCTTGCCTTAACCTAGATTACACTTTACACTTAAATTACGCCATGTTTATTTTAACAATGGCTCGCGCACCGCGACAATGACAGCACGTCTAACCACTACGACGGCTAGCTGAACAGAGAGGGCAATATCAGACGGAGCGAATGAACAAAAGATCGTGCGCATTCAATCTATTAGACTCGAATACATTTGAACTAGATGGCGCTGATTTGCGTGAACACAGACTACGGAAAAAAAACATGTTGAAGTCGGTCAAAATACAGCCTGTTACCTGGGCCATAATAATGAATCGATTGACATCTTATACATCAATATCGGATGAGTAGTGTATGCGCTATGGAGGACCGTAGGGCATGCAATACCGATTTTTGTACGTCCATACACAGACTAGAATCATAACCCTTCCTATTGGCTTCGCCGTAGTCGGATAAAAATATCGCTTAGAAGCTTATTTCAGTATTTAATTGCCTTTCTAATTCCAGGTTCGACCAAGACGAGCAGGACGAGATAGTGGACCTGACGGCCGTCACCCTCGAGGAGCCGGAGCCCTTCCCGCTGCCCAGCAAGGACGACGGCCAGGTGCTGCACCTGTAGTGCCAGTGCCAGTGCCAGGGCCAGTGCCAGTGCCAGTGCCAGTGCCAGTGCCGTGATCTGTGACAATAGTGCGCCTCGCCTACATCTTCATACACCGGCCAGTTGACCATTCACACTTCGGTGTCACATCATGTCAAATGAGAATTGTGAAAACTACATAGGCTTCAAGGCATCACACTGTCGTGTTGCAATTTAGAGAACTTTCGTAGGCTGTAGAAATGAGAACTGGGTAAGTACTTTCCACTACATTGTAAATGGAGGGAATCCAAATAGTCCATTCAAAAACGGGTTAACTCTGGAAAGGAAGGTGTATTATAAAAATGTTATACAGTTTCTAAAAAATAAAACTTTAAGATTGGGCTAACTGGCAGTACTAATTCTTTTTAGGGGTAAATCGGTTTTATAATGACTAACCGTGATGTGGAAATTAGCATCACAATACTCTAGCAATAATTATGGTCAATTTTATGAACTTAACATTCCAGAAGGCTTGAAACAATTATTTTTAAGATTAGTTTCCCTTTTTATAGAAAATATTGAAAATCATTTTATACTATCGACAATAAAAATAGTTTTAAATATTGTTATATTTAGTGTCAAAAGTTTCCCTTTTCAATATAAATCCATATACATATACAAGGAAAAATGGCCTAAATGTGTTTCCCAAAGTACTACCGATCACATATGTCTAAATACACCATTTAAAACCTGACCAGAAATATATGATCATTGTCCAGAGGGCGCTTTTATTCTTATTTACATGGCAACAGTTCAGTATAGTCATAGAGCGTATTATACTGTATGGTATGGTGACATCTTGATTTGTTGACAGCTCTGATGTTAATTTGAAAGTGTTTAACAGCGAAATAGTTTCATTTCCCGAGCGTATTATTTACAGCAGTTTATTATATACACAATTTACAATATTTAGCTCTTGACTATGAAAAAATTTGGAAACTTTTTTTCGTTTATTATTTAATATTCTTTACTTTACCAGCCTGTAACGCATGTTATTATTCAAATAAACTACCACAATGACACTGACAACAGTGACAGCCTATCACATGCCCTCATACATGCATATCATCCTGTCATTAAAATTATTGCCAGTGTAAGAAATTAGTTCTAATTAAATTCCTCAACATGGCGCATGATCATATATTACTTCAGTTCTGGCTTTAAATATATTTGAAAATGTCATATGACATTTTGTAGAAAGTTGACTAATAATCAACAGACCGAAATGTTCTTTATGCTGAATATAGCTCACCTAATCCGTCTGTCTTTATAAATCTAGTATTAATATACTCTTCCTATGGAAGGTGCTATTATGAAGTGACCGAAATTCATGAAATGAAATTATGTGAAACATTTGATTATTATAAGCACATCTGATATCAATTTTCATCTATAAAATAATCGTAACCAAGTACTTAAATGCGCGAAATCAGTATTTAGTTCCTATGCTGTGCAGTTTATATGAAACTATATTATAACATCAAATAAAAGACAATTTAGTTATGTCTAAAGGGTACTGACATAGAATTGAATAATTTATTAATCAAGCTAAAACTTCAGAGTAGTTAACTCATGCAATGAACGTAAAACAGGGAAATTAGTGACCAAGACTGTTTGGATTACATTTGTTGTTACCAAATCCTATGTCGGTACCTCTAAATTATAAAATATACCACCAACGAATATATACATTCCAATAAAAGACACATCCAGTGCCTTGAATCTCTATACCTTGTTTTATATGCATTTAGCTTTACAACTGTAACAATTATAAGTTAACTGCTACAATTTAAAACAATGCTTTTGGCATATTTAAGGATAGACGAAACATCAAACTTATAATTACGTATTAAAATATTGATACGAGTGTAATGTAGGCCTTATACTGCAGACTAACTCTGTGCCTTGTATAATGACCACGATCATTTGCAATCTTTAGCGTTTTTGACCAGTTTTTACACTTAAGGCTCCTTATTCCCTAAAAGGTCGAAAATCTCTATTAATGAAAAAAGCCGCATAAAATGCTATTTATAAAATAGTTTGAAGTATTAGTAATACAAAAAAATAATTTTGAACCATGTTTATTATTATTAAGTACCCAAAAATACGATTCTTACAAAAAGTGTCCTGTGAAGTGTGATTTAAGTGTCATTTTTAAAAATTCATAGTAATTTGAAATTTACTGCTATAGTAATGTTTCTTTTTATCGTGATAGAAATATAGTTTAACTTTGCAATGGTAATATTTTTAGCGCAAAATATTCATAGGGTTTTCGTGGAAAAAAATAAATGTGACCGTGTTTTCTTAAAAAAACTGGCATATAATCAGAAGGTATTTTGTCGATTATCCAAGATGAATCTTCGATTTTTATTTCCATGGCCGTCTCATACAAGATATACTCAATTGAATTTAATTCAAATTGAATAAGAAATTTTACCCTTTTTTGCGTAATCTGAAAATGAACGGTACACCTAACTGGAAAATCCGGAAAGGCCTTCCAAGACAACCAATTTTTTTCATATTTCACTCGTTAAAATGTAATATTTGCTCCGATGGCCGTCTAGATAAAGAAATGAACTCTTATGTGCATCAATAGTTGATTTAAAAAAACTTAGCATTTTCGCCATAGCTTTCGAAGAAAATGAAGCATTTCGTGAAATTCGCACGTTTTGGGAATAAGGCCTCTTAATAATATTAAGTGCAACACCGACTGCCATTCACAAAGTCGGTAAAGTTAAATATTATCCCGTCCTAATGATTTCGTATCGTTTTCATATCCATGGCGTCATTTATACTAATAATAATAATTTATATAGTTAAATTTTTATGTTTCATAATCAAGCTCATATCCTATCTGTCGTATTAATCGTTATAATATAACACTAGAGCTTAAATTATGTCATTAGTGCTTTACGAAAACAATTAATATGATGAATGAAAAAAATTATACGTTTGAGGGTGTTGTATAAAAATATATATATTAACGCGTTTTGTAAGTGGATGATGAAATCAAGTAATAATGTTAAGATTTTATATATTCTCGACACCTTTATCGTATGAAATGCTTTAGTTATTGATTATTTGTTGATCAAAATAATTTTAGTATCGAGCTTAAATTAAATTTGTAGGTTTATTTGTATTTAATTTACTTAACACATGTATTATTAGTATAGTTATACATATCATGTATGACTCGTAGACTAAGAGCTAGCCACGTCAGATATGACACAATAATGAGAGCAACAAAACCCGTCTGGTTAGATTGCTATACTAGCAGCTTTTAATAGGTGGAGTTCAAAGTGTCAATCTAGCAAAATTTTTGAATTGGAATAAAATAGTAATACCGAAATAGGTAAAAACTGCCGAAGTTGCCTCATTTATAAAGGACAGGGCCTTTATTTTAACATTTGAACAAAAAACATTGCATATTATTACGGAAACAAAAACAGAAGGCGACAAACTATGAATTACATTATACGTCGTTTGGCACTACTTTCCCCCAGCAGAAACTTTTGGCAGTGATATAATCTAACTGGTTATCTAATTTCTTATAATATTTCATCAAACCCAGAACTCCAGGATTTGTTTTCTTGAACCACCAATTTACAGCTGCCAGATCCAGATCTAGAAATAAGCATAGTATAACAAACTGACTAGAGGGGTTTCGTTGCTCTCATTATTTTGTCATATCTGTCGTGGCTAGCTCTCCGTCTATCGGAGGAGTCGGACGGATCAAATGTTGGTTTGGTGCATTGGTTCAAATATTTTATAAAGTTGTTTGGTCAATAAATGTTGAATTGTAACCTCGTTGAAATCATTTTGTGCAGTGCTTAATAAAGTTTTGTATTGAACGTGCAAATTAATGATAATGTGCAGATATTAATGACTTTATTTTTCAAGTCTACACCAGACAAAAAAAGTTCTCGTTAAACTAATAAGGAAGTATCCATACTCTTTTAAAGGACACGGTTGATTCAGCCAATATCAGGGGGGTATCACTACGTCTCTCTCCATTGTATCCATTTTTCCCGATGAGCTTACCGCATATGAGGGCTAATGAGGGAAGGGTTGGCACATTGCTTAACATCTTATGGGTGCGTTCGAGAATATGTGGCGTTTTCAAATGTTAAGTACATCATTGTCATGACTGCACATGATTGCGCATGACCTTAGAGTATGGTCAACGGCGCCTAGCCGTTTCAAATTTAGAGATTGCATATACATGAGAAAATTTGTCAAGTTCCGCCGTGACCGGGTGGTCTAGTGGTCAGGACGTCAGCCGCGAAAGCTGAAGACGCCAGTTCAAATCTGGCCTCGGACACCGGAGGGCTTGGTCACTTTTTCTGAAGTATATGACATCTATTTTCAATTTATAATTTATATATAGTAGTGTAACTACTTAAAATTGCAAATCAAAAATATTCAACAAAATAATTTGATTTGCTTCAAGATTCATCATTGTCGGTTGTTAATACAGTTTATCTACACTCATATTGTAAGTCCTCTAAAACGTGTTCGAAAACGGTAGGCAATGGCTAGCATTACCACGACCGATTTTACTATGATAAGCTTTTTATCTGTGGCAGTAAAGTAATTTTAACTTTACATGCTCAACTATTGATGTGATATGAGTTTTGATAACATAATGTACACCTGCACGCGCCCGCACGGCCGCCGACATGCGCCTCCCCGACCGCCGGCACAATCGAGTTGGCCATGGCGGTGCAATGGCGACCATTCTATGGTTTCCGAATACGGCATTTAGAATAAATAACATGAGTGTAGATAAAGCAGTGTATGCAACTGTACGTAATTAGGCCTTAAAACACTCGTGTGATCTTGTTATGAAACTCACCTGCGGCTCGTTTCATAAAACCAGACTCATGTTTATAAAACTACTATTATTTCTAAATTATTTTTTATGGCATTTAACGTCTTATTGACAACCGACAATGATGTGTACCTTTAATAAAAACGTCACATATTATCATTTCGCCTAGTGTTTATGACATGTCTCAAACCTGTACAGATATTTGAAGTACAGTCAGCGTCATATAATTGGTCGCATCCAAAGTAGTGAAATAGATCGGTACACCATACAAACTCTATGGTGTACCGAACTATTTGACTACTTTGGATGCGACCAACTATATGACGCTGACTGTACGTTGAAAACCCTATATCCCTATCCTATCTGTAGTTAGCTACAGAAAGAGTGATGGTTCGGGAAGGAGAGTCTTCGGTACCTGTACTATACTACTTCTTCTGTGCTAATATCTAGATCAGGGTACCAATGTTTTGCAAAGTATGTCAAGATTTCTTCAATAACAACATGTAACAGCTCGCTATTACAGGCGTAAGAACGTATGTGGTAGAGTATAGGTTTCCTATGAAATGAATTCCATAGTATTACTTAGTATTTTATGTAATTGTCATGTATATTTTAATCAATGAGTGATATTTCATTTGACATCATCTTTGTTTTTGTATACATTTTATGTTTTGTATTAATGTTCAGTTTGTACTTAATTGTTTTATCACACGTTGCCTTTTAAGCGTTTTTGATGAAATTTACATATTATTTGCTGATTGGCTCAAAATTGGTCCAAAATGATGTTTGTAGTCAAATGATTATACATAGTTTAGGAGATACGTTATATTTACACTCTAAGCTAGTATACATTTGTGTTGTATGTAATAAAATATATTCTTATTTAATTTCTATCTTTTAATCCTAATCACTGAACATTATACTTACCCCAAGCAAAAGAATGTCCCAATAGATACATTACACAAGTTAACATAATACACAGCTTAACAGGGAGCTTAGCCAAGATGATAATCGTTTGCAGAAAACAAATGGAAACGCTATCCGTCTCTTTATCGCACTAATATGGAAGAGTGAGTGAGAGCGTGTAGCGTTTCGTTTCGTTTTCTGCAAACGATTGTCATCTTGGCTACAGGTCCTGGTCCTGGTCACACGTGTAACGCTTAGATCCGCGAACCACTTCGATCGCTCGTTCACCTATTTGCCTCTATCGCTCAAAATGCAAAGCATAAGCACTTACTGCGTACATCAAAGATTAGATGTTCGGGATAGACACATGTACAGTCACCATAAGATATATCGGAGCGGCTGAGGTGGTCACAAATATCTGAACAACGCCTCTATTGTCGAGGCGATAAAGTGCACGTTCAAATATTTTTGAGTACCCTGGCCGCTCCGGTTTATTTGATGGCGACTGAACCCACCTTGAGGTACGCAGAAATAGTGATCGGTTGATGACAGCGTGCAAGGTGCTGCGAAATAAAATCAACAGCATAGAACTGCACAATGTTCTCAACAGGCGCCCAAACCTGCAGCTTTCCGACGGCTCTGGACCGCGCGCGACTTCTGCCCGCCGCCATTCACCACTATGCGACATGATCACATTACTTAACGGGCTCCTGCGTACTGATACGCAGGTAGACATTTTTACTGACAGTTGGGCTCAACTTACGTCCAGATGCCTTTCTTACTGTAATGCAGTGTGAATGAGTGAATGAATGAACAGATATACAATTATTTACCTACCTAATGTGGTATGTAATTTGTGAAATGTAAAATTACAAGTGTAATTGGTTTTTAACCGTTCTTGTAAATAAATTAAATAAATAAAAATAATAATTCAGGGGCCAGATATGGTTTCCATATTTCCGCAAATTGAAATTTACGTATGCGCTATCTAAAGTCGACGCAAAATATTAACACTCCACAGCAGGAACCCGCTAGGTGGGGCCTGTTTAGCGGATTTCCGCTACAAAGCGGGAAAACGCTGGAATCGACTACGAACGTAGTGAACTGCGGTACGACAAGTGTTAATGCAGCATGCTGCGCTGCCGGGCCGTACTTACGACTTGCCTTACTGACCCAGTCCGAACCACTCGCCCGAAATAATCAGGCCTGGATTTTAAAAATAACATGAATACTTTAACTCGAATACAAAAGTAGGTCAACGACTCCCGCTGTCAAAAACAAACACAAATCAAACAGATCAAGTTCATACATTGAAGAGTTCGATATTTTTGGCAGATGAATTGTGTCGACTCCATGTCAAGGTCAGGTGTACAGAAAAGATGCCGTATGTTGCAGTATATAGAGTCTAATTTGTGTTGCGTTCGAAATCGCCTTCAAAATTCGATCCATATTGATAATATTGTTTTTTTTCGGCCTGTTAAGCGTTGTTTGTTGATATTAGACCTTACTCTGGTACATTTAAGGTGTATTTTACCGAGATTGTACGCAGATTAGATCTAGTTCAGTGACAGTCTCACAGGTGGTCCAAGACGGTTTGTTTGCGGCCAGTGCTAGGAGTGATTTCGGCACACATTCACTACGGTTACTGTTGGTGCTTATTTAATTGATAAGGTGACATCATGGGTGAGTAGAGTATCTCTATATCGTTAAATTCGCATATATCGAGCACTATTCCAAGTACACACAGCATGAAATAATGTCCAATTAACAAAATGTGTATGAGACTCTTTGGTTTATCCAAGGGGTCCGCAAACTTTTTTGACAAAGAGCCTGATGGCAGTTGTCTGTTTTGTTTTTTTACTGTAATTTTTGATTTTAAAAAAAATTAGGGGAACTCGAAGAGTCATAACTAACCTTTCAAAAAGCCACATGCGACTCGCGAGCCGCAGTTTGACGACCCCTGTATTATCCTATTACTTTGTCATGGTTCCATCCATGGCGGCATATATTAGTTAGTTTCATTTACTTGAGCACGTAGCATACTACGACACTTACAGTGTGATTCGTGACGTGCCAAACCAAACATAAGAAACTACTTGATATCTGGGAAAATTAGTTTATCATTTGTTTTCACTTTTATTGTTGACTTGTTGCTTGTATCAACTTATAGATCGGAAGTAATTTCTTACCCCGGGTTTATCTTTAAGAACCGTTGCATTTCTAATTTCATCGTAATCTTAGTGCCTGGAGCTAGTAAATTGAGACGGCTAATTCCAAACTCTGGCCAATCTAATTTAATCCCGCCAATTTCCAGCATAATATTAATGTGTTTACGAAATATCTGACGTCATTTGCCTCATTCACTAAATTACCAATGGCGTCACATCTTCCACCGAAGCTTATTTACGATTCTCCACTGCCGTTTATTATTCTCAAAACCGTCTCAAAGACTTAATAACGACATGTTGTTTTTTTTTCTTAATGCTTTATTTACTCGCACTACAATGTTACTGTGCAACATGGAAAATAAATAAATACGCCGTATAACAACGCCAGAAGGCTGAAAATTATATAAACTTTCGTTGTTAAGGTGTAATTTCCCCGTGGCCAAGGTTAGGGTCTCCAGAAATAAATGTTACATCCTCCAGAGTTTGGAGTCAGTGCCAAGTTTTCTCCGTCCGTTGTCTCGCAGTCCACGGTGTAAAAGCGAACTCGATGGTCAAACGTGTCCCCTGCCAGTGTGAAAAGTGCCAGTGTTTGTAAACCCTATTAACTAACTTACATTAGGCAAGTAATTGTCCTTAAAATAATCTTTAACTTTTGTTAACGGCAGCGGCAGTGAAACCCAAAATGGATGATGGAGAGTATCAAGTTTTTACCAGAATGGAAGACATCACGGAGCAAGACGACAAGAATCTAGCAGGAGCCAGAAAAGAAATAAGAAACGAGCTAACCGTTATAATACCCGAAAATCCATTCCCAGAAATAGAGGTTGACGCGTACCCACCACTGAAATTCTCCTGGGTTATACCCAAAAAACTGGCCGCTATGGCCTTCCCGAGAAACGAAGAAAACATAAAGTATTTGGCTAACCAGAGTATTACGCATCTGGTAACACTGACGGCGGGGAAGAAACCGCCGGTGGAGGGGTGCTCTCGGATACGGTGGACGGAGATTCCTGTGGAGGAGTTCGAGGTGCCCTCGCTGGACCAGATTAAGAAGTTTATCGACGTTTGCAAAAGGGCAGACAAGAATGGCGAGGTAATTACTCTTTTCTCTTACTAAACTATGTACTTACGATAAAAAGAAATGCCCCGAAAATAATCCTCAGTGTAGTTTAAAGAGCGGTCTTATAGGTATAGTGCCAATACATTTCTTGTATTGAGTTTACGTAGTTTGTTTGCGTCACGTTTTGTTTTGCCACGTTAAGGATTTTAAGGAAAGATATGCACCACGAAGAGAACATATATTTGTGCAAATCCGAATAACAATAGGTACCTACTTACTCAAAATGAATAGGCGCCATCTAAAGTTGAACAAGTGGATACATAGTTGTGGCAACGCCAACGCTATACTAGTTTTTGCGAGTCTGTTGGTTTGTATGCGAACTTGTGAATTCTACGGGATTTTTCTTTACGCATAGAACAGACAAAGTGGCTCCCAAACAGTTTAACCGATTTAAGTGCAGTATTTTATAATCAAAAAGTATTGTCTGCCGAGAAAGGTATTCGGTTCGGAATTATTTACCCAACAAAGCTGATTTTCTTTAATACCAATGCTTTACTTCAAACCCCAAACGTAACAACTAGATAATTACACTTAAAAATCGTTTTGGGGTTATTTCAAACCCACGTGGCTTTTATTTATATACAATTTGACGAAGTTTTGAAGAAAATTGGCAAGCTTCATAATCGCTGTAAAGCCGTCGGAAAGTTCAATGGAGTAATTTTGACTGGGAATAATAAGTAGCTCATTATTATTAAATATGACACGTCGATTACCACTTGCACTTATAGTATCTATGCACTTTTGCACCTCCGTCCTTTGTAATATGGCTCAAAAGTGTATAGATATTTTGGCGTTGACTGTACGGCATTATTGACCCAGTAGGTTCCTACTAGTATACCGATAAAAGGAACAGTTTTGTATACCAATATTAGTAATTGAAAATATTTTATAATACCTACATAACATTTTGTCTAAAACCTTGAGTTACCAAATTATAAACACCAAATTCCCCCTACTACTGAAAGAGGTTTCACACTCAAAGCACTAGATGACTTGACGTGTAAAAGTGCCCTTCTGGCCCACTTACTAAATAAATACTTGAGTTAATTTGAGTTTCCTCAAGTTGAAAAGTTTGAAGCCATACAGTGTGAGCAATTAGTGATTCATAATTTGAAGCCTACTAACGGCTTTCATAGTATGTTGTTTGTGCGCAGGTGATGGGCGTCCACTGCCGGCAGGGCCGCAGCCGCTCCGGCATCATGCTGGCCGCCTACCTCGTGCACTTCCACCGCTTCCTGCCCGACCAGGCGCTCAACACCATCCGGATGATCCGCTCAGGTAACTACAATGCTCCCAGATCCTAATGCTAAAGGTTCACTAATTGATGCTCACGTGTGTCATCTTCTACGTAATACTTACCGTAGAATAACGATGTGCTTGTGTTGTACAGCCGACTACAAAGACATGTATCCACTTTTTAGGGTTCTGTAGTCAACTACGAAAAAATGGGAAAATTCATGGAACTGATAAGTAGTTACTTTAAATGAAAACTGTATTGAATAAAAGAGGTTGAGCCGTTTTTGAGTTATAGCTTAAAAACGCATAGTAAAAATGACGTAAGTGCTGCATAGTAAAATGACGTAAGTGCCGCAAAATATCATGTAATAAACGACCTTTTGAACGGATGTATTGTAACAGGCCGGCAACTACGGAATCCTACACTGAGCATGACCCGACATTTTCACCTTATTGCGATGTACTCGTATTAAGGTCCAAAAATGAAGTGAAGCGAAGTGAAGATGTATCATCTTTTTGTAGTCGACTGTAATACGCGACCGACACGCGAACGTATTAGAGGCGCCTCAGATACAAAAAGTATTCGTTTTCGATTGACTTAATTAGGTTAGATAATGAAATATGCATCTATATCACCAAACAAAACGGTTCGGTCATTCAGTTCAGTCAAACACCTCGCCTAAGACTCCATACTCCATCCTAACACATCATTTATATTTCAATTTAGTTCTATTCGCCTTTCAGGCTCCTGTGATTCCGCGGAGCACGAAGAGGCCGTGGGCCAGTACTTCATGTACCTGACGGAGGACAACCCGCTCAAGTTCGGTGTCTCGGGCGACGTGATGGAGGACTTCATACAAGCCGCTAAAGAATGCAACAAGAATAATATCCAATAACTAGTTCATTTATAAGGGAATTGCATTGTTGCATGTAGGTTAACGGTCTAAAAAAAAACAACGGGGTGCACTCCGGGAGTGCCGGCAGAAGTGAAAACTTGAATATTAACGTTGTGCATTTTTGATATTTTGGAATGGTTAATACGGAATAATTTTGCACGAATTTCTTTAATTATCAGTATAAAAGTACTATCATTTATATGGTAAAATACAATATTCATTTATTGCCTATCGTACACAAGCATGACAATTTATATTACATTAAAATTTTTACACTTCAGAGCTATTACAATTATTTATTCTATCAGGTCACGTGTCCGTCTTACGAATTTTCAATCTGACGAATCTGTCGGTCACGTGACCTGTCGCGCTTTTAACATTTTTTCCCCATCACAAAAAGTGCACAGCGCCGCTATAGTAGTTTATGTAACTGTTACGTAATAAGGGTCCTTAAAACATGAGTGTGGTTTTATGAAACGAGCCGCAGGTGAGTTTCATAATAAGATCACACGAGTGTTTTAAGGCCTAATTACGTACAGTTGCATACACTGCTTTATCTACACTCATATTATTTATCCTAAATGCCGTATCCGAAACCATAGAATGGCCGCCATTGCACCGCCATGGCCAACTCGATTGTGTCGGCGGCCGCGCGTACACCTGCACCTGCATTATGTTATCAAAACTCATAACACATCAATAGTTGAGCATGTAAAGTTAAAATTACGTTACTGCCACAGATAAAAAGCTTATCATAGTAAAATCGGTTGTGATAATACTGATAATGCTAGCCATTGCCTACAGTTTTTAAACACGTTTTAGAGGACTTACAATGTGAGTGTAGATAAAAGAAATTTTCACTTCAAAAAATTACCGCGCTATCAAAATTTACTTTTTTGATGGTAACGGGAATTTTTATATTTTGATGGTACAGTCGACGTCAAAGATATGTTTACACTTTTGGACCTTACTCCATTGTAATAAGGTGCAAAAATGTAAACATATCTTTGACGTCGACTCTACCTACATTTACTACAGCCAAAACATTTGTAATGTATTCTTCATTATTTCTTTTTTCCAAGAGAAATCGAACAATAATACACCTACAACGCTTACCCCATTACATCACATTCGAATAAATACGCGTTTTCAACATCTGCTATGCCCTTATTCGATTTAATTTAAAGTAAGTGTAAGCCTGTGATCTAAGATATCGACTGAATTGATTGATTGTTTATGATTGTTATTTGTTGTACCTGAAACTTAACATTAAAAGGTTATAACCAAGTATGACTCTTATTTAAAAGTGCTCCATCTTACCGGATTATTTATAAGTAGTTCATGTTACAATTAAAAGTTTTGCAGATATGCTGAATGGTTTCATCCGAAACTATTAACGCACTTTCAATGAAAATCTTTTGTCTATATCTATATATTGTCAATTAACATCTGACCAATGTCAAACCTCATACATTATTGTGCTTGGGTAATTAACTAGGTTTTACCTTTTTTTATGATAGACAGAAATGTAGCACATGGCAACAGTTAAGTGACAATTCAAATCGATACTTTCACGAAGTGCTCTCATTGCTTAAAATAACTAATTAATTAACAAGTACAAGCCAGAGCTGCCAACAGACGGGTCCTGGCACCCGCCCAACCGCGATGCCAACTCGTCTGCTCGCTGAAATAGCTGCAACGTCTTGAAACACCGCAATTGTTTTATGGACTTGTACTTCACTGTAGGAAGTCACATTTTGTTTATTTCTTGTGAATGAATGTGTAAACGTGTGTAAGGTAAGTTGCGGTTACGTCGAAATGTTTCGAGTAAATATAAACGTGTAAGTAGGTACTGTAAGTGTAGGATGTGCGCAATTCGGTGCATGAGGGTTCTCTTTATTTACTGTTACATTGCTACAAACACCCGATACGTCTTGATAATAGAATTAGAGGAAATATTGTCTGTTTGTAGACTTAAGAAAGTAATAAGCTCATCTAAGAAACTATTAATTAAATATTCTCCAAAGATCATATACCTATCGTAGGTGAATGTTGGCGTAAGTAATTTTCACTAGTTAACGAAGGCACGTAAATCTAACCTTCTACTTCCAGTGCTCATAACCACCGATAAAAATGAGTTCCCAAAAAATGCGAACGAACCTCAAGCTCTCCAGGCTCCTGTATAAATACACTGAAGAGAAAAAAGAAGAAAAACCTACCGAGGACAGTCCGAAACCCGTCGAAGAGGAATACGAATCCTATCCGCCTTACAACTTCTCGTGGTTCATACAAGGCAAGGTAGCGGCCATGGGCTGGCCGCAAACCGTGGCTAATCTAAACTACCTGGCGGACGCCGGTATCAACCACTTGATCACGCTGTCGCCCGAGAAGAGGCCGCCGATCCTGGACTGCAAGAAGAAGCTGAAATGGACAGAGATTAGGATAAAGGAGTTTGGGACGCCGACATTGCGGCAAATTATCAAGTTTATTGAGATTTGTGAGAGAGCAGAGATCAGGGGAGAGGTTGGTGCTTTTCTTATATTTATATGAAACCGTTTATTGATTAGCCAATCTTCATTAGGATAAGTAAGCACATCAGTAGCGACAGTAGCACATTAAATAGTAGGTATAGCTAATCAATTATTAGAGGAGAGACGAATGCTATTTAATTTTATTAGGCGCTTTAGTTTTTATGACAATCTACCCCTAAACCTCACAAGTGCCTACACATTGTCATGGTATGGATATTTGTAAGACTCGAATGTAGCAATACAGAAGCACAGTGTAAGAATTTTTTGTGCTTCAAGTTTTTAGGGTTCCGTAGCCAAATGGCAAAAAACGGAACCCTTATGGATTCGTCATGTCTGTCTGTCTGTCCGTCCGTATGTCACAGGCATTTTACTCGGAAACTATACGACGTATCTGAATAAAATTTACACATAAGGTGTATTTTGTATGCAGCTACTTAGTTATGTAGTTAAATTTGAAAAAAAAAATCTTTTTAGGGGGGCGCTCCATACAGGTAACTAAATAAAAAATAAAAATTTAACCAAATATCAACATGTGACACATCAATCGATAGGTCTTTCAAAATAACATTGAGGTTTCTTTGACTATTTTGTGATTAAGTGAATATTTTCTGAAATAATCGCTTCGAAAGTCAGAAAAGTTGTGTAGCCCCCCCCGCCCCCGTAACTTTTGAACCGTAAGTTCAAA
Organism: Pammene aurita; assembly: GCA_947086415.1. Taxonomy (NCBI): domain Eukaryota; kingdom Metazoa; phylum Arthropoda; class Insecta; order Lepidoptera; family Tortricidae; genus Pammene; species Pammene aurita. Next base: position 709,198 of record OX352310.1, read on the forward strand.
AAAATTTAAGAGTTGTGCCTTATCATATACTTTCTACGAAAATTGTTTTGAACATTATCGGTTCAGCCATTTTTGAGTTATCTCCAAAAAACTTCTTCCATAGGCATCAGATACGACCTTTTGGTATTAGTTTGGTTCTTATTCCATTGAAGGTACGGAACCCTCCTATGCGTGGTCCGACACGCACTTGGCCGGTTTTTTTATAAGATAGTGCTGTACGACCCCACCATTATGATACGGTAATTCTGAAGCGCCATCTGAACCAGAGCCAACCAAAGTTACTACATAATAATAATGTATGTGGCCGTATAGCGCCATCTAGTAAAACTATCAAACTTGGAGCACAATAATTTCTTAAGCTGGCCACAGTCTCTATTTAAATACCTAAATAAATTAATATTATGGGAGACAAACCGACCTAGTCCCACGGTAAGGTCAATAAGGCTTGTGTTGTGGGTACTAGACGACGATATACATATCATATAGATATAGATTGAATACTTAAATACATAGAAAACATCCATAACTCAGGAATAAATATGTGATAAACACAAAAAAACTACCGACCGGGCTAGGAGGCCGTTAAATTTATTCGCGTATTCTCTTTCTCTTTGGTCTAACTAAATCTTTTATACGTTCATGCTTTTCAAATTAGCAAAACATCACCAGTCGCTTAAAGAAGTACCACCCTGTTTTAGGTTGATCGTAAATCTACTGTAATGAATGGTGTTGGTGTGGTGTTGTGTTGGGCCAGGTGGTGGGCGTGCACTGCCGGCACGGGCGCGGGCGCACGGGCACGCTGCTGGCGTGCTACCTCGTGCACTTCCGCGACGCGGCGCCCGAGCGCGCCGTGCTCACCGTGCGCGTGCAGCGCCCAGGTCAGTCAGTTGTGCTTCTGCGCAGTGTTATTTTTAATTAGCGAAACCGTTTAAGAACTTTGCAATCATTCACATTTATGTTTTTGATGGGATATCGTTAACATTTAAACTATGGATGGTACAAGAAGGATATAAATCTCTATGTTACAAAAATGTCCGTCAAAAGGCGATACTGATGGCGCCACAGTGATATTAAATTTGATTTCATTAATTTTGATATTAAAAAATCAAATCCATACATATTTACAAAATAATTATTTGCGGAGAAGAAAAACACTCTGAATATTAATTTTATTTAGAATGTCATATAAGTATTAAATATCGGTAACTCATTTCAAATGCTGAACTATACCTAGGGCCACCCGGAGATATTTGGAACTATTGTTTAGTGCTTACCGCTGGACACTTTTTCGACCGTTTTCCTATAAGAGAGATCGATCCTCCTTGTACCATCCATAATTTAAACTTAAAACCCCTCGTGAGAATTATAACAGCGCCATCTCTGACGATTTTTTGTATCACAAGCCCTTTACAGAAATTCGCTATTAATTCGGTCGACCCGTTTTAGCGACAATTACGAATATGAATTTATGCGCCCAAACAAAGTCAGAAACGCCCTCTCCTTAAACCTATCTCCTGTCATCAACCTTTACCGTCTCCGTTTCGGCTTATGTAGCAGATTTGAGTTTTTTTGGCACCTTGTTTAGTTAAAGATCATGTAATCTTGTCAAAAAAACTCAAATCTGCTACATAAGCCGAAACGGAGACGGTAAAGGTTGATAACAGGAGATAGGTTTAAGGAGAGGGCGATTCTGACTTTGTTGGGGCGCATAAATTCATATTCGTAATTGTCGCTAAAACGGGTCGACCGAATTAATAGCGAATATCTGTAAAGGGCTTGTGATACAAAAAATCGTCAGAGATGGCGCTGTTATAATTCTCACGAGGGGTTTTAAATTTAAATGTTAACGATATCCCATCAAAAACATAAATGTGAATGATTGCCAAGTTCTTAAACGGTTTCGCTAATTAAAAATAATAGATCTAACTGGAAAGCAAGTTCTTTCAACGCTCCTTAGATCACTGTTTCTGTCATACATAACGTTTTTCAATTCAGGATTCAATAATAAGAGGATAACCTAACAAGACTTACAAAATTGGAAGTGTGAAGGTCAAATAGGTTTCAAGTTACTGGGGGATCAAAAGTAGCCGGCTAGTGTGTCCCCTCTTTGCTCTGCGAACTTGGCTGCCACACTGCCGTGTGTCTAGATTACACAAATTAGAAGTGACTTTAAGGGATTTTACATTAACAGGGTCCTGTGAAACATACGAGCAGGAAAAGATCGTGTGTCATTACCACGACTGCGTGCGCGGGACCGTAGAGAAGCCGGACTACCGCCTCGTCGAAGATAAACTATACTTTGACTGCTCCATGAAGCACATGTTCGACGACAGCGACAGAGAAGATAACGATGAAGAAATTATCACAAAAAAAAACGTGCAGAAAGAAACACTTGTAAAGTTCGAAGAAGACTTTGTTGACAGAAAAGAGTTAATCAAAAAGTTGTGCGAGAAAAAAACAAACACAATGATCATTAATCATAGGATATATTTTTAATATTATTATAGTTACAATATGTACCTACACTTTTTAATTGTACAACTTTTTAGTACTTTTGTACGGAAATAAATACATAACGCATATTTCACACGTTTTACAAATAAGAACCTCACAAAACCCAGCGGCAAACATTATTGTCCTCAGCTTTTCAACATCCGATTATATCGACATAATATTTATGTTCAAATCTGGAATTTTAAGATTAGGCACAGCTGGGCAGCAAACATTAAAATCCACCAATGTTTTAGGCAGAATCAACAACGCACACGATGCTTCTCGTTGGTAGAGTAGGGTTAGGAGATCCTGTTGATCTGACAGCCGAGCAGGCCGGGCTGCGCCCACGGCCGCGGCACCACCGCCACGTTCAGCACCAGCCGAGCTCGGCGCACGCGCACCTTCAACACGAAACTCACTTTCAGTGTTTTATCAGGACACAGGATTCACACACCCACACGCACACACACACACACACGCACGTACGCACCCCCCCCCCCCCCCACACACAGTTACGAGTGCCAGACTGGCAGTTGATTGAAAACTCGCGTTTAGTTGAATGAATTGATTTTGACCTTTAATATGGATAATGACTTATTAGGCCCGTGAAATTAAACAATCAAAATTACTAAAATAACAAAGCTTGTTGTAGTTCTGGATTTTTGATATGTTGTTGGGACTAGTTAAGGCTATTTACATCTATTTTTGCTGCAACTACGTACTTGTGCTGGCTGAGCAATACATTAAAAACTACAGATTTTTATTTTATTTTCCTTTTTATTTTACAAATTATAAGTTTTATTAATAAGGTTGATTTGGCGATTTTTGAGGCCCTTTAATTTGCAACAATTTGAATTTATATTCGATTGTCTACCTTAAACATTTTTCAAGATACGGCTACTTACATCTTTAAAAAACCGGCCAAGAGCGTGTCGGGCCACGCTCAGTGTAGGGTTCCGTAGTTTTCCGTCCGTCACAGTAAGTGTCCCCACTTAAGAGTTAATAACACCGCCATGTAGGATATGATATGAGAGTTCCACGTACAGCGACATCTATCGGCAAATTAAGTAAACTTTTGCGCGCGAGCTTAAAGTATGGAAGATGATTTTTATGGAATAATTCTTTATTGCGTGAACCGATTTTCACCGTTTTTACTTTATTTGAAAGCACGTCATTTCATTGTAATTTTGTAGAAATTACAGGTACAATAAATACCTGCTTATACGGTTAAATTACAAACTTAGTTCAGAAATTATTTTGTAATTTTTTTTCAAAAACTATTCATCCTATCAAGTTCAAAATAATTTTCCTAGAAAGTTTTTATAAAGTTCTACTTTTGAGATTTTTTTCATATTTTTAAAAGTTATGGTTCAAAAGTTAGAGGGGGGGGGACGCATATTTTTTTACTTCTGGAGCGATTATTTCCGAAAATATTTACATTATCGAAAAATGATTTTAGTAAACCCCTATTCATTTTTAAATACCTATCCAACAATATATCACACGTTAGGGTTGAAATGAAAAAAAAAAATCACTCCCCACTTTACGTATAGGGGAGGTACCCTAATAATAAAAAAATTCCACTTTTTATTTTACCACTTTGTCGGCGTGATTGATATACATATTAGTACCAAATTTCAGCTTTCTAGTGCTAACGGTCACTGAGATTATCCGCGGACGGACGGACGGACGGACGGGCAGACATGGCGAAACTATAAGGGTTCCTAGTTGACTACGGAACCCTAAAAACTAAAAAATATAACAATCATCTTGCGCGCTAACTCCCAAAAAACTGCAGATACATTGACGAGAGACCACAAAAAAATTAAATTTTAATGCCAGAGACTCAAACGGCCTATTTTATGAAACAGTGTTCCATCTATTCACAAATAAAGGTGTCTTAAGAAATACAATGCGATTCCGAATCTCGAAGTGAATGTCAGCATATAGATAAGTTGTGACTCTCTTACGTGAAGTATATTAAACTAGATAAATAGGTGGCGATATGGAAATAGTACACACAAATCAAATAAAAGCGGGTTCATTCTTTTGAAAATGCAGTAGTTACGAGTTTATTTGTTTTTAGTGATTGTCAGTGGATAATTTACAACAATTTTGAATAGAAATATTCAATTTAGTTTCGAACTGTTTCGAGGAACTAACGTAAACCTTAATAAACTATAAAGTATTTTATTTTATTTAATCAATTAATAAATTATCGATAGTTAAATGCTCTTTAAAACTCCAATAGCAGCCTTTATCAATAAATGAACAGTTTTTGAGTTTATACAGGAAATATCACAAAGTTGTCAGTTTTTCACGAATTTCACGGCTAGCTCAACTCAAGACACTTGTTGTAGCAAATATCATAAAATACTGCCCTAACCATTCCTAACAAGATACAAAATCTCAACTACATCACGCATTGTAAATTCAATGTCTGACGGAGAGCTAGCCACGTCAGATATGACACAATAATGAGAGCGACGAAACCCCTCTCGTTAGTTTGCTATACTATGCTTATTTCTAGATCCGGACATCTGGCAGCTGTAAAGTGGTGGAGGTCAAAGAATGTTAACCACTTTAAGAATACAAATCATAGAGTTCTGGTTTTGATTTTTTTTATACCACGACGGTGGCAAACAAGCATACGGCCCGCCTGATGGTAAGCAGCTACCGTAACCTATGGACGCCTGCAACTCCAAAGGAGTCACATGCGCGTTGCAGACCCTTGTTGTAACCTTACTCACCAGCAGGAACACAACACTATGAGCAGGGTCTAGTGCTATTTGGCTGTGGTTTTCTGTAAGGTGGAGGTACTTCCCTAGTCGGGCTCTGCTCCAGATTTGAGCGAGATGACATTCGCTGAACGTGCCCTACCACACTTAGCGAGATACCATTCGCAGTGCCCATACCTCTCTTTTTGGCGTAGTTTAAGGACATACCCAAGTCCGGACGTAGTTTAAGGACATACCCCGGGTCCTAAATGATGCAGTATTATGAAAAATTATATAAATAATTAGATAAAAAAAAAAGTTTCTGATGGGCATACATCGTTATCGCGGGCGCAAATACAAATGTGTTGAAGAATATGTATAACAGAATGTCCGTTTATTATAAACAGAATATTATGCCTACACGTCTTAGCCTCTAAGAAGTTCTTCATATCTAGCACAATGTTTTTGCTAGAAATGATCAATCAAACTCGACTTGCTCCTTTTCGACGTTCGTTAAAGTGCGTCTTTTTGTGTAGAAATTTCGTTTAACAGATATAATTTTTTTATGAAAATTACAAGTACCTAACGTTGATTTGTGAGAAAAAAAAATACTCTTCGTGTGTCTAAAATAATCCTTTATTTACAAGTCCAGACAAATCGATCATGAATGAATTTTTTTTTGAATAACAGGTGACTGAAGAAGTTGTCGTTAGGATTGCGTGGCTAATCTTTTTAGTATGTACTATAATCAAGTCGATTACGAAGTTTAGATATTAGAAAAAACATCGATAAATTTTGAACTTGTAGGTACAAACGCGTTGAAACTACTGTCACTTCTGTTATTTCTTATTTGTCATAATCTTTGACTACTGTCAAATCGTTTTTGCTCCCGCGATAACGACGTATGCTGATGGGGGAAAGTAGTCCATAACGACGTATAATGTAATTCATAGTTTGTCGCCTACTGTTTCTGTTTCCGAAATAATACGCAATGTTTTTTGTTCTTATGTTAAAATATAGGCCCCGTCCTCTATAAATAAGATAACTTCGGCCGTTTTTACCTATTTTTGTATTACTTTTTTCCAATTCAAAAACTTTGCTAGTCTGTCACTCTGACATCCACCAATTAAAAGCTGCCAGATGCCAGGAACTAGCAATAAGGATAGTATTGTAATCTTACTAGATGGGTTTCATTGCTCTCATTATTGTGTCATATCTGACGTGGCCAGCTCTTAGACCATATATAGAGTATCAGATCTTTACAGCCAGGGACGGCCTTAGCTATCCTGCCGCCCTGGGCGAACTGCTTTGGTTAAAATTATGTATAGTATGCAGCATCAGTGGTAGACAGGTATCACAGGTAGTAGTGGTAAGTTATAGACAAGTTTACAATGGAATATACCTGCACACGCTGGCCGACTGAGTGTGACACGACGTCATGAACCTGCGACAAGTCGTTGAAGTTCTGCGCCGTGATGGAGCCGAATTGGATCACTTCATCACCAACACATAAGCCCTGGAAGCATTTAATATAATATTGATTGGGTACTGAAATATTTAACTACAGGTACTCGGACAAACATTTAACAATTGTGCAATATTTTAAAGGAGTATTTATGTGAATTGATGTGATTGTGTGCACTAATTTGACACTTTATATGACTTTGTAAACCACTTTGTATGGCGTGAGTATCCGCACATTAGTTCACACAATAAAAATACTACTTCAGGTATCTTAAATAAGTGGACCCTAAGACGCATATAAAGGATATGGTGGAGAAATTCGCAGCCATCAAGTAAGTCTCAGTAGCTCAGTTGGTCAGAGCGATGGGCATGCATCCCAGAGTCGCGCGTTCGATTCTCGCCTGAGGCAGTGGTATTGTTAGCAGACGTTCTTAATACAAACATATAGTTAAATAATTTTAAACAAAAAAGAACCGACTTCACTAAGCATCCACCTTTCCAACACCAAATGTTCGATCTGCTGTAAAAAATACTCAAATCACCATAGGTGTGCCTATAATAGTTGAAGAGTTCCCTCGATTTCTCCAGGATCCCATCATCAGATCCTGACATGGTTACAATGGGACCAACTGTGAAGTATACGCTTTCAAACAAAAAAAGAATTTTCCAAATCGGTCCAGCCGTCTTCGAATAATCGGTGAACATACATAAAAAAAAAAAAAAAAAAAATAGCAAAAACAAAGATCCCGACGAATTGATAACCTCCTCCTTCGAAATCTTGAAGTCGGTTGATAACAGGAGTTTGATTTATAGCAATAATAAATACCCTGAATTCATTTAAATAGTACATTGTACGGTCAGCTGCAGAGAAATAGACCCCCTCCCCCCCTGCATGCAAAGTTTGTATGTACAACATGGCAAGTAAGAAAAATATTGGGAATGAGTCTAATAGATGCTTGAGAGGGAAGCTGAGGACTTGTGACTAAAGTTGAGTAAAGCAACATTATTTTCATCTCTCCTGTTCGGAAAGTATGATTTTCATGAGCAGATAGCCGGGTGGAAAATACCTTTTCCCTCCGACTTACAAGCAATATTTTGAGAAAGAAAAATAAAGATTTAAGAGTAAAAAATGTTAAATAAGGTATTCAATTTAACTTTTGTGAGACATACTAACAGTATAAAATATAACACTATAAATATAATATATTATGTGAGTGTAACCATTATACAGGGTGTAATCGTTAAGTGTAGCCAGGCGATTATTCCGTAAATATAAGAGATATTAGAAATTTTCAAACTGATATCGAAAGTGCGTTACCCAATGAGTAAAATTGCATTAATAACTTTTTTGAAATAAAAGTATTAATATTAAGTTTAACCGCTCCCATACAGTTAGTACCTACGACGACTCACTCTCAAAGTAGAACGTTGGTGCCGTAAGAGATAAAACTGCTTGAGATTCATTATGTGCACGAATAAACTGTAATAAAATGATAATTTATTGATATGGAATAAAATAAAACAATTCATGAATCATTTGATAACGGTGAAATGACTAGCCCGTACAAACTAGTCTTTCAACGAACGTCGTACTAAATGTATGGGAGGGTTTGAAGTTAATGTTTGGGATAGTTCGGATTTTATTAAAAAAAAGTTATTAATGTAATTTTACTCATTAGGTGACGCACTTTCGATATCCGTTAGATATTTTCTAATATCTCTTATATTTACGGAGTAATCGCCTGGCTACACTTAACGATTACACCCTGTATATCATAGTGTTAAATAAGGTATCAAAAAGTCCACAACTCCCTAGGGATATAACTATACAACCTGCTACGCCTGCATGTAATGGTACACTTGCAAGTATAATGAAAACAATTTAACTCTAAAGAATTGAAATTCAAACTTGCAAAAATTCTTCAGAATGTTTTAAGGTCAGCTCTTTATCTATTCCATCAAAGCCAGAAACAGCTGATGGCATAACATGCTAGAATTAATGTCAGGGTGTCACGTCAGGTCAGGGTTCCGTACCCAGGTAGAGTCCGTCTGTCACCAGGCTGTATCTCATGAACCGTGATAGTTAGACAGTTGAAATTTTCACAGATGATGTATTTCTATTGCCGCTATAATGAAAAATACTAAAAAACTAAATAAAATAAATATTTAAGGGGGCTCCCATACAACATAAATGTTTTTTCTTGGCGTTTTTATAGGGTGCGTAACATAATGAATACGCACTGTTGGTATAATTTCAGTTTACAAACGTTCAAAAAGTATACTAACGTTAGGTATAATGTATTAAATGTCTATTTTCAGTTAGTATAATTCAAAAATAATATAACGTACATTATACATACCGTTGTTTAGTCTAACGTACATATAGACGAATTCCGTTTTGCATAATAATAGTTAGTATAATAGTTAAAATATCGACTAACATCTGAAATAACAATCTAGGTTAGGTTAGGTTAGAACTGCGACCCCCACAAAAATAAATCTGCTACCAGGACAGTAGGTTAGGTTAGGTTAGAACTGCGACCCCCACAAAAAAACAACTGCAACCAGAAAAGTGGGTTAGGTTAGGTTAGAACTGTGACCCCCACAAAAAGGAAACTGCTACCAGGACAGTAGGTTAGGTTAGGTTAGAACTGCGACCCCCACAAAAAGAAAACTGCTACCAGGAAAGTAGGTTGGGTTAGGTTGGAACTGCGACCCCCCCACAAAAAGAAAACTGCTACCAGGAAAGTGGGTTAGGTTAGGTTAGAACTGTGACCCCCACAAAAAAAAACTGCTACCAGGAAAGTAGGTTAGGTTGGGTTAGGGTTAGGTTAGGTTAGAACTGCGACCCCCACAAAGAGAAAACTGCTACCAGGAAAGTAGGATAGGTTAGGTTAGAACTGCGACCCCCACATAAAGAAAACTGCTACCAGGAAAGTGGGTTAGGTTAGGTTGGAACTGTGACCCCCCACAAAAAAATACTACCCAGAAAGTAGGTTAGGTTAGGTTAGAACTGTGTGGTTAGGTAGAAAAAGAAAACAATTAAAAGTGGTAGGCGTTAATAATTTATGTATGATATCTGTTTTGAACATTAGATTATTTCAATATTATACTACATTATCACTATCGTAAACGATATTATTTGTGAAGTTAATTATACATTAGTCAATTATATATTTTGTTATTATTCAATTTGTAGATTATACTTCATGCACGTTATACAAATTGAAATTATATAAATTGAATTTATATGTTACTATCAATATAGCATAAATTCGTATACGTTCTATTACTTACCCGTTTTTATAGATAAATGTACGGAACCCTTTGTGCGAGAGTGCGACTCGCAATTGGCCGGTTTTAATGTTGACAACAAAGTGAACTTCAATATTAACGGTTCATTAAGTAATGAGAATTTTCATATTGGAGAATCGAAAAATAAAGTCAATAGCTACAGGTTAATAAGTTGTATTTCCATAAACTAGAACATATTCAACATTACAAACAAACATTAGAATATAGGAAAAGTCCCTCCATCTTCAAACTTTCGTAACTTGCTTCTGGCTGTTCCACTCACACCTTGGACATCATACAAATTGAAATTTAATATGTTATCCAAAATTGCATTTGATTGGTAAATTGGATTTCTACGCATCACTACTTACCATTCTTTTGAAAATTGCCAAATAATCTCTGATTGTTCGACGTTTAGAGACGTCACACTAGATTAAGCAAACTCTAAGTATGCCAAAAATAGTCAAAATTGTTTAAAAAGCAATCCCATACATTATGTATCAAAAGATGCCAACATTGCCAACCCAGCAAAAGTCCCTAAATCTCGACCAATCGAAGCTTCATGGGATATTTGTAGTAGGTTAGTATAAGGTTACGGGCAGGATGCCAGTTCTCCGAAACCATTAGAATTAAGGATAATATGGACAATTAGGAAATGTTGTCCAAGGTATGATGCGTATGGTCAGAAGCACGTTACAAAAGATCGAAGCTGGAGGGCCTTTTTCTATATAGTAGTGATTGTTTGTAATGTCTAATATGTTCTAGTTCCTCGTCAAAAAATCCATTAACCTGTAGCTATTGACTTTATTTTTAAATTTTTCAATGTGAAATTTCTAATTACTTTAAGCCAACCCGTTATAATGTGCCCTAAATCCTAGGCACAGCATAACTAGCCTACTTAGTAATTGCAACTAAAACATCAAAAAGTTAAGACTTATGATTATTTGTGATTTTATTTAACTTGTGAGTACTCACGGCATCATCAGCTGGAGAGCCATTATGTACAAAAGAAACCCTCGCAAACACCTGCCGGTCATCATCCACCTCCATAGGACTGACCGCATCTTGATGATGTGCTCCATTCCCGTTCATATGCAGGGCTTCAAGAGCTTGGGCTGCGGAGCCCTCTCCAGTGGATCCCATAAGGTCTGCGTGTACCTCTGCCAGCCCTTGCTCTATTCTTCTCATTAGGGCTTTGTGGTCATTCTGAAGACCTAAAATATTTAGTTACATTGTATAGGGTTTTACTGCCTATAGGGTAATAAAGTAGATTTTTAGAATTCATTAACATTAATAAGCATTCTAAACCTTTATTATGTCGCCTAATGCGCCTATGACTTATGCCTTTGAATCACAGATAAGGTAACCACTAGATAGGCCTTATAAGGTGACTTGGGGTCACCACTCATTGGAGTAAAACGACTTATAAATTGCGCGGTCGCGGTGCCGTTCAGTTGCGTCCATGTTTTAGACCTGCACGTAGTGTGTGTGTATGCAAGAAAAAATATTGAATAAGTATGAAAAGTACTCAAAATCCTGGCATATTGTATTGTAAGGTGGTGTGGCAAATGTTTCTAAACGTTTAGAATCAAAAGAGTTGGAATTACATTCCACTTTCACTTCAAAATCATTTTTTTACTGAAATATGTTTCTAGCCAGCGGAGTTCATTTTGAATTGGTCATTTGAGAAGTAGTTAGTATGCCCGTCTCTTTCTATCATGTTAAGAATGCAATGTGCTATTCCTTTCTTACGAAAGCACGTGTACGATAGTGATGTGCGGATGATGCAGGGACCGGCCCGCTATCCCTTATAAAGGGTTTTGTATGGGTTTTGCATAAGGCTTAACTAACCATACCCTTTCCCCGACGATACCCTTTCATATTGCTTTTAAAGCCCTTATATAAAGGCTAGCAGCGCTATCCCAATACCCTTACGAAACCCTTATCATCCGCTCACCAAACCTTACATATCGCTTATAAGTGTTAGCCTTATATAAGGGCTTCCCTTTTAGCATACTGCGTGCTAATTTAAATCGTCTACCTTGTTCATAAAGCACACATTCCTCCGAATCCACACGCTCGATGATCGCGCGCTTCGAAATGATCGAAGCCGCTGTAGATGAAATACGGTTCAATTTACAATGGCAAAATGCTGTGATGGCTGTTTCTTACTTTGCGCGGGTCGAGCGACTCAAGCGCATCGTCACGGCGCTTTTTTTTTAAGTCTTAGACACGTGCCAATGTTATCATTATTTATTATTAGATGTCAAAGTGTAGTGAAAATAAACATCATGATAAGTGAATTATTATGTTTAGAACACTTTAGACCTACTTGCTGTATGTATAGTGTATAACTCCGTATGTCAAGTGCGCTTTAATGTCCTTTGCCCAATATTACAGGGTTGCATGTTTTACTTTAATCGAATTGAAATTTGAACCTCTATTGAAAGTCTAAATTTAACTATCCTCAAAATCTAACATAGAACGCTGTAATATTAGGCCAGCAATATACGACCTATACATATATGAAGCGATACAGCAAGGTAAACGAGATGGCGTGGGCCATAGAATAATAAGAAAGCATGGAATGCCATTTCAAAAACCTATTAGTAATAAGTTTTAAGCACGGTTTATCAAAACTTGTTGAGCGCACTTTAACCCTTTATATGGCAGCGGTCTCAAAAAAGACTGCCTGTAACATCATCTTTTTGTATTTTTTTCTTGTACAGAATTTTTAGGACTATAGATTGGCGATGAGGATTTTTTTCAGTCTTGCCCGGTAAATAGTTAAACTTATTTTAATTCACATTCTACATTTTCAGTGTGAATTTTTCATTTTAAGCAAATACTTATTTTTATTTTATTTTCATTTTATTCTCATTTTATTTTCATTTTATTAACATTTTATTTTCATTTTATTTTCATTTTATTTTTATTTATTCCGTTCAGTCAGACAGCTCAACTACGATGCGCGGCAAAAGCAACTGGTAGTTTTAGTCGTACGAGTATGTAGTATATATGGTAAGCGAATATAATGATTTAACAAACCCTTCCCGTACGTATTGTCTTTCCTTTTCATACACTACCGATATAGACTAATTCTTTCTCGTTCACGCAAGGCTCAACTACGACATTACTAAAGAAAAGCCTTATAAAAAGCGCTTAATGGTAACCCTTATTAAGGGCTAGCTTTATATTTGGCTAAGTTTTATGATAAGGGTTAGTCAAACGAATGTGTTAGCAGTTCAAAAGGGAAAGTCTCTCAATGAGGGTTTCCGCGATCGAGTTTTTCACTAGATGGCAGCACCGTGGCGACAGGTCTTGCTGTCACAATCCACCAATCATGTTTAACCATGTATTTTTTGATTGGTGGATTTTGACAGCTACTGCCAAAAAGACCTGTCGTCACGGTGCTGCCATCTAGTGGAAATCTCAATCGCGGAAACCCTCATTGGTTAGCCGTATATAAGGGACGCCCATTGAAAGGCTTTTATCGCGGAAAGGGTTGTCCGGTCCCTGGGATGATGTGTGCCGGACTCAGTGTTGGCCGTTAATTTCAATTAAAATTGAAAATTGATCAATAAGATTGAAGATTAATTCCGTAACTAATCAATTACACTAACCATAAATTTTTACTAACGTTAGTTCGCAATGATTTCGTGACGTCGTTAATTACACTAACTGTTGTGTGCAGACCGGATTACCACGTCGAACCAAGCAGCGCTGACCCGCTGTACCATTTACCAGGTCATGTAGGGAGATGAATAAAAACACTTATTTAGAATTGTAAAACATTTGAGCAGTGTAGTTGCAGGTGTTTCCCCGCTGGGAGTTGTTGTAGAAGTGAGCAACGAGTACGAGTGCTGGCCTCTTTTATGGGTTTTCTAGCGTGCTCGTACTAGTGGCTGGTATGTGCCGTGTAAGTTATATATTTATTGGCGAATAAGCTTACAGTATTACATGTTTGTAGGAGGGTTAAAATTGATATTTTTATGGGACATTTCTTCATAGATTAGTACAAAATTCTTATAATCTAGACATTTTTGGGTATTACGACATAATATCAATAAAATTAGACATAGATCAGTACTCAGGAACTAGACATAGAAACACATTATTTATACACTTTAATAAACTACAAAAATAAACAACTTGGTATAAATCGAGAAAATGATTAACTTAGATCTAGTTACACAAAAACAACAGTAATTTTAAGCTATCTGCGACACTAACCTTCAATAAGAATTAACCTGTTAGTTACACTAACGTCTTGAAAATTTAATAAGATTAACAGTTAATTAGATTAACGTTAGTGTAACTAAATTAATCCTGTCTTGTACTAATAATTAATGTTAAAACTGTATATCGGGTATGGAAGTTGGAACCAATATCACAAGATGGAGCTCATGCTGGACCCTGGGGATCCCTACTGGATCTCGGGTTTGACGCATCATAGACTCATGCTGTTTGGGCTCATTCGACTTGTACTGATGAGCAGATGGTACCGGTATCAAAATCTGCAGCTCATGCTGGACCCTGATATTGGTATTTAATAACCTGATATGGCCCTGGTCCTAGCCCTGGCCCTGGCCCTGGTCCTGGTCCTGGTCCTGGTCCTGGTCCTGGTCCTGGTCCTGGTCCTGGTCCTGGTCCTGGTCCTGGTCCTGGTCCTGGTCCTGGTCCTGGTCCTGGTCCTGGTCCTGGTCCTGGTCCTGGTCTTGGTCTCAGTCTTAGTCCAAGTTATTAAAAAAGTGTTTTATTCAGATACGTCGTATAGTTTCCGAGTAAAATGCCTGTGACATACGGACGGACAGACAGACAGACAGACAGACATGTCGAATCCATAAGGGTTCCGTTTTTTGCCATTTGGCTACGGAACCCTAAAAAATCAAAACCACGTAGCTTTACCTAAATCCGCGTTTAGTTAGGTTAATTATTAATGTCAATTATGTATTCATTCTACACTAAAAATTATATTAATGCGTTCAATTTTTGAGAAAGACTAAAAATTAAATATCTTCAATTATTAGTTATTCGCAAAGGATTAACACGTTAGTTACAATTAATTTTAATTCTAATTGAAATCAATTTGCATTAAACTATTAGTGTTCAATTTTAACTAACGTGTTTCAATCTTTAATTTTTAATTTTCAATTACACTAACGTTCGGCCAACACTGACCGGACTTATATACCGGCACCACATACTTTCGACTTACCAAATTTAAGAAATACAATGGAAAACAGGAGATCTTAGTTTTATTTTCTTTTTTTCGTTTAATTTGAGTAGTTGGTAGAATTTAAAGATTTAATCAGTCAGTAGTTTTTTTTTTCATATAGTTATAATAAATATGGGTATTAAGGGTGCCACATGAGCGTTGCTTCTATAAGATACTTTCAATGGGTGTCACATGAGAGTTGTTTTAAGGAACGTTTAATTGGTGTCACATGAGCGTTGCTTCTATGAGACATTTTCAATGGGTGTCATATGAGTTGTTTTAAGGAACTTTTAATTGGTGTCACAAGAGTGTTACTTCTATGAGACAAGTTCAATGGGTGTCACATGAGTGTTGCTTCTATAAGGCGCTTTCAATAGGTGTCACATAGGAGTGGCTTTAAGGAACTATTAATGGGTGTCACATGAGCATTGCTTCTAGAAGACACTTTCAATGGATGTCACATGAGCGTTGCTTCTAAAAGTACTTTCAATGCACAGATTAGTCTATAAGGTGACTAGGTAAAATTTATTGGTACATTTTTAAAGTAGGCAAATACATATTGCATTATTGTTATTTTTTACCAATTTAATAAACAGTAAATACCTCAAATAACAACAACAAATTATGGTATGGTACGGTACAGTACCGTTTACTTGTAGTACACATGTCCCATCACTATGCAACCATGTGATAGCGCGCAGTCTTTGAAACAACCAATCGCAGCGCCGCTATCATCCAGCAACATTATTACTCTATAGGAGGTTCTCTGTGCTTTGAATACAAAATAAAATAGGCACTCAAGAAGCTCACAACAGCATATAAACCAAATTACCAACTTTACTAATGTAAATAGGATCAGAAATTCAGCTATTGATTTTACGTAGTATACTTGTAAAGGACTTAAATTTTAAAATAAAAGTTTTGATTCTAGCGTTAGGATGGTCCTTAAACCATATTCAAATTCGCACTTAATTTATACAAACACATCCATAATATATAGCTTTAGGAAATATTGAATAACTCACAGATGATCTGATGCCGAGCGAGGCGCACTTTGTAAACATCAATATCATTTCGCGGGAACCCTTCAGCGTCGACCAGCGAATCATGCATGCCCACATTGTTGGTTTCTAACACCGCCGTGTGATCGCGTATCTCCCTCTCCAACCTATTCTTCTCCTCCATCAGCCTCAACACTCGGTCTCTCGCCGGTCCGTCCATGTTAAATCCGACCATAATATGTAAAATGTGAGAAATATTCGCGAAGGATGATTGTTGCTGAACTTGTTGAAGTGAGTGAATTTTTATTAATTTTTTGGTGAATTGCGTTTTTGTTATGACAGCAATGAAATCTAAGACGGTATTAAACATTGCAATTTGTAGGGCCCAAACTGTTGTGTACCCTACCTCTCCCTAACCCTCCTTCAGCTCCCTAAGGGCCCTAACGCGTATTACACCTCCCAAACTTATAGTTTGGACCCTACAAATTGTAATGTCTAATACCGGTTTAATCATATCTGACATGCCGGCTCGTTTAAGGTAAATTTAAAATCGTTCATGCGAGGTTTTACACAAGATTAGGTTATTGAAAGTAAAAACAATAAAAGTCAAGACTAACACAATTATGTATTTTCACTATTTGTAATAATGATTTCAATAGATAGAAGGTAAGCTTCTTGTTCTTGAGGTGTTTTTTAGTAAAGAGACAAACTCAAACAGCCAAAACCGAGTATGATGTTACCAGCCTAACGAAAAACGGTATTTATCTGCGGTTAATAACGGGTTATTACGAGTGCAACGAATTGACACAACACAATAATGAAAGCAATGAAACCCCATCTAGTAAGATTGCAATACTATCCTTATTGCTAGATCCGGGCATCTAGCAGCTTTTAACGGGTGGATGTCAGAGTGACAGACTAGCAAAGTTTTTGAATTGGAAAAAAAACCGGCCAAGTGCGAATCGGACTCGCGCACCGAGGGTTCCGTACAAACCTTTACAGCTTAAAGTTATTATAGACCTGAGTATTTGATATGAATTTCAATTGAATACCTCTACGCGTTCATGAGGAAAGGTGTAGTAACTATAAAATTAATATTGTCTTCGGTTGCCGCGATAGTTATTCATGAAATAAAACAACTGAAAAAGGATTATATCGCATGTACTGAGCTTAAATGACATCCCGACGTTTCGAAGACTTTACAGCGCACTATGGGGTAAATTCACGATCTACGCGGCCAAAAGTCGATTTATCAAAACAATAAATACCTACCTCTGCAATAACAGCTACCTGCGGTAGAGGACCCTTTAGCACAGAATAACTAATAGTACTACCGTACAGAAAATTCACTCCTTCACAAAAGTCAGATTTAGGTATAAAATTATACCTATACTCGCCGCCTGCAAGCAAAATTGAAACTTATAACCGCGCACGAACCGTGAATCTTCTTTGCGCGCCGCAGTTTTATGACCGAGGTGTGAGCATCGGCACGGGGTTGCCACTTGACAAGTTTAATGTTGTACCTATACCTACTGATTTATTATTTTTAAGATAAATATGTAGGAATTACAAACGTTGATTATGTAAACATGAAATTTTTACCCGGAGATAGAATTTTTTATAGAGATTATGTCTGATTCTCACGGAAGTAGGTATGCCACAGCCGTATTCCTTTGAAAATATGTCGGTCAGTTCCTAATATTGTTTCTGGGCAACCGATATTCAATAAATTAAGGATGTTTATTTTAATTATTACTATACTTCGTTTTTTTTTGAGATTAGAAAAACGTTGACAGAACGATTTACAGGGTTCTTTATCAGGCAAGATACATGTTACAGCTGTCAAAGTGCCTACGCCGTCATTAAACATACTTAAATATATTTGTATTTATAGTAAAGCCATGCCTACGTATTTGTAAATGTCATATTGAGTATTTAACAATATTTTGATAGCAGTTATATGCTCTAAATATTTTATTTTTAACATTTTTAATGTTCTTGTTAATTTTGCACAATAAAAAACCTATAGAAGAAGAGGTTCGAGGCGGTTGGTTAGATTTTTAAATATTTTCTCGCGTCATCTGTCATTCGTATCTCTCAGCCATATCTGGATAGTTTTTAATGTTTAAAGCTTAACGTGATTCTTATTTATGTAAAGGTATTTGCTTGTTCTATTATTGTGCGATTGGTTGGAGGGTTATGGAGCAATCAGAGGCAGGCCCGAGTGCCATACAACAACAAAAGCCACCTCGTAGTCCAACAAATCTTTTACCATCACCTACGACAAATTGTTTTATTATTTAGTATTATATAATAAAACGATTAAATATCGTTTAGACGAACTTTTATTTACGACATTTTATTAGTAAGTGCATATTATGATTGTCAATTAAATAATTTTCGTGAATACTGTTAAAAAAACTAGATCTTAAGATTTCGTTTTAGAACGTACGTGCGTCACTGTCAGGTCAGTTTTTCATTTTTCACGTGTCTCTAACGTTGGCATACAAAATCTAAAACGATATTGTGTATTTATTGTTGTGTTGGATTACTTAACCTGCAAATTGTTATTATTTATTCACAATTATGTGAACTCTTAATCATGTTAACTAATCATCTGTTGGTGTGCTTGCAGTGTGTTTAAATTGAACATTTAGAACAGGTTGGCAACTACTGTTTCTATGTTTACTCAATTTCTAATCTCAAAAAAAACGAAGTATAAGTAAATTAATTATTACTTCGGGACCTTTCAATATCGTTCAGAATTTAAAAATGTTATTTCTGCTTCCTTGTTCTTCCGTTTATTCAGATATCCGTAAATACATCTTTTATACGCATTAGATCGAGATAGGTTTCGAAGCCATTGTGTATTTTAAATTTTGCGCGAGCGCCACGTGACACAAGTATCGTGCGAGCCGAGCGGCAGCCCACTGTCAATACTGTCATACGCCTGTAACGCCTGCCCAGGAGGCGCGCCGGCCAAATGTACCTAAACTGCGTAGTGAAACCCCCCTGCCTTTAGCGGCTAGATAACAACGGCCACCCTCGTATGCACTTTCTAATTCGTTTCTCGTCAGTCGGAATTTGATCGTGTTTCACTTCGTATACGTTACTTGTTCTCGGCGCTCTTAGAAAAACAAAACTTTGAAGGTGTGGTTTATTGTTTTTATGTGATCATTGTGATCAAGAATGAAAAAAAATCATTAGGTTAGTAATTTATAAGCAAAAATAAAAATATGCTTTATTTATTTGTTTTTGAGGCTAGGTTAATGCTCTGAAAGAGACTGTTTTTGAGCGTCATTTTTCGCAAAAAAAAAAAACATCACTCGTTAATAAGTAATACAATAGGGTGAGATCGAGCAGAATCGTTAATGGCATGTTATAGTCTATTGTTTTGGTTATTAGAATTTAAAAAAAGCCTTCCGCATGCTTCCCATGCTTCCGCCAAATCATAATTTTTATACTTTAAACATAATTCGCCATTTTACTCAAAAAAAAAACTTTTTTTTGTAATAAATTTAATCCTTGGACGAAAAAAATTAACTTATTTAATCTATGGTTTAATCGACATGTTTATTTGTTTTAGATGTACCAAATACGTCAGGGATGAAGATCGTGACTAGAAAACACATATTTGATCTCATCAAAAGTAAAAATTTATAAAATTTACCTACATTGGAAGAAAAACTGTGTTCAAATCAAATCAAATCGAATCAAATCAAATAATTTATTTGCTCAAATACAGTCAAGTGGTTCTTAAATACATTTTGTGTACAGTGTATTCAGCCTGCTAGTGGGCATGCAAATATTATATACCTAATCCTAGATTCCTTAAGAGATCAACATTTTTCGAGTGAAGGCTGCACTAATGATCAAATAGAATTATTTAAAAGCAATTTTGCTTATATAAAGCAAATTATTTAAAAGCTCAGTACAAAGAAGAAAGATTCATAAAAAAACAATCATTCTTGGCTAAAAGGCACTTTCGCGATTCCCGTTGCTGAAAGTCCAGCAAATCGACCAGGCCGGCCGTGAAAACATTTTGAAGAGTTAAGCGAAAGAAGTAAAAGAAGAAAAACGGAGGATCTTCGGTCTCACTTTGACAAGGAGGTCATAGTACATGCTACGCAAGTAGAATTAAGAAAATCTGGGAAACGTGACGCTTCTAATGTACTTAGAGAAATAATTAGTTCGCCAACTCGCGCAACAAAATATAAAAAAGCATTCAACCGGACCAAGTCTTCGAAAGATAAAATACGACTTTTGACTACCCAGGAAGCAATACTAGTCCATGGTGCTGTTATTATAAAAAACCGGCCAATAGCGTGTCGGGCCACGCTCAGTGTACGGTTCCGTAGTTTTCCGTCCGTCACAGTAAGTGTCCCCACTTAAGAGTTAATAACACCGCCATGTAGGATATGATATGAGAGTTCCACGTACAGCGACATCTATCGGCAAATTAAGTAAACTATTGCGCGCGAGCTTAAAGTATGGAAGATGATTTTTATGGAATAATTCTTTATTGCGTGAACCGATTTTCACCGATTTTACTTTATTTGAAAGCACGTCATTCCATTGTAATTTTGTAGAAATTACAGGTACCTACAATAAACACCTGCTTATACGGTTAAATTACAAACTTAGTTCAGAAATTATTTTGTAATTTTTTTTCAAAAACTATTCATCCTATCAAGTTCAAAATAATTTTCCTAGAAAGTTTTTATAAAGTTCTACTTTTGAGATTTTTTTCATATTTTTAAAACTTATGGTTCAAAAGTTAGAGGGGGGGGGGGGGACGCATATTTTTTTACTTCTGGAGCGATTATTTCCGAAAATATTTACATTATCGAAAAATGATTTTTTTATTTTTTTTTATTTATTGTAAAAAAATCATTTACACAGCATGACAGTTAGTACTAATGCACTGTAAAATTTAAGACAAATGTATATAACTATATACCTTACAATATGCTTATACAACATTAAACTATTAAAGGTGTACTGACTAGTACAACAACAATAACAAGATAAAAAGATAAAGATTTTAGTAAACCCCTATTCATTTTTAAATACCTATCCAACAATATATCACACATTAGGGTTGAAATGAAAAAAAAAATCACTCCCCACTTTACGTATAGGGGAGGTACCCTAATAAAAAAAAAATCCACTTTTTATTTTACCACTTTGTCGGCGTGATTGATATACATATTAGTACCAAATTTCAGCTTTCTAGTGCTAACGGTCACTGAGATTATCCGCGGACGGACGGACGGACGGACGGGCAGACATGGCGAAACTATAAGGGTTCCTAGTTGACTACGGAACCCTAAAAATGAGTTACTACCCATTGGACAGCTGACTGAAGAAGCTGCAGAAGTGCGTAACAAGCATTTCCGATCTTATCGACTTGATTTCAAGGAAGCAAGGAGGTTTACGAGAGAAAGCTGCAACACGAATATTTTTAATCGCTTACTTTTCGAGTCCCGACCCCTTACTGATAGTGGTAGCCGTACGATTAAAAAAACCGCAAATCGATCTACAGTTTAGCCGTTTGGCACACGCATACTAGAGGTCAAAACACATTTTTTGACCCGCAGTTCTTAAAAAAAATTCCCTTAGGAGGGGAGTGCCGAGACATTTTTTTATTTGTATGGAAAAAATTTTTTTTTTCAGAAACCTATCGTGTATCTTATGAAAGGGCATTTTGAGGCGATTCTAAAAATATACCACATCATTACATTTCAGCCATTTTTTTAAATTAACACAAAAATAATTTTCGAAAATCGAAACATACCAAGTTTGGGCTCCTCCAGACACATGAAAATAACTTCATTAAGTTTTTTATTTTTATTTTTCAATATTACATAGTGGCACAGTTCTACTTCAATACCTATTTGGCGTGACTTATGGAACTGTAGTACAGATACTACAGATACAGTACATAATCATACAATGATACGTAGTATCCATATATCTAACGGGAAATACCTCTTTAACCCTTTAACTGCGCCTTTTCATCAGCTGGTATAGTTTGTTTAGTTTTTGACACAAAATATCAAGGTTCTCAGACTCCTTCAGATACGATATACGCAACTTTTTTTTAGTACAGTATATAACAAATGATACGTTATATCTTGATATCTAACCCCAAGAAAGCAATTTTGAAAATAATTTCATTTAAGTGGTATTTTATTTTTATTTTTTATGTGTATAATTTTTCAATATTGCAAAAGTGACACAGTTCTACTGGAATTGTATTGAACTGTGCTGTTCTGTTTATTATTAGTGTTATCTAAGTGATAATAACGATCAAAAACGATAAATTCTTTGTCTCCCCGCCCGTCCCTCAAGATCTGAGTTCCGATCGCGAGCTGCATTTAGTTTAGTTAGCTGCCCGCAGTCATGGCCAAATGTTTGTCACCGGTGATAAGACCCTCTCTTTAATACCTCCTACTGCCGCTGCCCTCCTTCAGCATATAAAAAGGGCAAAATATCAGGCTGGAGAAATATGGGGGCGTGCACTAGAACGTCACGTAGCAACCCGACCATCTCCAGAACAGTGGGGGTGGAAGAGAAGACCTGACCTTTCATTAGAGCCTAATTGGACTGAATTAGTCTGTATATGGCATGCAGTTAAGGAGCTAGATAGGTGTGGATGCAAAACAAACCGATGCTCATGCAAAAAAAATAACCTCCCTTGCACCCCAGCCTGCAAAATTTGCCACGGTGATTGCCATAACGCGAGGTGCGCTATTATTTTCTCAATTTACGCCTTTTACGTAAATAAGTGGATTCATTTATACAACCCGCTTTTTTGTTTGCAGCAAAACGTATATAGAAGACGGAGAGGAAGAAATATAAAAAGAGAAAAATATATTTGAAAAATGTAAAAAGCAAGATTAATAGTATGTGTATTATAATTATGAGATAAAAACAACAAGAATAAACATCTTTAATTCAACTTTCAGCCACTTTTTAAGTCAGTATATACCACAAAAACTATACCAACTGATGTAAAGAGGGATTTTCCGTCGGATATATGGATACTACGTATCATTTTATGATTAATATGTACCGTATCTGCAGTACAGTTCTTTACGTCTCGTAAAATAGGTAAAATAGAACTGTGCCACTTTGTAATATTGAAAAATTTAAAAAAATACCTAATGAAATTATTTTAAAAATTGCTTTCTTGAGGTTAGATATGAGGATACGTATCATTTGTGGTATATTGTACAAAAAAAAAATCAGCCATATCGTATCTGGACTAATCTGGAGGAGCCCAAACTTGGTATGTTTCGAAAATTATTTTTGTGTTAATTAAAAAAAATGGCTGAAATGTAATGATGTGGTATATTTTTAGAATTGCCTCAAATTGCCCTGAATTGCCCCAAAAAAAACGGGTCGACCCGTTGACCACGAACGCTGTAAAGTATTCGAAAGGTCGGGATGTAATTTAAGCTCAGTACACGCGATATAATCCGTTTTTAGTTGTTTTATTTCATGAACTTTAAAATTATTAAAAATATTTTTATTATATGATGTAACTGAAAATTTACGGTTTTTGCAATTTTTCCTTTATCTGTGCTATTAGACTTTGCTCCGTACCAAACTTTAAGATTCTGAGTTCACAGGAAGTACCCAGTAGGTTTTGATTCCTTTGCGAGTTTCGATAATTTGCTGTATAAATGGCTGTATCTTTTGATTGCGTTGGCTTAGAAGTTTGATTTTTTTTACAGCTCCAAGGGATAGTAGACCTGAGTATTTGATATAAATTTCAGCTAGATACCTCCACGCGTTCCTGAGAAAAAGGGTCTTGACAGACGGACGGATGGACGGACGGACGGACAACAAAGTGATCCTATAAGGGTTCCGTTTTTTCCTTTCGAGGTACGGAACCCTAAAAAGTAATACCAAGATAGGTAAAAACGGCCGAAGTTGCCTCATTTATAAAGAACAGGGCCTTTATTTTAACATTTGAACAAAACACATTGCATATTATTACGGAAACAAAAACACGTCGTTTGGCACTACTTTCCCCCAGCAGAAACTTTTGGCAGTGATATAATCTAACTAGTTATCTAATTTCTCATAATATTTCATTAAACCTAGAACTCCAGGATTTGTTTTCTTGAACTACCAATTTACAGCTGCCAGATCCAGATCCAGAAATAAGCATAGTATAGCAAACTGACGAGAGGTGTTTCGTCGCTCTCATTATTGTGTCATATCTGACGTGGCTAGCTCTCCGTCTATACCGGTCTAACTAAAAATCGAAATAGCACTTTGTAGCAATATTTACAATAAATTGTCAGAGTATTCAGGCAAAATAAAACATTAACAACGCTATGTACAGAAATTGCATACCGTTATATTTATATGAAAACAGTACCGTTATACGGTCCCTGTATTAAACTGTACTCTGTTGTTTCTGGTTTTAGCGTGTCCACTCGAGATATCGCTCGTAAAACCTCAATAGATATCATTTTCAGTAAAAAAAAAAATCATTTTAGATACAAAATTTTTTAGCTAACTTGTCTTTGTACAATCCCTAACTGCTCACCAAAATGAATGCAACGAGCCGAAACACGTCGGGTAATGTTGAGTAGTTCCTATGGCCACCTTCCAGCTCCATGTCGTATCACATTATATTTAGAGAGGTATAAAGAAAACATGTCATAATATTTGTTATTATTTTATATTTTGAAATCAAAAATGAGATTTTTAAACACTGTAGCTCTTCAGAATCATTATTTTATACAAAAAATATTGCAAGCTTTTTAGTTGCTTTGATTTTACATTTAACAAATATAACAATGATTTAAATAAAAATGACCAGATTAATAGTTTAATAACTCTAATTATAAAGACTTAATTGTAGAGTCAGATTTAGGGTAAAAATTAACAAATATATGTGTGAGTGTTGGTTAACATTTTTTTTATAAAATGAAGGAAGGTTACATTTTAAAGCATTATTTTACATACATCAAAGTTATTCTTAGCATTTAGAAGTAATGTCTTTTGCGACAACGTGTACTTTAGTTAAATCTCTTAAACATAAAAGTCCGTTTTGGAATCATTTTCATGAGCAGATATTTTACACATAAAAGGCACACCGCTCTGGCGATAGCAGTGTACACTTAGTGCTCTTTTTTAACCAAATAACACTTTATTCCCGTTCTAACAAAAAATTGCAATATCACCGTACAAATACAATAACACGTACATAATGTGTACATATATATCCAATGATAACTATCAAATTCATTCAAACGAATAAAAATGAGCACAAATGGATCAAAAATGAAATAATAAAGACATGATTGTGCATATAAAATTAATCACTCAACGACTATTTTATCACCTTAATAAATGGCTGGCCATAGCTTGATACTGAGCTATCAAAACGAAGTCTGGCGTTTACGACGTGCGTGAATACGACCAATACAAGCGCTAACCTGCCATCGCCTACTCAATAGTTCGTTTACAAAATGGTCCCTAAAAGAAAAAGAATCTTATAAAAAAGGTTACAAAATCACACTTCGTCCAGCCAGTCTCAATAGAGAGACCGTAATACGTATTTTACATACAAAACATACACTAACATATGGCAACGTTGACAATAAATAAGAGAAAGGGGGAATATTCACATTGATACAGAAATAATACCTTGCTTAGACACAGCAAGAGTTACTGGAGAATACTGACAGCACAATATAAATAAAACAATTCAATGTGCACAAAACTGCACAGATTGTAGAAAACAAAATAAGTATACAAGGCAACAAGTGCAGACTTTACGTTTTACTACTACCATCTATTAACTTTTACTTAACTAAAAAGCCACATTCGCAAATTCGTTCTTTTATAAAATTAAGCTTTGCTTAATTCGCGAATCGGTTAATTGTCGGTTAGTATTAATTATAACATTCTCTATGCTCATGACAGTCGCAACGACTCAAAGTTTTTTTTTAAGATGGAATAAATTTACATATATTTTGGCCTAGACATCAAATACAATAATGCAAAGAAAAATCGTGAATACGTAATATCACAAGTCAAAGCGACTCTCATCACACAGGTAACTATGATCCGCAAACTTCACTATTCGAAAAAATATCTTTGGAAGACATTTTTTCTTTAGCAGTGCAATTATTCAGATTAGTTTTTTTAATAGTCCGTAAATCGCCTAGAGCCTGAATGGCTCGCGCTTGTCGGTCGTTCTCGAAGAAGCGGGCGTACCGCGGCGCGATCCCGGCGTGGCGGGCGCTCCGCTGTCGGACGCATCAGACGGTTTTCGTAGCAGCCGCGATACCGCCGTCTGCTGTCCAGGCCGCACTGGTGTCGTGCTGCCGGATGGTGTCCTTTGCCTGTCACATTATACAATCGTCAATTACGATTTGATCTCATTTCGAGTCGACATCATGCACCACTGCTACAAACAAAACTAAACTAAAAGAAAATAACTAAAACTACTTTCTAAAACTAAGTTGTAAAAAGATACATCTAACTTAAACAACATACATATAATAAGAAACTCAACAAACAAAACATCACAACGAAAGACGAAATGGGAAGAAACACAAGCATACGAGTACAATCAAAATGTTGCATTACCTATTGGAATTACTGTTAGTATGGTGATCCTTAAGCACTGGAATACGGCTGCGGCCGGGAGTGTGGCCATCGGTCGAGGCAAACGACCCGCTCCTAAGAGTTAGCGCGCGAGACAAGAAGATGATTAGTCACAGACGGAAGAAAAGAATATAAGTAAGAGTTAATGCATGTACTACAGATCTTAACAATAGTTAAGAAGGTCTGAATTATTAGATTAACTAGTATCGGAAGATTAGTGATGGTAAAGAAAATATGCATGACTTTCAGATAAACTTTCAGTCATGTGTGGATGTAGGAATATATCAATAACAAATTTGGGGCATATTTAATAGGTAAAGAGTAAATGCATTAACGAAGGTAATACATAAAATGATGAACAATAACTAATATATGAAAGATGACATGATATACGGTACACAAAAAGAGTGTATAAGCTAAGTGTAACAGTATATTTATGTATAAATACAAGTAGTGTAAGCAAAACATCAGTAAAGCAGACGTGAAGTATATACACAACACACTAAGGCAAATGTGCAATTAGTTTAGAAGCATGAGTGATGAGGAGATGAGCTGCAGAGATAATTATCGAATACAAATTGAACATGAGGATGTGACGAAGGTACTAAGCTCTGACCCCTTTGTGTATGTAGGTATAGAATGAGAGAAGTTACATGAACTTTCATAGCGGCGATCGGGCATCAAGATGATTTTCTATTTGATAGTGAACCATTGATGAATATTGAAACATGATGATGACACATGAGAAATCAAAAAATCAACGGGCATCAATTAGTCTTCGGGCCTAAAATGAAGCTAGCATTCTACAAGCTTGTACCCTTTGATGTCGCGCTGAGTCGGCTTAGAGACGTCGCCGCTCGACTCGCTTATGTTACTTTCATATTCATTGTCGCTCGTCATTCCTGATATGCTGAATAACGAGGAGTCATCTTCCGGACTTCTCTGCTCGGATTTCCTCGAAGGATCTTGCGAGGTGGGACTAGGTTCCTGTGACATTTCTCGGGATTGGGCTTGTCGGGAGGTTTTTAATGGTCTTTCAACTGACGGGGATCTTTGGGATCTAGGGCCTACATACACCGGGATTTTTGTAGACCCCTGGGTATGGAATGCGGGATGGGTGTGAGACGCAGATTTAGGAAGTTCGGAAACCATTGAGGATGGTTGGGAATGTGTTGAGCTGTTATTTTGTATCCGTTTTCAGATTTGATGCATGCGGAAGGAAAAAATAAAAGTTTAATTATTTCCTTCAAAATAACTACAGATACCTAAATATCTGTTAGTTTTATCCAAACCGTGGAAATGTAAGCTGTGTTAATGTTATACTAAATACGGTCATGCCGCCATTTTCCAAGTTTTATTTCTTCTTTAATATATACCTCCTTGAACATACCACATCTATGTATAAATATCCACCACCACCAAAAATGTACAAACATCTCAATAGCTGTGAAATACAATGTGTGCTGTCCAGATCTCAAATTCTGCCATATGCTGCTTCACTACTATCCCTAATCCCTTTTAAGCGACGTGCTTTCACAATCGTGATCACCCAAACAAACTGTACGGACAAAATCTGTCACAAAATTAAAAAAAATGTCGTCTTTTCTGCATACCACATATGCAACATGTTTTTAATAGGAAATTTTATCATTTGAAACAGATTATGTCCGTCTGATCGTGACATGTGAACAAACTCTCAATCATTGCCTGTACCTCACGAGCGCCGGGACCGGCGACAGTGTTGGAATACTGGACGTGCGGTACATCGCTCCGCTAGGGTACCTGTTCGTGCGCACAGCACTGTTTAATAACACTACATAATATCAACACTAAAATTATGAAACAGAAGTATCCTGAAAATCTATTTTCTATAGAGCTCATTTAGGATTTTGGATTGTATGGATGTAGATAACAACGGTCAAGATAAGATTTAACGTTATGCTAGTATTAATTGTAAGGTGCTGATTGTCAATCTATTTTGCAAAATTGTCTGCATCCATACAAAAGTATACTTATTTTAGCAATTTGTACGTACCTTCCGCTAGCTGGTGTAAGGAGGCCGGTCGGGGTGCGAGGCCGCGAGCTACCGTTAGACGTGGCCACGCCTAGTTTAGCGGCGTTGGCAGCCGCCCGCACCGTAGAGGTACGCGTGTTCGTCACTTTGCGCATCGGTATGCGGGAAGGCGTTAATACATCATCTGGATACAAGCAGGAACAAAATCAATAAAAATTTAAAGCATAGTTTACACACAATAAACACACATTGAGTTGGTGAGTTACGAACCTGTACTATCTAATGAGAGATTAGACCCGTGTCTCGAAGGAGGCTTGGAACCTGTCCTCGATCCTGGTCTAGAACCTGGCCGTGAACCTCCAGGCGTCAATGTTGATCTATGAATAAACAATTAAAATTAGTATTACCGTATAAATATTTCAACCAAAGCTTAGAATATTTTCAACGTGTTCACAACACAACCATCTTTTAAGGTACCTAACCTACATATTTTTCATAACATTATATCGCTTACCTTGGCACACTGGGCTTCTTATATCTCGCCCCAAGACCACTGGCTGCCTCGTTGTCGCTCAGGGAGTCCGGAGTCCCAGCGCTAAGTGATGAACGTGAAGCTCGTCCTTGCACGCCGCCCGACATCGGCACCGAGCGCGCCGTGCGTTCGCGTACCTAAGTATAATACCAACATGAAAAAATGTTCGACTATTATTTGCTGTGGAATAAAGACGACGTGCAAATGTGTTGAAAGAACAATTTTGCACTTCTTATCTCAGCCTAAGCATTTTTAAATCAAATTAACGGGTAATGCGTATCACCTGAATGTAAAGAATAAACAATATATATCGCATTGATCACTACATAATACTTTTGTTAAATATCGGCTAAGTTATATTACTTGTCACTTTTTGATATTGTCATGCTAAGCTATTATTAAGTTCACATTGGAGGTCGACAATCTCAATACTAGTAAACATTGACCATGGACTTACACAAAAGACAAATAAACAAGAATACAGAGCTGCAAAACTGAATGATGTCAAGGGTGCAAAATCAACCGCGGAACTATGGCGAGTCCTTTATATTACCCAGTGGTATCCTGGAGAAGGTTGGTAGCCGTGGTGATGCGTGTAGTGATGCGCGCCCGGCGTTGTCGAGCCCTGAGATCTTGAGTGGCCATATATGAAGGCCTGCTTTGTGCCGTGCGTGGAACCGACGTGTAGCGGGTATGAACATGGAAGCTCTTCTCGCTGCCTTAACGCCTCAAATATAGGCTTCAGCTGCTCCAAAAACTCCTCGGCTAAACGTACCAATGCAAAACCGAGGCAAAACATTACGAATAGAAAGAGGTCCGTGACAAAACTAAACAATTTTTGCCTTCATAGTGCCAATCACTTCAACGAATAGCGTACGGTTACGACGTTTTTAGAAAACTTTGTTACGATTAGTCCACACGCTTAATAGACGACGCGCGATTTCACGAAATGCGGGTGTGATAGGAACGAGCAGGAAAGGGGACGAAATACGTTACCATAACATCCAAATGCGCTGACGTGCCACCTCTCCAATGCAGTGGATCCAATGAATATGCTAACAAACAACACCAAACACTACACAAGCCTGTGCTTTAATGCATAGCTTGATCACACTAATGTAATACGACCAAACACTACGAGCTCAACACATGCGGCACTCACGGGCCCCTTGCAAACGGATGCCTCGATCCATGTGCAAGGTGCAGCAAAAAAAAAGCGAAAAATTGAACATCCCAAACCGATTGCTCCCTCCAGTAACTACTGTGCGTTTTATGTAGTATGTGTGCAAATTATAACTAAAATGAACTCCTGTTGAAAAGAAGAAATTATTTATAATAATAGCAGTTTCTAGCTGCTTACCTTGGTGATGGGTCCGGTGGATGGAGGGGTGTTTGTGTTAGAGCGGGGCGTACGCGGTCGGAACGCGGCCATGCTCTGCGAGACTCCATCAGCCAGAATGAACTGTTCCCTCAGTTCGATGTTCGTACGTCCCTTGGCTGCATGCGGCGTCCGGTGCGTGGGATCACATAGGTAGGGAAAGGACAAGGTTGAAAGAAAACCGTTCGGTTAAAGGACAGGTGAAAAATAACACCAAAAGTGTTAAGAAAAACAGGACAGCGTGCAATGGAAGTGAGGAAAAAAACAACAAAAATCAGAACACGTCAAAACAAAACAAAAGTAATCGTAAAAATTAGGATATTTAAAAATAGTGTGCAATTAGGGATAGGAATTTCAAAAATACCATTAGTCATCACTTCACCATTTTATGCATCGAATATAAATCAAGAGCAAGATTTCAATAACTTTCAGATTTCCACTTTGATTTCTTTATCAAGTATGTGCACAAATAATTATTATCTAAATGCAGCCATGATCAAGTAAAAATGCAAATGTCAAGGTGCATAATACTTGGTGCATTGTGTACATATTCGTGATATTATAATGTTCAAAATCTTATCTTGCACTTGTCTTATATACACATTTACTAAGGACAAAAATAAAACCTTACGCAAATAAATACCGTAACATGCTATTAGTGAATCTAAGCAATTTATTATGATTTTATACATTAATACCAAAGCCATGATTATATTTTGATGTTTGATACATGATAACAAAAGCATACTACACGATTAATTCAAATAATTAAACTCTAACTACTAAAAGCATTATTAGCATGTTGGTAACATTGATAATTTACAAATACAGCTAAATTTAACGCGACACTTAATTTAAAATAAATAAAGCATTTAAAACGGTCAACGCCCTGCAATGGAGTCTTCAATTATTTCAGTGAAAACAAAGCAGAAAGTGAACAAATTTTTATGATAGAACTCCAAAAGCAGGTCGCGATTCTTACCGAGCGGGCAACAAGCTTCATGCTGCTCCGGCTTGCTCGGGTCAGGCAGCGGTAGCACTAACGAGACTACTCATATAAGGGGTTTCGAAAGGATTTTAAACGCAATACAACAGAATATAAACAAAAAGTATATTTTTATGGACCAAGGGAGTTGGAGGGGTGAAAGCGAGAACGCATTAGTAAATTAGTAGCAAGTCAATAAGAATGTTTATTGCGGACGTATTCTTGTTTTAGCAGTAACTTATTTGTGGTACTAGTACTAGCTTACGCTACTATGTGTTGTGTAACGTGTGCTGACGATGGATATGAAAGTGGATTGCATTTCCAAAACTATTAAATTTTAACGCATTATAAATAATAAATGTTTTTTTACTTTTTACAAAATTTGTTTTTAATAACGTTACAACGGTCGTTATTTTTTTTGTGCTGGTATCACCGCTGAATGCGCATGTCAAAAACGAGAAGCTTCGGTCGAGATTGTCGGTTTCGGTCGCTTGTAAAGACAATGGAACTTGCTGCCGGTCGATTTTACTGTGACTCAGTGTTTTAATTTAATGCTCTTCAAGAATTAACCGCCCACAACATGACGGGCACTATAATCGAGAACCTGAGCGGTCGGAAACTCGCCATTCTAGTTACATTTCTATTGTTGTGCCAATTAACATGTTTCCTAATCGGTGGCTTGGTCGCACCCCTGCCCGCAAACGCCCAAACTATTCTCGGGACTGTGTGCAAGGATACTCTGACGATTAAAAATGATACGACGAAATGGTTCTACAACCGAGGAAAGGGCGCCTGTACTAAGATCGAGATAATCGCGACGCACCTAGACTACACGGCATACGATATCGTGTTCGCGTTTCAAATGCCGATGCCGCGCGAGAACAGGATTCTAGACTTCTCTAGGTGGCAACAGAACTTGATCGGAGTGCTGCAGGTGGATATACTGTATCATGCGGAGATGGAGGTGCAACCGCGAAGTTTGATAACCATCGACGCGCGACTGGCGTACAGGAACAAAGGAGATCCCGAGGACGAGTGGAAATTGTACACACAATCGGTCGAAAAACGACACTTGGACTGTGATATTGCAGACAAATCTGAGAACTATTTGTACAATTGTTCTGCTTTGCCTTTGTTTGAACTAGGCTCTCTGTTCCACGACTACTATTTACTGAACATTAGGCTGCCTGTGGACACTCCGGAGATGAATGCACACATCGGTCGTGTGCAGGACATGTGGCTGACAGTAATAAACCAAAACGGGGGCTTCACTAAAGTCTGGGTGTCTTTGAAAACAGTGTTTTTCCCTTGTATCATTGCTATTATTGTCTGGTTTTGGAGGAGGGTTCACATCTTACAAAGAAAGCCTGTACTCCTGGAGAAGATGCTGCTGAGTTTGGGTATATCTCTGTGCATATTGAACATGCCCCTTGAGTATTTCACATTACACTTTGACTTGCCATTTATGCTGTTACTAGGGGACATAAGACAAGGAGTTTTTTATGCAATGCTATTTTCGTTTTGGCTTGTTTTTGCCGGTGAACACATGCTCATTCAAGATGCGTCTTCCCAGAGCTCTCTCAAGCAGTACTGGCGTCACTTGAGTGCTGTTGCAATGGGTTGCATATCTCTGTTCATTTTCGATATGTGCGAACGGGGTGTCCAACTGAGAAATCCATTTTACTCTATCTGGGTTAGTGATTTGGGGACAAATCTCGCTTTGACCTTTATAATACTGGCTGGAATATCTACAGGAATTTATTTCCTTTTCCTGTGCTACATGATTTGGCAGGTTTTTGTAAACATCTCCCACAAGCGTCAATCTCTACCCACAATGAGCTCAGTTAGACGTCTACACTACGAGGGAATCATCTACCGGTTCCAGTTTCTGATGTTGGCCACCTTGCTCTGCGCTGCCCTCACTGTCATTGGGTTTATACTTGGGCAGGTTGCCGAAGGACAATGGAAGTGGGATGAGAATATTGAGTTAGAATATACTTCGGCATTCTTTACTGGGGTGTATGGAATGTGGAACATATACATCTTTTCTCTGCTAGTTTTGTATGCTCCCAGTCACAAGCGTTGGCCAGCCGCTGAGAATACAGCTGACACACAGAACTTGAGTGAGGAGATAGAGTTCAGCCGTTTACCAAGCGAGGGGGTGACCAGTGAGATATCCTCTCTCACTTCTTTCATTAGAAAGCCTAATGTTGACTAATTAGTCACCTATTTTTTTAGAACAGCAGTATTAACCGAACAAATTTTGTACTCAAATATTTAGACGGAAGTGTAGACCATATTTAGAAATGTTTATCTGGCCGTAGGAAATAGCTGCTATCTTTGTATTGAATAGTTTGTGGTACAATATTTACATGCCATATAGCATTAAGGTTCATGTCTGTATTACTTTTTAACTATGAGTTGTTTTATGCAATAAGTTATAATAAAACCTCTTAGATGTGTATACATGTATTTTGGTCTGTGCATTAGTCATAAAGAATGTCGGTCTAAATGGCAACGGCATGTTTGAGCTAAACAGGTCCTACGACCTTGGTTCGCGATGTGCTTCCAAATTTATCCAATTCTGTCTGCCTCGTTTATGATATTGTTACTTAAATTTTTCTGTGATAATTTTTTTATGTAACATTTTTGTAATGATATTTCTAAGTGACACAGTATTGTTAACATTTCTTTTTATATTGCTAGTATGCTCTGTATAGATTATGTGTAATAATACCAATATTTTGTATCTCTTCTATTTTTAACTTTTAAAAGAGATAATAAGATACTATTATAATGAATCTGTCTGGATTTAGAGGACGTAGGTGTACTTAAGTCTAATGAAACGTAATTTTTATGTGTAGTCGTAATCGTAACTCCGATTTTTGTAAGCGGTTAGAAGTTATAACAATAAAAATTAATTAATTATTGTAGTTATTTTGTTATTTCTGCAAACCGGGCAAGTATTTTCGTAGGATACTCCTGAAAATATTAGCCCGCGTCCTACAACATTAGACGTCACAGTTAGTGCCCTTGTTAGGGGTTAAACACAATATTATTTTCCCGATACTTGGATTGACACTTTGAATATCACCATAAATAAACACCTTAAATAGATACTCACACCAGCTCTTCTCATATCCAATTTGATTAATTGAGAATAAGTAACTACATATGGAAGAGCCAGTGTAAACAACATTATACTTCAACATCCTAGTAACATTTACAGTCTACTCATATTATCTTTTATCATTAACCCTTGGACCGCCAAAGACGTCAAGTCACGCGCACGGAAATTCGTGCCCCCAGCGCCAGCCCGTGTTATCACGTCCAAATTATAAGCGAGTTGCCTCGCGCGCTGGCTTAGGGCACGATTTTTCCTTCCGATGCTTGGAGGTTAAATAACTGTATATGTCACAAAGAATGAAAGAGTCAGGCTAGCAAAAAAATCTCATCAAAACAATTGAAGAATAATGAACTCGAGGGTTTCTGAATGTATTGGGAAATTAAATTCTAATTCTCAACATTTCCTTCACTAGAACTTTTCACTTAATTATAATTTTTAATTAATGTAATGTAAAATCGTCAAGAAAATGTTTGAGAAATACCTGATTACTCAAACCTTCGATTACTGCAAAACTTGAAACAAATTAATGACTTTTCTCATAGTATAATGTAATTAAATACTTTGGAACTTTATTCTACTTAGTGTTACTGGTGGTACCATTAAATTCTCCTTGTTTATATCATTAGTTATTAGGCGGGCTACAGCTGACGCACCGCTTCGCTATGAAATTGCCGCGCGAGGCGGCTCGGCTAGTGTGGCCGTGCCTCGCCCGAGGCATTGCGACCGCGAGCGTTTGCACGGCCACACTAGCCGAGCTGCTTCGCGCTGCAATTTCATCGCGAGGTGGTGCGTCAGGTGTAGCTACGCCTATTTAAGATTTGGCAACATTAAGTAGAAGTGAAGATCCAGAGAAGTATCTTTGTTTCCCGTACAAGATGGTTCGTGGTTATCCATTATTGATTGCAAACCAACATAATATTAGCAAAAACTATAAGTCCCTATATTCGTTCTTTCAAGTTATCAAATAATTATCCAAATGAAAAAAAATGCTTATAGTACAGTACGCGAACAGTTTTGAGCTTCGATAACTCACAAGTGCGTTTTTCTTTTTTAGTTAGAGAATATGATATGATTACTTATAATAAAAAATATTTTCTAACAGTTTTTGACGTCGCGCTAGGTATAATATAGATATTTGTTAATAACAAAAAGAAAATATTATACAAGATATATTTTCCTTTACCATACCATTGCATTCAACTATTTCAACATCATCTGTCATTTTATAACTGTTTGGACAATAGATTATGTGAGCATAATCGAAAACAATTTGTCAAAATATAAGTGACCTTGAATTCTAAGACGACATATGCTCTTGACAAAACCGTTATAAAATGTGAAGTTATGCTGCAATAGTAAAAAGCCATAGTCTGGTGGAGAAAAATAAAACTTAAATAATCTTTTCTATGTGTAGCAAACAAATACTTATATTATACCTAGCGCGATGCTAACAATTGTTAGAAAATATTTTTTATCATTAGTACTTAACGTATTCTAACAGGTCACAAAATAAAATCGGACTTGTGATTTATGTCATTTTTATAGGTTAAAAAACCGGCCAAGAGCGTGTCGGGCCACGCTCAGTGTAGGGTTCCGTAGTTTTCCGTCCGTCACAGTAAGTGTCCTCACTTAAGAGTTAAAATAACACCGCCATGTAGGATATGATATGAGCGTTCCACGTACAGCTACATCTATCGGCAAATTAAGTAAACTATTGCGCGCGAGCTTAAAGTATGTAAGATGATTTTTATGGGATAATTCTTTATTGCGTGAACCGATTTTCACCGTTTTTACTTTATTTGAAAGTGCGTCATTTCATTGTGATTTTGTAGAAATTACAGGTACAATAAACACCTGCTTATACGTTCAAGTTCAAAATAATTTTCCTAGAAAGTTTTTATAAAGTTCTACTTTTGAGATTTTTTTTATATTTTTAAAACTTATGGTTCAAAAGTTAGAGGGGGGGGGGACACATTTTTTTTTACTTCTGGAGTGATTATTTCCGAAAATATTTACATTATCAAAAAATTATTTTAGTAAACCCCTATTCATTTTTTAAATACCTATCCAACAATATATCACACGTTAGGGTTGAAATGAAAAAAAAAATCACTCCCCACTTTACGTATAAGGGGGGTACCCTAATAAAACATTTTTTTCCACTTTTTATTTTACCACTTTGTCGGCGTGATTGATATACATATTAGTACCAAATTTCAGCTTTCTAGTGCTAACGGTCACTGAGATTATCCGCGGACGGACGGACGGACGGGCAGACATGGCGAAACTATAGTTCCGTAGTCAACTAGGAACCCTAAAAAGCGTTCCCGTACTCCACTATAATTCAAATAAAAAGGCGCAGCTTCTGCGAGTCGCCGAAAATAATAGTAATCAGGTGTTAGGACTAAGATAAGCCTTCTAAGACAGGATCTGTCCAGCAATTGTACGCCCGTGCATGGTCGTAGAGTAACAACAACATACTATACTGTTGTTTACTAAATATAAACTTTCTAAAGACATACTACCTAACACTATTAAAGTTTAAAGTGTTGTCGGTCGGTCGATAGCGCGTCCCCGCAGCGACGGATCACGGATCGATTCGCCCAGCACTCTTAATGCATGAAGATGGAGACCTAAGCTCTCGAAACACGTCGCGTTATTTGTTTACTGTGACGGTAACCACGAACCACCTGTACCCAGGGCCGCAGCCAGTTGCAGTTAAGAAAGGGCAGTGCTAATTTAAGAGAGGGCATTATATTAGTTTATTTAACTGTTACGTAAGGTCCTTAAAATACGAGTGTGGTTTTATGAAACGAGCCGCAGGCAAGTTTCATAATAAGATCACACGAGTGTTTTAAGGCCTAATTACGTACAGTTGCATACACTGCTTTATCTGCACACATATTATAAATCCTAAATGACGTGTTCGGAAACCATTAGAATGACCGACATTGCACCGCCATGGCCAACTCGATTGTGCCGGCAGGCTGAGAGGAGGGCATATTACCGTGGGTAAGGAATTTTCATACGTTTTAACCACACTGTCACTGATATTACGTTACTGGTTACAGTAATGATGGTAATTACATGCGGTTTCCGAACGCGGAATAGAGGATTTATGATATTGGTGTAGATAAACTTTATTTCTGCCATGGTAGTTTTGCGCCCCCCCCCACGTACCTCGGCAGGGGTCGTTCTTGACCAGGAACTCGTCGAGCGCCACCCAGCCGCCGCCCACGCGCACCATCACGGTGGAGCGCAGGATGCGCACCAGGCGCAGCTTCTGCGAGTCGCCGAACTGTACGACAAATAATAATACTTACTCAGTTATTTAATGTAAGTATATGTTTGCCGGGACTACGATTAAATACGAGATTAACATTTTTTGTTGTTATTCTACGAGTATAGTTGCTAAAATCAGTCTAAGACATTTAATTAACAGTTTTATGAGCCCATGTTGAAACTGGCTTATAACTGTCGTTGTTGTTGATCCTAGGGCACCCCGGAGGTGCACAGGGCCTCCACAAGATCCTTCCACGCCTCTCTATCCTGAGCAACCGTTTCGGCCTCTCTCCAGCTCAGTCCTATGGCTCGCGGCTCGCTCTCTATGCTCCGCCGCCAAGTGCTTATAACTAGGCCACAAAATATATTTTTGGTGAAATTAAATCCTCGTTTTTAACAGGCAAGTATACAATAACCAGACTATGTAAAAACACATGTTGAAGTCCGTTCAAATATAGCCTGTTATTTATTATTTATTTAAGGTTTATTTTTCCATATTTATCTCTAGTTACACATATTTTGACATTGATCCCGTTCGGGTAGAAGCCTCCTCCATCCCATACCATTTGTCTCGGTCACTGGCCAGCTCCATCCAGCTTGGCCCTGTATAGCCATAATAAAGCAGACATACAAACATGCAGACTGCTAAAATCATAACCCTTCCTTTTGGCTTCGCCGTAGTCGGTTAAAAGGGGCCGGGGTATGTCCTTCGGACCCGTGGTATGTCCTTAAACTACGCCAAAAAGAGAGGTATGGGCACTGCGAATGGCATCTCGCTAAGTGTGGTAGGGCACGTTCAGCGAATGTCATCTGGAGCAGACCCCGACTGGGGAAGTACCTCCACCTTACAGAAAACCACAGCAAAATAGCACTAGACCCTACTCATAGTGTTGTGCTCCTGCTGGTGAGTAAGGTTGCCAAAGAGCTCAAAGAGGACCCAGTGTGTTGACGATGAGGGACCTTCTTGTTCCTTTAGTCGTCAACACAGTGAATCCTCCTTTTTGTAAAGGGTCGGCAACGCGCATGTGACTCCTTTGGAGTTGCAGGCGTCCATAGGTTACGGTAGCTGCTTACCATCAGGCGGGCCGTATGCTTGTTTGCTACCGTCGTGGTATAAAAAAAAAGGGACTCAAGAGACGCAGGTAATTAGGCAATCCATAGCAACGATCACGAAAAAAGTTAATCCACCCTTTAAAATCAGAATCAATCGTTTGATTCGTGATACACCAAGATTGCATACAAAAGTATTAAACAATAAAAACAAAAGAAATGTAGAAAAACATAATACAGAATTTACCACGGAATGGACCCGCCTCAGCATAATGCTGACCCGCAAGCCAGCGCTGATCTTCCGGCGGGAGCATTTGTGGGCCACAATAATAGATTTTTCACGCTACTGTTCGGAAATGTGACAAAAGATGGTCAAAATCCAAGCTGAAAAGTAAGCATTTGCTGTAGCACCTGAACCACCACTACAGCAATGTTATTGTAGCGATGAAATGTCATTAGTTGGAAAGTAAATTGTCCAGTTATGTCATTGCATTCATTAAAAACATTAAAAGGTCTTTTTTTGGCACAATTTTATGTTTCAAAAATAAAATAAGGTTGTTTATCGGACCAACTACCTGTTTAAAAAAAAAAGAAACGTCAAAACCATTTATTCACCCTTAAGGTGTTTTTACTTTTTTAGCCGTTTGTGGTTTTCTATCAAAAACGCCTCTAAGTAATGAGTCGGTTTGAAGCAAACAACAGAAAAACGCTTCTTGAAAGTGAAAAAAAAAGTAAAATGGCGGGAATGGAATACTGAATTGGATATTCTATTAAAGCATTTATATTATTATGACAAATGTTTTTTTATTTCCTCACAGTAGTCGTGAAAAGCTCTATGTAATATCTCGGCCGAAAGCGCTATAGGTGGACTCGTATCTTCGAGGGCCTCCCCTGGCGGGTCGGCCCTCGAACTAACTCGATCCACCTGTAGCTTGCTTCCAAGCCTCTACAACCATGTACTATAGTAGTTGAGAAGTTGGGTTGGATTGGATACTGACCCGGTACTTGCCCTCGCCGACCTGGAAGACGCGGAACTTCTGCCGGCACGTGCACAGCATCACCAGCCGCTTCACCTCGTCGTGGATCTTGTCGGCGTCCGTCGGCGGCCCGCGCCGCTCCACCTGCACACACACGTACACTTACTAATATGATGACAGGTTAACTAACACTAGTACTCCGCCAAGGACTGACAACTCGCGATTCTTGCTAACGAAATTACCAGTATTATACGTCTTAACAATACTCTTTTAGGCCTTCGGATTCCGGAACCCCCTGGTCAATGTAGCTCATATAAGAACTCTCTAATTGTGACTTTTTCAAATCAAAGGTACATCATTGTCGGTTGTTAATTGAGTTTATTTCTAAATGAATTTTTGTTGACAGTAACACCTTAGTGACAACCGACAATGATGTATCTATTCATTGAAAATGACACAATAGAGAACATGCATGAAAAATATTTAATTGAATTTGTTCCATAAACACGTTCAACAACCCCAAATTAATATAAATAAGTGGAAATCCGTAATAATTTTTAACAGTTTTTTAAAGATATTGCGGTTGAAAAACTTAAAATTTTAGGCATTTTTTTTTATACCTCAAATGTATTTTCAAAACTTCAGTTCGATTACTTATATTCTAACAAGAAAAAAAATGAACGACAACTATATAGCTAAACGCATTTTTTCGTGCCTAAAATTACAAAAATCTTCCTAAAACTTGTTCCTTCCAAACAGTTTTCTGCAACTTTGTGGTCGGTGACGTCACAAACCTCACGCTTTTTGTATGGGGCGTTTTGACGCGCGGCGCAGACGCCTAATGTATTTTCACATTTTTCACGTTTCAGGGCTATCATAGATGGTAGGTTTATTAGAGACATTTGAATCTACAGGGAAATATAATCGAATGACGTCTTCCAAAAAAAATCATGCATGTTCCTAATTATATTTATTTTTGCTGCAACCCCAACCAAATTCATGAAGAAACCATTTGTAAATTGCTATAGGTATAACTCTAGTCTAACTCATAATGGCTATAATGGTAATTTTATTGCCAAGGATAAAGGATACTTACGTGGGAGTTAAATACTCCTCATAAAATTAATAATAGTAACGGATGACATACTCGTAGGACTAGCTAGCTAGGCCGTGGCCGCACAGTGATAGTGACATCGAACTGCGATCGACGCGCAGCGCACTCGGGGAGATTAGATAGCCCGGGCTCGTTTGATAACTTCAATCTAGATTTTAGATTTAGGTACAGCAACATAAATCTACGTCATTATTGAGATTTGTGCTAGACATTTTTAGGTAAAATTGTAGTTATTGTTTCAGGCGTCATCTATCGGGATGCCCTAGATCTGGTCATTCAAAATTTACTACCCAGTTAGTAAAATGTCATTCTTTCACTAATTTGCGCTACTCAAATATCTATATTTGACAAGACCCGATCTATGTTAAACAATATCGTGGTGTCCCCTTCCTTGGAACATGCCTGGACACGCTGCGTGTCTGTGTGCGGTATGATTGACCGTGGTCACTGCACTAGTGACTCACCCAGTCGGGTCTGAGCGCCGCGATGAACTCCTCCCAGTCGATGAGTCCGCCGCCGTTCCGGTCGAACAGGTCGGCCACGGCGCCCATCTCCAGCCGGGACGTGTCGAATTCTGTACAAACGAACAAACATCACGTGATTAGGTACTTATTTAGAAAACTTTTACCAGCTTATTCATAAACAAAACTGTAAAAGTGACAAACAACTATTTAGTTAAATTAGTTCGCCTCGAACTGAGTACTCGCGATTTCCTTGCAAACGAGTTAACCAATATAACAATACCCTAATTATGGTTGTTTCGAGCCTTCTAGCTCCATAACCCCTTGATCGATCCTGCTCATAAACGAAATCTCAAATTGTGTTACGCTCTGCTACAACCCCAACAAATTTCATAAAGATCAGAAAAACGTTACTAATAGACGGAGAGCTAGCCTATATGACTAGCGTTCGGACAGATAGTGGCATAGTATAGCAATCTAACCAGACGGGTTTTGTTGCTCTCATAGTGTCATATCTGACGTGGCCAGCTCTTAGTCCATAAAGTTATTGCGGAACAACTATTCAAAATCAAAAAGCCATCTAAATGCACAGACGTCTAGGTAGCCAGCTGACAGTTCCGCTGTGTCCGATGTTGTCTGTAAGAACTTCACTTCGCTTACGCTCCGCTCGTTCGATGAGGTTTGAAAGACGTCAGTCAGCAGGATTAAATTGGCAGTTGAAATGATAGAAGTACCGAGTTGGGAGGATAAGGTTTGTGGCGCGGTATAAGACGCAAGTAGCTGACTGCAAGTGCGGCTTACATTGCCCCAGTAAGGATAATGTAACTTGAGAGATGTTGTTGGGAATTCCGTTGTTTTCTTTAAATATTACACAGTAAATTTAGTGCAGTGTAGTAAGGGGGGCTCGGGGAGCGGAGCCCTCCGCACAAAGAAACTTAACCCGAGTTATATGGTGACGCAATACTCACTGGTGTTGATGATGCCGTCGATGAACTCGTTGCGCGGGATGAACCCGTTGTTGTCCTTGTCCATCTTGCGGAACAGGTCCGTCAGGCGGGACTTCTTGTGGTTCATGAACTTCAGGAACTGTGGACGAAATAGAAACATTACTTTTATATTATCTACCAACAGTTTACCATACGGATACTACATCTTAAATGAAACGCAGGTAGCTTGGCGGTAAGACGTCCGACTTTCATTCCGGAGGTTTCGGGTTCTAACCCGGCTCTTACCACTGAGATTATCGGAATTGATGTACGAAATTATTATTTGATACTAGCGAACGTCGTATCGTCATATATATGCCTTTTTTATATATCAAATGTTTTTTTAATTTTTTATTTATTTATTGATGTTTAGGACAACAACAGCCTTAAATAAGAGTATTACATATAAATAGTTACATAACAGATGGCCAATAACAGTTATCCATAAATTACATTGTACATAATAACTTATTAATAAGTAATGTAGGTAAGTATTAATTGCTAGGAAACAGTACAAAAATGAAGTGTACTAAAAAAGTCAAATAAAATGCTCATCGCAAGTAAGATAATTAATTGACCACATAAAAAGATGTTATAATTTTATAAACAAGATATGTTTCCACTGTTTTCAACCGACTTCAAGATTTCGAAGGAGGAGGTTATCAATTCGTCGGGATCTTTGTTTTTGCTATTTGTTTTTTTTTTTTTTTATGTATGTTCACCGATTATTCGAAGACGGCTGGACCGATTTGGAAAATTCTTTTTTTGTTTGTAAGAGTATACTTCACAGTTGGTCCCATTGTAACCAGGTCAGGATCTGATGATGGGATCCTGGAGAAATCGAGGGAAATCTTC
Source organism: Pammene aurita (assembly GCA_947086415.1). NCBI lineage: Eukaryota > Metazoa > Arthropoda > Insecta > Lepidoptera > Tortricidae > Pammene > Pammene aurita. The sequence continues at coordinate 752,784 of OX352310.1, forward strand.
AACTATTATAGGCACACCTGTAGTGATTTGAGTATTTTTTACAGCAGCTCGAGTATTTGGTGTTGGAAAGGTGGATTACTTAGTGACGTCGGTTCTTTTTTGTTTAAAATTATTATTTGTTTAAAATTATAATAGTTATTCTGCTATTCAGGGTGGATGCAAATCCGTTCTTGACTTAGTTGAGTTAATAGATGGTGTAGCTGACACGACTTTGACATGACTACGATCTTTATATATATATTGACATACCAGTCGCTTGTGGGTTTTAAGGAAAACATCGTGATGAAGTCGGACCTAATCCCAAGGCCTAGTTTCTCCTCCGGGTTGGATGGTCAGATGGCAGTTTCATTTGTAAAAATTAGTGCCTTACGTCAAGCGGACCCCAGGGTCAATTGCCCTGTGGCAAAAGCAGGGACAAACGCTAAGAGGATGATGATTACATCTTAGGTGGGCCGTAATGTTCTGGTTTTATACAGTCACCGGCAATAGTATCTTCCTAACCGAAGGCCGCAAAAATATGTGACACGCTCTTATGTATCTACAAATAAGTGCGTGTCACATATTTTTGCGGCCTTCGTATAGAAATATACTATTGCCGGTGACTGTACCTGTACGTTGTAACATTTCAACCTTTTCAACCGACTTCAAGATTTCGAAGGAGGAGGTTATCAATTCATCGGGATCTTTGTTTTTGCCATTTTATTTATTTATTTATGTATGTTCACCGATTATTCGAAGACGGCTGGACCGATTTGAAAAATTCTTTTTTCGTTTGAAAGAGTATACTTCACAGTTGGTCCCATTGTAACCAGGTCAGGATCCGATGATGGGATCCTGGAGAAATCGAGGGAACTCTTCAACTATTATAGGCACACCTATAGTGATTTGAGTATTTTTTACAGCAGCTCGAGCATTTGCTTTTGGAAAGGTGGATGTTTAGTGAAGTCGATTCTTTTTTGTTCAAAATGATTTAACCACCCGCTTTGTGTGAGTTTCTGTTAAACGAGAGGTTGAAATGTAAGGTTGCGAAGGTGTTTTTGTATAGGTATGCTCGGGCGGGCCCTGCCCCTGGTACGTACCCTCTTCCTCCAGTCGTCCCAGCTGAAGTCGGCGACGCGCCGCAGCTCGCGCAGGTGCGCGCGGCGCTCGTGCAGGCGGCGCTGGCGCTCCCAGGCCAGCAGCCACGCGGAGCGCCACAAGTCCCACAGCTGCCGCACGCGCGGGGACCGGAACTCCGGCTCGGCGCCCTTGCTGCACGCCACGGCGTGGGTTACCATACTTTTACTTTGCATACTCGCTTTGTCAACACTTTTTACGAACATAAGAGGTATACGGTCTATAAGACTAATTTAATCTTCATTATTTATGGTTTGAGTAAATTAAAGTTTATGTAACTGTTACGTAATAAGGCCTAATTACGTACAGTTGCATACACTGCCTTATCTACACACATATTATAAATCCTAAATGATGTGTTCGGAAACCAGTAGAAAGACCGCCATTGCACCGCCATGACCAACTCGATTGTGTCGGCGGTCGCGCGGGCGCGTGCCGGCGGTCGGGGAGAGCGCGGATCTTCGTTACGTTACCGTGGGTAATGAATTTTCATACGTTTTTACCACACTGTCAGAGATGTTACGTTACTGGTTGCAATAATGGTGGTAATTACATACGGTTTCCGAACGCGGAATAGAGGACTTATGATATTGGTGTAGATAAAAACATTTACTGTTTCTATAATAACAATTTTATCATAATTTTCTGGGCATGTTGACGAAATTTCTAGAGAAATGATATTAAATTTAACTATGAAAAAGCTTCACAAAAATAAAAGTAGCTTTTGAATTTTTAACGTGCAAAATATGACAAAATTAATAGCAAAAATGCTAAACCTAAAATGCAGTATAGCAACTAGGGCGGTCACACACATGATTATTTGATAAAACCCAAGCAAGTATACTTTCCCATGACATAATCAAAAATCACCCAAAAGCTTTAAAATGTACTTAGGTACTATAAAAATAATCTATTATGAAAAGTCAAAATTCAAAATGTTTTAAAATGTACTTGTGTGTAATCGATATTTAGTTTGCGTTCCGAAACTTTTAACTAAACATCTGTAAGATTTCTTTAAGACAAGCACATGAATTAATCAGGATATTATTTAAAACAATGTAGTCGTATTTAATTTTGCTGTGCTAAATTAATTATGCTAAGTTTCGTGTTATATACCCTTGAAAATGAAGAAATGTAAAATTTAAATTTCCATACTGTATTGGTATTTTCCGCTATCGAAAAATTCACATTAATTACTGTCATATACGAATGTTTTGAGTAAATATGTAACCAGTACAATTTTATTGTTTCAAACTTTCCTCCTGGTGCTTTATTCCTGTGTGTGTTTGTGTGTAGATAGGCCTCCAAGTTGTTCTCCAAGTGTGTGTGTGTGTGTGTGTGACGTCTTACCTGCCCCTCGGCGGGAACCTGGGTCCGTAGTGCGGCAGGTTGCGGTCGGGCGTCTCTCGGCCCGGGCTCACGCGACTGGAGCACACGCACATTTGTACAACTCATACATATACCACACTTACACACCCCGCCACAGTGTACCTTATTCTGTGCCTTATCGATTATTGCGTACGCCGTCTAGGTACTAGCCTGGCTGCAGTACGGCATTGTGTTGTGGGGAAACAATATAAGCATCGAATAATTACATTTGAATAGGTCCATCTTTCAACTATTAGAAATGAATTATAGAAGAGACTAGATAGCTCCTTCCTAACGATGTATGTAAATCAGTGATAGGCTGGGTAATGTAGTACATACCTATACGGATCATTTAACTGAAAATTAAAATATTCAGAAACTAAAAACATAATATGATAAAATAATTATAGAAAACAAAGGATTTTTCATGTCTTCACGAATTTTACTTTTGTCCTTGTAAAAATCAAATACCGCATAAATACAAAGTGTTTTATTTTAGATATCGATAAAAGGAGTAAAATAAGGTACAACTGTAACAGGTAAGAGGGGATGCGTGTTAGGTACAACATCGTTGGTCCGGTAGTTAGTCGTGAGGGGCAAGGCGTGGGCGGCGGGTTAGTTGAGTGTTATTGTGGAAGATTCGCGGTTCCATTACAATGTGAAAAGTATTTGTATTGAAGTCTGTTATCTCGAACATTAGTCTTTAAATGGTATTTTGTGCATTAGATGTTTTTTATTAAGAATTTAGATTAACAATTACATTTGGTTTTAGTGTTTCTCTTCGTAGTGATAGACAGCCCAAACTTGCTTTAGGAACATGCAGCAAGCCCTCAACCATTAAAATAAGTATTATTTATACAAGCAACTAAATTACCCAAAAAGCTTGAAAGTCATAAATATTGTATATGGTATCACCCAATGTAGACGAGAGAGGTCATTTATATTAACGTAAACAATAAACAGAATATAAAATACGTATTATAAAAAATACTTAATATATCCAAATTGACTGCTCAATGCAAGCCAAAAATTTCAAATTAAATAAATTAAAAATGATATCAAACATAATGAAAAGTTAACATTTTCTGGGCACTAACAAAATGAAAATCAAACTACTAAAGCCATTCAAAGACAAATTACACACAAAAATCTACAAAAAATAACAAAATAAATCAAACCTTCCTCTCGCACTTCGAGGGTGAATCCTGGACCTGCCCACAGCGTGACGAGATGAGACAAAAAGCGACATTTATGTGTGGTAAAGCAAGACAAGATTAGTGTTGATCCATGTCAGATAGTGACATAACATAATATTCCACTTGGTTGTCTACTGTCAGAACTTCACAATATACAAGTGATCGATGTTTTGTCATTTTCTGACGAGGAAATAATGACATAAAGCTCATGATTGTTATTTACACCATGAAAAACGACACATTTACAAAAGGCACAGATGATAAAAAAACGGGAAAATTAAAAAAGATGACAAAAAAACATTTAATTGTGTATTTTTCAAACACAACTAAACTGTCTTTGGTGACCAAGTGCAAACGTAGAACCGTCATTTGCTTGGAAAATACACAATCCTATAAAAAAATAAGTTTACAAGACGTAATAAAGAAAACTTTAATCACAAAAAACTTGTAAAAGGAAAAATAAACAAAAACACACCTGTACCGCCTAGAGCCGTAATAGTCAGGCGACACTGATCGTTCCCTGTTCAGGTCGTGCTGAGACCCTCGTCTGTGAGTGTGTGTACACCATACAACGTGAAGCGGTCACACCATGCAATGACGTCACAATGCCGGCGTGCGTGAACGTGAAAGAGACGAGACAAATGAAATAATGGAACATATAATTAACAATACAGAAACATACACGGGTCTGATCAAACCACCAGTGGACAGCAAGATCAAACAAAATAGAAAAATACTAATATTTGAAAGGCTTTGGCTGTGATCAACAGACAAAATTGGAAACCAATTATCGCCTGATATATATATATATATATATAAATAATAAGTCAAAATAATGGAAACGTTTATAAACACTGCCACTGGTGTCTTGGTCGTTGGCATATTTTTCAAATACGAACCCAGGGGTGCCCTTGATCGCGGATTTCGCCGAAACCTTGCGTGGTGTCGACTCCCTTCCTTGGCTTTGACTCTTGACCTGTAAATGATTGTACGTTACAGTATGCTACAGAGTAACTTTGGTGGAGTTTCTAGAGTGGAGTAACCGACACGACTTTGTTTTATGTACATGTAAATATTCACATCAAAACATTGCTTTGATGTGCATTAAGGTTTTTTGCTGTGTCAGTATATTTTGATATGCGGAATAATATTACCCATTCATTATCTTTTTCCCAACCACCGAGCAGCAGTTCCTTAGCACAGTCAATAAACTTCAGAGTCCCATCGACACCCGAAAGTGTGGTTTCGCATCGCACGTACCTGGTAAGCCTTGCAGACGCGGTCGACCTCGTTCTGCCTCTTCTGCGTGTGCTCCATGAGTTCCTTGTGGTCCTCGATGAGGCCTTCCAGCAGCTCGATGGATTCCGGTAGGGGCTCCGCTTCCAAAGCTGCAGGGGAGCAATACTTATTAAATATTTTCATATTCTAGGCGAGTTTGTGTCAACAAAATGTCTGTCCAGTTTCATAAAGACGAGGGAACTAGACGTTAATTTTTGATTGTGAAATATAAGACGATAAAGCGACCGAGTTGGGCTGTATAAGCGTGGTAGATATTTGTGTCCTTTACTGCGGGGAATAGGAAGTTAAATGCGAGTAGTTCTACGGAAGGCCAGCGCTAGTATGCATTCTAGCATTATGCTGAGCAGGGTCCGTTTCATAGTGTTACACTTACGTCTTTATTTTGTCAGTTTGTAAATATGTATGTAAAATTTGTGTACCGTCAATTGCCACAACTTTGCTTACGATGCTCAACTTCGCATGGCTTGAAATACAGAGATTATCTATCCCTACCGAATATATATTTAATTCCTCGTAATGGCCGCCTTTCTCCCATCTCAGGAATAAGATATAAATAGCTGTTTAGTGAAGAAAACCTCGTTTTTCAAGCCAGGAAAAGCTGACCATCGTAGGCAAAGTTGTAGCAGTTGACGGTACGTCATGAATAAATATCTTGAATCTTGAGTATGCAGAAGAAAGTATGTCGATTGTTATGGTGTTGAATATTTATTTATTAGCTCAATCTCAAACATTTTGCAATGTTGGGTGGCTCAACCCGTGCCGTCCAACCAAGTATAGTATACCTACTTCTAGCAACTACAACCGTGACTAATGTTTAGCCGACCTATGTAGGCACTATACCTGCTCAGTGTCGCGTTCCTGGTGGTGAGTAACCTCAAAGAGATAAAGTGCGTTGACAACAGGAGACTTTCTTGTCCCTTTAGCTGTCAACAATGAATCCTCTTATCTGAAGGGCCAGCAACGCGCACGTGACACCCCTGGAGTTGCAGGCGTGTATAGGTTACGGTAGGTGTTTAACGTTTTGGAATACTCACAAAGCAGGGTGTTCTCGAGCCCCATGAGCCACTGCAGCAGCTCCTCCAGCACGGAGTCCAGGTCCTTGAGGCCCTGCATGTGCGCCTCCAGCTTGCCGCCGCGCTGCATCGCCCATTGCCACACCTGCACACACACACACACGCATATCATCAACTAACAGGTTACTACTAAACATTACTTGAATTAGTAGTTTATGTAACTGTTACGTAATAAGGCCTAATTACGTACAATTGCATACATTGCTTTATCTACACTCATATTATTTATCCTAAATGCCGTATTCCCAAACCATAGAATGGCCGCCATTGCACCGCCATGGCCAACTCTCGTGTGCCGGCGGCCGCGCGGGCGCGTGCAGGTGTACATTATGTTATCAAAACTCATAATACATCAATAGTTGAGCATGTAAAGTTAAAATTACTTTACTGCCACAGATAAAAAGCTTATCATAGTAAAATCGGTTGTGGTAATGCTAGCCATTGCCTACCGTTTTCGAACACGTTTTAGAGAACTTACAATGTGAGTGTAGATAATAGTATATTAGATACGTACCCAGGGCGGTAAAATAAAGGACTCCGATCGCGACTCTGCATAAACAAGTGATCTGAGTGAGCCTTCTTTACTTCCGTCCGTGGTGCGTAGCGCGTGTACACTTGTACCTCTTCTCCTGGGTGTGAAGTGGTGGGGGCGGTAAATGACACTTTACACCCAAAGTCACGTAAAATACATAACGACTATAATCTGCCATCTAGAGTGGCAAAAGTACCTAAGTCGATTTTAAAACTATAATCCCCAACGCCCATGGGCTCGTTAAGGATAAATTGGTAACATTGACATTTAAAAATGTCAATGTTACCTATCAGCTATCGTTAAGTTTCAGCCAAATCTTCTCTTCAAGTCATCAAAGTACAAGTACTAATAACGAAATTGTAATTAGGTTTAGATGTCGAGATTTTAAATGCAAGTTATTATAAAATAAATCCCGTACATTTTGGATATAATGAACGTTTTACCTGTCCCGGAGTGACCCTGCTAAAGATACGTATCACAGGCATAATGGATACAATAGTTTTGCGAGACTTTTCACCCATCGTTCACAATATAAACACAGACTTGCCCGTTAGATAACTATTACATTTGTGATGAAACTGCGACTCAAAAAAATAAATTATATCACACGATATAAACTATCTAGTGATAAGAATTGATTTGATAATTTAATTACTGACAAGATTAGCAACGAAATGCATTGAACACTGATTTACGTCAAGGTGGAAGATATTTTATTTTTTTAGAACAAGCATTTCCCATATATGCATGATAGAAATTCTCAAGCACTTTACATTGACGTATGTTTATTGTACTAACAGCAACACATAATGTGTAATCAATTATCATTTTAAACAAAAAATAACCGACTGCACTTAGGTGGAGGCTAAGTGCCTTCCAAATGCAAATGCTCGGGCTGCTGTAAAAAATACTTAAATCACTATAAGTGTGCCTGTAATAGTTGAAGAGTTCCCTCGATTTCTCCAGGGTCTGATGATGGGATCCTGGAGAAATCGAGGGAACTCTTCAACTATTACAGGCACACTTATAGTGATTTAAGTATTTTTTACAGCAGCCCGAGCATTTGTTTTGGAAAGGTGGAGGCTAAGTGAAGTCGGTTCTTTTTTGTTTAAATTGATGTATGACTGATTGTATGAACCCACCTCATCCCACCGGCTCTGTATGATGGTGATCCAGTGTTTGATGACCATGACGGCGTCCGGATGCGCCTTGCTCAGGATGGATTGAGCCAGCGTGATGGTGTCGTCCTTGTCGCGCTGCTTCTCCTTCAGCTCGCGGACGAACCGCTCGTGGTCGCGGAGCTGCTGCTGCGTGTCCTGCTCGCCCTCCGGCAGCTGGCCGGAGAAGCGGAGCTTGGTCTCCGCGTCGGAGAGCCACTCGAGGAGCATGTTCACGGATTTGTGCAGTTTTTCAGCCTGTCAAAGGAATGTTATTAGAATAACAGCGTATTAGGATTTAATAACATTATAGAGAAGACCGATCAAATTTATGTCTCAGTATTTTTTGGGTTTCAAATAAGTTTTTGTTAAAAATTCACTTTTTTATAAGTACACCAACGCCGACTGTACTTTTACTGCAAACGTTATCTATTGCTCAACAAAATGGTTCTAACGAACTCAAACACAATGAACTGCAATTGGGTTTCTTTTAGATAAACTTAATTGTTTCGTTGCAATCACAAAACCAACATTTCAAAAATACACGGGAAAATCCAGGTGTAACATATGTTTGCGCTTTAACAGATTTTATAATAGTTTAAACTTTTATAAAGGAGATGTATTTATCATGTAGTATTGTGACGTCACAATTTTAGTCCCCCATATAAACTCCATAGTAACAAATCGCTTTGACGTTTCGTAAAGAGAAGCTGATTTGACTTCATAGGAAAGTAGCCTATTGTTTTATCACAGAGTTCTTATGATGACGACCTTCGATCTTTATGATCAGACCAGCTTGATGGTACCAAAATACTATATTATTATCCAAGTTCCGCAGGTATGCTAAATTTCAGCTCAATCTGACTGGAAACTGGTTCAAATCTGGCTTATAAGATTCTACCTCGACAACAAATTAACAGACAGTGAGTTAAGTAAAATCTTGTAAAAAAAAGTCTGTTATTAATGAACTTCCATTCCCATTTACTGTTTTAAATGAATGTCAAGAACAAACCTCCTTGAGCGCGGTCTCTAGTCGGTGTGCTTTCTTCTCGCTGAGGCTTTGGACGGAATCCCAAGCCTGCTTCAGTTCGCTGCACTGTTGACGGATGCTGCTTGCGTCTTCGCGCGGCACCTGGGAAACACAACTTTATTCATATACGGCGGCTAAGGCACCTTTTTGTTAGTAATGTCTCAACTATCATCTGTATTTCGTTCAATTGACTGGTTATAGATTGACCTTAATATTGTATAAGAATGAGTTAGCTTACCGTGGCTTCCAGATCTTTGCCGGTCTTCAGTACAGACTGCATCTGTTGTTCTCGAGAGTGGAAATCTTCTTCGAATTGCTGCAAAACCAAACAAAAGTTAATCATTCGCTCTGTTCTTGTTTCTTCGGCTAGGCTCTTGTTAATGAGCCAAACTTTGTAGGAGCAAAAATGTATCACCTACATGTCTGGAGATTCAATAATTGAGACGCAAATGTCGCGAAACATGTTTTCGAGCGTTACAAGCGCCTCTTTTTTGCAGAGACATTAATGACATCATTAACAATCTTGCTGGCATATTTTTTTAAATTTATATCACGACGGTGGCCAACAAGGATACGGACCGCCTGATGGTAAGCTGCTACTGTAGCCTATGGACGTATGCAACCAGAGGTGTCACATGCGCGTTGCCGACCCTTTAATATAAAGGAGGATTCACTGTGTTGACTACCAAGAGGGTCCCCTGTGGTCAACACACTCCATCTTCTTATCTTTGTTATAGACCATACACTGCAACAAAATCTACTGCCATTTGTAACAAAAGTGGCCCACCGTGTGCTCTTGGGATCAATGTTACTCTGCGTCCGTAGGAAACACCTTAGACAACCCTACACGTGATCCCTGGGTGGTGCTAAAAGAGTAACAAACTTGGCAGCTGCACTGTCCCATCTGGACCTCGCAGCACTCACTGGATGTTCTTCATCATCTGCTCTCCCACTAGTAGTACCCGCGACAGGAAATGCCTGCCCACATCCAGTGACGTGTAGGGAGTGATCCGATGACGAGTATGAATGAATGAAGACCTTGTGCTGCTCGATGAGCGCCATGACGGTGTCGAGGTCGCCGTGCAGGGGCGCGTCGGCGGCCAGCTTGCCCTGCTGCTTCCTCAGCCACTCCAGCAGCGCCGACATCGCGTCCTTGAACTGCCCGGAGTACAGGAGCGCTTCCTCCAGCTTGCGTTGTCTGTGGGTATTTTTTTCTTTGCAAGTAAATTTACATACAAAAATGTTCAAATAGTATCTTATAGTACATTTGTGTTCTCAGATTTGTCCGCTCAAATGTAATTGACAAAATGTTTGACTCGACCACAGCAAGGGGAAAGAATTACAGGGTTATTATTTTTCATTTGGAATATTGTTTTCCTGTTATTCAATTTCCTATAGTCCAATTGTAAATCGGCATTTATAATGAAACAGACAGAACATGCGTTCTCTTCGAGGGTCCAAAAGTCAAACAATAAAAAAGTTTTCAAATCGTTCCAGCCCTCTTCAAATAATCGATGATAATACATGAAAAAAAAAAATAGCAAAAAATAGTAGTTTATGTAACTGTTACGTAATAAGGCCTAATTACTTCTACACACAATATTATAAATCCTAAATGACGTGTTCGGAAACCATTAGAATGACCGTCATTGCACCGCCATGACCAACTCGATTGTGCCGGTGGTCGGGGAGGAGGGCGGATTTTCATTACGTTACCGTTATATCGATGAGGTAATGAATTTTCATACGTTTTTACCACACAGACAATACACTGATGTTACGTTACTGGTTGTAATAATGGTGGTAATTACTAGAGACCGGATTTGAAGTAGCGACCTCAATATTAATATGGATATGACTGGTATATTTTATTATTTTTTTTACACACAAAAATAATGTAACTTAAATAAAAATAAAAAATAAAAAAGTAAAAACCTTGTATAAAACTCCTTTATTTAGAATAAAATACTATTCTTTAAATGTAGTTTGTTGCAAAAATAACATTCATTTAATCTAACTATTTAGCTAAGATTGCGGTGTGCGGTGTAATAATAATATACTGTAAGACCTTATATAAACAACATGACATGTATTTAAAAAAATGCACTAGTCATATCCATATTAATATTGAGATCGCTACTTCAAATCCGCTCTCTAGTAATTACATACGGTTTCTGAAACCGGAATAGATTTATGATATTGGTGTAGATAAAAAACAATAAAGATCCCGACGAATTGAGAACCCTTTGAAATTCAAATTGTCTCTTGGCCCTCACCTGTCGACGGCCTTCGAGCACACGGTGGTCCACTTGGCCTTGAGCTCCTGCAGCATGGTGCGCAGCGCGGGCTCGTCGGTCTTCGGCGCCTTGTCCTTGAGCGCCTTGCCGGTCTTCTGCGTGAGGTCGTACGCCGGCTGCTTGGCCGCCAGCGCCTTCTGGAACTCGCGGTGCTTGGACAGACGCTGTTTGATCTTCTCCGGGTCGTTGACGGTCGTTTCCGAGTTGAGCTCGTCTAGTTGCTTGTCGGTGTCATTGAGCCAGTTCATTAGGTTGTTCCTGCGAGGAGATTTCATTAGTACAGAACTTACAAATATAGATGTACAGGTCGATTCACGAAAGATGGCGCGAGTTTTGTATCTAACTGTCATCATTTTCATAAAGATCGGCGTCAGTTCTTGTGAGTATATAGAAGACGTAACCTTAACAATAAGTAACACTTTAGAAAGTGAAAAAGCCTTTTTGAATGCTTTTAATATTGACTGAATGAGTTCAGAAATCTTTACGTTATCGAATGAAGGTTGAAGGTCTTCAACATACAGGATTCCATTTATATTTTTTATATAATTTAATGGACGAGACCGGTTACTGAATGGTGGCTAAAATGGGCTAAAAGGTCAGCGTGGAGACCGTCAACCAGATGGTCAGACGATATCTGCCGAACAGTGGGTGTGCAATGGATGGGACTGGCACGTCAAACTTATTCGCCTGAAAAACATAATATAACCCTTCCTCGGCAGTCGGGTAGTCGGATAGTCGAGTAGTCGGGTAGTAAGGTAAGGTAAGGTAAGGTAGGGTAAGGTGAGGTAAGTAAGAGGCAAGTAGCACCGACCACATGTCGCTGAAGTCCTTGGCCTCCTTGACGCCGTGGTCGAGCGCGCGCGTGCGCTCGGCGCACTTGGCCACGACGCGCTCCCAGCGGTGCTGCACCGACACCAGCAGGTAAGGTAAGGTAAGGTAAGGTAAGGTAGGGTAAGGTGAGGTAAGTAAGAGGCAAGTAGCACCGACCACATGTCGCTGAAGTCCTTGGCCTCCTTGACGCCGTGGTCGAGCGCGCGCGTGCGCTCGGCGCACTTGGCCACGACGCGCTCCCAGCGGTGCTGCACCGACACCAGCAGGTAAGGTAAGGTAAGGTAAGGTAAGGTAGGGTAAGGTGAGGTAAGTAAGAGGCAAGTAGCACCGACCACATGTCGCTGAAGTCCTTGGCCTCCTTGACGCCGTGGTCGAGCGCGCGCGTGCGCTCGGCGCACTTGGCCACGACGCGCTCCCAGCGGTGCTGCACCGACACCAGCAGGTAAGGTAAGGTAAGGTAAGGTAAGGTAGGGTAAGGTGAGGTAAGTAAGAGGCAAGTAGCACCGACCACATGTCGCTGAAGTCCTTGGCCTCCTTGACGCCGTGGTCGAGCGCGCGCGTGCGCTCGGCGCACTTGGCCACGACGCGCTCCCAGCGGTGCTGCACCGACACCAGCAGGTAAGGTAAGGTAAGGTAAGGTAAGGTAGGGTAAGGTGAGGTAAGTAAGAGGCAAGTAGCACCGACCACATGTCGCTGAAGTCCTTGGCCTCCTTGACGCCGTGGTCGAGCGCGCGCGTGCGCTCGGCGCACTTGGCCACGACGCGCTCCCAGCGGTGCTGCACCGACACCAGCAGGTAAGGTAAGGTAAGGTAAGGTAAGGTAGGGTAAGGTGAGGTAAGTAAGAGGCAAGTAGCACCGACCACATGTCGCTGAAGTCCTTGGCCTCCTTGACGCCGTGGTCGAGCGCGCGCGTGCGCTCGGCGCACTTGGCCACGACGCGCTCCCAGCGGTGCTGCACCGACACCAGCAGGTAAGGTAAGGTAAGGTAAGGTAAGGTAGGGTAAGGTGAGGTAAGTAAGAGGCAAGTAGCACCGACCACATGTCGCTGAAGTCCTTGGCCTCCTTGACGCCGTGGTCGAGCGCGCGCGTGCGCTCGGCGCACTTGGCCACGACGCGCTCCCAGCGGTGCTGCACCGACACCAGCAGGTAAGGTAAGGTAAGGTAAGGTAAGGTAGGGTAAGGTGAGGTAAGTAAGAGGCAAGTAGCACCGACCACATGTCGCTGAAGTCCTTGGCCTCCTTGACGCCGTGGTCGAGCGCGCGCGTGCGCTCGGCGCACTTGGCCACGACGCGCTCCCAGCGGTGCTGCACCGACACCAGCAGGTTCTTGATGAGGATCACGTCCTGCTTCTGGCTGAAGTACTTCAGGTGCGTGCCCTTCTTGTCCAGGTGCAGCATGGTCTCGCGGTGCGTGGCCACCTCCTTCTGGAACGACTTGTGCTCCTCGATTTGAACTGTCGGAGAGAAGCGGAGAGATTGATACTATAATATAAAAAATCTATCTTAATTGGCACTGGATAAATCTCGCCGCATGTTGATGTCAAGTAACTTTATGACTCAACGTAAATTCTCTATTCCCTATAGCAAGGCAAACAACTAGAAATGTTTAAAACTGTTCATTTTTTCACTAATGTGCCAATTTTAGTTTGTTAGAGTAAACCAGTAGTTTGACCACCAAAAGCGAGTAAAATATCATGAACTTCTTCATAGTAAGTACGTGTTCGCCATCACAGAATTCCATCTCTAAATTATGCGTAATCGCTAGGGTAAAAAGAAACGCAATGAGGGTTTCTTTGATTTTTCACCAGGCAGGAGAGGTGTTTTTGACAGCAACTTTCAAAATTCACCAATAAAAACAATACGATTAAACGTTATTGGCCTTAGGGAATTCAACCAACCGGAGCGGCTATTGACAGGCGTTCCCCTCTGCCGAAAACGTATGACCAGTGGTCATATTTATTGTATGGACTAACGTTTATTTGACGTGGCTATGTGTACGTTACGTACGTCAGCCATACATTTGACGTTCCCCTCCCACTCAAAAATCGCCAGACTTCTTTCGTATAGAAAATTAAAGACATGGCCGCTCCGGTTTGTTGAATTTTCTAAGTTATAGGCGGATTAAGACAGCCAGACCTCTCGCCACGGTAATGCCACCTGGTGAAATATTCGATCGAAGCAACTGTGCAAAATATGTACAAGTAATAATGAATGGAGCTCACCCAGCAAGGTCTCCATCACCCTGGACACGGGCTTGGCCGACGTGAGCGTCTTCTCGGCGCCGGTGAGCCAGTCCACGAAGGCCTGCAGCGCGTCGTGGAACTCCGTCGCCTCCTTCAGCGCGATCTCCAGCTTGATCTTCTTGTCTGATGCTCTGCGGAGTAAATACATCGGTACATACTAAATATAGTACAAGAACTAGTCAGCCTTGAACTGGGAACCCGCGATTTACAAACAAGCTGACCAATATAACAAAAACCGACCAAGTGCGTGTCGGGCCACGCTCAGTGTAGGGTTCCGTAGTTTTCCGTCCGTCACAGGAAGTGTCCCCACTTAAGAATTTTTTTTTTTTTTTTTTTTTTTTTATTGTAAAAAAAACATTTACACAGCATGACAGTTAGTACTAATGCACTGTGAAATTTAAGACAAATGTATATAACTATATACCTTACAATATGCTTATACAACATTAAACTATTAAAGGTGTACTGACTAGTACAACAACAATAACAAGATAAAAAATATCAATAATAACAAACCTAGAATACAGAAGATTCACGTTTATCCATCGCCTCACAGAACCTCATACACGCTTCACGCAAAAACATCCAACTACTCGCAAAAATATCACATTCCGGTGCTGATGCGAGGAGCGCGCTAAGGTATTGTAGAGCGCGAACCAGTGGAGATTGGCTATGGGAAACAGTGCGTGTGTCAGGCATAGCGATTAAATTCAGATCTCTAGGTCGAAAATTGAATCTGGCTCGAGCTATAGAAGGAACGAACAGCCGTACGAGCTGTGCAACTAACTCAGGACAGTCCGAATTTCCACGCCAAGTGCTACAGGCAGTAATCAACAGCCCATAGTTACGCCTAACTTCTAAAGAGTTAAAACCCAAAGAGCCAAGCAAGAATTTTGTAGGGTATAGATATGGGTAATAGTGATATATTTTTTTATAGAAGAATCGCAGAAAGGCCTTCTGAATTTTTTCCAAAAGCAAGATATACGTGACCTCGTGCGGGTTCCACACGATAGCCGCTGCTTCCAGTTTGCTTCGGACTAATGCAGTATACACCAACTTTATAGCTCTGGGGTCATAAAAATCTCGCGCATTCCGGATAACAAATCCCAATCTCCGATAGCAATCAGCAGCCAAGACTTTCATGTGCTCATGGAAGTTTAGTTGCATATCAAAGATGACACCCAAGTCGCGTACAGATTGAACACGGGTTATGGCTGCAGGCCCCAGGAGGTAAGTAGCGTGCAAAGGACTATGGGTACGGCTAAAAGTCATTACCGAACACTTGTCGGTATTAAAGAGGAGCTTATTATTAGTGCTCCACTGATGAACACGGTCAATGTCCTCCTGCAAAGATGCACAGTCAGAGGGTTCTTGTACGCCGTAGATTAGCTTAAGGTCGTCAGCGTACAACAGACACCTAGCAAACTTAGGGACTGAGGCTAAATCGTTTATCATAACTCCGAAAAGAAAAGGACCTAAAATCGAACCCTGACTAACTCCGGAACACGTGTGATAGGGCTGGGAAACAAAGCAACCATGCTGCACATATTGCTGTCTGAAATAACACCGCCATGTAGGATATGATATGAGCGTTCCACGTACAGCGACACCTATCGGCAAATTAAGTAAACTATTGCGCGCGAGCTTAAAGTATGGAAGATGATTTTTATGGGATAATTCTTTATTGCGTGAACCGATTTCCACCGTTTTTACTTTATTTGAAAGCACGTTATTTCACTGTGATTTTGTAGAAATTACAGGCACAGTCACGGTCATTAATCGATGAGCCACTTGCCGCTGTACGTATTTTAGCCGTGTAATACAACTCGGGTTTTTACTCGTATTAATTCCTAACAAGTCTTCGTATAATAAAAGAGCACAATTATATTTCTATCTTTATCATTGTGTGTTTATCAACCGTCACTAAGGTCCGAGTGTTAAGGTTGGCTAACTTCAGAGCTACCAGATTGACAGAGTCACTTGTCACTTCGAAAAGTTAACCAATTGCAGATTTAGCAACCGTAACTTAGTAACAATTGTTACAGCGTACCTAGCGATAGTAACGGAGACATTATGATTGGCATTGGCATTTCGACACAGGAGAAACGAAAAGCCCGATTTTATCCGAATTAGTATTCGGATGAAATCAGGTTATCATAATTGATAACTAACAATTTGACGGCCGCCATCATTAGAAAAATTAACTAAGAATTTGAATGCCTGTTTTGGTATGAAAGTAGCTAAGTTGTAGCTATTAACTATCGAATAGATCATATTAATAAATAATAACAATATTTAAAGTTTAAATTTATTAAATGTATTCATTATTAATTATCAAATCGTTCCATAGAGCTGCGAACTTCGTAGGTCTAAATCTGTCAACTTCGTGGTCCGGAGCATTCCTCTTCGCTAAATGCATCGGGTCGCTGGTTGTTCTGACGATGATAGTTTAACTTTTTCGGCATAGGTATCGTCTTACCCAAAACGCAACGTGTTTTTTAAATCTTTCAAGCTTATGGTTCTATGCAATAAGTAGACAATTTAAATGTTTTAACAACATTATGGAATAAGCTTTCCGTCTCGAGGATTCTCTTGAGGCTGGCCGAATACTCAAGACCCTGATGACACATTGACACGATTCTTCGGAGAATTAATCGGAAATTGTGATTGGCATTATCGTGTAAACACTTTAATATTATTTTAGCTACGATTCACAAAATGCATAATTTATAATTGTCGTCTTTGACATAACATTCAACTGACATTGCGTTTTAATTCAAAAGAGGTCAGAATCAAAAAGATTAACAACTTACTACTACTAGGAAATATGTCTTAACCATAGAGGTTAAAGGTTAGCTAATGAAGTTATCATATCAATAATGAATCCATTGAATTTTGCATAAATTACGCCGTTCGCACGAATGCAGCGAATCTGTGCTAAAACATTGCGGTAGCGAAATGTCCGGGGCAAATCTAAATCCAACTTATGATGATTCATAAGATAATTATATCAGACCTTTTTTGAAATAAAAGTCGTAGTTGCAATAACGCATATTATTTTAGAAAATATTGACAACTGAAAAGTCAGGTGTCAAGAAATAATTAAAAAATTGGTAATAATAACCGTAGTCAATTCAATTTAAGCGAAAATGCCACCCACTATTAACGATGAGATTCGTCATAGAATTGTGACAATGCACCAGCAGGGTCTTAGTATTCGTGCAATTTCGAGGGATCTGCTCTTGTCGGTAAGTTTGCTCTGTCTGATATGTCTCCAGAATTAAAATAAAGTAAAAAAATCACTAACTTCAAGTTTGTATTTTTAGCGAAACACCGTTGCGTTATGGGTGGGACGATATGCTGAGGAAGGGATTATTGCCGATCGTCGCCAAAACAATCATCGTCCTGCTGCTTTAAGCCAAATGCAGCGAACAGAAATGCTCCAAGGTTACGAACTAAATGGATTCACACCCACTAAGCTATATGCAGAACGGTTTGATGTGGATCCCAGAACTATCCGAAGGCATCTGCATTCAACGAATTTGCATCACAGAGTTCCGGCTTATAAGGTTGATTTGACGGAAAATCATAAAATCGCCCGCGAAAATTTCGCCAACCGATTCGTAGATTTTGATTGGACTTCAACAATTTTCACTGACGAGAAAACATTTCAATCAAGCGAACACGGTCGCCTACAAATGTGGCGGTATAACGCAACACGGTATGACATAGATCATGTCATACCAAATAGGGAATCGGGCAGAATAGGTGTTAATATGTGGGGTTGGATGAGCTCCGAAGGTGTTGGCGAACTCGTCCAAATGCCACCGCGTGCAAATGCCCTGGACTATATTAGCATTTTGGAAGAAGTCATGCTCCCTTCCGTAAGAACGGTCTATCCACAGCACGATATGCCTAACATCAATTTCGTGCATGATAACTGCTCGATACACCGTGCAAGAGTCGTTAACGCCTGGTTCGATGCACACCCAGCCATTACGGTAATTCCGTGGCCATCTAAATCTCCGGACCTGAATCCCATAGAAAATCTATGGGGTTTAATGGTGCAGCGATGGGATCACCGTAACGAACGCAGGGCTGATGTTTTGGCTCAACATTGCCAAGACATCTGGGAAAGTATGCGAGGAACTGATATTGGAACAAAATTAGTCGCCTCTATGCGAACACGACTACAAGCTGTATCGGACAGCCATGGAGCTTATTCTAAATATTAAATTTAAAAATAAATATGTTTTTGCTAAAGGTTGACTTTTTATTAGACGATGTATACTACTCAAAACAAAGTCTATATATTTCTGTTTAATTGATAATTCTGGGCCATCAACTAATTGATAAGTGATAAGTGGCTGATTAATGATGCCTCATATCCGTCAGTATCCAATCTCTTTCATGCTGTCTAATAACTAGAAAGAAATATAATACTGTAAAAAATATGTTTTACGTAAAGATCAAAATACTTAGTGGCCCCTATTTACTTTTAAGTAGTATATAAAAATTACACTGACAATAGCTGACATATATAGCAAAACATAAAAATATTTAAAATAACTTCGTTTCAAAATGGCGGGATTACCATGCATATTCAAATATTTGCAACAGTTATGTATGTGACAATGTAACGGATGTCATTATTTTGTTCTATATGTTGGTATCAATCTCTAGAGTTACTATGGATACGTTAAAACGTCGCCATGGTGAGGATGAAATATGTATTACACGGCTAAAATACGTACAGCGGCAAGTGGCTCATCGATTAATGACCGTGACTGTACAATAAACACCTGCTTATACGGTTAAATTACAAACTTAGTTCAGAAATTATTTTGTAACTCTTTTTCAAAAACTATTCAACCTATCAAGATCAAAATAATTTTCCTAGAAAGTTTTTATAATGTTCTACTTTGAGATTTTTTTCATATTTTTAAAACTTATGGTTCAAAAGTTAGAGGGGGGGGGGACACATTTTTTTTTACTTCTGGAGCGATTAATTCCGAAAATATTTACATTATCAAAAATGATTTTACTAAACCCCTATTCATTTTTAAGTACATACCTATCCAACAATATATCACACATTAGGGTTGAATTGAAAAAAAAAAAAAACCGGCCAAGTGCGAGTCGGACTCGCGCACCGAGGGTTCCGTACAAACCTTTACAACTTAAAGGTATTATAGACCTGAGTATTTGATATGAATTTCAATGTAATACCTCTACGCGTTTCCGAGGAAAAAGGTAGTAAGTTTAAAATTTAAAAAAATATTTATTGTATGATTTTACTAAAAATGTCTACTTTTCGTAATTTTTCCTTTGTCTGTACTATATGAAGTTTCTTCGTGTCAAGTTTCAAGTTTCTGAGTTTACGGAAAGTAACCTGTAGGTTTTGAGTTTCTTGCGAGTACTCAGTTTCAAAATATGCGACTTAAATTGCTATTTCTTTTGATTGCGTTGACATAAAAGTTTGGTTTTGCTACATCTGAAAGGTCCTATAGCCCTGAGTATTTGATATGAATTTCAATTTAATACCTCTACGCGTTTCCGAGGAAAAAGGTAGTAAGTTTAAAATTTAAAAAAATATTTATTTTATGATTTTACTAAAAATGTCTACTTTTCGTAATTTTTCCTTTGTCTGTACTATATGAAGTTTCTTCGTGTCAAGTTTCAAGTTTCTGAGTTTACGGGAAGTAACCTGTAGGTTTTGAGTTTCTTGCGAGTACTCAGTTTCAAAATATGCGACTTAAATTGCTATTTCTTTTGATTGCGTTGACATAAAAGTTTGGTTTTGCTACATCTGAAAGGTCCTATAGCCCTGAGTATTTGACATGAATTTCAATTTAATATCTCCACGCGTTTACGAGAAAAAAGGTAGTAAGTTTAAAATTTAAAAAAAATGTTTTTTGTATGTTTTTATTAAAAATGTCTACTTTTTGTAATTTTTCCATTGTCTATGCTATATGACGTTGCTTTGTGCCAAATTTTAAGTTTCTGAGTTCACGGGAAGTACCCCGTAGGTTTTGCGAGTGCCGAAAAACTAAAATTTGCAGCATAAACGACTGTATCTTTTGATTGCGTTGGCTTTTGAGTTTGATTTTTTCACAGCTCCAAGGGACAATAGACCTGAGTATTTGGTATAAATTTCAGCTTGATACCTCCACGCGTTCCTGAGAAAAATGGTCTTGACAGACAGACAGACAGACAGACAGACAGACAGACAGACAGACAGACAGACAGACAGACGGACAACAAAGTGATCCTATAAGGGTTCCGTTTTTTCCTTTTGAGTTACGGAACCCTAAAAATCACTCCCCACTTTACGTATAGGGGAGGTACCCTAATAAAACATTTTTTTTCACTTTTTATTTTACCACTTTGTCGGCGTGATTGATATACATATTAGTACCAAATTTCAGCTTTCTAGTGCTAACGGTCACTGAGATTATCCGCGGACGGACGGACGGACGGACAGACATGGCGTAACTATAAGGGTTCCTAGTTGACTACGGAACCCTAAAAATCATCACATAGGTCGTGATGAATTTTTCGCGCCTTATAGCTCCATAACCGTTGGCGTTGGACTTTACCTGGAAGTGATGTTGTCCCAGCGCGACTTGAGGTTCTTGAGGTTGTGGTGCAGTTGGCTGGTGGGGTTGGGTTTCTCCTGGCGACGCAGGTACTCTTGACCTTGTTGTAGCACGGCCTCCACCTTTGGACGGTTGGCTTCGATCTCGTTGTACACTTCCTGTTGATTTGGTACAGAGAAATACTAATAAATATTTCATTTATTTTTTAGAATTAGAAATAAAAACAGCCGATTTCGCCCATGTATCATAATTTTTTTGCCATATCACGCACGACGACATTAGCACGATTTTTCTAATCTTAAAAAGTGTGATAATTACGACCCATTTCTAAAAATAGTTTCGATTAGAGACAGTTCGTGGCCTAGTAGCCAGGAGAATGTACGAGATCTTACCATAAACCTCTCGAGCTGTTCCGAGGCGGTCTCGGGCAGCCCGCCGACGGGCTTGGAGGCGGCGATGACTCCGTCCACCTCCGACAGCCACGACAGCAAGTCGCCGATTTCCGCGTTGAAGCTGAAACAAACGAACGTTAGAGACAGATGTTCTATGAGGCAAGATCGTTATCCCTCAATTTATCAATTGAATTATTTACTCAAATATCCACTAAATATTTCTCATAATAATATGCGCAGATAGTGCCGCAACCGCAAAAAACCGGCCAAGTGCGAGTGGGACTCGCGCACGAAGGGTTCCGTACCATTATCTATAAAAACGGCAAAAAAATCATGTCTGTTGTTTGGAAGCCTCCTTAGATATTTATTTTATTCTGTTTTTTAGTATTTGTTGTTATAACGACATTAGAATTACATCATCTGTGTAAATTTCAACTGTCTAACTATCACGGTTCATGAGATACAGCCTGGTGACAGGCGGACAGCGGAGTCTTAGTAATAGGGTCCCGTTTTTACCCTAAAAACTAACGTTTTATTGATTATGGCTTGGATATGTCAAATACATACAGTCTACAGGGTCTCTACACCTAAAGTAAATGGTTCCGAAATAGCAATGACGGCACCATTTATAATCTGTGGGTTTCTATCCTCATTCACTAAATGTTGTTGTAATACGAGCTAGTTTTTTGCGCTATACGAATTATGAGACAACAGAAAATCATTTTTAACACTTTTGAGATATTAAAAATATTTAATATCTCAAAAGCCAGCAGCAGGGCACACCGCGCGCAGGCGCGTAGTAGCCGTCGCGCTGCCGTCGCGGAAGGCAGCTCGTGAAAATGGTCATCGTAAATTGACCGAAACATGTCGAGCAAAAATCGACTTAAATTACGTGAGTAACCCGTTATAAATATTTTTGATATGTTAGAGTCTCACGAAAGTTTTATGGTTAAAACACTTTTGAGAGTCTACCAGTGGCCTATTTTATAAAGCTAGCTACAAGTGACACTTTATAAGCGGAAGTCTGTTCCTAACGCTATGTGTTAAAAAGAGACTTCCGCTTGCAAATTGCCACTTGTAGCTTTATTAAAGAGGCCACAGCTATCACAGCTTGAATTCAAGAACCACGGACAGATGTCTATCAGGCATTCTTTCCACTGAGGTGTAGTTGAGGCGAGACGTGCGCCAACCAATAGGCGGCCGGGGATGGGCAGCGGATGTTGTAATTGGTCGATTCCAGCTTGGTGCAGCAGCCTAATGACAGCACTCACCTCTGGGCCTCCCTGAGCGCGTCCTCGAGCTCCGACTGGCGGTCCCTCGCCTTCTGCTGCAGCTCGCGCCACTTCCTGTTGAGCGTGCTCAGCTTCTCCGCCGTCTCGCTCGCCTCGTCGGTGCCTACACATACCACTTATAATAACACCACTCATATTCGAACAATCAAATGCCGAATGGCATTCACTATAAAGCTAAACAGAGAGAAATTGGTGCGCTTTGACCAAATCACACACGAGTTCTAAATCGCGCTATCGATTGTTGTATGTAATCGGTAATCGATAATGTTGTAGTTGTATATTTATACCAATATTATGTTCAAATTTAATAATTTCGAACAATCATGATAGTGAGTTGAAGTACGGTCGCGTCTGAAAATATGGATACATTTAATGTGACAAAAACATGTATCCAAGACTTTACGCCTTGGTAATAGAGTAGTGGTTACATATTTTCGTCATTAAATGCATCCATATTTTCAGACGTAACTGTATACAGGGTGAAACTTAAGTCGTGAACAGTAATATGTTTTTCTAACTCCATAAACAACAAGCAATTTAATGCCCCAACTCTTACTAAAAACAGACAAGATTTTTTTTTTTTTTCATATTTTTTGTCGTTTATTTTACTTTTAGCAGTGGATTTAGGATATTACAACGGCTTATTAAGATATTTAAATTAGTAAATTGAATTGATTCTTTGAATCGGAACTGACATTGACATCAAATTTGTCATTTGTCCTAGTTAGAAATGAAATTTACTTAATTTTTCATCTGAAATATCTTATAAAGCTCTTTTAATTCCACATAATCACATTTAAAAGTAAAATAAACGACAAAAAATATGAAAAAAATATGAAAATCTTGTCTGTTTTTAGTAAGAGTTGGGGCATTAAATTGCTTGTTGTTTATGGAGTTAGAAAAACATATTACTGTTCACGACTTATGTTTCACCCTGTATTGTAATAAGGAACACTTTGGACCTTTTTAGTAACAACAGATATGAAAGAAATATAATTCATTGTCACTGTGATGAAATTCGTAGTAGTTTATTAATAAAGTACTTTACTGTACTCGTACAATCACAAATCACTAAGGTGTTTCAACAACACTACTGCAAAGTTCAATGGTCACTAAGTCTGTCTTTTGGTGATACATAATTAATTTCAATTACACAAGCGTTACTGTAATAGTAGTTTATGTAACTGTTACGTAATAAGGGTCCTTAAAATACGAGTGTGGTTTTATGAAACGAGCCGCAGGTGAGTTTCATAATAAGATCACACGAGTGTTTTAAGGCCTAATTACGTACAGTTGCATACACTGCTTTATCTACACTCATATTCTTTATACTAATTGCCGTGTTCGGAAACCATAGAATGGCCGCCATTGCACCGCCATGGCCAACTCGATTGTGCCGGCGGTCGGGAGGGAGAGTGCCGGCGGCCGCGCGGGCGCGTGCAGGTGTACATTATGTTATCAAAACTCATAACACATCAATGCTTGAGCATGTAAAGTTAAAATTACGTTACTGTCACAGATAAAAAGCTTATCATAGTAAAATCGGTTGTGGTAATGCTAGCCATTGACTACCGTTCTTGAACACGTTAGAGGACTTACAATGCGAGTGTAGATAAAATGTGAGGAAAGTACAGATTTGACTTATTACAGCACATCAACACACACACGGACAATCACGGAAGCTGAAGCATTAGAGCCAATAGCATGTCTGAAGTTGAATTTGATTTGGAATTTTGAAAATGATATGAGCAATCGATTGTAGTGATATTTGTCGGTATTAAGTTAATTTTTTTCTACTCCAGCACTTCTATATGCCAATTAAATGACTGATAGTGGTATCTAAAACTACATCATTTAAGTGAAGGCGCTAAAGTCTATTTGTCTATAGGTACTTTCTATAACTGCTAGCAGTCACACAAAACATATTGTGCAACTGTTTTTGTTTTTATAATACACTGACTTCCAGGTGCCATGTCTAAAAAGGGTTCGTTCTTGTTTACAATATAAATTATATTTTCAAATTGATATATACTTGAAATTATTTTTGCACAAACTATGATAAAAACATTATCATGTCTTTTTTAAAGTATCTTAAATAATTTAGTTTTCATATTTATGAAAAGCATAATAGTACTTTAATGTAAACTTTTGCATTGAGAGTTACTTGAACGAAGCCATATTTTTTTGCAATTGAAAACCAACTCGTGGTCTGTCTATGACATTTAGTCAAAAAGTTAATATTTAAAAAGTTTCAACACAATGTACGGCTTAATTTTTGTATTTAAACTCGTATATTATGTTAATATCAAGAAGTTTATGTTAATTTTCATAAAATAAGTGACAAGAAAACTTCACAGTGAATATCCGAAGACTTCGGCACAAAAGTAAGAGTTATTAGTTGATAGAAAAATCTTAAAACAAAATTGATTTATGTACTCGTGATACTTAAGAACTTTAAAATTATTTATTAATTACGTTTTTGCTACTGTCGTAGAAAAAGTTTCGTGTGCAACGGTACATAATTATAGGTAGGTCTTAAAATTCTCGGGTCTGTTATTACAAAATTCGGCTTCGCCTCATTTTGTAACTTCGACCCTCGAATCTTAAGAACCCTTATTATGTACCTGTTGCACAAAATACTATTGCCTGAAGGTTAATTGAAATAATAAAAGTTAAAACGGCAATAGATAATTCGGGATTTCTACAAATTATAATTTGTGATAAAATAATGATCGCACGACCAAATGGAATAATGAATAACTTAAATGGTCGAAAATGTATATGTAGGTATACTCCTAACAGTTATCAGTGTTTTTGTCATTGATAGTATGTCACGCGATATATCTATAGTTAGTCGTCACTTGACACAAACACGATGTCAACTAGTTCCTCATATTTGGTGAGGAGTCATGACAAAGACATGTACCTACGATGGTAACAGATTAACTGATAGCTACCAAGAGAGTGGTATGTAATGTAATGTATGTATGAGCGGCAAGCGCGTGGCACATACCCGTACCCTGCTGCACGATCTGCGCGCCCGCGTCGTTGAGCGTGTCCACGGACGCCTGGTGCGCGGCGATGTCGTTCACCAGCACCTTCAGCTTGGCCAGCTCCACTTCTAGGATTTGAGGGTCTCCGGCCACCTGCGGAATATCTTCCAGTTTATACACAAGGTTAAGAGAAAAGGCTTTCCCTTTAGGTTCTATAAACAGCCAGTCCTATAAGGCCGTATAAGCGAAAATCACTCGGGTTAAATAGTATCGATTTACTGTTTCAGGACAAAGTTAAGAGGCATTAAAAAGCGGGATATTGGTATGATAGAAATGAAAGGCATTCAACTTTTATTAAGTTTTCATTGGTGATTTTAGACTAAAAACAGTAGTTTAGAGTTGCATTGCTTTATCTACACACATATTATAAATCCTAAATGACGTGTTCGGAAACCAATAAAATGACCGCCATTGCACCGCCATGGCCAACTGGATTGTGCCGGATCGGGGAGGAGGGCAGCCGCGGTCGGAGAGGAGGGCTGGATTTTCATTACATCGACAAAATCGATGTTGCAAATTTGAAACTCATAACTTAACAATATTTGAGCATGTAAATGTTAAAATTACGTTACTGCTACAGATAAAAAACTAATCATAATAAAATCGGTTGTTGTAATGATGGACATTGCCTACCGTTTTTGAACACATTTTAGAGCACTTACAATGTGAGTGCAGATAAAACTAGTAAGTACTATTTACACGTAACGACTAGTTGTTGGTGTAAAATTGATTCTGAGAAGGTCAACCTGTTGAAATGTGTTTAGCATAATGCACACTGACCGGCTTGAGCGTGTCGAGCGTGTCGCTGGTGTGGTTGATCCAGGCGAGCAGTTCCTGCAGCGCGTGCTGCAGCTGTCCCAGGCGCAGCAGCGCGCGCTCCAGCTGCTGCTGGCGCTCCACCATGCCGCGCAGCAGCGCCGACCAGCGCGCGTTCACCTCCGTCAGGGGCTGCTTGATGGCCGACGCTTGCTCAGATGACGTGCGCTCCGTTAGCTCTTGAGCTTGCCTGTGGATTTTATCGCGTATGAAAATTCCGCTAGAGGCGCTAGTGTAGACGGAGGTCCTCGAAATGTCAAATGACATAGTAATTAAGTGGGATTCGCGGAATTATTTCAAATTTAACAATGTTGTGAATTTTTTGCCATACAAGGGTATTAAATATGGCAAATATGGCGACTCATTTAATGTTAATGCTTTAAAAGCAGAATTAAGAAATCCTCGTTTTTTAGGGTTCCGTAGTCAACTAGGATAGTTTCGCCATGTCTGTCCGTCCGTCTGCGGATAATCTCAGTAACCGTTAGCACTAGAAAGCTAAAATTTGGTACTAATATGTATATCAATCACGCCGACAAAGTGGTAAAATAAAAAGTGGAAAAAAATGTCTTGTTAGGGTACCTCCCCTATACGTAAAGTGGGGAGTGATTTTTTTTTTAATTTCATCCCTAACGTGTGATATATAGTTGGATAGGTATTTAAAAATGAATAGGGCTTTAGTAAAATCATTTTTTGATAATGTAAATATTTTCGGACATAATCGCTCCAGAAGTAAAAAAAAAGTGTCCCCCCCCTCTAACTTTTGAACCATAAGTTTTAAAAATATGAAAAAAATCTCAAAAGTAGAACTTTATAAAAACTTTCTAGGAAAATTATTTTGAACTTGATAGGTTGAATAGTTTT
The DNA here is from genome assembly GCA_947086415.1 of Pammene aurita. NCBI lineage: Eukaryota > Metazoa > Arthropoda > Insecta > Lepidoptera > Tortricidae > Pammene > Pammene aurita. The sequence goes on from OX352310.1 coordinate 779,938, forward strand.
TGAAAAAAAAAATACAAAATAATTTCTGAACTAAGTTTGTAATTTAACCGTATAAGCAGGTGTTTATTGTACCTGTAATTTCTACAAAATCACAATGAAATGAAGTGCTTCCAAAAACTCAATGGGGACACTTACTGTGACGGACGGAAAACTACGGAACACTGCGGCGACGTCGCTATTTTTACAGTACGGTCTAGTGTATTTAATATTATTGAACCGTTAATTTGGTTTTCGCGAACGTAATAAAGATTATTTACAGCTGTATTTCAGGACCTCCGTGTACAGTGGCGCCAACTGGTGAGTAAACAACGGTAGCCCTCATTGTGTTGGGGTTTGTTTGTAAATGAACAATGCTCCTACTACGTCGATAAAACTATAGCTTGTTTAGCTTCCACAAAATTATAAGACATGGTTTTTTGGCGTGCTGCAGAATTTCCAATTAATGAATAACAGTATCATTTTACGTATTTTATGCAGCCATCGATACAACATAATTTCTAACAGATCTAAAGCCACACAAATGAAAATGAATGAAGATAGTAACAGAAGGTATAAGCGAAACAACGATCACATATTGCGAAGAAAGTAAAAACAAAACACGCATACAACGACTAAGATTATGTTAGTATCACTGAAAGTATGTTTAATTACTAATTCATCAAAATAAACCAGGGCTCGGAAACGGTTTTCGCATTAAAACCCGAAGTAACCAAATATTGTAAATTATTTTATGGTTCTCACGTAGAACTCAATGTTGTATTTAGGTAATTACTTCATATTCTAAGATTTTTCGATTAAATATGAAATAGTAAACAAAAGAACGAAAAAAAAAACCCGGTATTTTAGAATGGAGCTAATATCGGTTTCCGAGCTCTGAAATACACACAAACTGTCTGTTCTGAAATTTAATTCTACTGGTTATCTACTGTATAAAAACAGGCACACGCAAAACTTTTTCATTCTTGCCTCATCAAACTCCTTTTTTGTTGTCGGTGTCATTCCGTAGGAAAGGGTTGCATAGAAAAATATACAATTAAGTATTAAAACATGGAAAGGGTCCGGTTATTTCACACAGCAATTCAATGATTTAATAACCTTGATAAAGGCACTAAATCGTTTGAATCTGGAAATGTGGGATCAGTTATTTTAGGTATTTCAATTAAAACACGGGGAAAAAATAGTGGTAACAATATTTGAGAGAAGAGCTTCGATTTAACAAATCCTTCACCAGAATCCTTGATTTACATTAATAACGAATAACTTGAAGAAAATCCCAAAAACGCCAAACTTAACACACCCTTTCATACCCAATTAGAACGGAAAGCATTATTTAAATCGTAGAAACAGTGAAGATAAACCCGCAAAAATATTTCATAGATGGCGTCGCAATCGAAAAGAAACAAACGACTCGTTGGTTTCCAACCGACTTTAAAGATTTCGAAGGAGACGAAGTCTCAATTCGTCGGGATCTTTGTTTTTGCAATTTTTTTTTATGTATGTTCACCGATTATTCGAGAGCCCAACCCGATTTAGAAAATTCTTTTTTTATTTGACAGTTGGTCCCATTGTTATGAGGTCAGGATCCTGGAGAAATCGAGGGAACTCTTCAACTGTTATATTTGAGTATTTTTAAAGCAATTCGGGCATTTGCTTTTGGAAAGGTGGAGCCTAAGTGAAGTCGGTTCTTTTTTGTTTAAAACTATGAAATGTCAAATCAAATCCATACAGTCTGTGGTATAGTTACTAGACCCCATAAAACGTCAGGAATGTTTCCAGAACGGCGGTTGAAAAGTACCATATAATAATCTGCGGGTTCCTATCCTCATTGTAAAATTTTATTTAAAACGTTGTCAATTGTCCTAATTATCGTGCCCTCCGTTGTTCAGGATCAACCCATGGAATGCCTTAGCTGTAACATTCTTAATCCTAACATTTGAGTGTTCGTACGTATCTGGCGCAGTCGGAACTATAGAACTGGCTCACCTGTTGAGCGCCTCGACCTTGACCATGTGCGGGTCGACCTCCTGCTTGAACGAGGCCAGCTGCGAGATCTGCCGCTTCACGGCGTCGATGTCCGAGCCCAGCGCCCCCATGCGGGAGAACTTGTCCTCTGCCTTGTCGAGGAACTCTTGGAGATTCTGTGGATACAGCGAGTGAATTATTTTATTGGGTGAACCAAAGTACCGCATCAGAAAGAGTCGTACGAGTATTAGAAATTGTCAAATGAAGTGATTATATAAGATGAGGAGGATTAAGCTTTAGACTAACAATCTTTTTTAAATTAAGTCATTAATATCTTAGCAAACTCACAATAATCTTAAGCGCCATATCCCATTATGGCACTCAAGTCCTTTGTGCCAATTTTCACCATTTCGAACATTTTCCAGAAAACTAAACTACGAAATAAATCTACGTAACTATAGAACCTGCTTACAAAATTTCACGGGGATCGATTGAGGAATGTGACCTATAGAGGAGAACAGCTAGCCGGACAGACATAAGAAACCATTTTTGTCCAAGCTGAAACGGAGACCACCGCCATCGTTCGGTCAAACTGCTGCAAGCTTACCTGCAGTGTGTCGTGGAACTCCATGGCCTTCTCCATGGCGTCGATGAGGTTCTCCTCGCGGCGCGCGTACAGCGCGGTGACGTTGTCCCACGCGCTGTCCAGGTCCTCCATGTGCTTCTTCACCTCGGGCTTGTCGGGCTCGCCGCACAGCGACATCAGGTGCGAGCCCGTCTTGCGGACTTTCTCCACCTACAACATGACCATGACAATTGGCACACGGATAATTTAAACAATTTGGTGTTCTGATAGCAGATTATCGTGAGGTATTCGGTAGAGGGTCAATTGCAGATACGGCAAAATCCCTTCATCTGAAGAAAAACGTAGTTACTTTTTTTCGTAAAATTAGATTTTTATATCAAAATGTACAGCTTGCAATGAACTATTAATAACAACTTTTGCTCGGCCAGCGTGGCCATGAGCGCGTCCAGCTGCTGCCAGAACTGGCGCGCCACCTCCAGCGAGGGTCCGCGGTCCGAGGTCCGTAGTGGAGTGTACTGACCTCCGGCTTGGTGTGGTCGATCTCGTGGCGGATCTCCTGCAGCGCGACCTGCTGCGCCTGGATGGCGCGCGGCTGCGCGGCGGGCGGCGGCTGCGCGCTCAGCGTGTCCTCCAGCTCGGCCAGCGTGGCCATGAGCGCGTCCAGCTGCTGCCAGAACTGGCGCGCCACCTCCAGCGAGGGTCCGCGGTCCGAGGTCCGTAGTGGAGTGTACTGACCTCCGGCTTGGTGTGGTCGATCTCGTGGCGGATCTCCTGCAGCGCGACCTGCTGCGCCTGGATGGCGCGCGGCTGCGCGGCGGGCGGCGGCTGCGCGCTCAGCGTGTCCTCCAGCTCGGCCAGCGTGGCCATGAGCGCGTCCAGCTGCTGCCAGAACTGGCGCGCCACCTCCAGCGAGGGTCCGCGGTCCGAGGTCCGTAGTGGAGTGTACTGACCTCCGGCTTGGTGTGGTCGATCTCGTGGCGGATCTCCTGCAGCGCGACCTGCTGCGCCTGGATGGCGCGCGGCTGCGCGGCGGGCGGCGGCTGCGCGCTCAGCGTGTCCTCCAGCTCGGCCAGCGTGGCCATGAGCGCGTCCAGCTGCTGCCAGAACTGGCGCGCCACCTCCAGCGAGGGTCCGCGGTCCGAGGTCCGTAGTGGAGTGTACTGACCTCCGGCTTGGTGTGGTCGATCTCGTGGCGGATCTCCTGCAGCGCGACCTGCTGCGCCTGGATGGCGCGCGGCTGCGCGGCGGGCGGCGGCTGCGCGCTCAGCGTGTCCTCCAGCTCGGCCAGCGTGGCCATGAGCGCGTCCAGCTGCTGCCAGAACTTGCGCGCCACCTCCAGCGCGCTGTCCAGCGAGTGCCCGCGGTCCGACGTCGCCTTCTGGACGTCGTCCCATAGTCTGCAAACAGGGGTACTTTAGTATCACAGGCACGAGAGTAGATTAACATTAAAGTACGGCGACGAGCGAAGCCAAGAGTAGTGAAATATCTGCACCAGCTAACAAATAACGCGGCTCTAATTTGTCTGGAAATATGCAATATATAATCGCATAAGTGTAACTTCATCGTTTACGTAGTAAAATGTATACTCTAAACGCAGCGCGTCAAACACATCACTGCATATACGCTGTGCTGTACGTAGTTTATCGTTATCGACTATTTAGGATCTGATGATGGGATCCTGGAGAAATCGAGGGGATCCTTGAGGGAGGGAAACCTAGTAATTTGAGTAATTTTTACAGTAGCTCGGGCATTTGCCTCTTGCTGAGGTGTAGCCTAAGTGAAGTCAGTTCTTTTATTTTATTAAGAAGGTTTACTCACTTGTGCAGCTTGTCGAGCTTGTTGCGGATGTCGCGCACGGCGGGGTCGCTCTTGTTGGCCTTGCTGATGACGTCAGAGGCCGCGCGCTGTACCGCGTTGTACGCTTCAGTGCGCTTCTCCAGGTCCTCGACCAGGGCGTTGTTCTCCTCGATTTGGTCTCTGTGGGGTACATTAGCATAAGTACACTATGTTAGAAGACCCAAGAGAGTCTATTGAGTCTCAAGACGAGCATACATGGGATAACGTTAGAACAGTTGATACATTACAATAGTAGTTTATGTAACTGTTACGTAATAAGGGTCCTTAAAACATGAGTGTGGTTTTATGAAATGAGCCGCAGGCGAATTTCATAATAAGATCACACGAGTGTTTTAAGGCCTAATTACGTACAGTTGCATACACTGCTTTATCTACACTCATATTAGTCATATTATTTATTCTAAATGCCTTATTTGGAAACCATAGAATGGCCGCCATCGCACCGACACCATGGCCAACTCTCGTGTGCCGGCGGTCGCGCGGGCGCGTGTCGGGCTGTCGGCGGATGCGCGGGAGGGTGCAGGTGTACATTATGTTATCAAAACTCATAGCACATCAATAATTGAGCATGAAAAGTTAAAATTACGTTACTGCTACGGATAAAAAGCTTATCATAGTAAAATCGGTCGTGGTAATGCTAGCCATTGCCTACCGTTTTCGAACACGTTTTAGAGAACTTACAATATGAGTGTAGATAAAGATTTAATTATATTTTAGAAGCACCTGTATTTGTTGATTTGTCATGATACTATTCAGGAGCCATATTTTCAGTAAATCTTGTTTGAAACTGTTGCTCGAACTGATGAATATACAATATTTTAGCGAACTCACAATCGTCTTAAGCGCCATAGACCAATTGTGCAAATTTCCACCATTTTAAATAATTACTAGAAAACGAAAAGACAGAAAAGTTCTAAGTAATTATAGAAGCTGCCCACAAAATGCTGGTTAATAAGTCACAGGAATATGTCAGCCGGATGGATATACGAAAACATTTTTGCCCATGTTGAAACGGTAAATTTAGTAATAGTTACTTGTATCAGTTTCTCTTTAGGGATCGTCCTTACACAGCGCAACTACACAAATATCGCAAGTTCGTCGGAATTTTATTCGTGCGAACGCGCGATCAAACATATTAAACCCGAATAGGTGTCCTAACTGTAAGATTTCTAGTGAAAAAACATCTTAAAAAGAATATCGAAAGCTTTATCGGACTCTCCGAACGTGTAGCGTTATTAAAATTAGAAATCAACGACCTCCAAATAAGTTTCATTCAAGTTTACGCGCCTACCGATGCAGCCAGTGACGACGAAATAGAGTCATTTTATAACACAATTGACAAAGCCTTAAAGTTATCCGGAGAAAAAGTGGTAGTCATGGGCGACTTTAATGCGAAAATCGGTCAACCAACTCCCGAAGACAGTCTGATCATGAAAAAATTCGGCTATGGAAATCGAAACAATAGGGGTGAAAGGCTGGTACAGTTCGCACACGAAAATAACCTCTCAATCATGAACACGTTTTTTAAAAAGAAAAGCAAACAGAAATGGACATGGAGATCTCCAGACGGCGTCACCAAAAACGAGATTGACTATATTCTGACAAACCTGTATAAAAACATTCAAGATGTACAAACAGTCAATTTAACATTCCCGTCGGATCACAGACTTGTAAGGGCTTGTTTTAATTTAAATAAAGTAAAAAATAACCGATCAAGCTACGCCAATAATTCCAGAAACTTACTAAAGAATGAACAAGAGATTTCAGGATACCTAGAGTCATTAAACAGTTACCTAGAGGATCTATGTCTCCGACACGAAGACGATACTGTCCAAGAATATTACAACAGAATAGTCTCCGCTATAGAAAATAGTCTAGATACAGCCCGTCTTAGAACTTCACACACTACAAAGTATAATGTGATATCTGAACGCACGAATAGGCTTATTCAACGAAGAAAAGAACTACAAAAGCTCAAACCGAAATCACGTGAAATGAAAAATGAACTCAAAGCACTCTACAAACTTATAAGTAAATACTTACGTCAAGACTACAAGAACCATCGCCAACGTACTATAATAAAATACCTAGAAACAACTGGGAGCCTCAAAAGAGCCTACAAAGAGCTGCAGTCACAAAAAACCTGGATAAAGGGCCTTCGCGATTCAAACAAGATAACACACAGCAGGAAAGACATTCTTAACATAGCGACTACGTTTTATAAAAGACTGTACGATGATATTCCAGCACTACAAGATACTTCTCTCTGTATAGTAGAGACAACAGGAAACACTACGGAACCAAAGCCAGTAGATGAAATTGAAATTATTGGCAAAATTAAGCAGCTTAAACTAGAAAAAAGCCCAGGACCTGACAGGATAACAAACAAAACAATAAAAATTGCTTGCACACTTCTCGCTACACCACTGACTATCCTTTTCAATAAAATACTTGACACCTGTGTTACACCTAAACAGTGGTCAGAGTCAAATATTATACTACTGTACAAAAAAGGCGACCCCAACGATATAGGCAACTATCGACCCATCAGCCTACTTCCTTCACTATACAAGCTGTTCTCGTCGATTATAGAGAAGAGGATTAGTCCTACATTGGAATCTTATCAACCGATAGAGCAAGCAGGATTTCGGAAAGGCTACTCTACGATAGACCACATCCACTCTGTAGAGCTACTTATTGAGAAGTACGAAGAGTTCCAAAAACCGCTCTATGTGGCTTTTGTAGACTACCAAAAAGCCTTCGACACAATACTTCACACAGCAATTTGGAAGGCCCTGAAAACACAAAATGTAGAGACCAAATACATCAAGATCCTGAAATATCTTTACGATAGGAACACTAGTCGAGTTAAACTGGAGCGCACAGGTCCACAAATTCCTATTAAAAGAGGAGTGAGACAAGGGGATCCGCTTTCTCCTAGAATTTTTATAGCAGTACTAGAAATGGTTATAAGCAATTTAAACTGGAAAAAAGTTGGCTTGAACATAAACGGAAAGAGTATCAGCCACTTGAGATTTGCTGATGACCTAGTGCTGCTGTCAGAAAATAGTAATGAGCTGGAGTACATGATCGACACTCTACAAACATCAAGTAGACAAGCAGGCCTAGAAATCAATTTCAGCAAGACCAAGGTAATGACAAATTCATCTAAACAGCCAATAAAGGTCGAAAATTTACCACTAGAATATGTCGACTCATATATATACCTAGGTAAGCAAATCTCTTTCCATAAACAAAATAACGAACAGGAAATCGACAGGAGAATTAAAGGAACATGGAAGAAGTATTGGAGCCTAAAAGAAATCTTCAAAAGTCAGATGCCAGTTAAAATAAAGAGAAAAGTCATGGATACCTGCCTATTGCCCTCACTCACTTACGGCTGCCAAACATGGAAATTTACGTACCGTGCAAAAAATAAAATAACCTCCTGTCAACGAAGCATGGAAAGAAGCATGTTAAAAATCAGAAGGATCCAAAAGATACGTCACTCTAGCATAAGAGAGGTATCTGGAGTAATGGACGCCCTATGCCACTCCAAAAAAATGAAATGGCGTTGGGCGGGCCACGTAGCCCGCATGAGTGATAACCGTTGGACAACCTTACTGACGTCATGGCCAGGCCCTTCTGGCAAACGAAAGAGAGGAAAACCGAGAACTAGATGGGCAGATGACTTCACGCATACGACTGGTAAACAATGGACAACACAAGCGCAAAATAGAGACCACTGGACATCTCTGGAGGAGGCCTTTACCCTCAACTGAGGGGTTCTCGCACGACATTTATATTTATTTATTTTTAATTTCATACATTCTTTCTTATTGTACTCATTTTGTTATGTCGTCAGTATTCTTAATATCATTATTATATAATTAGTAAATTTCTATTTGACATAAGTAATCATAATTTGACAGTATAATTGGAATCAATTTAAATGTAATAATAATTTTATATAAAATAACAATATGGACGCTAAGAAATTGAAAAATGACTGCATGATACAAGTTTGTTTATACCTATTTGATTATGAAATACCTTATATTTTAAATTGCGAGAAATAAAAGGCTTTTTAATTTTTTTTTATTTTTTTATTTTTTTTTATTAGGTGTCCTAACTGACAATCGCGCGACTAATATGCGAAATTAGTTCGTACGATGGCATGGTTAAACATTTTTAACTCGAATAGGTATCCTAATTATTGCGATAATCGCGACGCGCATTCGCAAGATAATCGCATCGCTTTCACTCGCGATGACTGCGTATTCGCGACATTCGCGTTCTATTAGGACCTCCAGTTTTGTTACCGCGCAATGGTCGCATCGCTTACTCGCGCGATAATCGTGTAGACGCGTTGTATTAGGACGACCCCCTAGTGTATACAGTGTGTAAATTTTATACGGGCGTATATTGTACTGGCGATTAGTATTGGACGTAGGGAACCTATTTACATTTATTTCTTTACTAGCTGTGCCCGCGGCTCCGCCCGCGTGGAATTCGGTCTGTGTCAGTAAGCGGCTAATTCACCCCTAATTTCTCCCCCGCTACCCTGGAGGCGGAACTTGAAGTAAAGTTGACAGATGGATTTATCCTATTAATTTTTATTGGCATGATTTAAACGACATGGAATATTAGGTGTATATCGGACGATACAGGACCTCTTTTGTATTTATACGTTCATGTCCACGGCAAATATCATCCAAATCGATCCTCCCGTCAAATCAGTCTAGGCATGAAATTAAGAACAGGCGCGGTTGAAATGGGGGGGGGGGTCACAAATGCAGAAATGTTTTTTTTCTATTTGAGGAATTAGTAATCCTTAAGGGGTGATTTCCGGTGCAAAAAAACCGGCCAAGAGCATGTCGGGCGATGCTCAGTGTAGTTTCGTAAATGCCGCCCTGTTACGGAACATCCGTTCAAACGGTCGTTTATTAAGGGATATTTGGCGGCGCTTACGTCAGTTTACTATCCGGCACATCCTTTCACTATGCGATTTTGACTGATAATTCAAAAACGGCTGAACCGATTTTATTCAATATAGTTTTTATTGAAAGTTCTTATCAAGCCTCACCAAATTTCAGCTTTCTAGTGCGAACAGTAACTGAGCTAGACCGTGGACAGACGGACGGACATGGCGAAACTATAACTATAACTAATATAAGGCGAAAATATAGTTGACTACGGAACCCTAAAAAGAGATAAATAGTAGTTTATGTAACTGTTACATAATAAGGCCTAATTATGTACAGAAGTGCTTTACCTACACACATATTAAAAATCCATGGGTGCCGGCGGTCGGGGGGGGGGGGGGGGGGGAGGGGCGGATTTTGATTACGTTACCGTAGGTAATGAATTTTCATACGTTTTTACCACACTGTCACAGATAATACACTGATGCATACTTCAAGGTAAGCACATTACAATGCACTAATGAACGTCAGAGAAAAATAAAATACGTAAGTGTCGTGGAACACTCTGTTGGAACGAAGTTATGTTATTTTATTTTATTTTTGACTTTCTCGTAAATTTTGTGGTTTTTATTTTATTTGTATTTTTTTCAAATTTTTTGAAATTTTTGAAATTTTTGAAATTTTTGAAATTTTTGAAAAATATAGAAATTTTGCCATTTTTGACATTTTTTACTTTTAGGTTCTCGACTTTTTTCACTTTTATCACTTTGTCACTTCTCACTTTCACTACACTTCACTTCACTTTATTCTATTTTATATATTTTTTATTTCATTCCATTTTACATGTTTCTCAATCGTATGGGTGTCGCGTTTTCGTGACGTGACGCTTTTTCGTGACGGTCACGTGACTTGTTTTCACCTAGCCCCTATTTTTCATCTAAATACGGACAGCGGTTATTGGTTGTTTCTTCCCCATGTAAACTTTCACCCCTTTTGTATCCGTTTAAAGGATAATTTCCAAGATAAAACTATTTTATTTCCTTTTTTAATTAATTATCTCCATACCAAATTTTATCTAAATCGATTCTGCGGTTAATAATTCCCTATACAAATTTCCAACTGTCTTTTCACCCCTTTAGGGTTGATTTTCGGAGAGAAAACTATCATTTGTCCTTTCTTGAGACCCATACCAAATTTCATCTTTATCAGTTCAGCGGTTAAAAAATCGTCATACCAACTTCCAACCCCCTTTTCGAGGTGAAAGGGTTTATTTTCGGTATGAAAACTATTCTGTCGTTTCTCGGGACTCAAATTATCTGCATACTAATTTATTATTAAAGAATCTCCATACAAACTTTCAACCCCCTTTTCACCCCCTCCAGGGTTGCTTTTCGGGATGAATTTGTCCTTTCTCGAGACCCATACTATCTCTATACCAATTTTCATCTAAATCTGTTCAGCGGTAAAAAAATCCTCATACCAACTTCCAACCCCCTTTTCACCCCCACAAGGGTTTGAAAACTATCCTATGACGTTTCTCGAGACTCAAGTTATCTCCATACTCATTTCTATCTAAATCGTTTCAGCGGTTAAAAATTCTCCATACAAATTTTCAACCCCATTTTCACCCCCACCAGGGTTGATTTTCGGGATTAAAACTATATATTATCCTTTCCCGGGACTCAAACTATCTCTATACAAAATTTCATCGAAATCCGTTCAGCCGTTTTCACGTGATGCGCGGTCAAATAAACAGACAAACAGATAAACAGACAAACAGGTAAACAGACAAAAATTCTAAAAATTGTTGGAACGTGTTTTGTTATCGATTCTAAGTATCCCCAGCCAACTTTTTTTCGATTATCTTCCATGTACAGACTTTCGACCCTCTTCAGCTTTATTATATGTATAGAAGATGTAAGCACATTACAATGCACTAATGAACGTCAGAGAAAAAAATATACGAACGAATTTATATTATTTCATTTTTGACTTTTTCGTAATTTTTGTGATTTTTTTTTTTTTTTTTTTGACATTTTTGATTTTTTTTATAATATTTGACATTTTCGAAATTTTTGACTGTTTCGACATATTTGACATTTTTTTACTTTTAGGTTCTCGACTTTTTCCACTTTGTCACTCCTCACTTTCACTTTTCACTACACTTCACTTCACTTTATTCTATTTTATATTTTTTTATTTCATTCCTTTTTACATGTTTCTTAATCGTATGGGTGTCGCGTTTTCGTGACCGATCCGCGAACCGTCCGAGAAGGAACTTCGTTCCAAAACTACCACCGGTTCTAACCCTACACCTCTGGCCCCAGAAGTATTATGACCGAAAAGAAACTCGACTGGACTTATTTTTTCCAAAACAGTAATACATTATTAGATCTTAAAGATACAAAATAATGCGTAGTTCTTTAAGAAGATATATCAAAACAGCTTGAGAGACAGATAATGTACGTATGTATGTAATGTTTAATTATAAAAAAAAAATCCTAATCTGACTGCTTCACAAAACGTTTGATATGTTTTCCTACCTAAACGGTGTCCTATAAATGTTAGATGATTTTGTAGTAGTTTCTGGTTTGGGCCATGCATCTTTGTCCGTCATATATAGTCCTCGAACCTGCAATAACCCTTTGACATTAATGACATTTTCAAATATTTCTTAAGAGCGGGTAAAGTTAAATTTAAAGCATCGACGGGTAACTTGTTATAAATATGAACACCTTGACCAAAAAATTACAAACTATTTCAATACCGAATTTCATCTAAATACGTACAGTGGTTATTGGTTGTTTCTTCCCCATGTAAACTTCCACCCCTTTTGCATCCGCTTAATTATTAGGACAATACAATTTTGTCATAATGGCCCACGAGGTCAACTTTTTTATTCAAGATTAGATCTTGTTCCAGAAGATGAAATTTTAAAATATGATGCACTATTTTTAGGACACTGGGTCACTATTCCACTTGTATTTCAATACCAAATTTCATCGAAATACGTACAGCGGTTATTGGTTCTTTCTTCCCTATGTAAACTTCCACCCCTTTTGCATCCGCTTAAGGTATAATTTCTGAGATAAAACTATTTCATTTCCTTTTCCAGAGCTCAAATTATCTCCATACCAAATTTTGTCTAAATCAATTCTGCGGTTAATAATTCCCTATACAAATTTCCAACTCTCTTTTCACCCCTTTAGGGTTGATTTTCAGGGATGAAAACTATCCGTTGTCCTTTCTTGAGACCCATACTATCTCTATACCAAATTTCATCTTTATCAGTTCAGCGGTAAAAAAATCCTCATACCACCTTTCAACCCCCTTTTCACCCCCACAAGGGTTTATTATCGGGATGAAAACGATTCTGTTGTTTCTCGGGACTCAAATTATCTCCATACTAATTTCTATTAAAAATTCTCCATACAAATTTTCAACCCCTTTTTCACCTTCTTCAGGGTTGATTTTCGGGATGAAAACTATTTATTATCCTTTCCCGGGACTCAAACTATCTCTATACAAAATTTCATCAAAATCCGTTCAGCCGTTTTCACGTGATGCGCGGTCAAATAAACAGACAAACAGATAAACAGACAAACAGACAAAAATTCTAAAAATTGTTGGAACGTGTTCTGTTAACGATTCTAAGTATCCCCAGCCAACTTTTTTTCGAATATATTCCATGTACAGACTTTCGACCCTCTTCAGCTTTATTATATGTATAGATGAAAATAAGGATTTTTGTATTTTCATACATAATATTTCAGCCCGCAATGTATTGCATCCATGACAATTAAATTACGAATGCGTCATGTCAGTTATGTCAGTTTTAAATCAGTTGTATAGCGTACATTGGTGCCCGGTAGGACTTTAAAAAATCGTTACGCATAATTAATAACACTATTTAACAAAATGATACTATATGAGTCCTATTGCTGGATACTATAGGTGGATAAAAGATACGCCCGTATAAAATTTACAGGCTGTATATTGGTGAATACTGACTCTATCTTGGGCGGGTGCGCGGAGACGGGCTCGGCGCGCTGCAGCTGGTCCTGCGTGCCGGCCAGCGCGCGCAGCATGCCCTCCAGCTTGTCCGAGAACTGCGACGACTCTTGCAGGGCCTGGCGACAAACACTAGCGTTACTACAGGGTGGCGCAGGTTTATCATTTCATAGAAAACATCAATGGATGTTTTACAGTCGAAACTCAAAAATATGCGGAGATGAACAACCTACAATCTAGGAATAGGGAGCATGCTCTGAACTGTTGAGGACAAAATAAGATTATCATGTACTAGCCTTTTCCCGCGGCTTCGCCCGCGTACTATAAGTATCTACTCAAAAAGGATACGATACCTATGTTGATTTTCAGACTTTGTGACCACATTTGCCCCTTTTAGGGATTGAATTTTCAAAAAACCTGAAACACGTGTTTACTCATTTATCGTTAGGAATACTCGCATTGAGCGCAAACGTCACGTTGACGTTTTACACGTTGGCTGTGTTCCTAATCACGCTCCCAGTGCTCAGACCGCTCATCCGTCCGAAAAAAACTACACTCGCGCGGCCTTGGGCACTCTAGCTGTTTCAGACATTGTGAGCGTTGTTAGCGTGATTCGGTACAGCCTAACTGTATGGTATACAGTTGGGTGTAAAACTATGGTATAATTTAAGTCCTGACCTGTTCGAGTACGCAGCTCGGCGCGCAGCGCGTTGTAGCGCTCGCAGTCGGCCTCCACCGTGTCCTGCACCCGCGCCGCGTCCTCGTCGCCCACCAGCCGCGCCAGCGCCTCGCCGGTCTCCACCAGCTTGTATACGTATGGTATGGGTCCTGACCTGTTCGAGCGCCTGCTGGCGAGTACGCAGCTCGGCGCGCAACGCGTTGTAGCGCTCGCAGTCGGCCTCCACCGTGTCCTGCACCCGCGCCGCGTCCTCGTCGCCCACCAGCCGCGCCAGCGCCTCGCCGGTCTCCACCAGCTTGTATACGTATGGTATGGGTCCTGACCTGTTCGAGCGCCTGCTGGCGAGTACGCAGCTCGGCGCGCAACGCGTTGTAGCGCTCGCAGTCGGCCTCCACCGTGTCCTGCACCCGCGCCGCGTCCTCGTCGCCCACCAGCCGCGCCAGCGCCTCGCCGGTCTTCACCAGTTTGTCCACCAGCGGCTTGTGCCCCAGGATCGACTGCTGCAGCATCTGCGTACACAACAATGCGGAATTTAACTATCGAATGAAAGTAAGTTCTGACATTCGAGTTCGTATTTACGCAGCGGTGAGCTGGTTATCGGGACGTTTGTTCCGCCATAACTTTAACAAAGTTTCTCTGATTTGTTGTAGAACGAGACGCATTATTATAGTTATCTGCTTTGTTATAATGGTCAACTCGTTTGATGGACAACTTGGGTATGGTGGACTGCTAATAATATAAGGTAAAGAACCACCTCAAGTCTTCAAAACCGGGACACATTTCTAAGCGACATCTTCCGGCAAGCGGTAGCGACATAACCTCTCATAAGGAGGTCTTAAGTGCCCTAACGGGACATATGATATATCGTCATTTCGTTACCTCGTTCTTGTCCTGCTGCTGCGCGATCTGCTCGGGGCGCAGCGCCGGCATGGCCAGCATCTGGATCTGCTTCTCCATGTCGTCCAGCCAGATCGACAGTCTGTAAAAACGTAGCAATGTACAACCATACTCTAGCAGTTATATAATGTTATACAGTTGGATCTCGAAAGACTATATCATTATTCATTCGTCATATTCAAATTGTATTTAGTCACAAACACGGACTGCGCCTTGTGACTCACAAGGCGCAGTCCGTGTTTCAGTGTAGTATGATAATTAGCCCCAGACTCTTGTGGCAATGACGTCACAATAGGGTGATTTGGGGAGTAAACGGGACGGTGCTATGAAACACGGTTAAAAACTCGGTTGTTAACCGAATACATTTTAATTAGATATTTTCAACAAAATTATCTAGTAAGTTGATCAATATTATTTTTTAGTGCAAACCATACAATTGTACTTCAAACTGGCTTGGTGACATTTGTGACGAACAAGGAGCGAGTGGCCGACAAAACCAATGCCAGTTTAACGTACAAATGCATGGTTTGCAAGTAATATAGCAAACGATAATATTGATCAACTTACTAAGTAATATTGTTAAAAATGTCTAATTTAATGTATTCGGTTAACAACCGAGTTTTTAACCGTGTTTCATAGCACCGTCCCGTTTACTCCCCAAATCACCCTATTGTGACGTCATTGCCACAAGAGTCCGGGGTCTAATGATAATTTAGTGGACACGTTGAGCGCTTGCTTGCTCATTTCAGATGAACCAAATACACTGCCAAACACTCTGACAGGGCTGGCGCAAGAGGGCACCCTCTTGCGTCCACAAATTCTATCAGAGCAAGCGCGCCAAGCGGTCGATATTGCGTGCCCGCAGCAATGAGTCACGGACCGGTTCACCTAGCACACTTAGTGTTCTAAGACGAAGACGTAGCCTCTCCGAAACATGTTGTGACTAAATACACTCGGCGTCAAAAAAATCTCACCTCGCGAAAAATTCGTTTCAAGCAAATATAGCTCCTATTTTAGTAATTGTACCCTATCAATATTGGTATCATTTGAAAGCACAATTAATGACCTTTAGGAAGATAGGGTGTCATTTGCCGTAAGAACGATCATCGCCAATCATCGGCCATCCTGGACGGGTATAAAAAGGGGGGTAAAAGTGAGTTATGGGTCATTCGCTGTCCAGACGTCACTAAGGTCACTACGGCAAGAGAAAACCCTCGAAAATGGATACAACCCCAGAAGAAGCAGCTCAAGTGGTAGCACTGCTGCTAACAGGACTACGGCAGTATAAAGTTGCTGAACGTCTGAACATAAGCCGTTTCCGAGTACGACGAGTTTTGCTGCGGTTCCTGGAGACTGGTGGTTACATCAGGAGGCCTGGATTTGGAAGAAGACGCTGCACTTCCACTAGGGACAACCGGTACATTGTATCGACCTCTTTACAGAACCGATTCTTGAACGCTGCTGAGCTGCAGCTGCTGCTTCGGCCAGCTCGTAGAACAGCAGTGAGCATCTCCACGATCAGAAGAAGGCTGTGAGAGAAGAGGATGTTGCCCCGTAGAGCTGCAACGGGCCCCCAATTGAAGACAGGACATCGAATTGCGAGGAGGCAATTTTCCCGAGTGCACCGAAATTGGACGTTTGATCAATGGAGGAATGTCCTCTTTTCCGATGAGACGAGGGTGTGCCTTTACACCAACGACAGGCGCAGGAGGGTGTACAGGAGGCAGGGAGAGCGGTTCATGCAAGCCTGCACCGAAGAAACTGTCAGCTACGGAGGCGGCTCTTGCATGTTTTGGGGTGGTATTTCGATCGACGGGAAAACTGATCTTGTGTGCGTTTCCCGGACTGGAGGTGGTCGCGGTCAGGGATCCTTGACTGCTCGCCGATACACAACGAAGATATTGGAGGATCATGTGGTCCCATATGCAGGTTTTGTTGGACCTGACTTCCAATTTATGCATGACAACGCCCGCTGCCACACTGCATTGATCGTGAGGGATTACCTGCGTGAGGTTGGGATCAACGTAATGAAGTGGCCAGCAAGGAGCCCTGACCTGAACCCAATCGAGCATCTCTGGGATCAGCTAAAACGACGTGTGAGATCGCGTGATCCTGCTCCTGCCACTATCGATGAGCTTCAAAACGCCGTCATTGAGGAGTGGAACAACATTCCTCAAGAACGCATCGTGACACTCATTAGATCCATGGCTGATCGCATGGAAGCTACACTGAGAGCAAGAGGAGGCAACACTAGGTTTGAAGTTTAGTTTTAAGATTATTCTTACTGTATTTGTTGATATTTTTGTGTTTTTTAATCTTTGTAATTTTAACTTGAATACACGTTGATTCCTTTTTCCTGAAAAAAACCTTTTTTTTGTAGGTTGGGTCGTAAATTTTACGACATTTTCCAATAGAGAGTTTCATTACCATTCAATTAAGGCCTCATAGTCATACTTTTCCTAAGATAATATAAGATTTAAAACCGCATGGACGAAAAAAATTAAGATGTGCGATTTTTTTGACGCCGAGTGTAGTAGCGTGTAAAATCGTAAACTTTTATAGTGTTACGGTATAAGCCCGTATCAACAAGTGTTAGAGTAGGTTCACACGGCAACGTCCTGCACGTTTTTTCACGTATTCGATTTTAAACGTACAAACTGTCGGGTGTTCACACGGTGAATTAAACAGAACTATACTACGCGCCACTGCAAACCGAATACGTTAAAGTTTATTCGATTTGCTTGACAAGTCCGGTGAGTATCCGTTTAAACGTATAAAGAATTTACGTTTTTTTGCAGTACAAACGCCGTGTGAATGGTTCTATGCACAAAGTATGTGCCACTATTTATCCGTTAACACGTATACTGCAAAAAAACGTGCAGGACAATGCCGTGTGAACGAAGCCTTACCCGTGATGCGTGTCCGCGAAGTGCTCGGCCAGGGGCAGCGCCTGCTCGAGCGCGGCGAGGCGCTCGGCGCTGAGCTGGCCGACCTCCTCCATCATCTCCTTCAGCTCCTCGCTGCGGTCGCGGATCACGGCCGTCTCCTCCGACGACTGGCACTCGCGGAGCACCTGTACAGGGAAACATTGTGTGAGTCACCACACCGAAAACATCTAAGTAGTGGTGGGAAACGTTGTTTCACTAATAAATAAATATGTTTCAGCTTGCGTGACCGTCTTTCACAAGTGACAATATCAAGTTGGTTTACACTTTAGATAGGAAAGTTTCTTTCTCAACATAAAAAATAGTGAGATAAAAACTGATTAAATATTAGTATATTTTGACGCCAATTTGACTTACTTACTGACTCTAGTCATTGACCTAGACAACATTAGAATTATAGTCAAATTACTAGTAAATTAACATTAGCGGTGAATTTAGTGTCCGTCACACTGCTAAAGTCCGTCATCCCTTTTGAGTGGTGAGGGAAGAAAAAGACAGTATAATTATCTCTGTGTACGGTCGCAGTGAGACGGTCCCTGGTAATAGGCTACAGGCTACGGTACCTTCTTGGCCTGGCTGAGCAGGTCGCGCACGCGCACGCGCTGCGCCGCCACGTCGTCGTTGAGCGGGCGCTGCGCCTTGAGCTGCGCGCGCACCAGCGCCGGCTGGCTGGACGGCGGCTCCGCGTCGCGCAGCGTGGCGAACACCGTGCGCAGCCACTCCAGCAGCTCCTCCATGTCGCCCACCACCTCCAGGGAGCGCTGGGGGGGAGGGGGGGGGGGGCAACACTTTTAATTATTGTTCAACAATTTTATTACAATGAGGGTCTCTTCCATCGATATTTTTTCACCAGGTGACAAGAAGAAAGGTCTAGCTGTCATAATTCACCAATCATGTTATTTTGATTAGTGGATTTTAACAGCTGATATCAAAAAGACCTTTCGCCACAGTGCCGTCACCTGGCATTCCGAAAACCCTCATTATAACATGTCTCAAAATGCAGCATTTACTTTCCTAGCATACCAAAAATTCCTTTCAGACTCGACAAAAATATCGTCAAATCATATAAGGTTTGACATTGTGTAACTAGTCCTCATACATACTTTGCGAGCTGTAGACCTCGCGATCAAAACCGGAGCTTAAGACAAGTATGGCTCCGCAATTTTGATAAATATACAATATCTAATAATAATAATATTAGCGAACTTACAATGGTCTTAAAACCTTCGTGTCAATTTCCGCAATATTGAACATTTAACAAAAAACGAAACATCAAAAATATTCTACATAACTAAACATGCTCACAACATTTCATGAGAATCAGATGAGAAATGCGACCTATAGAGGAGAACAGCACGGCTAGCACGTCTTACAAGAGCGACTTAAGCCGCGAGTAGGGAAAATCTTCCCGCGCCTGTCATAAATCTCGCTTTCCGGTAGCATAACATGCACCCGCGGCTGCAACTGACGCGAAGAGAACTCAAAGTTGCGCTAAGGATTTTAGTTCAAAGTCGCGAGTCATTGTCATTTTCCGACAGTGGCATTTGATCGCCAGTCAGTCGCTCCTTTCACGCCCGAGTTGTGCTGCCAACTAGCGACAACGCATGAAGTCGCGCAGATCTGTCTCTTGTCGCGTAAGACGTGCTAGCCGTGCAGCCGAACAGACATAGGTAAGAAATTTAGCCCAAGTTGAAATGGAGACCATCGCTATAACTTCGGTAAACGATAACTGTCACACAGAAAATTAAAATTTGTCTCATCTGTTCCTGAAAGTTCAGTATGGAAACTTTTTCTGGTGGCGATATGATTCGTCCAAAATGAACTGTTTATAGTAAATAGCTATGTTTATGGATGTACCTTCTTGCTGAGCAGCAGCCTCTCGGCCTTGCGCTGCACCTGCTCGGCGATGGCGTCGAAGCGGCGGTTGTCGCGCGTGACCAGCCCCTCCACGTGCGCGGCGCCCTCGCCCGGGCTGATCTGGCACAGCTGCGGCCCCAGCAGGTTGATGCTGTCCAGCAGCGGCCGGCACTCCTGCAGCTCGCCCTCCAGGCGCAGGACGTCCTCCTCGCGCGGCTCCACCGACTGCAGGCACGACTCCGCGCCCGACATCCACTCCGTCAAGCTACAACAAATATATACATTCAATATATGTCTCTCTTAGCCGTTAAGTTTGATAATGAACAGAGGTATAGCTGGCCAATTACCCATATTTTACAAGTGAAGTCAACAACCATACGTAACTAGGTACTAAGCGTAAATGATCGAAGTTTTTAGATGCAGATACGGTTGCTTGTCTAGCAAGTCTCTTAACAATAGAGGACTGTAGCTAACAGAAACCAAGTGGTCGTTTACTTGCCTTAGTTAAATCACATGAATCAATTCAGTTAGCGTCAAGCTTGGCCTTGAACTGCAGTATTATAGACTGACCTGTTGTGAGCATTGAAGAACTGCTGCACCAGCGGCAGCGTCTCGGAGGCGATGCGCAGCAGGTCGGCGCCCTTGCTGGTGAGGTCGTTGTATCTCCTCTGCAGCGCGTCCAGCTTGTCCTTGAGCTGCAGTGCCTCGTCTCCGGAAATGTGCTTCATCAGCTCCAAGCCGGAGTCGACGGTGCTGTCCACGGCTTCTTGCTTGGATGCGATCTCTTCGGTTTTTTCCTGATGAAAAATACAGTATTTATAAGATTGTGAATTCCTTGGATAATACATAGATATAATAAAGAGGTTTGTAAACTTTAAGAATTAATAATAACTTCCAACTTGACAATAAAATTAAAGTAGATGTAACTTTTTGTTGTTTAAACACAGCCGAAACGCCAAACATTTAGATTACTAATTGAATCCTTGACATAAACACCACCGATGAATAACTGACAGATGTCTGAATCAAGTGAAAATTACAGTGCAGTATATTAACTAGACAGGTTTCGTTGCTCTCACATTTTCCGTAGCTAGCTCTCCACCTACGAGGTTTCGTAAATCAAAGAAATTGTAAAGTATATCTCAAAATGTTAAGGGTACTCACGGCCAGCTCGTCCATCTGCCGCAGCAGCTTGTCCATGTGCACGGGCAGCACCTTCCTCTTGGCGAGGTACTGCTCCATGCCGTCCATCCAGGCCGACAGGTCCTGGTACGTCAGCACCAGGTGCCGCAGCCCCTTGCGCGAGTTGTCCAGCAGCTCGCCGATGTTCAGGCTGTGCTCGACCAGGGCTTGGTATCTAGAGAAAGTATCATTTTATTTATGACATGCACAAATAACTAAATACATGGCTATTGAATGTCGCCAACCAGACAAGTTCAACTTGAAGTAGATTAATAGTACATTACTTACCTAGGGCTGTAAAAAAAAGAAAGCCCGAAATCGCAGGTATTTGGGACCCGAGCCGCAGGCGAGGGTTGTAAATATGCGATAGAGGGCTTTCTTTTTTACTGCCCGTGGTGAGTACACAATTTTACGTCCCCACCTGGCCATAATGCGAGTTTTACCGTAAGCGTAGCGAGCGGTAAAACTCACATTATGGCCAGGTGTGACGTAAACATATCTTTGCCTCTCAGGCAGTTCCCTTATCAGTCATGAGTCTTGTAATAATTAAGTCTATATTTATTTGTTTATTTAAACTGTATTGCACAAAAGAAACCTTATCGTACAAAAGGCGGACTTAATGCCATAAGGCATTCTCTACCAGTCAACCTTAAGGCGAAGCAGATATTCATACTGTATGATTTGTCATTGCTCTTACGATTTAAAGAAACTCAAGTCATCAGACCCCAGACTTTACGCTTGACATCTGTGTTCCAGACCACCCCAACTTTTATTCAGATTAAAGCATATTGTGGTTTACATTTTAAGTTTCAAAAGGTTGTCTCTAAAGTGCGTCAAGATATTTAACGTGTCCTCCGGCACCGGATCCATCATCATCATCATCAGCCTGTACCGGTCCACTGCTGGACATAGGCCTCTCCCATGGCACGCCACCGAGCTCGATCTTCAGCTCTCCTCTTCCAATCTGTACCCGCCACCTAACGGATATCGTCGCTCCACCTTGCTGCAGGGCGCCAAGCACTGCGTGTGCTGTCATACGGTCTCCACTCAAGAACCAGCTTTCCCCAACGGCCATCGGTTCTTCGGCATATGTGGCCTGCCCACTGCCACTTCAGCTTGCTTATTCGCTGAGCTGTCGGTAACCTTGGTTCTCTGACGAATAACCTCGTTAACCTATTTAATGAAATGGACAAAAAACAACCTGTCGGTAGCGGCCTGCAGGCGGTCTGCGAGCGCGGCGGCCTCGTCGTCGCCGACGAGCGCCATGAGCGCCGACGCCGTCTCCGTGAGCTGCTGGAAGGCGCCCTGCTTCGACAGCACGTCGTCGTGCAACATCTGGAATAACCCAACCAAAAACACTTTCAATTTCTCGCTATACCAGAATCACGTATGTGATTCGGATAGGAGGTGCAAGCAAGTACTACGCATGCCCTTAGAGTATGGTCAACGGCGCTTAGCCGTTTCAAATTCAGAGATTGCATATATGTACATGAGAAATTTTTTCAAGTTCCGCCGTGACCGGGTGGTCTAGTGGTCAGGACGTCAGCCGCAAAAGCTGAAGACGCCAGTTCAAATCTGGCCTCGGACACCGGAGGCTTTTGTCACTTTTCCTGAAGTATATGACATCTATTTTCATTTCACTTTCAATTTAGTTAAATAGGCATGTGATCAAAAAGAAAAGCTTATAATGTTAAGAAATAAAGGAAAAGTACAAAAATCCACTGCCTCAAGCGAGACTCTAACTCACGACCCGAGATACATGCCCATAACATAATATTGTGGGTTAGCAGACGTTCTGCTTCATACTAAAGTAATTGTAGAAAGGCTTGTAATGCACGAAACAGTTTCTGCAGTCCACATAAGAATTTCCACTTCATTTATCTCTTTAATCGCTAAAGAAATCAAATCACGTGCACGGAAATTACCCGTTTGCCTTGCGCGCTGGCGCTGTGAGCACGATTTTTCAGTCCGATGCTTGGCGGTCAAATGGTTAATGGTGCTTTCCTAAACCAATCCACAACTTACAATTAAAAAAATCTAAACCAAAACAGGTGTGCCTATAATATTTGAAGACTTCCCTCGATTTTTCACCGAACCCTTTCAACAGACCATGACTTGATGATAAATAGATCCAATGAAGAAGTATATTTTGGCCAGGTGCTGTCTGACTTAAAGCATAGGCAGAGAGAAGCATATTGTGTTTTTCTTACGCTAATACCCTCACCACTAAGAGAGGGATGAGTATAACTCATTACTTGTAGTGTTTTTGGTTAGCCAGACTATATGTATACCCTGATATCGTACCTTGTGCTCTCTGATCTTGAGTTGTATTTTCTCCTCGTCAGTGGGCACGAGTTCCAGCGCCTTGACCTTCCGCTCGCTGGTGGTCAACCATTCCACCAGAGGCTGCAGTTCTTCTTGGAATTGTTTTGCGACCTGCAAAATTAGTAATGATAAATATTTATACAAAGAAACTCCTTAAATCGATGTTATTATACCTTTGGGAGCTTTTCCCACTGAGACATTACTCGAACCTTATCAATTCATAATTTGCTTATTGGGTCACCATACAACATATTTAGGCCAAACAAAGACCAGTTGGCGAGTCAGGTATCGAGAGTATAGAGACGCAATGTAGAGGAGTTAGCTTCAGCCAATTATTGCCAGGAGTTTTGCCCTCGCTTTGAGGGCCATGTCTTTTTAGGGTTCCGTACTCAAAGGGTAAAAACGGGACCCTACAGGATCCTATTACTAAGACTCCGCTGTCCGTCTGTTCGTTCGTCTGTCATCAGGCTGTATCTCATGAACCTTTATAGTTAGACAGTTGAAATTTTCACAGATGATGTATTTTTGTAGCCGCTATAACAACATATACAAAAAAAAACAGAATAAAATAAATATTTAAGGAGGCTCCCATATAACAGACATGATTTTTTTGCCGTTTTTATAGATAATGGCACGGCCGGTTTTTTGTAGTTATGATCAACAATAATGAGTAAGTGTGTCGTGAACCTTCATAGCCTGCTCGAGGTCGAGCATGCGCTGCTGCGCGCCGTCGGTGAGCGCGTCGAAGCGCTGCATGAGCCCCTTGAGCTGCTTCTCGATGGCCTTGCGCTCGCCGCTGTCGCAGCCCGCCGCCACCTCGTTGCCCATCGCGAACAGCGACGACATGCTGTTCTGGCGGTCCATCAGCATCTTCTTCAGGAACTGCCGACAAGATAAACCGTTCAATTTGCTTAGTAGGTGTGCGTGTCAAATGGGTAACTGGCACAGTCGGTAGATTACACGATACAATTTCAAGGATCATCTCCGACATTGTCTGATAATAACCATTTAGATAGTATATGAGTAAAGGCAACAAATTATCATTTCTAACATAGTAGCTAGTAGTAGTAGCACTTTATTGTGCACAAAAAATAAGAGAAATGTAAAAATTACAAAATTAAAGTAAGAGATATAGGTACAAAAGCGAACTAATCCCTATAAAGAATCTCTTCCAGGTATACTTAGAGTAACTGAGTGGAAACGTAAAGGAAATAAATACACAATTAACTAGTGTTTAAGCGTCCCCCTATTTACTCCCGCTTCACATTTACCTGCGGATTTTTATTTGTAATATTTTTTGTTATTTTTTTTATAGGCAACTTCGGACACAATGGAACTGTCAGCTGGCTACCTAGAAATCTGTGCATTTCGATGGCGTTTTGATTTTCAATAGTTGTTCCGCGATAACTTAGTATCGTGTTTCTGATCTTTATGAAATTTGGTGAGGTTGTAGCAGAGATAAGTACAATTTGAGAGTTCGTTTATGAGCAGGATCGATCAAGGGGTTATGGAGCTAGAAGGCGCGAAATCATCATAAGGGTCTTGTTATATTGGTCAACTCGTTAGCAAGTAAATCGCGAGTTCTCAGTTGGAGGCGGACTATTAGCCAGGGTTTGAACCTTGTGAAGCTCGCCGAGCGTACCTTCTGCTCCTGCAGCTGCGCCTTGACGACCTTGTAGTCGGCGGAGGGCGGCTTCTGGTTGCGCACCATGTCCTCGGTGTCGGCCAGCCACTTGTCCAGGCCGGCCAGCGCCTCCGCGAACTTGCCCGACTGCAGCAGACCCACGTCCAGCCGGCGCTCGCGCTCGTTCATCTGTTGGGAAAACTAACTTAACACTGGCGTGCCGATACTTGATTTACTGTATATAGGCCAGTTGTACCAACCTATTTGTTAACTTAATTGTACGTTAAAATTTACTTCTATGAAAAGTTTTGTATCCAAATCAAAGATCTATGGGATGATTGGGATGACGCTACGGTTGAGAAAAAAATAATTACACTATTAATTCAAACTGATGAGATTTTTCCAGCACTCTTCTAATAATATGCTATTATTTTCAAAGTGATACTAAACGTATTTTCATCTTAAGCCTGGGATTCGCTTCCAATCCAAATGGGGCACGCGGCCTTATTTGGTCCTTTAGTGAAAAGTGACGTATGTGAAAATGAATATATGTTTGAATATTAATCTAATATGTGCTAGTTAGAATATAATCTCGGTGACCTTCTCCTTGAGCGCGTTCCACTTGTCGTTCATCTTCTCCAAGTCCTTCTCGAGCTGGTGCGTGGACACGGCGGCGAGCGCGGAGCGCACGAGCGCGTGCCCGACCTTGTTGCAGTGCGCCACGTTCAGCCCGAGCGGCTCCAGCGTGCGCCGGCGCAGCTCCGCGAAGTCCTTCTGCTGCGCGCGGATCTGCTCCACCTCGGACGACACCGGCTTGAGGCTGCGGACTTGCTCGGAGGCCTGTGGGAATACATATCATACTTTTAATATACCTACAGGAAGTTTCTGTTAGTCTATTTGTTTGTATTGGTGTCATCTAACGGACAGTTTATGCATATTTCTTCTTCCACCTCGACAGCGCAGGCGGTAGGATATCGGCCGAGTAGGATAGCGAGTAGTCGGATAGATTATGAGGATAAACGCGCAAAAATATGCTGAGATGGCGTTGCAATCGAAAAGAAACAAACATCTCGTTGGTTATGGTATGGAAATGTCTAATCCATAAAGAGTCTTTAGACAGATTACAAAATGGCGGTTTTAAATGCACATTAGTGGCTTTTTATCTTCATAGCAGAAATAGTGACTCGTCCTAGTGTTTTGTTCCGGCTTTGTGCTACGGCTCCGTAGAGCCGGGAGAAAATAGGGCCAACAAGTAGCAGAAATAGTGGCATCACGGACTAAATTAAACATCCCGAATAGAAGATTATCCAAGTAACACGCTGTTTGAGCTCACCTCCTGCACGTCATCCATGATGGAGTCGTAGGCCTTGTAGAATGCCTCGAGTTTGCTGAGCGTGTCGTCCAGGTCTTGTTCGCGAGCGCGCGCGCGCTCGTCCAACTTGCCCAGCTGTTTACGGAGACCTTCCACCTGAGAAACACACGTTTATGTTAATAAATCGCACTCTTATCGTCTAGTAGCATTCCGTAAGGTTACAATTATTTTGTAAATGTTACACCATCTTACATCTACCACTTACACGTTACAGCGGAATATGTATAAATAAATTCACACTCAATAAAATCTTCATATCGTTGACTTAATCGTCCCAATCATGCAAAATTCACGAATATTTATTTAAACTTTATTGCACAAAACTTGATGTACAAAGGGCGGACTTAATGCCAGAATATGTTTTATCTACACCCATATTGTAAGTTCTCTAAAACGTGTTCAAAAACGGTAGGCAATGGCTAGCATTACCACGACCGATTTTACTATGATAAGCTTTTTATCTGTGGCAGTAACGCAATTTTAACTTTTCATGCTCAATTATTGATGTGCTATGAGTTTTGATAACATGATGTACACCTGCACCCTCCCGCGCATCCGCCGACAGCCCGACACGCGCCTCCCCGACACAATCGAGTTGGTCATGGCGGTGCAATGGCGGCCATTCTATGGTTTCCGAATACGGCTTTTTGGATAAATAATATGAGTGTAGATAAAGCAGTGTATGCAACTGTACGTAATTAGACCTTATTACGTAACAGTTATATAAACTATTATTATCTACACTCACATTGTAAGTTCTCTAAAACGTGTTCAAAAACGGTAGGCAATGGCTAGCATTACCACAACCGATTTTACTATGATAAGCTTTTTATCTGTGGCAGTAACGTAATTTTAACTTTACATGATCAAATATTGATAGGTTATGAGTTTTGATAACATAATGTACACTTGCACGCGCCCGCGCGGCCGCCGACACAATCGAGTTGGCCATGGCGGTGCAATGGCGGCCATTCTATGGTTTCCGAACACGGCATTTAGGATATATAATGTAGTATATTAGGTTTAGGGTACTTGTAGAATACTATGTCTACCTACATTGTACTGGAATAAATCAGTGTTGAACTAGCTCGCGTGTTTTACTACATGGTGACAGCGGTGGGATCGATTAATTTAACATTTGCTGTTTTTTTTTTGTCGTTCAGTTGTGTTGTATACGGCGAGTGTTAATTTAATTGGTTATTGTACTTATTGTAAAAGTAAAAATAATGGAACACGCGCGTCCTCCGGCGGAATTGGCTTTGGACGGTGGCCCGGCCACGCGGGCAGAGGCATGGCGCAAATGGAAAAAGCAATTTATGGTGTTTTTGAAGGCCTCTGGAGTAAATAAGGAGACCGAGGCCAGTTTTTTTGTCAACCTCATAGGACCAGCCGACTACGAAGTTTTTACAACGTTTTCTTTAACTGAGAAACAAAGTGAGGACATCGAATCGGTATTAAAGAAATTCGATGAATACTTCGGAACCAAGCCAAATATCACGGTGTCCCGGTATAAGTTTTTTATACGAAATCAAGAGGAGGGAGAAAACATTGATCAATGGGTCACCGCGTTGCGAGTGCTGAGTCAGAAGTGCGAATTCGGCACGTTAACGGATAGTTTGATTCGAAATAGGATTGTGTGCGGAATAAATAATAACGTTGTTCGAGACAGACTATTTCGTACGGACAATTTAACGTTGGCAAAGGCGGTACAGATTTGCCAAGCAGCGGAAATGTCAAAAGACGTTCGAGTTGATGCCGTGTGGGGAGCGGCATCGGCAGCGCGAGGTGGCGGTGGATCGGCGGCGGCGGCGGACGGCGCCGCGCGGCAGGCGCCCGCCGGCCAGCGCGGGGGCGCCGGCGCGGGACCCTCGCGCCGACCTTGCGCGACGTGCGGCGGAGGGTGGTGCCCTCAGGACGAACGTTGCCCGGCGTACAGTGCATTATGTTACGTATGTGACAATAGGGGACATTTCGCAAAAATGTGTGGTGAGCGCAAAGTGTTTCGTGATCAGGTGTGTGATTTAGCGGTGGAAGAGTCAGACGAGGAAGACGGTATGTTTTATGTTGACATTATTAAGCAGGACTCTAAGGCTAAACTGCCAAATGAATGGTTGGAGCTTATAATTTGCAATAACAAACGAATGTTGTTTAAATTAGACACTGGCTCGATGTTAAATGTAATATCGAAGTCTGAATATTTAAACTTAGATTTAAAACTAAGCGATTTGGAACCAGTTGTTAAACGTGCTTATTCATTTACGGATCACGATATACCTGTAATAGGTAAATGCAGGTTGCCGTTATCTTGCAGAAATAAACAATATGAGTTAAAGTTTTTAGTTGCTGATTTTAATTGTCGAAATATACTAGGACTACGAGGTTGTGTAACATTAGGTTTAGTTCGCCGGATTGATGCTATTCAGATGGAAAATTACTCTGATCTTTTTGAGGGTTTAGGTAAATTACCCGGTAAATATAAAATAGTAGTGGACGTTAACGTGCAACCGGTAGTATGCCCAACGAGAAAAGTGCCATTAGGGATGCGTGACAAGTTATATGCTGAAATACAGCGTATGGAGAAAATTGGCGTTATTAGAAAGGTTTCACATCCCACCGAATGGGTTAATGCTATTGTTTTGGTTGCGAAAAAAAATTGCGACCTTAGGGTTTATTTAGATCCACGGCCGCTTAACCGCGCGGTGCGCCGTGCCCAATACTCGCTGCCCACGGTGAGCGAGCTGGCCGTGCGCTTGCGCGGCGCGCGGTACTTCAGCGAGCTGGACGCGCGCTCGGGATTCTGGATGGTGCAGCTGGACGACGCTAGTGCGGACCTTTGCACGTTCGCGACGCCCTTCGGTAGGTACCAATTTCTCCGTCTACCTTATGGGGTAAATTGTGCACCTGAGGTATTTCACGCGAAATTAAGGCAATATCTTGAAGATCTAGATGGCGTTGAAAGTTTCATTGATGATGTCATTGTTTGGGGTAGCACAAAACAGGAACATGACGCTCGGCTGGATCGGTTGTTACAAAGGTCAGGTGAAATTGGCATTAAGTATAATAAAGAAAAATGTAAGTTTTGCGTTAAAGAAATAGTTTATTTGGGCCATAAATTTGATGAAAACGGAATGCGACCAGATGATTGTAAAGTACGTGCAGTTTTAGAAATGCCATATCCTGAGGATCGGAAGGGACTAGAAAGATTTCTTGGGGTAGTAAACTATTTATCAAAGTTTATACAGAACTACTCGGATTCGGTTGCAGTATTGCGCGGATTACTAAAAAAAGATTCTGAATGGGTATGGGATAAAAACCATTCAGATGCTGTAGACCAATTAAAAACTATAATAGCATCAGCGCCAGTGTTGGCATTATATTCAACGGAGTTACCAGTGGTAGTGTCGGTAGATGCGAGCAGCGTTGCGTTGGGCGCGGTGCTGCTGCAGGGCGGGCGGCCGGTGGAGTTTGCCTCGCTTACACTCACGGACACTCAGACACGGTACGGTACAGCGCGACTACAGCGCATGATGATGCGAGTTCAAGGGTTTGAATTAAAGGTCGAGTATACGCCCGGTAAGTACATGTACATAGCTGACACATTATCACGCGCACCGCTACCAGAACTGATGCATGATCGAATCACGGATGAGGTCGAGGTACAAACCTGTTTCTTGATTGAAAACGTACAGGCCAGTAGTAAAAAACTAAACATAATTAAAGAACATACCGCAAGAGACAACGAAAGTAAAAATCTAATACAGTATATTTCCAACGGCTGGCCTAGATACAGGTGGGATGTTAGGGATAGCGTTAATACATTTTGGCCGTATCGCGAGTCGTTGCAATACATAGACGGTTTGATATTTAAAAATAATTGTGTCTACATTCCTCGCACCCTACGCGACGAAATGCGGATTAAGGTGCACGAAGGGCATCTAGGTATAGATAGATGTAAGCGACGTGCGCGAGAAGTAATGTTTTGGCCGGGCATGTCTGCCGACGTGGAACGACGCGTGCGCGCATGCGCGTCGTGCGCACTGCATGCGCCGACGCCGCGCCGCGAGCCCCTATTGCAGCATTCGGTGCCGGAATTGCCTTGGTCGAAACTGGCTTCTGATATTTTTGAGTACAGAAAGAAACACTATATAGTCTTAGTAGACTATTTTTCTAACTATGTTGAGGTAGGCATGCTCAACAATATTTATTTATTTTTATTTTATTTTGATACATGGAAAACCAACAGCGCTATACAGTATACATAAATTACAATAGAATCACAAAGCCAATTATAGGTTCTCACTTATAGAAATAAAATATATTACAATAGTTTTTGCCCAACTTAATACACATGCAAGTTCCTAAAGCATAAGAACAGATGATCTATTTATATACATGATCAATGCTTACAAAGATAAGTGAAAAAAGAAAGATGAAGAAAAACTTGTCAGTACACATTCCATAATTCACCGAGCCCTAACCCGCGCCACAATTGTTGTCACCCATGAAGTACCTAATTAAATGATTTTTTATTGCTGGTATGCTATCACTATATATGTCGATATCACAATTTATAAGAACTTTATTTAAAGTCATGCCTGCCCTGCATATAAAACTATTTTTTCTATATCTAGTAGTAGCTTGATAATTACTACTAATGGGACGAAAATGCCTAAGCCTCCTTGACGGAATATTAAAAGAGATTTTATTAAGCAAATTCGGACAATCTACATTACCTTTAATAATATTGACTAAGTACACTATATCTGCAATTTCACGGCGCTTAACAAGTGGAATCAAATGATGTTTCTTACACAGCTTGAGATACAAATGATGTTTCTTACATAACTAGCAAACTAGTAATAAATTTTATGAAGGAACAATTTTCCCGGCACGGTATTCCGTCGGAGTTGGTGACCGACAACGGACCCGCATCGGCGACTGAATATATCATCAGTCGCCGGCCCGCATACAGTTCTCGTGAGTTTAAAAACTTCCTGTTAGATTGGGAAGTAGAACATGTGACATCTTCCCCGCGTTACGCTCAGTCTAATGGCAAAAGTGAACGTACGGTTCAAACTATTAAAAACATGATAAAAAAGTGCCAAGACGCGGGAGAAGATTTTTATTTGAGTCTACTCAATTATAGATCAACTCCGAGGTACAACTTAGATTCACCGGCGCAAATTTTAATGGGTAGGCGGTTACAAACAAAGTTGCCGATAAAAACTGAACTATTGCATGAACGCGTTGATAATAAACAAAACTATCAAACAATGTTACTACAGAAAGAGAACACTAAAAAACATTACGATCGATCTGCTAAATGATTATCGCCTTTATTGTCCGGACAAAGGGCGACACTCATTGATGGCAGTAATAAAAAATCGGTTACGGTTGTAGGCAACCCCAAACTCCATTTACTGTGGCCCCTCAGTTCCAAGGCACAACCCTTACAATGTCAGGGAGTATTGGGATCCCCGGTGTGGACATTTCCAGTGACGTCCAATTCCGTAGTCACCTTGAAGCGAAGGCCAAGCTGGCATCCAAAAAGCTCGGTGTGCTCAATAGAGCGAGGCGATACTTCACTCCGGGGCAGAGACTGCTCCTATACAAGTCGCAAGTCAGACCCCACATGGAGTACTGTTGTCACCTTTGGGCGGGAGCACCTGGATACCAGCTTGGGCCCTTTGACTCGGTGCAAAGGCGCGCTGTGCGGGTCGTCGACGATCCCAAACTCACGAGCGATATTGAACCTTTGAGTCTTAGGAGGGACTTTGCCTCCTTATGCGTGTTCTATCGCTTGTACAATGGGTTGTGCTCTGAAGAACTGTTTGATATGATGCCCACGGCAGCTTTTTATCACCGCACCGCTCGCCGCCGGCAGGGTGTTCATCCCCACACCCTGGAGCCCAATGGGTCGCGCACAGTACGATTTAAGAGGAATTTCCTCCCACGAACGCTGCGGCTGTGGAATGAACTCCCTGCCGAGGTTTTCCCAGTGGGCTACAGTATGAGGTTCTTCAAAAAAGGAGTGTATAGGTTCCTAAAGGGTAGGCAACGCGCATGTAAATCCTCTGGGGTTGCAGGCGTCCATAGGCTACGGTAACTGCTTACCACCAGGCGGGCCGTATGCTTGTTTGCCACCGTCGTGGTATAAAAAAAAAAAAAAAAAAAAAGGCAGCGCACCTGAGCCGCGATCATTCGTAGTGGTTGATAGCCAAGGTCGTAGGTATCGGCGCAATCGGCATCAGCTGGTGGCACGCCAGACGGCAGTGACGTGCCAGGAGACAATGGTCTTAAAGAGCCAAGGGCCTGCGGTCGGCTCTTCCACAGAATCGGCGGTTGATAAAGCGGAAGTAGGTCAGTCAGGTGCCAGTGCTAAGACAGTTTCAAACGAACCTGTTACACAGTGCCTCTTATTTGCCTCATATTTCCCCACCCCTAACGCGCTCTAAAGCTAAGGCATTATTTAACTACGCAAAGATCGATGACCTTTTTTAATAAGTAACAGCCATATTCATAAAAAGTTAGGAGCTCACTGATCGGTCGATCAGAGGTAGGTACCAAAATTCTTGATGCATAAACGCGTATTAACGTTAATCTGTCTCCGATCGACCTCCTACAAAAGCCAAAAGTTACGAGCCCGTGGACCCTCCTTTATCCGCATATTAAGTCACAAGATGGCCGACACAACATTGAACAGCTGATTTTGAATTTTGATAGGAGCTACACAGTAGGTACAGAAATCGGAGAGATTTCTAACAGATGGAGACTTCTGTTTATAAGTTTCTGTGTTTCGATTTAATTGTTAAGTAAATAATTGTAATATCAATAAATAGTACAGCGACATCGGAAATGGGTAGGAAACAAATATCTAGATTTTCGACGAGTAAACATCGTAATTAAATGCAAGTAATGTCAGTAGGTAATTCAGGCTATCAAACAAGTGAATCGCCGGCGTCTGAAGTTTCAAGTTTCAGTGCGTGCATAGACTAATAATTAGTATATGAGTGCGTGTGTCTTAAAATAATCTGCCCTATCCTATGAGGACCTCGTCACTTACAGAAATCAAGTAGAAGAAGCGCTGCAATAAAAGTAGTAAGTACCTACCTATAAGCATATTAGCTACTTATCGTTCGAGGCGGTACCCTATCTTAGGTTATCTACGTATTTTTTTTACCTACTTGTGTTAATAACCATATACCTACACACAACATTAAATAGTCGAATATTGCTCGACATGTTTCGCTCCATAACGAGAGCGTATTCATGTGTCATGAGCCATTCGTTCGCGTGGCCCTCCGCGGCCGAGGAGGCGAGAAATACACTAATTTTCAGCATCATTGTCAAATGTAGTTGGTGTAATGGCTCATGAATAAGCTTCTCGTTATGGAGCAAAACATGTCGAGCAATATTCGACTTAAAAAACCTGTGTTACCCATTATTTAATATACTTATCTGAGTCTCACGAAAGTTTCGTGTTTAAAATTATATTAAATAGTATATTTGGCCAGACGAGGGAAATAGATATAGGTGACCTACTATTATCGAAATGAAAGTTTTGCATAATATTGCAATCAATTAAACAACTTTAGGTACTTGATTCCAAGTAAAAGACTGTAGTAACATTTGACAAGTCATATGTTTAGATTGCAATAAGAATCAAATAAAATAATTGTAGCATGGTGATTTTTTGGGAATTAGCTCATATTGAACCAGTCTGAATATAAGATTATGATCATACTTAATTACTTTTTACACACCGTCTTAGGGCCTCAGGGGTAGATCTCTACACCTGCAGTATCTATGTATGTGTACTTCCTAACTTTCAATCCTTAAAACTAAACATAAGTTTCTTTATTCTAAAATAATAATGTGACCTATCTGGGTCAGACATAGACCCCTTGATAGCAAAAAACCCAGTACAACACTATACTATTATATCCAGATGCTGAAAAGATTATGCAGTAGTGACGGATGAAGAAGTGGTTGCAGCATTAGTCAACATGGCAGTAAACAATGCACATCTTCAAGGTTTTATCCAACGCCACTCACAAGGAAGGTAACTATTTCCACTAACTGATCGACTCAAACCTACAGCATACCTCACTCAAAGTGTCAAACAAAGATTGCTTGGCTTGCACCTAATGCAGCTATGGTGAAAAATGTAATAGTAACAATATATGATATTGAACTTTGTCGCAGCATTTGTATACATTTTTCATGTCTTACAAAAAGGTATAGGTACTATCGGGTTCATAATTGCATACCCAAGTAATGAATTAATTCATTGATAAATTGGGTATCCAATTATGAACCCGATGGTACATATAAGATGTGTCAACACTTTCACTGCTATTTCATTGTAATCGGTTAAATTCAAACCTAACACCTTACCGGCTTAGTTAATTATTCTGCTGACTGTACACATCTTTAACACCAACGTTACAGTCATGATCTCTGAGTAGTCATAACATGTTCTGATTTCTGATATACAATTTATGTCAATGATCACAAACAGCTGCTGAAGTTTCCAGTAAAAGGAGAATAAAACATCAATACAAAATTTTTATTGAGATAAAATAAGATAATTTATTCAGTAAAATCAAATGTCCCGTTTAATAAGAAAACACAAAGCACAAAGGGTTTCTCTGTCTCATTTCCTTTTGTTTCAGTGTGATTGCTGAGGTGGTCAGGCTGGCTGCTGGGGCATGCTGGCCCATAGTGACAGTTCCTTGAAGGAAGGTGGTGGTGCTTGTCCATGAGTAACTTGGCCTTTCAGAATCTGGAAATAAAATAACAATTTTGATTAAAGATATTTTCAAATATTTTATGTAATTTAATTTTAGTGTACTGCGGTGACCATATAAGTTATTATAATTTTGTTCATTGTCTTTTTACCTACCTTTGCAAATAGAGTATTAACCGACACCAATATTCATAAGGCTGTACAAATTGAAAAAGAGCAGATCTGAAAACCACATTTAAATCTGGTTGTATCTAAATGCTGGTAGACAGAGCTTAAGACCCAACTATGGTTATTCTGACAGGCAGTTGTAGGCCTTTCATACAATAATAATGTATATTTTGCACTTATAAAACTATGGTTTTGGCACTATTAAAATATTTACATAATGTATAGGTAACCAATGTACAGGTATGTTGTAATAGGCATCAATTTCAAATACTACCTACCTTTACTAGACTACAACTTGTGGCAGCAGCTGTCAGGCTGCAATTGATCAGTGACCACTCTTATTTCTTCTCGTTTCTGTTTCTTGAGCTATACAACCATTCTCTGAACGCCGGTATGCATGACATCGACACTGTAAGCAGTAAGAAATGGGTAAGCACGCTAAGTAATATTCAGTTCTTCAAGTTCTCAATTAACATTTGTTTATAAGTTTTATACTGAGAAATATGTCCGACATGGGCAGATACTTTTGTAAATGGTCCGAACCTAGTTATAAGTCAATTAATTGATTTTCTTACCTTATTTTGATTACTAGTCCAGTGATTCATCGTAGGTAACAACACATTCCTACTATTACATTTCAATTGTTTACTGTCTCTCTTCTTCACTATAGGTAGGTACATTAATTTTATTCATGTTTCTCGACACATTACACAGTCATTAATCTAAAATTAGTTACAAAAGTATTTATCCAAACCGTAGTAACATGCAAAATACGTAATAAAATTTAACGCATTTCCCGCTACTACCGCTGTCATGTGTCATGTTCTGTCAAACTTTTTTTTTAATTGCGATGAAGCCGGGTTTTTGTCTATGATTTTGCCCAAAAGTGCCAACATAACGCGTCTAATCTTTCAATAAGCGGTGGATCAGATATGAGCAGGATAATATGTGTTTATAAATCAAGCATTTTTAAAAACCTCAATTAAGGCTAATCGGCGTATCACCGGGTTCGACGATCAGACGCCCATTAAGGTTTTTTTATGAATATGGCCGTAAGAGTTTAGCAACAGGCTACATAAATAAAATAAATAAATATAATTGTTACCGTTAGAAGTTAATGTATACTTACTTTTACATTCACAAATTTCATTTGCCAGACTATAGGTATATCTATGTAGGTTGTTGTGTTGTTATTTATTTCGATCCAAATGTGTGAATTTAAAGTAAAGCGATTAGCAGATTTGCTATAACAACAAACAACCTCATTTTCTTAGCAATAAGACTAGGATTATAATGATAGCTTTAGCCATTAAGTTATTTGAAGATAATTAAAATGTGTATGTGTAACAATTATTGTCGGTAAAATATTATCATGTTACAGTTTTTTACAACCGATAAGGTTAAGGTTGTTTCAATTGTTATGAATGAATTGTACTTTACGTAACAATGGTAGTTATACAGTTACTTTAGATTAGTTCCTTCTAGTACCTAAGGGTTTCATACTGTATTCATAAAACTTAAAAAGAGCCTATAAGTATTTTTATGTTTTTGGTTTATATATTTAAAAAATTTTTTTTTTTTGCTGTTAATTTTTTTAAAGCGCCTATAAGTATTTTTATGTTTTTGGTTTATATATTTTAAAACCATTTTTTTTGTTGTTAATTTTTTTTAAGAGAATTTTAGATGTAATTTTTTTTTTCTGAAAGGGAAAAGATGTAGTATATTAGGTTTAGGGTACTTGTAGAATACTATGTCTACCTACATTGTACTGGAATAAATCAGTGTTGAACTAGCTCGCGTGTTTTACTACATATAATAGGAGTGTAGATAAAGCAGTGTATGCAACTGTACGTAATTAGACCTTATTACGTAACAGTTACATAAACTACTAGTGTATCTAAGTAAGTTTCTTAAATGTGTCTGAGGTACAAATGACCCTGTCAGAATTTCACACCTAACTACTACAAGGATCAGAAGATATCGTAAAACTCATTATGGACTCTCATGTAACGCCATACAGACACTCTGGCATCGTTATTGTGTGTAGTAAGAGTAGTTTACCTGGTCCCTGGTCTTGGCGGCGTCTCCCGCGTAGCCGCCGTCGCCCAGCCCCTCGGCGGCGCGCGCCACGTCGGCCGCCACGTCGTCGGCGCGCTCCAGCCGCTTGTAGAAGCGCGACACGTCGTCCAGCTGCTGGCGGACGGTCTTCAGGTCGCGCCCGGGCGGCTTCATCGTGTCCAGCTCCTTCTCCAACTCCGACAGGTCGGCGGATAGGCTCTTCACTTTGTCCTGGAACGGGAGTTTCAATTAGTTTTCACATAGTAAAAAAAGTCATTCCAAAAAGAATCAATATACGATGTGTTTTGAGGCAGGAAACTATAGGCTACTTATTTAGAAACTCAGTCGCAACTTTGAGTTTCTGTGGTTTTGTCGTAATGTATTTATACCCGCAACAATGTTGTTATCATTTAAAAAAAAATCACATTCGTAATCGTAGTTTATGTAACTGTTACGTATTAAGGCCTAATTACGTAAAGTTGCATACACTGCTTTATCTACACACATATTATAAATCCTAAATGAAGTGTTCGGAAACCATTAGAATGACCGCCATTGCACCGCCATGGCCAACTCGATTGTGCCGGCGGTCGCGCGGGCGCGTGCCGGCAGGCTGAGAGGAGGGCATATTACCGTAGGTAATTAATTTTCATACGTTTTAACCACACTGTCACTGATATTACGTTACTGGTTGCAGTAATGATGGTAATTACATGCGGTTTCCGAACGCGGAATAGAGGATTTATGATATTAGTGTAGATAAAAAAGTTTACCTTAGAAAAGTTACTTCTTTTCTATATTTTGGATCACACTTGAGAGCTTTAAATTAGACTGTAATTGATAGGTTTCATGACAGTGATAGTTTTGATGATGAAAGCAATAGTATAATTTAAATTATTCAAAAATGTCTGGCAAGGTCGACTTTTACGGTCGAAATATATTGGCCACATTGCGCTCGCTTTCTATATAACACTTATAACGGCCACGCAGAACTTGTCATCCGTGACTCCGACATGAGGTTATGCAGCAAAGAAGGTGTTACTCAGGGAGACCCGCTAGCAATGCCACTCTATGCCCTTGCCACTATACCAATAATAAACAAAATGAAAGAAGAAAAGAACACAATACAATCCTGGTATGCAGATGATTCCTCAGCCCAAGGCGATTTGAAAAGTATCCGTAATTGGTGGGACAAAATCAACTTAATAGGTCCGTCCTTTGGATACTACCCACAAGCCAAAAAAACTTTGCTCATAGTATCAGAGGATGACAAAAATATTGCTGACCGGACACCAACGTAACCATTGTAACTGGTTCTCGTTATCTAGGAAGCTACATAGGTGAAGGAAAAGAAGACTTCATTAAAAATAAAATAACCAAATTTATTTCCACTATTGAAAAAATATCGCAAATCTGCAAAGACTCACCCCAAGCTGCCTATACCACCCTCACCAAAGCTGTACAATTTCAATGGGCCTTTCTTCTACGTGTGCTAAAAAATTCAAATGAATACTTTGAACCACTAACGCAAGCAATACGCACGATCTTCTTACCAACACTGTTCGGTGGTGACGTATCTTCAATAGAAGCCGACCTTTTTTCTTTACCCGTGAATAAAGGTGGCCTTGCAATCTCTAACCCTTTCAATTCTACCAACTTAAACTACGACATCTCTAGGAAAGGTTGTACTGCATTGACTATCGCTTTAACAGAGAAAAAAGACATCGACTTATCTCAACACACTACATACTTAAAAGATGCACGGAAAGAAGGTCGCAAAGAAAAAGAAGTCCTTGATGACAATTTTTTGGAATCAACCCTGGCAAAATTTACTCCCAACAAGAGAAGGGCAATTGAAAGATCCATCGCAGCGAAAATGAAAACAAAGTCATCTAACTGGCTGTCCGTGATTCCTACAAGAAAAGATCACTTTGACCTATCCCCTTTAGAGTTCAGAGATGCGCTAGCAATACGCTACCACCGCATACCGATCTCCATGCCACAATCTTGCGACGGCTGTGGAAATGACAACTTTGACATTGATCACGCACTCTGTTGTAAAACAGGTGGCCTAATAACGAGACGCCACAACGAAATCAGAGACCTTTTCTGCGAACTTTGTCAACAGGCGTGGGGCAATGTAACAAAAGAACCACTAATTTCTGAAACCGAAGGCGGACTGCGAGCAGACTTATCCTGCCGCGGCGTGTGGGACGCTCAGAGGGAGGCGTTGTTTGATATCCGTGTCGTTGACACCGACGCTCCTTCTTACGTCTCGCGACCCGTAGCATCTGTTTTAAAGTCAGCCGAAGATGAAAAGAAGAGAAAATACGCAATAGCCTGTGAAATACAACACGCTACCTTCACACCAATAGTAACCTCAGTAGATGGCGTCTTCGCTCCCCAAATGTCATCCTTCATAAAACACATGGGAGAAGCCATTGCCGACCGTTGGAACAGATCCCTGAGTACTGTCCTAGGATGGCTTAGAGCCCGAATAAGCGTCGCCATTATACGCGCCACAAGCATGTGTATTCGTGGCACACGCCACAAATTTAAACCAAGATGGCTCGGTTTTGACGACGGTGCCGCCCTGCCCCACATAGACTGATATTTCTTATGTGTATTTATGTCTTTATTTGTACTTGCTTTTATATTTATTTGTTTGTTCGTTTGTTTGTCTGGTAAATATTTACGGTTAAAAACTAGGCGGCGAAGTGCCTAGTTTATGGTCAAATAAAAATTAAAAAGTTACGGAAATTACAGGCTCGATTTCGCGACATAAATGTTGCATACAAATTCTATTTTTGTCGAGGTACAAACTTTTTAAAAAGTTCAACAGCCATACAAAAAGAAAGGCAAAGGTCCTAAACAGCCAAAACACAACACCGGTATTTGTTATTTATAATGTTGGTACCGCGATTTTTTATTTAGCTCAAATAGCTTACGGTAAATTCAGAAGAAAAATACACTTCAAACTTTTTAATAAAAAGATATAAAGGCGGCAAAGCTGAGCGTGTAAAGCGAACATAAAAAATTGTAGTTTCGAATAAATCTGTCTCTCTCACTCAAAATGAGAAGCGATGGGGATGGAGATAATTATAGGATTCGAATCGAAATTCGATGCTCTCGGTAGAGGTCATTCTTTTAACCTAGAAGAGAAGTTATCATGAATATATTATTTATGTCAATATTGTTTGTTGTTCATCAACGTTGGCTGTTTTGCATTATTTTTGAATAAAGCACTATATTGGACTCGGCGTGAAGGGCCATTGCTGGCTTCGTATTAAATTAAACGCACTCCTAAAGTCGTCTGTTTAAACGTAATACTCAGCCATCAATGTGCTACTTCACCTCCTCGAGAATAATGTAGTATTGTACCTGGAAGTGCGTCATAGCGGTAGCGGCTCCAGCGAGCCTGTCCCTGGCCTCTGCCGCCCTCGCGTCCAGCTCGTCCAGCCGCTCGGCCAGCGCGCCGGCCGTGGCGTCCAGCACGTGGCGCGCGCGTCCGGCCGCGTCCGGCCCCGCCATGTCGTGCGCCATCGTCACGATGTCGTCTACCGCCGCGTTCACGCTCTGACGAAAACAGGAGGTTACTTTCAACAATCAATCGAGGTTTCTAGAATAGCGTTATATGTCAGCAGTGACGCGTACGCCGCTCGTCGGCGCCGCTGAACGGTCAGCGCTGAGGAGCGTACGCGTTGGCGACATACAGGCGGTCGGCAAGATACTGGCTACTGTTGGGACCGCACTGATCGTAGGCGCCACGTGATCGGCGCTGACCAGCTACGCCTAACCTACTCTCAGTGATTTGTCATGTGTGTACCTATGACGTATAATAAATATAGACCGGACATACTCAAACATGACAGGAGAAATAATTACTTCCAATATCACGGTAGCACACACTGACAATTTGTTTATTGCTTACACACACACCTACAGTCTCAAAAAGCGTAAAAGAGAAGGCCTAATTAATGGAAGTAGTAAGAAAGAGACAACTATTGTTTTGTCATTGCGCATAAGTTCTATAAAGCGCAGTACAGACTCGATGGAATATTAAACGGGATGAGAATGTTAGCGTTTGAAAGCGATAAGTTGCGCTCTGCGGCGCTTCATCCGTCATCGGCTATCCATGCAAAAACTGTTGTGTATATAGCCAGCCTTATGAATGTTGAAGAAAAATAAAAATAAAATGGCGCCATAGTTGTTAAATTAGTTGTTTAACCGTAAAAAAATCTAAGTATTTCAGCTTATTTAGGAGTGATTTTTCGTATCCTCGCGTGGTGTGTGCAGTATCTCAAATATTTCAATACACGGGAAGCCATTTTAACAACGGTATCACGGGGCATTGGAGGGTAAGCTAATTACGTCTTCACCTCTCGGTGGCCTGGGCGCTACTAATGGAGAGTTGGAGCGCCTATGGCTCATCTTTGTTTATTATATCTACGGTGTGTACCTGCAGCGGCGCCCGCAGCGCCTGCACGGTGTCGGCGACGCGCGCGACGGCCTCGGCGGCCTGCGCGGGCGGCGCGCCCAGCGCGTCCTGCAGGCGCTCCTCGCAGCGCTGCAGGGGAGTCTCCACGGCCCGCACGCGCTCCTGGAACTGTGTGTGTACCTGCAGCGGCGCCCGCAGCGCCTGCACGGTGTCGGCGACGCGCGCGACGGCCTCGGCGGCCTGCGCGGGCGGCGCGCCCAGCGCGTCCTGCAGGCGCTCCTCGCAGCGCTGCAGGGGAGTCTCCACGGCCCGCACGCGCTCCTGGAACTGTGTGTGTACCTGCAGCGGCGCCCGCAGCGCCTGCACGGTGTCGGCGACGCGCGCGACGGCCTCGGCGGCCTGCGCGGGCGGCGCGCCCAGCGCGTCCTGCAGGCGCTCCTCGCAGCGCTGCAGGGGAGTCTCCACGGCCCGCACGCGCTCCTGGAACTGTGTGTGTACCTGCAGCGGCGCCCGCAGCGCCTGCACGGTGTCGGCGACGCGCGCGACGGCCTCGGCGGCCTGCGCGGGCGGCGCGCCCAGCGCGTCCTGCAGGCGCTCCTCGCAGCGCTGCAGGGGAGTCTCCACGGCCCGCACGCGCTCCTGGAACTGTGTGTGTACCTGCAGCGGCGCCCGCAGCGCCTGCACGGTGTCGGCGACGCGCGCGACGGCCTCGGCGGCCTGCGCGGGCGGCGCGCCCAGCGCGTCCTGCAGGCGCTCCTCGCAGCGCTGCAGGGGAGTCTCCACGGCCCGCACGCGCTCCTGGAACTGTGTGTGTACCTGCAGCGGCGCCCGCAGCGCCTGCACGGTGTCGGCGACGCGCGCGACGGCCTCGGCGGCCTGCGCGGGCGGCGCGCCCAGCGCGTCCTGCAGGCGCTCCTCGCAGCGCTGCAGGGGAGTCTCCACGGCCCGCACGCGCTCCTGGAACTGTGTGTGTACCTGCAGCGGCGCCCGCAGCGCCTGCACGGTGTCGGCGACGCGCGCGACGGCCTCGGCGGCCTGCGCGGGCGGCGCGCCCAGCGCGTCCTGCAGGCGCTCCTCGCAGCGCTGCAGGGGAGTCTCCACGGCCCGCACGCGCTCCTGGAACTGTGTGTGTACCTGCAGCGGCGCCCGCAGCGCCTGCACGGTGTCGGCGACGCGCGCGACGGCCTCGGCGGCCTGCGCGGGCGGCGCGCCCAGCGCGTCCTGCAGGCGCTCCTCGCAGCGCTGCAGGGGAGTCTCCACGGCCCGCACGCGCTCCTGGAACTGTGTGTGTACCTGCAGCGGCGCCCGCAGCGCCTGCACGGTGTCGGCGACGCGCGCGACGGCCTCGGC
Source organism: Pammene aurita (assembly GCA_947086415.1). Lineage (NCBI taxonomy): Eukaryota > Metazoa > Arthropoda > Insecta > Lepidoptera > Tortricidae > Pammene > Pammene aurita. The sequence continues at coordinate 822,923 of OX352310.1, forward strand.
GGCCTGCGCGGGCGGCGCGCCCAGCGCGTCCTGCAGGCGCTCCTCGCAGCGCTGCAGGGGAGTCTCCACGGCCCGCACGCGCTCCTGGAACTGTGTGTGTACCTGCAGCGGCGCCCGCAGCGCCTGCACGGTGTCGGCGACGCGCGCGACGGCCTCGGCGGCCTGCGCGGGCGGCGCGCCCAGCGCGTCCTGCAGGCGCTCCTCGCAGCGCTGCAGGGGAGTCTCCACGGCCCGCACGCGCTCCTGGAACTCGCCGAGCTTGCGCGCGGTCGACTCCAGGAACTCCACTTGTTGGAGGACCTCTGTAACGGACAAATGTACGGTTATTTTATGGATTACTTCTTCTCAACAATTTTCAACGTTCCTAGATCCACAGTACGTGTCCCTACTCGGAAATGTGGCCCTAAATCTAAATTAATACTTGAAAGAAGCGACCAGTCTGACACTTGAATCAACAGACCAGCAAAATTTAAAAGTCACTCTTGCACACTCAGTTTGGGCGACTGTCTATGCATGGCAGTGGTCAGGCGTACAAAACATAATCTCTCCTAACGACGAACTCGTTAATTTATTGCTAACGTTCTACCTGTTTCAACAATAAACACGTCTACATACTGTTAGCGTACCTCGCACTTTTCCGTGCTCTGTACGCATCCCGTGCTGCACGCCAATGCGTGAAACTCGGTAGATATTTAGCAACAGTAAGAAACCTCACCGTTGTTAAGGTGGTCCCATCGCTGCTTCATGCTGTCGAGCTGCGAGCGCACGATCTCCTGGTCCACGTCGCACGCCGAGATGAACGTCTCGCCCAGCGTCTTGTTGTTCTCGTATTCACCAGACCTGACAACATACAACATTAGCTTTAGAACAAATATAATGGAAATTGTTTATATGGTGTTACAGTCCCCTAAGTAGACTCGGAGCGTCCATGCTCACGCGCTCCTCCGCCTCAGAGATCCAGGGGAGGAAGTTCTCTGATGCTGATTAGACACCTACCTCTTCCAGATGTCGTTCCTGATGCTCTGCAGCTCGCGCAGCTGCTTCTCGACGTCGCGCTTGGTGAACACGGCGGGCGGCAGCTTGCTCACGCGCTCCTTTGCCTCCGAGATCCAGGGGAGGAAGTTCTCAGATGCTGATCAGACACCTACCTCTTCCAGATGTCGTTCCTGATGCTCTGCAGCTCGCGCAGCTGCTTCTCGACGTCGCGCTTGGTGAACACGGCGGGCGGCAGCTTGCTCACGCGCTCCTCTGCCTCCGAGATCCAGGGGAGGAAGTTCTCTGATGCTGATCAGACACCTAACTCTTCCAGATGTCGTTCCTGATGCTCTGCAGCTCGCGCAGCTGCTTCTCGACGTCGCGTTTGGTGAACACGGCGGGCGGCAGCTTGCTCACGCGCTCCTCTGCCTCCGAGATCCAGGGGAGGAAGTTCTCTGATGCTGATCAGACACCTACTTCTTCCAGATGTCGTTCCTGATGCTCTGCAGCTCGCGCAGCTGCTTCTCGACGTCGCGCTTGGTGAACACGGCGGGCGGCAGCTTGCTCACGCGCTCCTCTGCCTCCGAGATCCAGGGGAGGAAGTTCTCTGATGCTGATCAGACACCTACCTCTTCCAGATGTCGTTCCTGATGCTCTGCAGCTCGCGCAGCTGCTTCTCGACGTCGCGTTTGGTGAACACGGCGGGCGGCAGCTTGCTCACGCGCTCCTCTGCCTCCGAGATCCAGGGGAGGAAGTTCTCTGATGCTGATCAGACACCTACCTCTTCCAGATGTCGTTCCTGATGCTCTGCAGCTCGCGCAGCTGCTTCTCGACGTCGCGCTTCGTGAACACGGCGGGCGGCAGCTTGCTCACGCGCTCCTCCGCCTCCGAGATCCAGGGGAGGAAGTTCTCTTGCGCCTTCGAGTATTTGCGACAGTGCTCCTGCAAGAGAATCACCAAATTGTAGTCCAAGTAAAAGATGTGTCTACGCGAATCAGTCTTACGTTACTAAATGTAACTTTTAACCGAGCTTGCCTTTTTTTAGCCAAGTTGAGTAATTTCACTATGGCTTGAAATAAATTAAAGCCAAATTAGCAGTGGGTTTCCTACGTATGCTTTTAAGGCGCCGCCTCCTGCGCCACAGTTTGATATTTAAGACAAAATGAAAATGACAGCTTCGTAAATTATGAAGTAATCCAATTCTGCGAGTTAAGTTTTAAACGTATTTAAGGCGATTAAAATGTTCAGTGACAGGACGATGTCCAGTTGATCGCCTTAAACCTGTAAGGGTATGCTTTGTTAGCATCAAAATGTCTCATTTCTTATATAACAATGCTATAATAATGCTTACATAGCTATATAGCCGAAACTGGTAGTATGCAGAGTCGTAGGCCCAGATTTAGGTTATTGAAGCACAAGCATGAACGCTCACCATAGCGGCCTGCAGACGCGTGTGGCGGTCGTGTGTCTCCCGCTTGAGTTTCTCCCACTGCGTCTGCACGCGGTCTAAGTCCTTGCGTAAGCCTTGGTGGGCCGGCTTCTTCTCCATCTCGCGACCTGCACAAATAGGATATTTAGTAAGTTAAATGTCTTTATAAATCAGTTTTGGCTCGGTGAGGACTTCCGTATTATTTCACCACCTTGCAGCACCGTGACGAGAGGTCTAGCTGTCAAAATCCACGACTGAAAAAACGTTTGATTAACCAGGATTGGATTATGACACTTGATCTATTGCCGGCGCTGGCACCTAATAAAAAAAGATTCCGGAAACCGTTGTGTAGCCGACATATATAACGACGACGACTGTACTGTACAATGCGATAGACCAAGCGCAGAAAGATCAGAAAAAACACGATGGTCTGAATTTTGCACAATTTCCTGGTTGTCGGTTTTCAGAACATATATTCAAGTACAAGAACGAGTAAGCATCTATATTAAAGCGCAAGTTATATATTGTATATGAAACATCGAATCGAGTAGTCGAGTGGGAGACAGCACCTTTGTCGAGCAGCATGATGAGCTCGTGCTCGCGCTGCGTGACCTCGCGGTAGAGCGGCTCGTGGCGCTCCAGCTGCTGCTGCAGCTTGTGCTTGTCGGCGGAGACCTGCAGCTTGCCCGGCAGCGCGCCCAGCTCCGACTGCAGCCAGCCTAGCGTGCGGGCCACGCTCTCCTCCAGGTTACGACCGTCCCTGGACATAAGGAATTCATATTATACTAGCTTTTGCCCGCGGCTTCGATCGCGTTAAATTCGGGGTAACACGGTTCCCCTTTGCCCTCCGTAATGCTCCATACAAACTTCCACCCCCCATTTTAGGGAAATGGGGGGTTAGAAAGAGACAAAAAGTAGCCTCATGTCACTCTCTATCCCTTCAACTATCTCCACTTAAAAATTCACGTCAATTCGTCGCCCCGTTTTGCCGTGAAAGACGGACAAACAAACAAACACACACACTTTCCCATTTATAATATTAAGTATGGATATGGATATGGATATATCAATCCAAAGGAACTCCATACGAAATGTGATGTTACAGAAAATTCCTCCTGAATCTTAAATTTTAATCTCATCTGGGCAACTCTATCCATAACATAGCTCCCCTCAAAATCCAGTCACTCATCTCCCTTCCACAATTTTTTTTTCTCTTTCACTTTGGTCTTTTACTGTTCCGTTTCTAAAGACGCATAGACGACAACATGTTTGTGTCATCAACTAAGTATTTGATCGCAACTTTCTCACACCCAAATATATATACTGACTTGAGCGCGGCCTCGATCTCGGCCTTCCTGTGGTCGAGCTTGCGCTGCAGGTTGTCGTACTGGCGGCCGACGGCGGCCAGCTTGCTCTGGATGTCCTGCCGCGACGCGGGGTCCGACAGCACGGCGGCCAGCGCCGCGCCCGCCGCCTCCAGGTCCGCCAGCAGGGGACGCTGCCCCTCCAGTTGCCTTTCCAGGTTCTAAAGGTCAACGTTAACGTTAAGATAACTTACTACCCTTACAAAAAAGAGTTAAACCAGAAAGTACCTTTTTACATAAAAATCCCAATAAAAACGCAGCACAGTCTAGATACATTCACATTTAGCCGACGTGGATCGTGAAAGGCCGGACATATTCGTCTATAACACGTGGCAGCCGGAACGAATGAGGAATTATAGAATCCTGGTCACGACACCAAACTGTAACACACCTCGATCTTTCTCAGCTGGTCTTCGGGCTCCTTCTCCATGGCGAGGTCGTCGAGCTTGTCGCCGATGGTCTGCAGCGCGTCGCGCAGGCGCGTCAGCCCCGCGTCGAACTCGCGTGATGTATCCGCGGCCGCACCGAGACTGTTGGCCCGCTGCTCCAGTCTGTATCAAAGAACAACAATTAATATGAAACAAGCCAAAATTCACTCGTTCGAAACCTATATAGAATAGATACGTATGTTAGCAGCGTAATTTGGAAAATGATAGACACCTAGTTGTACACACGATATTGTTAAGTAATATGACTAAAGCGCTATACAACTTAACGTAATGAGACTCTAAATAAAACGATGTCAACTAGATTCTTCTTAGATCCTCCTTGTTTTGCCCTAAGTTTGACTGGTAGAGAATGCCTTATGGCATTAAGTCCGCCTTTTGTACGTTAAGTTTTCTTTTGATCAATAAAGATTAAATAAATAAATTCTTATACAAATTCAGGTAACTGACACGTATCAGAAACTAATTGCATTTGTTTTGTAGGTAACATGCTCATGTAACTCACTTGTTGAGCAGATCGTTCCAGCGGTCCTGCAGGTCTTTGAGCTTGGAGCGAAGCTTGTCGGCGTCGGGCGAGCGCGGCTCCAGGCGCTCCAGCACTCCGGCCGCCACTTGCTCCAAGTGGGACAGCTGGGGCTGCTGCGTGCGGAACTCTTCGCGGAGGACTTGCACCTGGAAAAGACGGGTTTTAGTACGCATTCTATTGGACAGACAAGGCTTTGAATAGAGAAGCTTAGCGGTCAGAGGCCAAGATGCACTTCGGGTCGTTGCGCTGCGGCTGTAAGTATTCTATACCATAAATACAACTAGCCGTCAATCATCCATCATCCGTCCAGCGTTTGTCCCGGCTTTTTCCCCGGCTCAAATGAGCTTGGGGTCCGCTTCGCTTAGCTCTCAACACCACAGTCCACGATGCTCTTTACTCGGCGACAGATAGAGGAAGATGGCGTCAGATCATCACAGAGAAGCTGTTGAATGACCACGACCCTCAGTGATGAGGAAACCAATGCACGGAGGAGGAGGGGGTCCGCTTGGAAACCTAATGCTATGAATTGAAGTCACTAGCTTTTACGAATGCGACTGCCATCTGACCTCCTAACTCAGAGGGGCGTATTGGGTCCGGTTTCCCCAAGATATTCATATATGATGTTACGAACATAAGTTCCTACAAACTCAATGGTACGAGCCGAAGTTGAATCCGAAACCTCCAGATCAAACGGTTAAAAACTTTTGAAAAAAAAAAGTAAATCAGGTGGGTGGGGAAACATTATAGAAATTGCATAACGTGTTCGCCTTACGCGGGGGTTCCACTTATATATAAACCTCTATTGAGGAAGTGGGGAAGAGTCCCCTACACATACCTGTTGCACTTGAGTCTGCACCATGCGTGAGTCTGAAGAAATGGGTCCCAGGGCCGTCATCATGCGGTCCTTGGACACCAGCCACGAGGACAGGTTGCTGTGCGTGTCTTGGAAGTCCTTTACTTCTTCCATGAGGCGGATCCTGATAGAATAAGGGATAGGGATCAGTTTAAAATACAGTTACTGTGTAATCCCTACAAATATTATAAATGCGAAAGTAACTGTGCCTGTCTGTCCGTTACCTCTTAACACTTAAACCGCTAAATCGATTGATATAGAATTTAGTGTGGATGGAAGTAGGGGTCACATGTGGTTAAATGTGCTCTAATAGAATGTTTGCCGTAAAATTTTATACAGGGGTTTTAGTAATCCCTTTAAGCAACTGTTTATTCTATGCAGACAAAGTCGTCGGCGGAAGCTAGACTGTTGCTGAGAGCTAATTCTTGGCTGGATAGATTATATAATTTAAAAGAAAAAAGAAAAAAAAAAAAGAACCGACTTCACTTAGGCTAGTCAATCTTTCCAAGAGCCAATGAACGAGCTACTGTAAAAAATACTCAAATTAAAAGGTGTGCCTATAATATCTGAAGAGTTCCCTCGATTTCTCCAGGATCCCGACTTGACTACTTGATCCTGACTTGAATACAATGGGACCAACTGGCAAGCCTTTCAAACAAAAGATTTTTCTAAATTGGTCCAGCCGTCTTCCAATAATCTTCGAAAAAAATAGCAGAACAAAGATCCCGACGAATTAAGGATCTCCTTCGAAATGTTAAAGTCGGTTGAATAGTTAATAGATAGTAGACTGACTTGTCCTTGCAGGCGTCGTGCAGGCTCTTCCAGCGCGACACGACGTCCTCCATGGCGTCGTGCAGCCGGTCGGCGCCCGTCACGCCCTGCTTGCGCTTCAGCAGCTCGCGGACCTGAGGGGGACATACATTACTCATCGGAAATCCATACTAATATTATAAATGGGAAAGTGTATGTGTGTGTTTGTTTGTTTGTCCGTCTTTCACGGCAAAACGGGGCGACGCATTGACGTGATTTTTTAAGTGGAGATAGTTGAAGGGATGGAGAGTGACATAGGCTACTTTTTGTCTCTTTCTAACCCCCCACTTCCCTAAAATGAAGGGTGGAAGTTTGTATGGTTTGTTACCCCGAATTTAACGCGAGCGAAGCCGCGGGCAAAAGCTAGTATACTATAATTTAGTACCTTTAACTTTCTGTGCAAATTGTCGGGTAACTTTAAAAGGTACATTTTTTTTTATTGTTTAAGGTTTACCAACAATTATTTACACCAATACTTATTATTAATTAACATGCTTGTATGTTGAGAACAGTGTAATAATTACTTAAAGGTAAACTCCACATGCGACAAAATTTATGATTGGTAAAAAACAACTTGAATAATTAAATGACATGAGAAAGATTGGTACAAATAATTAAATGACATGAGAAAGTTTGTTTCTCCTCTTGAAAGTTTCTCCATTCCCTTGCAGCCGATTTCGATCATGGCGACCACTTCAACTCCTAGTTCAGCTCGTGCGACCAAAGTTGTCTGACGTACCCGATCGTCGAGGTGAACCCCCGTGCACATTGAGGACACGTGAGGACACCAGCCACATAGTGGTAGGGAATGGTAAATAATTAAATGACATGAAATAGTTTGTTTCTACTCTTGAAAGTATATTTAAAAAAAAACGTCAAATGTTTTAAGCTCATTTAAAAGCCGATGAAAAAAATATTCCACCATATCGAGTCAGAAAGAACATCTTCAGACTATTGACCCGAGCGGACAAAAAAAAATTAACAAGCAGAGAATTAACTAGTCATGGGGCCTGTATATTATGTTTATTAACATCATTAAAGTTGTCAGTAAATAGGCTCTCAAGTGTGCAATTACACAAGACTTTTACAAGCGCTAAAAGAAACCCAACATACCTGAGTCTTGGCAGAATCCAACGCGCTCTGCTTCTCATACATTTCCTCGAGCACAGCGCGCGCTTGCTTGATGGTCTTGTCCGCTTCCTCCTTCGTGTTGGGGACGCAGTCCTTTGGCAGTTGTCTCTGGACCTAAACAACATAATGCACGACTGTGTTACTAAATTATACTATTTTATTGCAATAAAGTTTAAGAGCACTAAGAGGACCCAGTGTGTTGACGATGAGGGATCCCCTTGTTCCTTTAACCGTCAACACCGTGAATCCTCCTTTTTATAAAGGGTCGGCAACGCGCATGTGACACCTCTGGAGTTGCAGGCATCCATAGGCTACGGTAGCTGCTTACCATCAGGCCGTGTGCTTGTTTGCCACTGTCGTGGTATAAAAAAATAAAATTTAAAATAATGTAGCTATCGAAAATAAATGTATCTGAAAGGAAATAAATAACTACTTGTAGTAGCTTCATTGCTTGTGATTCGACTCGTTATAATGGTAGCCAAAACAGCTCTCTCTGATATTTTTTACATATATAAAAAACAGGACTTGGTTACATTTTGCCACAGCAGTTTTATCATGATACAAGTGAATTGTGATATCCTGGTCACGGCACCAAACTGAGTACCTATTAGGTCTTTTTACCCACTCAGTTGCTTTGGGTAGCTCTAGCTACCAGCCGTCACACTTATTACCTAGGCAATATAGTCCACTAAAAATATAAAGCAAGCGAGTGGATAAAGTAGAAGGAATGTATATCCCACCAATATTTGAACTTTGTTTCAAAATAATAAGGTTCAATTTTGCATAATTCTTGTCACCCTTATGCCCGCTAAAGGGTTAATGTAGCAGGTTCCCTACGTTGGCCTTGCCCGGCACTTACTTTGTCCAAGAAGTGGTGCGTGTTGCGGATGGTCTCCTCGTGGCGTCTCAGCTCCTCGCGCACGGCGTCTAGTTCGAGCTGGCGGTCGGCCAGCTTAGTTCCGAGTAGGCTGTACCGGTTGTTGATCTCTGACAGCTGTTGCTGTACCGGTGACAGTTCTTGAATAAAACATTACAGTTAATACTGATTCTTAACAAACATTTAAATTGTCTGTAGAGTTGTATAATCAATATTTCAGTATGGTTAAAAGTGTATTATAAAAAAGTAAAATAAATCCGTATGCGTTCTATGGATAGGATTAATGTTACCTTCAAGATGCAGCTGGTCGCTAGACGAGCGGCGAGATGAGAAGCCGCTGGAGGTGGAATGCGTGGAGCCTGGGCTCACCAGCCCGTGACCCTTGCTTGGAGACGGCGAGCGGCCGTCCAGTGTACGCACTGACAACAAAACATATATCAATATAAATATTCGAAGTGGAATCAATTGTACGCAGCTGAAAGCAATTGATACCGATGAAGTGTTTTAAAAGTCTTACGAGATGTTCCTGCGGTTTTTCTCCCGTTCGTTTTGGAGGAAAAACTAACCTAAATATTGCTCCGGGGTATAAACATAGAGCCCCCCAAAAACTACTGCATGGTAAACCAGACGGACGCCGCGGTAAAGGCAGGCCTAAGCTCCGGTGGTTGGACGGCGTTCAGAAAGACCTCAAAACGTTAGGAGTTGGATGTTGGAGAAAGCAAGCCATGAACCGACCAGAATGGAAAAAGCTGCTCGACCAGGCTAAGGCCCACCCCGGGCTGTAGAGCCTTAGATGATGATGATGATGATGTTTTGGAGGAAAAACTAACCTAAATGTTGCTCCGGGGTATAAACTGCTACTATACAATCTTGTGCAGAAGTTTTTGCATAGTTAGCGAACAAACATATCTCTCCTTCCGTATTTATAAAAATATGGGTGTACTCATCTTACTCAAAATTATGTCCCATAGTATCTTATTCCGTTGTAATAAGTGCGTAGTACCATATTTATGAGACGATTTTTTCGATACGTATTTTTGCAGCTGACTGCTTATAGGTATGTATAATGTGTATAGATATATATTTCATAGTATTTTATATGTTACTAGCTTTTGCCCGCGGCTTCGCTCGCGTTAAATTCGAGGTAACACGGTTCCCCTTTCCTGATTGCCCCCCGGAATGCTCCATACAAACTTTCACCCCTCATTTAGGGAAGTGGGGGGTTAGAAAGAGACAAAAAGTAGCCTATGTCACTCTCCATCCCTTCAACTATCTCCACTTAAAAAATCACGTCAATTCGTCGCCCCGTTTTACCGTGAAAGACGGACAAACAAACAAACAAACAAACAAACACACACATACACTTTCCCATTTATAATATTAGTATGGATGGATGAGGGAGAGTAGATTTAAAATATAAGTAACCTGGTGTCTGCCGCTTGGTGGGGCTGTAGAGCTGCCTCTTGCGGTGCGGGCTGTCCACGCGGTCGCCGCGAGTCAGGGCTTCGTACACTGCGCCGGCCTCGTTCACCTAATACATACATTATTCATTATTTCAATGCACTGAATTCAGTGAAAAAAGTGGAACTGACTGTTTTGTTGTGTATTGGTTAGGAATCTACTTATTGCAAAAACATTTTTGTGATAAACCAAAATATTACAGCTTCAATAAGATGCTAAAAACTTTAGTTATTAAGTTGAATCAATGTAATAAACAAGAGTGATTTTAGAGACGCACATATCAAACCTCATTTTTATCCAACTACGGCGAAACCAAAAGGGTTACTTTTTCAGCCGTACGTTGTAGACGTATGGTATGTTACTCCGTAGTGCCTAAACTATTCATCCGATTTTGATGAAGAAGGTGTCAATCGATTCGTTATTATGGCCCAAGTAACATAGGCTACATTTAAACCGACTTCAACAAGGTTTGTTTCCGTAGTCTGGTTACAGTTTTATTTAACTTTATGCTTGTTGAAAAGTGTCGTAATTCCGAAATCGTAAATAAATGTTTACCTTGTCGATGGTAATGGAGTAATCGCGGTATTCCTTGGCCAGCGGGCGCAGCTCGTCTGTCTGCTGCTTGAGCACCTCCTGGTCGAGGGCCACGGGCTGGAGACGCCCCACTCTGGTCTCGAACGACTGGAGCCACTCCAACACCTGCCATGTATAAATTCGGTTGTTGAAACGTACTTGATGCTTTCGAAAACTTAAATCTGTGAATCTATAAAGGAAAAGTTTACTCCATGTCTTTGAGTTACTGAGCTCGACGTGCAAATTTTTTTCTGGTTGGATGTTTGGTTTTTATTTAGTTTCATTGCGTATTTGTTGTTGTTAATGTTGAACTAAATCTTCTAAGTTTTTAAACTACTTTTCGTGGCTTGATTGAGATAAAATGACGATGTAAAAATAAACTAAAACGGAGCTGCTCTGATGGTGCAGTCGTAAGGTGACCTAAGAAATTCCTGTAGAAAGGAACCACACCAAGTTAGGGCTATTAGAAAAGTCTTGAGGAGTAATTACCAGACGTACAAAGAACAGGAGGTGCTATCAAAAATAAAAGTGCGTACCAAAAAAAAAACATTTTGGGCAGTTATTTGTTATTACCTGAGCGCGGAGAGTCTCGTACTGGCTGAGTTGGTCGGCGCGCTGCTTGGACAGCTTCTGTTTCTCCTCCAGCGACGTGTTGAAGTCGCGCCACGCGTTCTCCAGGAGCTGCCATTGAAATCATTCATTAACCATCACTTATCTCACATCTGCATGCACAATTTTCGAAAGACGTATCAAATCTATAGCTTCACACGGGACACCTACACAAAGCGTAGGTACTCATTACCGTTTTAATTAAAACTTAATAGATTGTAAACGAGATTAGATCTTGCATGCATATTAATTTGCTCAGTCTAATAGTCCATTAGATGGAAAATCATAGTGTACTGGTATTCGTTAAAATCATTTCGTCAGTTTAGGCAATTAAATCTGTGCAGTTAAATAATAGTACATTATGATACAAGTGTGCTAAGTTGATCATTACATACGAAGCGATATTGTGCGCACGAACGCATACGTGAGTGCGCTAAGGAAGCTGAGCTATGTAATGATCATAGCATAGAGATACTTATGAACCTAAGATAATTAAATTTAACTAACCTTTCTTTATTGACTATCTGGAACTCTTTATCAAATAATTTCATAAAATTAAAGACTTCACATTTATTGTGCAATAAATTATAGTATTCCATCCTAAATGTATATATTTTTAATATATTTACTTTTTTTTACTTTTTTAGAATAGAATTACATACAACTTGGTACTCGAGTACAAACGTCACTTGATCTGATTATTAAATTATTGCACTAGTTCGATAATTATTGTAACATGCACGCGTGTTTAATATCTAGGATTATGAGCATAAAAGCGGTGGAATAAGAACCTCGTTACGAGCAGGTGTGTTGAAAAACTAATTTCTTATTTTATTTGTCGTTACTGCAATATCAAAAACCTTGTCTAAATGTAAAGTTAACAAAGTACAAGATGTTACCTTCATCCTGTCCCGGACGACGTGCGTGTCGGTGACGTCCTTCTTGGAGATGAGCTGTTTGCCTTGCTGCAGGCACTCGTCCAGCAGCGGCATTTGTACATCCCTAAACAATCACCAGAGAGTCAATGCAAGAGTGGTCTCGAGTATCGAGATAAGTAGAAAAGTTTATAAGGCCGGTTGGTTAAAATAATATCGCAGACAGATATGATTCCACAAGAGTATACCTCTGTATCTGTATCTGTATCTGAGCTATCATTTACCTAGTGTGAAATGGCTACCATTAACTTGTCAATCAATAAATCTTATGTTTCACGTTTTCAGGGTTCCGTACCTCGAAAGGAAAAACCGGCCAAGTGCGTGTCGGACCACGCATAGGAGGGTTCCATACCTTCAATGGAATAACAACCAAACTAATACCAAAAGGTCGTATCTGATGCCCACGGAAGAAGTTTTTTGGCGATAACTCAAAAATGGCTAAACCGATAATGTTCAAAACAATTTTCGTAGAAAGTATATGATAAGGCGCATCTCCTCAATTTTTTTCATATTTTTTTACCTTACGATTCAAAAGTTATAGGGGGGGGGACACAATTTTTCTGACTTTCGAAGCGATTATTTCAGAAAATATTCACTTAATCACAAAATGATCAAAGAAACCTCAATATAATTTTTAAAGACCTATCGATTAATGTCTCACATGTTGATATTTGGTTAAAAAAAATTTTTTGAAATTTAGTTACATGTATGGAGCGCCCCCCTAAAAATATTCATTTTTCAAATTTAAATACGTAACTAAGTAGCGGCATACAAAATACACAGTCGTGTAAATTTTATTCGGTTTGTACGGAACCCTCGGTGCGCGAGTCCGACTCGCACTTGGCCGGTTTTTTTTCTATCTGTAGCCTAAGATTGCCAAAGAGTGTATAAGTAGCATATGAATACAGTCAATATACGACGAAACTCGAAATCCCTCGGATAGTTTTGAAATTTGGTGTTTGTATTGATTAGAGATCCCGTTTTCATGTCTAGGGAATTTGACGTTTCAACACCTCGAGGAATCGCCAGCACCTTGGAAAATGGCCTCCATCCTGAAGAAATTCACTTTTTCCTCTGAATCTACGGACTGTATGAAAATATGGTCTAAGACGATATTAAAGCTGATTATATTCCACATAGAAATACGCTCACACTTTTGCGGAAAAATACATCTTAGTATGCGTAGTATTCTATTTATATTTGGCCACGGAGTGTGTTACTTAGAGCATAGACAGAGAAAAACATACTCTTATTCTTACGCTAGTACCCTGACCACTAAAAAACCGGCCAAGTGCCGGCCTCATATGCGTGTCGGACCACGCATATGAGGGTTCCGTACCTTCAATGGAATAAGAACCAAAAGGTCGTATCTGATGCCTATGGAAGAAGTTTTTTGGAGATAACTCAAAAATGGCTGAACCGATAATGTTCAAATCAATTTTCGTTGAAAGTATATGATAAGGCGCATCTCTTCTAATTTTTTTCATATTTTTTGAACTTACGGTTCAAAAGTGGGGCTACACAACTTTTCCGACTTTCGAAGCGATTATTTCAGAAAATATTCACTTAATCACAAAATACTCAAAGAAACCTCAATGTTATTTTGAAAGACCTATCGATTGATGTGTCACATGTTGATATTTGGTTATTTTTTTTTTTTAATTTAGTTACCTGTATGGAGCGCCCCCCTAAAAATATTTTTTTTTTTCAAATTTAACTACATAACTAAGTAGTTGCATACAAAATACACCTTATGTGTAAATTTTATTCAGATACGTCGTATAGTTTCCGAGTAAAATGCCTGTGACATACGGACGGACAGACAGACAGACATGACGAATCCATAAGGGTTCCGTTTTTTGCCATTTGGCTACGGAACCCTAAAAAGGGTTGAGTAATTGAGTATAGCGTAGTTGTACCGTTAGTTCGGGTTAAGGTGTAGTGTGTACCCTCATATAGGCTAACCTGAAGCGCGCCAGGTCGTGGAGGCGGGAGCGCAGCTCGTCGGCGCCCATGCGGGCCAGGTCGCGCGCGTCGGCCTGCTCCAGCAGCTGCGCGTGCGCCGCGTCCAGCTTGCCGGCCAGCTGCGTGAAGTGCGCCAGCGAGCTCCACACGCCCTCCAGGAACTCGTTGCGGCGACTCGAACGTTCCACTAGTTTCTCGTATCTGTGCGGAGAAGGTCATTAAGCTCAGTATTCACAGCGTTCAATGAGGTTAACGCCGTATCGTGCAAAGCTACCGTAAAAACATGTTGGTTATACTTTGGCTATGTCAAATATGTACAATCTATGATAAAAAGTGTCTAAGCGTATTTACGAGACAAGAGGCAGTTTGCATTATTTAAGAGCATATGGAAACCTACATGCTCATTTTATTGACATGTCCAAACATAAGGTCGAAAAAAATGTAAATAAAAGAGTATGACTCTTTTGAGAGATAATTTTATCTTTGAGTCTACAGTGACCAAATATGGTTCATGAATTCTCTCGCCCTCTATAACCCTGAATGATGGCTTTCTTCTAGGCGATAATATATATTGAGAGCGATATATTTTGAGGTTTATTACACGCCTGCTTATGATAGTTTGAGGCGACGACACGGAACATGTTCGCACCTGTTGTAAACGTCCTCCGCTCTCTGCTCCAGCTTCTTGGCGATCCTGGCGTTGCCGGGGCTGGCGGCGGCCTCGCGCACCTGGCCGAGCAGGCTGGCGAGCGTGGCGCGGCGCGACTCCAGCGACGCGTGCGCGATGCGCTGCTCGCGGACCTGCTCGTCCAGCCGCTCGCGGATCAGGGACGCCGGCTTTGATTGGCTCCTGTAGTAACAGTTATTAGTACGGCAATAGCAATGCGCTAAAGTATATCAAGAAAAAATAATGCTCAGATTTACTCAATGAAGATCAACGTATAGGGTAATGGGTAGAGTTGATGGCATTGAAATCGAAAAATAAACTTAGTGGTTCTAGAGAGCGGAATGAAATCTGGACAAAATTTTGAAGACGTAAAAAGTAAGTAAAGAAATAAACTCAAATTTTATATAAATGCCAATTTAAAGCTTATATATCTGTTAATTGATCCCGTACTTTTAATGGGCATTGGATTCTTTATCTTAAAATTATGGTTAATCGAGGAGAACAGCGTAGCGAAACAGTATGTAATTTCTACAGTATTCATTCCCTATGGCTGAAAGCGAAGACCGTGGAAAACTTTGTGGAAATGGGATAGAGCTAAAGAGCTATTTATAATATTTTTGCATCCTTTTTCTTTACAAAAATTGCCACAAGAAAGCCTGGTTCAGGGAAACATTCCAGCATTAGCCAGTTTGCTGAGAGAGATCGATTAAAGAAAATGACAGCCCGCTGAGTCACAAAATCTAATAGAGAACTCAGGAAGGCATTCAAATGTGGCAGTAAAACTGTTTTAAAATATCTTGAAGACATAGGTATCAGTTAACAATTAAGAAAAGTTCCGCCCATCGTCTCCAAAAATAAAATAAAAAATAACTGAAAATACGGCCACGTCGTCTGGTCAAAAAATGTAAAAACATGTGTTTTTTTCATTTATGGATTTTTTAAATGATGAATATTATGTTGTTTAAAATGGAAATTCGTGGCAAGGTAACTATTATTTTGAGAACACCAATAATCTTGAATGTGAAAAATGTCAAGTATACGAAGCTTCCTTAAAAAGTTATCCGATGGAAGATAAATTTACATCTTAAAAAATCTGTACAAAAACTTTCGTTTGAAACCTCGCATTGGAGTAAACTTACTCTGGCGTTTAATGTGATTAAATACATTATTAAAAACCATGAAAGATTATTAAAATAACTATGTTATATTTATTTTATAAGAAATTGAATGTTGTCCAGATTTCATTCCGCATACGTTAATGAAATTACTTCAATAAATGTTTTGATTTGTTTTTACTTTTTAAGTAGACACACTACTATATGTATAAACATTAATAAACTTAAATGATCACGTACAGAGGAATGTCATATACAAAGGAAAAACTGACCTAGGCCTCCGGTGCCTAAGGCTGGAATCGAACCAGCTTCTTCTGCATTTGCGACAGACGCCCGAACCCCTAGGCTACCCAGGTCACATGGTAGTTACATGTTGGATATGTCAAAATCAATCTCTCAACCTGATGTAGGGTGCCTAAAGAAAAAGGTTGGCACCACTACTTGAATCTAAGAGATGTCTACAATACTCACTTGAACAAGGTCTCGGCCTGCTGCAGCCACTGCGCCTGCGTCTCCGCCGCGTCCTGCAGACCCTGGCACTGCAGCAGGGCAGCCTCGAGCTCCTGGCAGCGCGAGCCCACGGCGCCCTGCAGCTCCGCGTAGCGCGCCGTCAGGTCCAGCACGGGCACCTCGAGCTGCCTGATCTCTGCTGGTGTCAGGTTGCCTTCTAGGGACTTGACTAGCTGGTCACAAGCCTGGTGGATATAACAGAGGATTAGTACAGTGAGAGCATATTACGTGATGCTGACGTGTGTCCGAGGCGCAGACCAGTTCAATTGTAACATGAATTAATATAATAATTTTTAACAAAAAATAACCGACTTCACTTAGACTCCACCTTTTCAAAAAGAAATGCCTGAGCTACTGTAAAAAATATTTAAATCACTATAGGTGTGCCTTAAATATTTGGAGAGGTCCCTCGATTTCTCCAGAATCCCATCATCAGATCCTGACCTGGTTACAAAGGGATTACTCATGGGATGATTATACTCTTTTAAACAAAAAACGAACAAACGTAAAAAATAGCAACAAAGATCCCGACGAATTGAGAACCTTCTCCTTCGAAATCTTGAAGTCGGTCGATAATCGATAAATATTTAGTATGATCAGAAAATATGTTACTAAAATTTTCGTGGAACAACCATTGAAGCCATCGAAACGCACGGAAGTCCTGATAGCCAGCTGACAATCCCGATGTGTCGAAGCGGGCGCGGATACATAACGAGATTTGCCCCTGTTGCCCCCCCGTCCCTGCCCTGAACGAAATCCTCGATCCGCGCCTGGTCATAAGTTGTCTGTCAAAGGTTCCCTTCGCTGCGCTCGCTCGTTCGAAAAAAGAAAACATGATATTATAAAGTAGAATCACTTACGTCCTTAGCGTTGTCGACGAGGCGGCCCTGCGCTAAGATCTCCGAGTGCAGCGCTTTAGCGCGCGCGAGCTGCGTCTCCACGGCGCGCGGCTCCCCGCCCACCGGCTCCGACAGCACCGAGCGGGCCTGCGGCTCCACCTGCAAGGGAATCGCAGGATTAAACGTGGACAATGGTGATGTGCGTGTGGATGTATCGCATAATTATATGGATTGAAATCTCTTTAAGCGTTTTATAATGATGAATTAAGTTTCAAAATATTTTCTTAGCAAGAATGTTTACGAGAGTTTAAGTGTACGGCCTTAATGGCGAGTGTCCAATAGCTGTGGAACTTTTTTTTTAATTTATTAAGAAAAAAATAGTTTTATAAACTTCTAAGGGATTTGAGCAGCATTTTCTGAGGCTATTCGCATACGTTTGCATTAATTCCCTATTGACCCTTTAGCCGTGAACACAGTGAATCGTCGGTAACGCGTATGTGACACCTCTGGAGTTAGCTTGCACCCTAAGTTTAGCACTGACAAGTGAAGAATTGTCTTATATTAGCGTACCTCCTGCATCCACCTGCGCGCGCGGTCGAGCGCGTCGTGGTACAGCCTGGTGACGTCGGCCGCGCCGCGCAGCCGCTCCTGCAGGCGCTGCGCGCGCGCCGCCAGCTCCGAGTGCCGGCGCCGGGCCAGCGCGGCCGCCGAGCGCAGCGCGCTGTCGGCCGACGGGTGGACGTGCGACAGTCGGGAGGATCGTTAGCGTACCTCCTGCATCCACCTGCGCGCGCGGTCGAGCGCGTCGTGGTACAGCCTGGTGACGTCGGCCGCGCCGCGCAGCCGCTCCTGCAGGCGCTGCGCGCGCGCCGCCAGCTCCGAGTGCCGGCGCCGGGCCAGCGCGGCCGCCGAGCGCAGCGCGCTGTCGGCCGACGGGTGGACGTGCGACAGTCGGGAGGATCGTTAGCGTACCTCCTGCATCCACCTGCGCGCGCGGTCGAGCGCGTCGTGGTACAGCCTGGTGACGTCGGCCGCGCCGCGCAGCCGCTCCTGCAGGCGCTGCGCGCGCGCCGCCAGCTCCGAGTGCCGGCGCCGGGCCAGCGCGGCCGCCGAGCGCAGCGCGCTGTCGGCCGACGGGTGGACGTGCGACAGTCGGGAGGATCGTTAGCGTACCTCCTGCATCCACCTGCGCGCGCGGTCGAGCGCGTCGTGGTACAGCCTGGTGACGTCGGCCGCGCCGCGCAGCCGCTCCTGCAGGCGCTGCGCGCGCGCCGCCAGCTCCGAGTGCCGGCGCCGGGCCAGCGCGGCCGCCGAGCGCAGCGCGCTGTCGGCCGACGGGTGGACGTGCGACAGTCGGGAGGATCGTTAGCGTACCTCCTGCATCCACCTGCGCGCGCGGTCGAGCGCGTCGTGGTACAGCCTGGTGACGTCGGCCGCGCCGCGCAGCCGCTCCTGCAGGCGCTGCGCGCGCGCCGCCAGCTCCGAGTGCCGGCGCCGGGCCAGCGCGGCCGCCGAGCGCAGCGCGCTGTCGGCCGACGGGTGGACGTGCGACAGTCGGGAGGATCGTTAGCGTACCTCCTGCATCCACCTGCGCGCGCGGTCGAGCGCGTCGTGGTACAGCCTGGTGACGTCGGCCGCGCCGCGCAGCCGCTCCTGCAGGCGCTGCGCGCGCGCCGCCAGCTCCGAGTGCCGGCGCCGGGCCAGCGCGGCCGCCGAGCGCAGCGCGCTGTCGGCCGACGGGTGGACGTGCGACAGTCGGGAGGATCGTTAGCGTACCTCCTGCATCCACCTGCGCGCGCGGTCGAGCGCGTCGTGGTACAGCCTGGTGACGTCGGCCGCGCCGCGCAGCCGCTCCTGCAGGCGCTGCGCGCGCGCCGCCAGCTCCGAGTGCCGGCGCCGGGCCAGCGCGGCCGCCGAGCGCAGCGCGCTGTCGGCCGACGGGTGGACGTGCGACAGTCGGGAGGATCGTTAGCGTACCTCCTGCATCCACCTGCGCGCGCGGTCGAGCGCGTCGTGGTACAGCCTGGTGACGTCGGCCGCGCCGCGCAGCCGCTCCTGCAGGCGCTGCGCGCGCGCCGCCAGCTCCGAGTGCCGGCGCCGGGCCAGCGCGGCCGCCGAGCGCAGCGCGCTGTCGGCCGACGGGTGGACGTGCGACAGTCGGGAGGATCGTTAGCGTACCTCCTGCATCCACCTGCGCGCGCGGTCGAGCGCGTCGTGGTACAGCCTGGTGACGTCGGCCGCGCCGCGCAGCCGCTCCTGCAGGCGCTGCGCGCGCGCCGCCAGCTCCGAGTGCCGGCGCCGGGCCAGCGCGGCCGCCGAGCGCAGCGCGCTGTCGGCCGACGGGTGGACGTGCGACAGTCGGGAGGATCGTTAGCGTACCTCCTGCATCCACCTGCGCGCGCGGTCGAGCGCGTCGTGGTACAGCCTGGTGACGTCGGCCGCGCCGCGCAGCCGCTCCTGCAGGCGCTGCGCGCGCGCCGCCAGCTCCGAGTGCCGGCGCCGGGCCAGCGCGGCCGCCGAGCGCAGCGCGCTGTCGGCCGACGGGTGGACGTGCGACAGTCGGGAGGATCGTTAGCGTACCTCCTGCATCCACCTGCGCGCGCGGTCGAGCGCGTCGTGGTACAGCCTGGTGACGTCGGCCGCGCCGCGCAGCCGCTCCTGCAGGCGCTGCGCGCGCGCCGCCAGCTCCGAGTGCCGGCGCCGGGCCAGCGCGGCCGCCGAGCGCAGCGCGCTGTCGGCCGACGGGTGGACGTGCGACAGTCGGGAGGATCGTTAGCGTACCTCCTGCATCCACCTGCGCGCGCGGTCGAGCGCGTCGTGGTACAGCCTGGTGACGTCGGCCGCGCCGCGCAGCCGCTCCTGCAGGCGCTGCGCGCGCGCCGCCAGCTCCGAGTGCCGGCGCCGGGCCAGCGCGGCCGCCGAGCGCAGCGCGCTGTCGGCCGACGGGTGGACGTGCGACAGTCGGGAGGATCGTTAGCGTACCTCCTGCATCCACCTGCGCGCGCGGTCGAGCGCGTCGTGGTACAGCCTGGTGACGTCGGCCGCGCCGCGCAGCCGCTCCTGCAGGCGCTGCGCGCGCGCCGCCAGCTCCGAGTGCCGGCGCCGGGCCAGCGCGGCCGCCGAGCGCAGCGCGCTGTCGGCCGACGGGTGGACGTGCGACAGTCGGGAGGATCGTTAGCGTACCTCCTGCATCCACCTGCGCGCGCGGTCGAGCGCGTCGTGGTACAGCCTGGTGACGTCGGCCGCGCCGCGCAGCCGCTCCTGCAGGCGCTGCGCGCGCGCCGCCAGCTCCGAGTGCCGGCGCCGGGCCAGCGCGGCCGCCGAGCGCAGCGCGCTGTCGGCCGACGGGTGGACGTGCGACAGTCGGGAGGATCGTTAGCGTACCTCCTGCATCCACCTGCGCGCGCGGTCGAGCGCGTCGTGGTACAGCCTGGTGACGTCGGCCGCGCCGCGCAGCCGCTCCTGCAGGCGCTGCGCGCGCGCCGCCAGCTCCGAGTGCCGGCGCCGGGCCAGCGCGGCCGCCGAGCGCAGCGCGCTGTCGGCCGACGGGTGGACGTGCGACAGTCGGGAGGATCGTTAGCGTACCTCCTGCATCCACCTGCGCGCGCGGTCGAGCGCGTCGTGGTACAGCCTGGTGACGTCGGCCGCGCCGCGCAGCCGCTCCTGCAGGCGCTGCGCGCGCGCCGCCAGCTCCGAGTGCCGGCGCCGGGCCAGCGCGGCCGCCGAGCGCAGCGCGCTGTCGGCCGACGGGTGGACGTGCGACAGTCGGGAGGATCGTTAGCGTACCTCCTGCATCCACCTGCGCGCGCGGTCGAGCGCGTCGTGGTACAGCCTGGTGACGTCGGCCGCGCCGCGCAGCCGCTCCTGCAGGCGCTGCGCGCGCGCCGCCAGCTCCGAGTGCCGGCGCCGGGCCAGCGCGGCCGCCGAGCGCAGCGCGCTGTCGGCCGACGGGTGGACGTGCGACAGTCGGGAGGATCGTTAGCGTACCTCCTGCATCCACCTGCGCGCGCGGTCGAGCGCGTCGTGGTACAGCCTGGTGACGTCGGCCGCGCCGCGCAGCCGCTCCTGCAGGCGCTGCGCGCGCGCCGCCAGCTCCGAGTGCCGGCGCCGGGCCAGCGCGGCCGCCGAGCGCAGCGCGCTGTCGGCCGACGGGTGGACGTGCGACAGTCGGGAGGATCGTTAGCGTACCTCCTGCATCCACCTGCGCGCGCGGTCGAGCGCGTCGTGGTACAGCCTGGTGACGTCGGCCGCGCCGCGCAGCCGCTCCTGCAGGCGCTGCGCGCGCGCCGCCAGCTCCGAGTGCCGGCGCCGGGCCAGCGCGGCCGCCGAGCGCAGCGCGCTGTCGGCCGACGGGTGGACGTGCGACAGTCGGGAGGATCGTTAGCGTACCTCCTGCATCCACCTGCGCGCGCGGTCGAGCGCGTCGTGGTACAGCCTGGTGACGTCGGCCGCGCCGCGCAGCCGCTCCTGCAGGCGCTGCGCGCGCGCCGCCAGCTCCGAGTGCCGGCGCCGGGCCAGCGCGGCCGCCGAGCGCAGCGCGCTGTCGGCCGACGGGTGGACGTGCGACAGTCGGGAGGATCGTTAGCGTACCTCCTGCATCCACCTGCGCGCGCGGTCGAGCGCGTCGTGGTACAGCCTGGTGACGTCGGCCGCGCCGCGCAGCCGCTCCTGCAGGCGCTGCGCGCGCGCCGCCAGCTCCGAGTGCCGGCGCCGGGCCAGCGCGGCCGCCGAGCGCAGCGCGCTGTCGGCCGACGGGTGGACGTGCGACAGTCGGGAGGATCGTTAGCGTACCTCCTGCATCCACCTGCGCGCGCGGTCGAGCGCGTCGTGGTACAGCCTGGTGACGTCGGCCGCGCCGCGCAGCCGCTCCTGCAGGCGCTGCGCGCGCGCCGCCAGCTCCGAGTGCCGGCGCCGGGCCAGCGCGGCCGCCGAGCGCAGCGCGCTGTCGGCCGACGGGTGGACGTGCGACAGTCGGGAGGATCGTTAGCGTACCTCCTGCATCCACCTGCGCGCGCGGTCGAGCGCGTCGTGGTACAGCCTGGTGACGTCGGCCGCGCCGCGCAGCCGCTCCTGCAGGCGCTGCGCGCGCGCCGCCAGCTCCGAGTGCCGGCGCCGGGCCAGCGCGGCCGCCGAGCGCAGCGCGCTGTCGGCCGACGGGTGGACGTGCGACAGTCGGGAGGATCGTTAGCGTACCTCCTGCATCCACCTGCGCGCGCGGTCGAGCGCGTCGTGGTACAGCCTGGTGACGTCGGCCGCGCCGCGCAGCCGCTCCTGCAGGCGCTGCGCGCGCGCCGCCAGCTCCGAGTGCCGGCGCCGGGCCAGCGCGGCCGCCGAGCGCAGCGCGCTGTCGGCCGACGGGTGGACGTGCGACAGTCGGGAGGATCGTTAGCGTACCTCCTGCATCCACCTGCGCGCGCGGTCGAGCGCGTCGTGGTACAGCCTGGTGACGTCGGCCGCGCCGCGCAGCCGCTCCTGCAGGCGCTGCGCGCGCGCCGCCAGCTCCGAGTGCCGGCGCCGGGCCAGCGCGGCCGCCGAGCGCAGCGCGCTGTCGGCCGACGGGTGGACGTGCGACAGTCGGGAGGATCGTTAGCGTACCTCCTGCATCCACCTGCGCGCGCGGTCGAGCGCGTCGTGGTACAGCCTGGTGACGTCGGCCGCGCCGCGCAGCCGCTCCTGCAGGCGCTGCGCGCGCGCCGCCAGCTCCGAGTGCCGGCGCCGGGCCAGCGCGGCCGCCGAGCGCAGCGCGCTGTCGGCCGACGGGTGGACGTGCGACAGTCGGGAGGATCGTTAGCGTACCTCCTGCATCCACCTGCGCGCGCGGTCGAGCGCGTCGTGGTACAGCCTGGTGACGTCGGCCGCGCCGCGCAGCCGCTCCTGCAGGCGCTGCGCGCGCGCCGCCAGCTCCGAGTGCCGGCGCCGGGCCAGCGCGGCCGCCGAGCGCAGCGCGCTGTCGGCCGACGGGTGGATGTGCGACAGGCGCGAGGGCAGCGAGGTGCGGTACTCGTTGAGAATCGTTAGGAATTCCTGGAATTGCAATGTACTTGTAAACTAGCTCAGCACACGTATATCCTCCTGACTCCCCGAGTCCTTTATAAAGGTTTTAAAGACCGAGGGCTAAAAAATCTATACACATAAGAGCCGAAGGTCCATTATAATTATAAAGGTTTAAATATTTTTTGCTTAAGTGGCGTGATCCTGACAACTAATCGCTAAACGCCAATCCAAAGTACATATATTTGTCTCTCTTTAGCAAATCTCATTCCAAGAAAAAAACTAATATTTCATTCAGTATGTTGACATATTTTGAACAAGGTCGCGGATAGAGGATTAATCTGGAATGCCTTAAGCTATCTGCTAAGTGTTTATTACCCGTTTATTGGGGTATTTCTTGAATTTGTACTTTATAACAGTTATAACGTACTCTCGGTCTATATTAATGGTTGCAATGAATTATTAATGTCCTTCATAAAGGTCTTTCGGCTATTATCTATAAAAAGCGGCTATTATATATTTATAAAAAGGTTTCTTATATTTATTTTAAGCTCCAACTCAACATGATACAAGTGTGTTGTTATATAATCCACATTTCGATGACAACGCGTTAAATGACGACGCGAAATACGCTAGACCTGATCAGCTTATGTCTGGAAGTAAAAATGCGACAAGCAATCAGAGAATGAAATTAGTTTTGCCAAACATTATTCATTAAAATGAGGGATATTTTGTTTTTTCCAACACAAAAATTATCTACGGTTGTTTAGTTTTAATTGCAATGTCATTTTAATTATTACCTTAGTTTTATTTCATAAATCAAAAATCATCAACTCTCATACAAAACGAAACATTTCCATCATGTAAAATGACAAACACCAGACGTATAAAAGCCGAGAGGCGTTTATAAAGAACAAATGATTGATAATTAATAATGTGCTTTAAATACTCGTCATAAAATACATAATCGACTTTGTTCTAGCAAAAAATCGAAACTTTAATTTTAGACCTTAATTCTAAGGATATAAAGTTCAGGACTCAACGTTAATTCCTTTAGAAAGGACTCTCGGTGTTTAGGACAACATACACATTTTTATTTCAGGACTCAGGGGGATATAAAGCGGGATCTAGACAGAATGGTGCCATTTTCTATTTGACTCTTCTGGGTTTGAAAAACGATTTACAATTGAGTACTAGTTACTCATAAACCTTACGCATTTACAGAACAACATCAAATATATGTTTCATTAATTTTATTTTGCGTACCGACACGAAATTACTAATAAAATTGGGCTCTTAACAAACTAAACGTTAAAAAAACTATAACCCACCTACAAAAAAAAACATGTTAAAGTCGGTTAAAATGTAGCCTATGTTACCCGGGCCAAAATAAATAACTAATTGACACCTCATTCATCAAAATCGGATGAATAGTTTTGGCGCTACGGTGGAACATACGTAAACACAAACATACATACATAAACTGCTAAAATCATAACCCTTCCTTGTGTCTTCGGCGTAGTCGGGTAAAAACGAATGGGTGGGCCCGTACCTCCAAATTGTCTTTCATCGCCAACACTGTTAACTGACCATTTATAATCCCTATTGCAACGGCATAAGGTCTATCGATGGTCAGTCAAGTGTGTTGCAGATTGTACACAGATTTCCACAGTATTTTGCAGAGTAACGTCGACCAGTCCCTCAATAAAGGTTGGTGCAACTGGTCCTAAGATTCGTAATGAACATACATCGGGTATTTCGGTGCGGGAACGATTTGAGAAAGAGTAGAGATTAACAGATAGGTTAGTCTGAGAAAATATATTATGCCTAATGAATAACTACCTCTCTGTGAATAGCATACACACTATGATACGAGCTTTTTTTCTTAGAGGCATCTTTGTATTGACTATTATATAGTATTTTAAAAATGCAATTGCATATCCGAAATTTATCAACAAGATAATTACCTAAGACCAAGACACGGTCAAACAAGTGTCAAATATTAATCTTGACGTCCGATATTTATGAACTATTTGCTTAACTGAAGAGGTTGACAATGATCAGTCATTACATGAATGAATAAAAAAATACTTGAAAAAATCATAGGTATATGTACCTACGATATACTCGTATATACATAATATACAGCTATTACATATAAATTGCATATACGTATGATTTTTTCAATTAATTATTCATTAGGTAGAAACCTGCTAGAGTACATTCTGTTTTTTAAGTTAATGCCTACTCTTTGGCTAATGTCAAACATTCCCGCACCGAAAACCCCGATGTATGGTAATGAAGTATATATGTACAAACCTTGCTCTCATCCACAAACTTCTGCGCGGCCATGGTGATGAACCGCAGGTCGGCCTGGTGCGCGATCACGTCGGACACGAACTCGCGCACCTCCTCGTTCTGGCCCGGCAGGTTCTTCAGCTTGGAGAGCGCGGCCTCCTTCTCCTCCAGCGTGCGGTACGCTCCCTCCATCCAAGTGTTGAAGGTGTTCAGCTCATTACTGAAAAGGTGGAATATCTTAGTATACGGTCTACGGCCTCAGTGGTCACAGTTCATCGGTGCTCTCAAGGGAATTGCGCGTAAGGTAAGTTGAACCTGGACGCCACACCGGACTTCGCTGGTCGCCTCGCGTGAGCGTCTTTTCGATTTGCAAACGTCGATTTTTGTCCTCAGGTTATCGGTAACCGGATACAATTTTATGAGTGAAGGTCGGACTATTCGCTTTATGGCTTATAGATTCATAGTAAACAAGTGTCAGTATCTGATGGAATAACGATTTACTCGTAGAGGCAGCAGTAGATCACACGACGAAAAACACGAAAACCAGCCGGTTTAAAAACCACATTTAAATTTAAAATTAGTTGCGCGAGAATACGGAGCATTAAGGCTGCCTTTCCACTTTCCACCAAAGATGAGCGAGGATCCGTCGCGAGGAATGTGTTTGTTAAGAACCAATCCTGGAGCTGCGCTGTGCGAAGATACGTAAATAGAATTATTCTATTGAAAGAAAGAAAGCAGAAAGAAAGAAAATATATTTATTAGCACAAAACAAGGACAGAAAAACTTAATACTAACTAAAGGTAATTACTATCTAAAGCTGTCACTTGCTCAGCTTGATGTCACAGAATGCTGCACATGGTACACTCAGTGACGCAGATTTTCTGTGAGGCCCAGGGACGTTGGAGTAGGTGGCCCTTTAAAACTGACTACACTAAACATCGCAGTTATTACTGAACCAAACCAGTAGGTAGGTGATAGATATAATTTAAACTAACTAACTAACTATTAGTTCTTAACGCATTTCTCACCTAATTGAATGAGTCTTGTATAAGTTATAAGGTTTGTTTCGCATGGGGGGTACAGTTGAGACTCACTTGAATTTCCCGAGCTCGTCGCGGGCCGCGGCGAGCCGCCGCAGCATCTTGTCGCACTTGTCGGAGCACTTGTCGCAACGCTGCTTCAGTTGGCGCACGCCGCGCTCCAGTGCTGCCACCTGCAGGACAAGTTCACTCATTAAACGTTATAATGTTATAAAATAAACTAGTAGTCCGCCTCGAACTGAGAACTCGCGATTTCCTTGCAAACGAGTTGACCAGTATAACAAGACCTTTCTGATGATTGTTTCGCGCCTTCTAGCTCCATAACCCCTTAATCAATCCTGCTCATATAATAACTCTCAAGTTGTATAGATCTCTGCTACAACCCCAACAAATTTCATAATGATCAGAAAAACTATTTAAAAAAAAACCCATCGAAATGCAGGGCCGTCTAGTAGTCGGCTGACAGTTCTGTTGTGTCCGGAGCTGTCTGTAAGAACTCACTTCGCTTACGCTCAGCTCGTTCGACAAAGATTCATTGCATTGAGGGTTTCTATAATCGATTTTTATATCATAATCCACCATTATAATTTTTAATCATTTTTTTTGATTGGTGGATTTTGACAGCTGCTGTCAAAAAGACCTCGACACAGTGCCACTACGGTGAAAAAATCGATCGTAGAAACCCTCATAGACATTATTGAGAGAAGTATCATCTTATTGCGGAAAATGAATAAATACACAAAAACAAATTTAAATTTACAAGATCATTCACATATTTGGATTCACTTACCAAGCGGCAATTCTGCTCTCAATTTAAAAAATAACCTTTTGACTGCCAGGTGGTAAAGTAATACGGCGTCACCTAACGCCAGAGTAAAAAAAAAAAATTGGTTGTTTGTAAAGTAGGTTTACGATCGAGATGTTTACGTGATAACGTCTAACCGCTCGTGAGGATTCCGCGTGACAAGTTTCACGGAATGACTGGCAGCGCTCGAGATTAGACGGGAGATCGGTCCGTCTCTCTCTCGTTATACCTGCGATCGCGCTCGTGAGGTTTTGGTGTGACACAAGTTTCTGAACATGTCACCCGACTAAAACGATTTTAAAGACGTTATCACGTCAAAAACAATAAGCTTAGTAAAATCATAAGAGTTATAGGAGTGGTATTTTCATAGTTCTTGAACGGACGGCTATGACTTGCCCATGCCGTGTCTGGCCGTCATTGGCGCTCAAAAGGTTAAAAGGGTGTGTTACCTCATGCGGCGCCAGCACGTCGCCTCCGGACACGAGCAGTTGTTTCGCCTGATCCGCGCACGCCGACACCTGGCGCTGGTGGCTCTCCAGGTCGTCCTTGATCAGCTGTAAATAAACACTTCGTACTTAGGAACAATTCAATATGCCGAGGCGATAAAATTGCAAAAGTTTTGTTTCTCCAAAAATCTACAACGAGTGGGCGCGCAGGGCATCTATGGAGCTTTTGGGGGTTTATCTAAAATGCTTCAATTTAGAGTTCAGACTAACAACAAATTAAATGATAACAAGCTTCATCTTAGCAATGAGTCGTTATACATAGTGACGAACTCGTAGACGTACCTTGAGAATATTGATCTGGTTCCTCAGCTCGTCCAGGTCCTCCTTGACAGCCTCCTGGTTGGCGAGGCGCTCCTCCACCACCGCGATCCATTCCAACAGCTTCGACAGCGTCTCGTCGCAAAGTCTGTACTTCTCCTCTACTGCTTGCTATATTAACAACACACGCATTACTATACGTACACCGTGTAACCCGCGAATGTACAAAGCCCGCTGGCTCCGGAGTGCTTCTAACTACTGAGCAAATTTTACAATGCATCTATCTACAGTCTAGTGCAGTCAGTCACTTTTTAAAGGACGTTAACATTTTGGAAAATCATACAGTGCTTTAAATTCCAGAATAAGATGCAATATTGTACCAAGACGAATCATTCAAATATTTACAAATTACTATTTTCATGATTTCATGCAACATGTAAATTTTAATAACTATGCTAAAATATATGTTGAAACCTGAAAAGGAAGCTTATAATTACAGACAACACTACGCAGAGACGAAAGCAAAGACACGAGTCCTCAGAAAAACAAATAGACAAAAGGCGAAACCACAGACAGCCAATACACAATAGCGTGGAGATGACAACACAACCCGTCAGAACGTTGCGTACACAGTAACATAACATGCAAAGCGTGGCATGCAAGCAGTGAATCATTGGCACAAACGTCAAAAGTTTAAAAAGTAAAAATCAAAATGGCCGCTTTTGACATTTGTGAGTTATGGTATTAACATCTTCCTTATGATTAAATTAAATTATGTTTTGATTAGAGTTAATTAATTGGGTTTAAATTTTAAAGTTAAAAGTACCTGTTGAAATCTGAAACTTTGAAATGTTTTGATGTAAGGTAAAAAGTAAGGTACAAAGAAAGTTTTGGCAAATATGTAACTTAAATATTTACACGTAAGTAAATTGAAATGAACGAGAAACATTGAATTTAAACGAGATTTTATTTCATTACTCTAGTATCAACAAACTATGTTGTTCGAGTGATCGCGGTTTAGACAATATAACAATACAATAAATTCTGACGTTTCAAATCAGTGAAATACATAAAACATGCTAACACATTTCGTCTCGTAATGAAATAAATTCCCAAAAGAAACGAGCATTTAAACTAAGACGAAAATATAAATACTACCTTCCGTGTTTGTGTTTGTCGAAAATGTTTTACCATTTGATGATATTGTGAATGTTTGTCGCGAGAGGCCGCAGGAAACATCACAATAGCATAGCGCTGTCATGCATTCCGAAACGTGAGCGGGTCCAAGGAATGAGTATATCGACTTATTCAGGGTATAAACCGAAAAACCAGTCAGTCATAAATCACTGGTTCCCGTATGAAAAAGCAAACAAAAGAAAGCTTCGAAAGGTGGGTCGTACTGAACGAACACCCCTTCGATCTCTTTCGCAAATTCTTAGCACATAGTGATCATGGGATGTTAAGTATTGGCGAGACGGTGATGGTTCGTTTATCGTCGTTAATATGATCCCTCACAGGCAAGCATTCACGATTTAGCTCAAAAGGGTTCTTTAGCATCGCAGGCAACGGCTGGAAATAAAAACAACATACATCGAGCCTTAGTACACTGTGAATAAGCATCGTCGCTTGTAGCGCAGGTAAAATGGCTACATTCTCTTAGAAACCTGTACTCGTAGCCGAACAAAGGGTGTCTACTGTCCAGCAAGACCACCAAAGTCGATGTACACATTTCCGTGAAAAGGCAGTCATTTTACACACACCTTAACGCAATTGCTAGTTTGCTCAAACAGAACACTGTTTAGTAGAAAACTCACAATTGAAAGCGATATAACCTAAACTTAAGCTTCTAATGATCTAAAGAACAAAAGAGTCAAATTTTATCCCTAAGTGAAAGCCAACTCTATGCGGCAATTTAAAATGTACAATGAACTTGTGATTAAGCATTTAACTACTTCTTACAGTGAAAACTAACGGATGTTTTCAATCGATTTTTAACAGTTCACTCTTTTATTGGATTAACTATGTTAAGAATCGTTCGAAGCCAATTAAAAATCGATAGATAATCCACCTCCAAAACATTTCCGAATGTCTAATCCATGATTTGATAAAAACATTGTAATAGTGTATGCCACAACAGTGACTCCCCCATTGCATGTAACCCTTTACACATCGACACTGTAAGTCTTGTGGGTGTCGTGCCATGCCAATGTTCAAGCCAAACGCTTTAGAGATCACCTTAAGAGTAGAGTAAGAAATAAAGCAACACCTTCGCTTGATAGAAGCACAAATATGAAGAAAATGTAATGAAACTTACCCTAGTTTCTGCGGGCAGTAGGTATCCCTTCTTTAGAGCTTTGACTAAGTCCAATGTAAGAGCTTTGGTTGGATCAATAACTAGTCTGCCTTCAACGGGATCGACCAATTTCTGTTCAATGGCTTGCACTAGCGGACATATCTTGCCCGTGTCGGGTTCTTTAACGACAGTGCTTGAAGGATCGACGATGCCTTGTTGGATGGCTTTGCCCAGGTTCAGTCTCTTTCTATCTATTACACTCGTCGTTATAAATGGGTCATTCAACGCCCCAGTGGTCGGGTTGTAAATTCCAAAGTTTAGGGTTTCGATCAAACTGAAACTTTTCTTCGGTGTCATAAGCAGTCCACTCTCGATAGCTGAAGGAAGCGTGTTCAACTTCGAGGTCTCTGTGTCTAGAATATTGCCTTTTTCTGCGTCCATGAGGCCTTTACGGAATGCCTCAGGGAGTTTTACTAACCTCTTTTTGAGATTATCTTTTATTAGCGCTGTGTCCGGATCAATATAGCCCAACGTGGCTGCGTCTTTGATAGTGAGTACTTCTTTGGAATGTGGATCAGTAAAGCGAGCAGTAGTGATGTTTAAGTGACCGTTTTCTATCGCTTGCTCAAACGTTAGAGGCTCGCGGATGTACACGATCAGGCCGTTCTCGAAGACGAAGCAAAGCGTACGCGATCTGCCAGTTTGAGGATCAAAAGATCCCTTAGCAGTCTTATCAATTATACCCTCAGTAATACCTAATTTTAATGGAATGTATTTGTTTTTACGAGGATCCTTAATGACAGCCGTTTCAGGATCAATGAATTCGTACCTAATAGCTTCGTCTAACGTAAATTCTCTAAGCATGGCTGCTTTAGGAGCCGTAGAGTCAGTGACGTGACGTTTCGTGACCGTTTGAGAAGTAATCGGTTTAACGACAGTTACAAGTAGACCCTTATCGAACCCGATGTCTAAGCTATACGTTTTCTTGGCTTTAGTGTCTAGAACTCTACCTTTCGTGACGTCTACGTCGCCCTGTTGGATCGCTAGGGGCAACGGTTTGAATTTGTTTGTGTAACTGTCTTTGACCACAGTTAGTTCGGGGTTCATCAGGCCTGTTTCAATAGCCTTAGTAATATCCATGAATTCATTGGTGTTAGGATCAACTATCTTTCCATTATCCGCCCTAAATAAACCGTTTCTAATGATTTCCTCTAGGCCCAGATTTCTCTTACCCGTGACAACTAGACCGCGATGTTTAGCGTCAAGTAAATTAATTTGATTTCCGTTTGGTAAGACGTAAACGCTGTTATTTTCATCAACGATACCTGATTTAATGGCTTCATCTAATTTAATGTACTTGCTCGTAGGAATGCTTTTAATCAATGAACTTTCGGGGTGAATTAATTCTTCAACAATCGCGTTTTTGAGGGATATCTTTCTATCGGTAACGGGGTGTACAAATGCGTGATCCGCGATATCGTATAAGTTCATAGCGAGCGTGTCATATAAAGTGAAACCTGCGCTCTCGATATCGACGATCAGACCCAAGCTCATAGCCTCTGACAGAGGGATTTGAACGTCGGAACACGGTTCGTGGAACTTACCGGTTCTCCTGTCGATGATCTCGCTACGACAACATTCTGCCAAAGTCAGCGGTTTCTCTGATTTTTTATCGAAATAGCAAAGATATTTTGGGCTAATAATTGACCTCCTCAGTGCCTCATGCAAGGTGATTTTGCGACTTGTTGCGGGATCAATGAACTTACCGGTGGTATCGTCATAGAGCCCTTGGTGCAATGCTCTTTGTAGGCTTATCGAGGCTTTGCTATCGACGAGCAAGCCTATCTCGAAGGCTTGGCGGAGACTAATCTCCTCGTTGTCTGCATTGATGTTTGTTATTTTGCCTGTCTTATCATCAATTACCCCGGTTTCTAGTGACTCGGGAATTGTGATCTTGTCCCACTTGCCCAGTCTGTTGTCTTGAATATGAACTGAATGAGGATCGATTAGGTTCAATTTGATAGCCTCAGTAAGAGTATATTTCTTACCGCTCTGAGGGTCCATGAAAAGACCAGTAATTTCACTGTACACACCCTTTTCGATGGCTTCTATAAGAGAAAGCGGTTTTCTGACTTCAACTAAGATGCCTCTTTCAAATGCTTCGCGGAAATCTATCCTTTCGTCACCTAATATGATTGTACCAGTTCGACTGTCAACAATACCTTTGTCTACGGCAAACTCAAACGGAATTACCTTTCCACCAGCGTGAACTAAGGTGGACTGAGGATCTAACATGCGTTTCTTAATAGCTTTATCTGTTGGTATCTTTTCTTTGCTCTGAGGATGTGAAAATTTGCCAGTTTTGGGGTCATAGTAACCTTTGAAAACTGCCTCAGGCAAGCTTAGCTTGCGTTTCGCCGGCACTATGAGACCACGTTCAGATGCGTCCATCAATGAAATCTTATCTCCTTGAATTGGATCCCTAACTTTACCCTCTTTAGAATCGATGATGCCTGCTTTAATAGCATCTGATAGAGTGATCATGTCACCAGCTACAGAGTATTTGACGGTCATGGCCTCTGGGTTAATATTTCCGATTTTAATAGCATCGTCCAGAGTCATTGTAGCATTATTTATGGTTAACAAGCCAGTATCTGGATCGTAGCAGCCTTGAACCAGTCCTTCCTGCAACGTCCATGGTTTTTTGTCACTCAGTAAATATCCTTTTTCGCTAGCGTCTTTAAGGTTTAGAACTGGTGCTGTAATTATTCCTTTTTCTAAGTCAATCAGACCTGATTTAACTGCCTGATCAAATGGCGCGACTGCCTCAGATTTGTCTTCTTTAATTTTCACATCAGAAGGATCAACTAGTCCTTGTGTAATTGCTTTACTAAGGGAAATAGTACGGCCAGTTTTGGGGTCTAAAATTTTGCACGAATCGGGGGAATAATAACCTAACTCGATGACATCGAATAAAGAGTACGTCACTATTTTGGTAGCCACTAAGCCCTTTTTCAATGCATCATCTAATGGAATGTGTTTTCCAGTCTTTTTGTCTACAAGTTTACCTGTTTCAGCATTGATAAGCTTAGTCTCGAGAGCTTCTGATAACGTCACGAACTTATCTAATTGCGTGTCCTTGATTTCAGAAATCGTTGGGTGGACTATGTTTCTATCCATAGCGTCTTTAACAGTAACGAGTTGTTCCGTTACAGAATCTTTAATTTTTCCAGATTTCGGTTCATACATGTCATTTTCAATTACAGCTTCAATTGAAATCGGTCTTCTCGAAATGATAATCACACCTCGTTGTATAGCAACAGTAATATCAATTATTTCTTGAGTTTCAATAATCGTTACAACGCCATGTCTTACTTCGACGATACCACGGTCAATCGCATCGGATAAGGTAATGCTTTCGTTAGAATTGGGTACTCTTATGAGAAGTGATTCATGATCAACAAGACCGCTTTCAACCGCTGTACCAATCGGTACCAATGCACCGGTATTAATGTCTTTAATTTCACCGGTCTTAGGATTATAAAATCCTTGTTCTAACGCCGATTCGATAGTAAGTTGTTCTCGTACCGATACGTCTTCAGGTTTGTCAACAATCCAGCCTACCTGTACGCATTCTAAGAACGAAACGCGTTTCCCTGTTTTTGGATTAACCATATGGCCAGTCGTTTTATCGATAATCGGTCGTGCGATAGCTTCATCGAATGAAACATAGTTATCTGATTTGGAAGTTAAATCTTTGACTAAAATAGTTTCAGGGTCGAAAACTTGCAAACCGTAAACTAATTCTTCGAAGGAAATTTTGGCACCTGTCTTGGGATTCAAAAATATTTGTTTTTCTATGTCATAGACACCCATTTCAGAGAGCTCTTCGGGAGTAAGCTTCTGTGAGATAGCCACGTTATATTTTGGTTTAGACTCTCTGACTATAACTACGTTTTTCGAAACTACATCTACAGGTGTGAATCTACTGATCTGTTCCTGTTCTAAAGAGTCTTGTACCGTTAAAGGTGATTCTATGCCGTTAATAATAATTCTACAAACTTTAGGTTCAACCTTGCCTTGCATGATTGCGTCTATTAATGGAATGTTTTCGTAAAGTATCTGAACAGGTTCTGATTTCACTTTTGTGACATTTTGTTCTGTAATTTCGTCAATGACTCTTAGAGGTTGTCTTTCAGCGTCAATGAGCAACGCCGATACTGTCTTAGGGTCATGTTCCATTGATGTATGTTTACTAACTATTATCTCCAAACTTTGGTGTTCGACTGAAGACGATGTTGTGGTCACTGCTTCTTCAGGTTTATATTGCGTAGTAGTTGTAATTGTCACTTCATCTGGACGTGTTGATGTTTTAGTAGAAATAGATTCTATTTCTTTTGTTGCTTTAGGTACTTTAGATAAGTTTTCAATAGCCAATGCCTCGGCTGGAGTAATTTCACTTATTTGAACCCCACGTGCAGGTGAAGAATGAATCTTTACAACTTCGACGGTGCGTTTGTACGTGTCCGAGTCGATTAAACCTCGGCGATGGGCTTCTTCTACTGTAACCTTGTCACCTGTTTTAGGATCTAATATAGAGGTATTTTTCACAGCTTCTACTATTTTTGATACTGCTAATATTGGAGCTCCAACCACAGCCACTAAGCCAAGTTTCGCAGCATCCGCG
This sequence comes from Pammene aurita, assembly GCA_947086415.1. Classification (NCBI taxonomy): domain Eukaryota; kingdom Metazoa; phylum Arthropoda; class Insecta; order Lepidoptera; family Tortricidae; genus Pammene; species Pammene aurita. Next base: position 857,886 of record OX352310.1, read on the forward strand.
AAACTAATTTTCTTTCCCGTTTTATCTTTTACTTCTCCAGTTTTCTTATCAACTAAACCTTTGGCAATGGCATCCTTCAAAGATATTTCTTTCCCTGTTTTTGGGTCGATAATTTTAACAGCATCTTTAGATACTGTTCCCTTGTCAACAGCATTCAATAAATCATCTGGTAAGCCCGTTTCTGTAGAAATAACAACCGTAGTTTTAGGGTCGTATACTACGCCCGGAGCCACCTCCACCGGCGTAGTTGACTGTATTTCTTGTGCTACTTTTATAATTTCTTTAATAGAGTCTTTCGGAGCTTTAGTTTTTGGAGCAATATTGTCTTTAGACGGCGATTCCTCCTTGAGGCCGCGCGCTTTAGGTTCTTCAACAGGTGTTGACGTTGTGGGTGAAACTCTATCTTTAGATACTACTACTGTTTTATCCGTTTCGTCGGTCGCATCTGAGTATTCTGTGTCGTAACTGTCAATAGTTGTTTCAGAATATGCATGAGGCACAGATATTTCTTCACTAATTACGTGATAAGATGTTGATTCATTCTGTGATATTTCTACCGTTGTTACTTTAGAAGACTTTGTGACTACTGTACTAGTCGTGTGTTCTGTAACGTATTCAGATGGCTCAGACGTAGTCACAACTGTTTTAACAATGGTTGTTATTTCATCACCTTCGGGAGTAGTCTTTCGGAATTCTTGTATAACTGGCCCTTTTTCGAGAGTTTCTACTGTTTGCCCAGGTATTTGCTTTGGTCTTGCATCTGTAACAGTTGCTTCTTGAGTAACAGAATATATCTGTGAATGGGTTGGAATTTGTTCTTGTGATTCTATGACAGTCTCTGTCACACGATATTTATCGTTATCTTTTCGCAACTTTTGCTGTTTTATTTCTTCTAATACGACCTGTTTTGGCGTTTGAATTTCACTTGGGCTGTCTTGAGTAGGACTCGTTTCTTTTGACTTTTTCTGAGGTGGTTGGGTATCAGCAGTCTTAATAACAGTCTGGTTTTTATCTAAGTTTTTAATTTCCACAACACTGGTTTCTTTTTGGAGCGGTGACATAGGTTCGTTTTCCTTGCTTAATGGAGCTTTGGCAGACGTGGGTTCGACTTCAATTTTCTTATCTGTTACAATGGTTCGACTGGTTACCGGCTTAAGTTCTTCTAAAGTAACTTCCCGGGATTGAGAAGTTTTGGTAGGTACTACTGTTGGCTTTGGAGCTACTTCCTGTTGTTTGACGCTAGATTTCTTTGGCTCTTCGATTTTTGGAATATCAGCTATTTTAGATGACTTCTCTGTTACGATTTTGCCTGGAGTTTTTGACACATGGGTTGTTTCTTCTTTCGGCTTCATAATTTTACTTGTCACCAATTTAGCTCCTTGAACCACGGCCATGCCAGCAAGAACTGGGGCTGCAACGACAGCTACTAAGCCCATTTTGGCCGCGTTTTTAACGTCGATTGCCTTTCCAGTTTTCGGTTCCTTTAATTTACCTGTCTTTTTGTCGATGAGACCCGAGTTTACGGCATCTTTCAACGTAACTGGCTGACCAGCTTCAATATTGTAAATTACCGAGTTAGGGTTAATTATATTATTTTGCAAAGCCTCCTTGAACGTAATTGTTTTGTTTGGAGATTTGGGATCTTTGAACTTCTGTGTTCTTTCGTCGTACAAGAGATCGAAAGCTTCGTTTAAGTCAAGCATTTCCATTTCGCTCTTCTGCTTTGGTTCAGTTATTTCTTTAGATACTTCCGTGTTTAATAACCCAGTGCTTACAGCTTCAGCAATAGGTATGGTTTCTCCAGTATTTGGATGTGTAAACGTACCTTGCTCAATGTTAATGTACCCGTGAGTAATAGCATCTTCAAAGCTAATATTTGTGTCGTTGGTTGTAAATTGTTCTTTGCTCACCTGTTCATCTCTAACTATGCCCTTTTCTCGTGCCTCGTCTATTGTGATGACTTCACCGGTCTTAGTGTTCTGTACTTCGTTGGCATTTACGAGCACGTAATCAGCTAGGAGTTCAATCATTTTCGTTGTTATTGTATGTTGTGATGTGAAGGTTTCAGTAATTGTTGTAACTACGCCTCCCATTATTTCTGTGTTCGGTTTGACTACCAGAAGACCTTGTTCCATTGCCTTATCTAATGGAATAACTTCTTTTGTTGTCGGATCTGTGAATGTGGCATCTTTTAAATTGACTGCACCTTTGTTCAAAGCTTCTTCCAGAGTTATAGTTTCCTCTGACTGCGGGTATGGTATAGCCATAATGAAATCTTTTTTAACTGCTTCTTGAATAGGTACTACTTTACCTGTTAGAGGATGTTTAATCTCACCCGTTTTAGGGTTAATAACATTTTGGTTAATAGCAACAGAGAGCGTCATGGCAGCAGGTGGAATATTTTCTGACGACTTCACAATCTTAGGCTCTGGGAATACGCCCGCATTTACGGCTTGGATTAAATCTAGTAAACCTTCGTTGGTTTTAAGGACATTTTTGTCATTATCAATTATATTCTTTTCAATTGCTTCGGCTAGTGTTATTTTTCTGTCTGGCGCCACTGTCACCATTGACAGAGGATCAACGATTTCGCAAATTATTGCTTCTCGTAGCGACAATTGGCTGCCGGTTTCTGGGTGGATTATTTTTCCAGTGGCTGGATTTAACAACCCTTGCTCTAAAACTTCAGGGATAGATAAACTCTTGGCCAAAGGAATCAGAACCTCGTCTTGACCTTCTCCATCTAACAAACCTCTTTTAAGGGCTTCTTTAATAGTAATAACATCACCATGTTGGGGATCAAGGATACTTCCGGTATTTGCGTTTACTAAGCCCTTTTGAATGGCTTTTTCAAGGGTCATGGGTGACCCATTGTCATCTTTGGAGACCTTGATTGCTTCCAAAATGGTAGCTGTTTCTTTATCAATTAGACCCTTTTCTACGGCTTCTAAGGGCGTTACTACTTGTTTTCTAAGCTTTTGTAATATGATTGGTTTTGTTTCAAACTGTTTAATTTCTTTTTCTTTAGCTACATTGACGTTGTATTTCGGTTTTTGTGTAATTTTACCTACTTGAATTACGTCTGCGGGATGAAGATCTTTGGATTTTTCCGCAGGTATCTCAGTCACTCGTCTATTGTCTGCCGAGAGACTATTTTGAATAGATTCTACTGTAATAAAGCCTTCTGATACGGCAGCTCCTACGGAAATTTGTTTAGTGGTAGCCTGAGAGACTTTAGTTGTGCTAGTGCCTGGCGTCTTATGGACATTATCGGTAGAATCACTGTCCGGTGTCTTGTCTCTTAAAGATTCCTCGTATTTCTTAAAGGTTAATGCGTCAACCAGACCTCTTTCATAAGCAACTTCCATTGGCACTTTCTGCCCCGTACGTGGATCGACGACCATCGTACTTTTAACAACTTGAATAATTTTAGACGCGCCTACCAATGGTGCTCCGACCACAGCGATAAGTCCAATTTGAGCGGCTTCCGTAAGGCTCATTTTCTTACCAGATTTATCATTATATTCACCTGTTTTCTTATTAATAATACCTTGTTCTATTGCTTGGTTAAGTGTTACAGGAATGCCTGTTTGGGACTCAATTACCTTAACTGTATTTGCCGGTACTACACCCCTCTCAACGGCTTCCAAAATGTTTTCTGAAACACCAGACGTAGTCGATATAACTAAAGCAGTAGCTGGATCAAAAATAACACCAGAGGTTACTTGGACTGGTTCAAGCGCGGACTGATCTTCTATGGTAATGTCGTAAGGTGAAGCAGAGTCGCGTGCTTCAGAAATTTCCATTTTGTCAGGCATACCAGCTACTGAAGTGATAGTTATAATTTTCTGCGAGGACATAGATATGGAAGATTGTAAGAAAATTATTAGTTTTCTTTCAATTGCTTCTCTCATACTAAGCGTTCCCGAAATTTGCTTGTATCGTCCGGTATTATCGAGAACACGGAATTCGAGAGCTTTATCTAGCGGTATTTGTTTCTTAGTTTTAGAGTCGATCGCCATGGCAGAACCAGGGTTGATTATGTTAAGTTTTAAGGCCTCTTCAAAGTCGAGAACTCTGTCAGTACCTGGAATAGTGAAAGTTCCCGATTCTGGGTCAAACAAATGCTGCTCTATGGCATCTTTGAGGGACCAGCCACCACGAGGTAGCTCAATCGTATTTTTCTTGATAGTCATCGATGTTACCGTGGGCTCTGTTACAATTGATTTTGATGTTCTAATTTCGTGCATTGAAATGTTTGAAGGTTGAATTGTTTCCCGGACTATGTGGTCTGGACTCTTGACGGTTTCGGGTCGGGAGTCGCCTTGAACTTTGCTCTCAGGACTAACCGGTAAGTCCTGAATATAAGATTTCTTCATTATTTTAAGTCCGACGACTTGGCCCGGTACTAGATCTTTGTTATTGATTCGATCTTGTAATTGAATAACACGTGGCTCGTTCTTTTCTACGCCTAACAGACCTTCATCCAAAGCTTGCTGTATAGGGAATATGGTACCAGTAAGTGGGTCTGTGAACGTCTGGGTAGCTTCGTCAATGAGACCTCGTTTTACGGCTTCCGCGAAAGTAATAATCGTTTCAGAATTTTGTGAGGTGTTTGTGTTTGTGACCGTGACATACCGTTTGACTGTTTTAGTGACAGTTTGTAATGTAAGAGTAATGTTAAGGAGAGAATTTAACAATGCCGCTCCTTCGGGCGTTATCATATTAATTTCGACAGCTTGATTAAAAGGAATGGGCCTTTTGCTAACAGCGTCGAGTAAATAACCTGTTTTAGGGTCTAGAATATTTTTAAACACTGCGTCTAACACACTTAGCTCTTTTCCATTTTCATAAATACCTATCTTTCGATTAAACATTTCTAATACTTCAGGCCTAACAATGGACACTTTCGTGCAGTCTTCTAAGTAAACGAAATCACCGCTATCCGATTTAAGGAATGTTTCACCGTTGACATACTTAAGGTTGCCACGGCTCATGGCAGTATTAAATGAGACAAATTCGCCTGTTTTCGGGTCTCTGAAACCGTCGATATCAAAAATAGATCTTTGGGACACAGACGTGATAAGACCGCGGTCAACTGCCTCGGGAATGGAGCAGATCTCACCGGTCAGATTGTCCCGGAACTTGCTATCGGGTTGTACGATGAACGCACCTAGGGCTTCCGACAAAGTAAGTAATTGAGCAGATTTTGTGTCTGTTACACATTTCACATTATCACTATCGAGTACACCTAGCGAAATAGATTCTAAAAGGTTTAAAGGCGTTCTTTTAGCCGGTGACAGAATTTTGCCGTCATTCGTCATTAAATTATGGTCACAAGCGTCTTTAAGTGTCATGGGTTTGCAAATTAGGCGCTTATTTGCCGCATCTTTGAAAGAGAGCTTTTCCTTTGTTACATTGTGTACGTATTTAGAATGTTTAGTATTTATAATATTCATTTCTATTGCTTCAGCAAGCGTTATTTTTACGTCATGTTTAGGATCCACGATTTCCCTAACGTAAGGGTTGATTAATTCATTTTTGATAGCAACATCTAATTGGAACTTATCGCCCGAATTTCTGTCCAATATCCAACCGTTGTTGTCAACAAGGTCTTGGTTAATCGCGTCAGATAAAGACAAAACGCTAGATTTAATTTTGATAATCTCATTATAGATGAGGTAACCCCTCTGGTACGCCTCGGCGATGGTAATGTAGCTACCATTGGGCAGTCTGTAGAGACCGTTCTGTAGATCGACTTGTCCCCTGTTGAGGGCGTCGAAGATACTCATTCCTTGTGTGCTCGGTCTATCTCCTTGAACTGTTACCTTTATTCTTTTCTCCGCTGGGTCCGCCAGCCCCTGTTCGGCGTCGTATAACTCGCTCTGGATAGCTTCTAGTAAGGTAACTTCGTTTCCATCTTCTGTTATTCCACAAGGTCCCGTTAACCTAGCAGCGAGCTTGGGGTCTATGAGCCCTTGCTTCGCTGCTTGCTCTATTGTCATAGTTTGCCTTGTTTCGGGCGATGATAATAATCTGCCTGTCCGAACATCAAGTATTCTCATGTTTATAGCTTGTCCGACCGTGAGGATTTCTTTCGTCTCCGGGTGGACGATACCCCTGGATTCTATTATGTTAGGTCCTTCGTACATTTTGTGCACTCGTTTGAGATTCCTTATGTCAGGTCTGTCGTCATCGATGATAGTTTTGGTCGTGTAGTTGGGCGAGACTAGTTTGCCGTTAGATATGGGCGAGTGCCCGTCTAGCTCTGTCGAATGCGACGTCCTGACGTATCTGTTATTAAAAGAATTTTGGTTAAACAACTGACACAAATGGATAAATGAATCGACTTCTTAATCAAATTTTCATTGAGAACAAGAAGTGAAATGTATATAAGTATCACTTATAATCCTTAGGTTGATCTTGCCTAGTAAAATATGATTAAAGAATACGATTAGCAAACATTAACCGCGAAATATAAACAGCATCAAGACAACTGCGTTCACTGGAATCATTAAATAAGTAAGTATTGTTATGCCCTAAGTAGTATGTCCCTAAAGCCTACTGAGTAGCACTTACTGTTCGGAAGTATACGTGGAGGTGTAAGTGTGCTCGGTGGAGCTCGCCAGATCCTGCATGTTGAACTCCTGGCGGAAGGAGCGCGCAGAGCGCGGCGCCATCGCCTCCACGAGACGCTGTGTAAAACATATATCTGTTAAAAGATTGTTACATAGCGATAGCGTTAAAACAACTTAAACAGATTTTGACTGAAGGGCGTGTGTAATCTAAAATTGCCTGCACTGCGGGAAATATCAACCCAGCATATTGAAAATCCAATGGTTTCAACTTTTTATGGAAACTTTTCATTTCTAACATAAAACTTATTACTTTGGCATAGGCAACTTCGTGTTGTTTCTATCGTCCAAATGCTTTAATTTTGCAAATTCAGTTTTAATTATTATAATAGTATCAGTATATTATTGCTTGCGTGTTAACGGGGCAGGCCAGGTCGACTTCGCATGTACCATAACAGTTACAAAAGATAATAATCCAGCAGTTATGTCGAATGAAGTTAAGGGTATTGTTGTTTAACTAACAAAAACTGAAAAAAAAAGTTTTTTCCCCCCCTCCAAATTCCACAAGGTCCTCGAGACCTCGAGAGGTCGAAAACTTATGAGAGTCTTCGTGGCATACCCCCAAACTACCCGTTAAAGTTCCATTGAGTTAGGATTACTTTCCAGGTGAAATGTACATAACTGCTGGACTATAGGCTAAGTCTAGAATTATGGCTCTATATTTCAGCTGAATGATATCACCTTCCCTAAAGGGGTGCGCCGTGTGACCCCTACGAGTCTAAGGAGAAGCAGTCTACTGCGTATTTATATTTATTTTATAAATAAGGGCGAGAATACCAACCCGGCACTCGTACGCGAAATCATACTCGTACTCCTCCATTGTCAGTTCAAATCACAAACACTAAGTCCGATTCACACAACACTGACACATTTCACACAACGTCTGCTAATCATCACTTAAAAACTCTTCTAAAATGTAACCTATACCTAAATAAAAACCCGTTATTACTATAAACCTAGATTAGGTACTACAAGACAGAAAAATAAACAAAATATTAAAAATAATAAGTCATCAATATTAAAAGAAACGATCGATAACGAGTTAAGAATACAGCTAACAAACGTACTGTCTGAAAACTGAATGGAAGCCAGAAAATCGTAAATCGTAAAAAACTACACAGTCTAATTTTAAAACATTTCAAACCGGCGACCGGCGCGTCTAGTCCGTGCATGTAATTACTTGGTCGTTAATTACTTTAATTTTAATTGTGTATAAAGCTAGCTATAGTTATAGTAAGGTTTGGATAAAACAGCTGTTCGACAGCTTTTGAGGTTATAATGGTGACTGGCTGATTCGATTGGGGAAATGCGTGGAAATCGTGCGCGCGCACCGCGCCGCGCCGGTGCGGTGACCGCTTAATCTTGACACTCTGACACCGTTTTGAAAACAAAATCGCATTATGTAAAGGTGCGTGGGTTACATAATATGCGGCATAGCATTTACTTTACTTAAGGGTTAAAGTGGTTTTGCGTTGGGTATAATGTCGATTGGCATGCGACATTAGGTTGGGATTGTCGAATAGTCAGACCAGACATGTCTAGTCTATGTAATGTAACTAGTTCGAAAGTTGGCAGGCCAAATCGTAACATTACAGTTTAGTCAATTGTATAATTCTACAATTCCATTTACAGGTTTACGTCGCCATCAGCGGCTTTCGTACTTTCCAGATGTCGTTTTTAAGGTTTGATTTCATATGTTGTATTTGTTGCAAATCCATCGTTCACTAAATGATGCTACTCCTGAGATTGCAAAATTAAAAACTCTCAGTAACTTAGGATATTTTATGGCTTTTTGGTGTTAACGATCGATGAGGGTGTATTATAATCCGAATGTAATTAGCGGTTGTTTAACTATCACTTCAAAAGCGAACGACATTATAAGTATAACCAGAGACTAGGCGTACAGTAAACGAGAGGGTTATGATTTACGACATTTAGTAATCTCTATATTTAGAGCAATGATCCAACGGCGGCATTCTTCCAAACTGCGGATATGATGAAGTGGCCGGTCTGTGTGACTACAAACACGTTCGCACCATTATTCCACACGGTTCGATTTTAATGTAGATTTAGATTTGGTTAATTGGTACCTAATATAATTTAAGCCGTCGTTAATACAACATACTCGTGACATAGTAAACAAGCTACTGATACAGGCATGTAAACATAATCTCACAAATTGTTGTTGAACATAAGTAAACAACGAGGCATGAGTGTTAAGTTAACTCACACAACTATTTACGCTAGTCCAGCAAACATACTACAGTCAGCTGCAGAAATAGCTATTTATGAGCAGCTAGCAAGCAAGCAGATGACGTGTTCAAAATTATCTTGACATCCTTCTGTTCTGTTCAGAACATTATGATAACCGTGCGTGCTAAGCTACTTCTGCTGCTGACCAAGGCGTATCGATGCAGGTTCTAGTCTTGCTGGGTTGTTTTTTTTAAATGTTTTCAATGTTTGTATTTGTTTTAATAACAAACAATAACACTATGTTTTACTGAATTTTAAATCTTGCTGTAAATGTGACTGTTTCGGCATTTCAACATATTTTCCATCATTGGAGCAATATTGTATTCAAATGCTTGCAGAACAAATGGCTAAAGTAGGTACGATTATATTTTAAACACATTTTTTATGTACATTCACCGGCAATAGTATCTTCCTACACGAAGGCCGCATGAATATGTGACACGTTCTTATTTGTAGGGCCATGGGAGCGTGTCAAATATTTTTACGGCCGTCTTGTAGGAAGATACTATTGCCGGTGACTGTACCTAAATATTTTAAACAAATGGGCAATTACTTTAAACAAAAAAAACGTAAGATCAAGAGAGAGCCAAAATGAACAGGACATCCACACTGAGCAAGCAATGATGTCATCAAAAATCTGCAATATCTAATATTTGAATAACAACCCAAACTCGAGCTAGCCACCAAACTAGCAAATTGTCTTTGGCAGTCATTCAAAAAGCCCTAAATGGGGTCAGTGCCCCAGATGTGTTCCGCAGTGGGTTGTTAATCAAAAGGGAACGGGTTGCGTTAGCGCATACCGTATACTTCTAGTGACAATTAAGGAAGCAAAATAAAACGATGTTCATAATAATACCAAATTCACTTCGCGCGACCGGAGACCTTGGATAAGATCTGAGCACATTTATAAGCTCCGCACAACAGCAAAGAAATGACTAACTGCAACCTTGATACCTTAATTTTGGCAATAAAAGTTAGCGCAGCATTTGTTATTTATTACGATTTATGTGATGTTTGACCTTCAAAGTATCCGTCTGCAATGTATGAATAAAAACTGTTTAGGGAAAACGGAAATCCGTCGACTTACATTAATCAGGCACTCACCACAAAGCCACTTGAAGTACTAAGATGTATGAGGACATGAATAAATTGACAGGCCATGATTAATTTAATTAAATGATTGAAAAACTTACAGAACGGCAAAGACATGTAAAGAGGTCCATTACAACGTATCGATACTAGTGAAAGACCTAATGAAAACAAAAGCACGCCGATATTTAAGATGCTATTTGTAAAGACCAACACAACTCTTATTTTTAAGAGCACAAGATCGTTATAAGTCCGAAAAGAGTTTTAAGGACGGCAAATTACAGCAATGTCATGTGGTAGTAAGTAAAAATAGTACCGTGAACGCATTCTGTAGTGCGAACGTTGCCAAATCGTTACCTGGGGCTAGAAAAGTTTCAAACACTACAAAGGTTTGAATACAATATCAGCCCTATTAAAGTTATCATAAGAATTGTATTTGGAACATTCATAATTGTTGCTTTGATTAAAATCAGTGCTCATAGATTATTGTTGCATGAAACGGCTGGATCGCAATTATGACACAGAAACGAGAGATTCTGAATGTAAAATTCCTCATATTTGAACTGGATGAAAGCGTGAAGTTTTCTAAGATGGCAGTTAATCATGCATTGACGCGTTTTCCCCGGTTGTTCCGCAACTCTAACTCTTGATTTTATCTTTGTATCGTGACGTGCTACAACACAAATGTATATCCTTTCTTCATCACATGGTACAGTATACGAGAGGTGATTAGCTTTTTCTTCTGGTAACGAGCTTTTATAACATATGCCTCTACGTATCTATCGTAGTAAATTAGAGAGGCATTGTTAACTTAATAGACATCAGGAAGAAAATTTACAAAATGTTTAGGATAAAACGTAGGTGGTGTTAAATTTCCCGAATGCACAATGCACGTCGCGTCCCCCGTGTCAGGCCCAGGCCGTGAGTAATTTAGCACTGCGGCAGTTTGTTTTTTGGTCCACTTTTGTATGTGCAGCTACGACCACACTGTCTAGACGTGTCAATGTTTATGCTATAGATAGGTACGTTTAACTTCACATAAACAAAAACATACATTTAAATTTAAAGTAATTGCATCCGATTTTAGAGTACTTCCGTTAATTGTCATTATTAGCTGTTTTTATTTTATTTAAACAAATATTTACGCTTACACATTTGTTTTCTTTATGGATGGACAATAAATTCAGCATAAATGTCCAAGGATCTGTCAGCGGGCAGGCGGAGGAAAAAACAATGAACGACAGACACGTTTCCGGGCGTATTTGGTTTCGTTTTGCTGAAACAGGTGATGTCATGATGCGCTATGATACAATCTTAGCTTTGTTAAGCGAGCTTCTAAGCTTGTAAGGTGTGTAAGTTAATTAGTTGATGCCGGCATTAAATGTGTGGCGAACCTATATGGCTTGCTTACAATTTTCGTGCGAAACGCTGACAGCTAAGCTGTTCAAGAATCAAGAAGAATCAAGAATCAATCGTTTTATTCGTGATAAACCATAATTGAATACAATAGTACATTATTGAAGAGGACGGGAAAGATAAATTCGTGGACGAGCAATTTTTTCAGACGAAGCGCAGCTGAGTCCGAAAATATAAGAAGAGTCTACGAATTTCTATTCCCGCCGAGGCATATATAATGCTTTTCTCCAAATGACTGAAATTATATTTCTTAGTCGAATGACAAAATAAATGAATATTATGGGACAATCTTACACAAATCAACTTAGTTCCACGGTAAGCTCAATAAGGCTAGGAGACGATATAAGTATATAATAGATATATACATATAAATACTTAAATGCATAGAAACATCCATAACTCAGGAACAAAATATCTGTGATAACCACACAAATAAATGCCTTGACCAGGATTCGAACCCGGGACCTTCTGCTTCGTAGGCAGGGTCACTACCGACTAGGCTAGGAGGCCGTTGAACAAAAGGTAAAAAACAATACATTAATGGATTTTAGTACAACTTGTCGTCCGCTAAAACAGGACAATAATGTTTTTATTTATTTATTTGTATTATTAAATAATGACGAACTTCACGTACTAATTTTACTACAGTACATGTGAACATTTCCGAGCACATTGGAGAAAAAGTATTAAAAATAAAAACAAAAGAGATGTAGAAAATAATACACAGTTTACCATGAAATGGACCCGCCTCAGCATTATGCTGACCCGAAAGCCTGCGCTGATCTTCCGGCGGAACCATTGTTCACACAATTTTCTGTGTCATTGTAGCGAAATTTTTAAACGTCATTTTATTGATTATAATGAAATGGACCCGCCTCAGCATTATGCTGACCCGAAAGCCAGCGCTGATCTTCCGGCGGAACAATTGTTCACACAATTTTCTGTGTCATTCTAGCGAAATTTTTAAACGTCATTTTATTGAGTTATAATGTGTCAATAATTTGATAACTATATAATAGTTCATGATGATTTCCTAATAGTAGTTAATGTGACTGCTACATAATGAAGGGCATTAAAATACCAGTGTGGTTTTAAGTTTTGCCATCCAGCGAGGAAACGCAGCGATCTAAGAAACCGATGAAGCTAAAGTTAATACTGCATTGTATTATCTTATAATAATAACAAAAGCTATCGCAGCTATTTCAGCTATCCAAATTTATTTCGAGCATAAACCTTATCAGATACCTGTATTCGCCCGCATTGTCTTCGTCGTAAATATGTAAATTTAAAACGCCAAGGTATATACAGTAGGAGCTACAAAAATGAGACTCGAATTCGTATAAAAAAAATACGTTTTTCCATTTATTTCTGGTTTCGACAGCCCGCTAAATTCGCGTGTTAGCAAAAAGTGGTTTTACTTTAACTTGCTTTTCCTTATAGGAGTGTAATTAAAACGCCGCTCGAGAAATGTTTTAAACAGGTACTTTCAGGTATTTCGGAATGATAAATATTGAATCCCCTGACATTCATTACTCATTACTCAACCAGGTCAAGTCAATAAGTTTTAAATTAACCTGAAAACTTAAGTGATACTTTGGCATGTAGATCGTATCTTTAAATCTGAGTGATAGCGCAGCATTATTTGTATACAATGTCAGATAATCAGCGTGTATTATCAAATGCGATAAATAGAAGTAATATGTAAGCCGGTCGCCAAATTACAGAATGTTTAAACTAGTAAAGTCAAGGTTTCTGATAAAAACCCTTGACAACGAAACGTTAACATGAAAAACAACACAGTTTAAAACACTACTATTATTCCACAGAATAGACAACCTTTCAGCACACCACAAAAATACTGGCATTCAAACACTCGAAAATCGGAGACGTGAAATTCGTTCGTCGCTGTCGGAGCGGTTTAGTTTGCGCAGAGCGTCGGTCGCCTGCCGTCGTTCGCGGACTACTAGCAACTCTAGCACGCGTCATCGTATCGAATTTGCTATCAGTTTGACTGAATGATTCGCTGCAATGTCCTTTGACACGTCACTGTAAGAAGGTGCTGAATTTAAACTCATTCAATTCTTGAATACAAATTTTCTTTTGGCGCACCTAAAGAAGGTTCTAAACCATCTTATCGTTATTTCGCATGCGATAACAGTGCCTGGTATTCGATCTAATCTTACGAATAAACAAAATTGCTGTAGATAGATTATTTGAAGCCATAACTGGTTATCCCCGATCGCTATTTAGTATTCGATTCAAACGAGTAATCTGCAAACCATGCCGATTGATGTCGCCTTACGTCACCCAAGTAATAACAACACTAACTCTTGTAAATTCCACACGTACTTGATACATGGCCGTTTTTGGCGAGAGGTGAAACGACTCTTTGTATGTGGATGGAATAGCGAGGAAAACCTTGATACTTAACTCATGCTTTAGATTATACATATACAAAAATACTGCCGTCGGGTTAGAATAGCTACATTAGCCATTGAAACTCTAATTTTACCGGCCTCGGCTAACGATGAGTGAGGGCACGACACTACAGCACCGTTTCTAACTTTGAACGAACCAATGAAAACTCATCAATCATTCTATATTCAAATTTATAAGTCTAAACCATAATGTTTACATTGTTTATTTTTAGTTTTTACGGCGTTGGCGCTAAATAGATAAGTTTTTCCTCGTCTGTCATCACATCATGAGGACAAAAAGTGGAGCAAAAACCTAGTCACAAAAACCCCTTCGCCCATTGATTGAGTTTCGTGACCGAGGACCATAGACGGGGTATTTTGGCAGGTTCAAAGCCCTTTCACGGATAACAGTCACGCAGATTTAACATTTTTGCGTCAAAATGCATCAGCACTTTATCTTAACTACACCTATTTCTTGATTTCTAATGACTACTAATCAGATTGTAAGATAAATTATGTTGTAATATAAATTATAACAGTTTTAGCAATGTTACATTTTGTTGCCAAATTTGGATATCTGAAAGAATTCGCTACAATTTATCTAGCTAAACATATTCTGCGCTAAGCACTAAGTTAGTGGGCGTCGGAATAACAATTTAAATTTAATGCTTGTTCAAGGATACTGCTTCTAAGTAAAATGACGTCATGATGAGTAATTAAATTAACGAATTCTATAGGAATTTGAGGAGTATTAAAAGATTGGAGTCGGAACTTGAGATTTTGATTTAACTACTTTGAGTAACGATTAAGTTTTTAACAACTTTAATCAACTATGTAAACAAACAAAATATCCGAGACATAAACACATTAAATAAGCAAAAAAGTCTGTCTGTTTAGTCAGCCTATAGATACGATCTTAATAACACTTAAAATGATGTCATTGAAAGATTATATGACATAGTCGACATTGAATTATTTAATCTCCGTCCAAATGAGAATTTAAAAGTACAAAATAGAAAATTAAATTTTTAGTATGTAAAAAGCGTTTCACGATAATAACCCGAGTATGTCCATAAACTAAGTCCAAAGAGAGGTATGAGTACTGCGAATGTGATCTCGCTCAAATCTGGAGCAGAGCCCGACTGGGGAAGTACCTCCACCTTACAGAAAACCAAAGCCAAATAGCACTCGACCCCACTCATAGTGTTGTGTTACTGCTGCTGAGTAATGTTGCCAAAGAGCTCAAAGAAGACCCAGTGTGTTGAGTGTCTTGTTCCTTTAGCCGTCAAAACAGTGAATCCTCCTTTTTGTAAAGGGTCAGCAACGCACATGTGACCCCTCTGGAGTTGCAGGCGTCCATTGCTTACCATCAGGAGGGCCGTATGCTTGTTTGTCGCGGTATAAAAAAAATAACAGGCGCAATATGGCGTCATATAAAAACCGGTTCCATGTTACAACAATAAATTAGCACAACACGAATGACGACGATTTAAGTATACCAGTCCACGTAACGTTTAAAAATAGTTTACCTTATATATAACAGTTGAGATATATGCCGGGTCAGACCTAACACGGTCAATGTAAACAATAGGTACTACATTTAAGTAATATCCAAGACTCATGCCAGGAAAAATGTGATACAAAATAACAGTTAAAATGTTTCGAGTGTTATTTTTTAATAGCCTATTATGTGTCCCACTGCTGGGCAAAGGCCTCAGAGGTATCTTGTGTATTAAATGCTTTTAAACTTTTAAATATTGCAGTTCACTCAGCTGAAAGTAAACTTGTAATAGGTATTTCCCGTATAATTATGTAATCATAGAAGCTCTCGTCCGTATCATGCACTGGTATTAGTATTACTTGAATACCAACTTCTTCATTTTACTGAGCGAGGTGCGTGTGTTTCTGAACTTAATTAACTTTTACAAAACTGAGTACTAAATAACTACTCCACGCTTTTTTTAAATTGCTACATAATTTTGATAATTGCTCCATAATTTTAGCTTCCGCCAAAATCAAGTTCTTAAAATGAAGTACAGTCGATCCCACCTCGATGTGTATCATCATAAAATTTTCATTTGTAAAATATATATCTTTGTTATTTACGACACGATAAAGTAGCAGCCATTACTTAGAATGTTTATCTTAAGATGCCTCTTTAAAGCATTGCGATTGCCCTTCATTATTATAAATAGAAGTTCAAGTGTTGTTTGCTTCTGTATGAATCTAAATAATGTAATCCAGATGGAAAATTTACTTATTGATTAGACTCAGGCTTGTTTAATTGAATTACTTTGAAACGATATGATCAGTTCCAAAAATGGTCGGGTCGGGCAATCAAAAACGATATTATCCTGTATATTAAATTGGGAGTTTTTAGGGTTCCGTAGCCAAAATGGCAAAAACGGAACCCTTATAGTTCGTCATGTCCGTCTGTCTGTCCGTCCGTCCGTCCGTCCGTATGTCACAGCCATTTTACTCGGAAACTAAAAAGACGTATCTTAATAAAATATAGACATACGGTGTATTTTGCATGCCGCTATTTAGTTATTTAGTTAAATTGCAGAAAAAAATATTTTTAGTCGTGACAGAGCACACATGTAACTAAATTTTACCTAATATCAACATGTTGCACATCAATCGATAGGTCTTTAAAAGTAACATCGAGATTTCTTTGAACATTATGTAATAAAGTGAATATTTTCAGAAATAATCGCTTCGCAAGTTAGAAAAATTGTGTTTTCCGTCCCCCTGTAACATTTGAACCGTAAGTAAAATGTGAAAAAAATTTAGAAGATGCGCCTTATCACATACTTCCTACGAAAATTGTTTTGAACATTATCGTTTCAGTCTTTTGGTATTAGTTTGATTCTTATTCCATTGAAGGTACGGAACACTCCATTATGCGTGATCCGACACGCACTTGGCCGGTTTTTCTAAGAATTCCCTGCAGTTCTTACCCGACTGCCGAAGGATGGATACTTAATCTGCACTGGGCCTCGATTCGACATGGCATAACTGACAGTCGCTTGCGAGACAACTATGATATCACACTTTTGTGACAGTTGAAATTTGGGGTGGAATCACTCAAGAGTGATATCTAAAATGGTGGCCATAGCCATAGACAAAACGCTCTAGCGAGACCTACTGACAGATTGACAGTTAGGTGTGGACACGTGTGGACAGATGGATATCACTCTATCCACTAGCGATACAAGTGTGACATCCACGTCTCACAGTTTGGCATGTCGAATCGCGGCCCTGAAAATATGCGTAATTTTAATGACGCTTAAGGTGCTTGTAAAGGACGAATGTTGGAAGTATTTCAGAAATTCAGACGTAAAGGATCGCGCTAAGTATAAAAGTAATTGTGTTTAATAGTTATTGTTTATTAAACACAAAGCAGCACCCATTTGACAAAACCGTGTTTATATATGCGGATATGTTTTCGGATTAAAAGCGCAAAACAAACTTTATTCAAGTTCCATATAGAGCGCTGCCCACGGCGGCGCGGCGTGAGCTCAGCCGGTGGGCGGACGATAAATGGCCGTTCATATCGAGACTTTAATTGCATGGCGTAAATAAATAGAAGGCTAGGTTTTTACAATTACTTCAATGTGTGGGATTTTGCATATGTGGAACGTTATGGCTTACTGGTTTTGGAGCTTTGTTGCTGACAAAAATCAAACGTATCTAGGTTTTTAGTAGGCAGGTATCATGTGCAAATATTGTAATGTATTGTTTTCTTTAACATGACACAAAAGCGACGCATTATTTGAAACTTGTACCACTATCATTTAATAAACTGATCGGATAATTTTATTATGATGAGTGATGACATAATATCGACCGCAGCGATATATGTATAATGCTAAAGTAGATAATTTCCCAAGTAACAAAAGTTTCTATAACTAAGGCGTTTTGGTTCTATAAATTAAAATTTTAATTCTATAATTTAGCTCTTAGAACGCTTAAAGGACCTTAAAAAATAATCTTTAAAGTGTTGCACTGTAATATATTCGCAAAAAGCGGTTATAGTACAATTTAATACTATAGACACTTTACTGACACTTTTATGTACCTCTTATGCACTAATTAAGCGTCAAATTAACTTTTATAGTACTAGTATTGTACCAGTATCGTAAACACTATTACAGGATCAATCTGCACTATAAAAGGACTTTGCACGACCATTACGTAACGTTTTAGCTTTTTAAATGCTCCCTCAACATCGCTATGGAGCTACCCAAATCCATTAAAATATGGCTGCCGTTTTCTGAAACTGATAGCACATTAGCAGCACGACTGGAGCCCATGTGTACTATAGAAGCCACAGTCGGGACAAGACCTAATTTTATTAATTTAAATTTAATTTAAACAGTAAAATTATAAGGGCGCATTGTTAAATTTGAAATCAGCATAATGATTTTATCAATACAATTATTTTCGCAAGTGCAAGTACCAGCAGAGTTACGATTCACGAATGTTTTCAACCGACTTCAAGATTTCGAAGGAGGAGGTTATCAATTCGTCGGGATCTTTGTTTTTGCTATTTTTTTTTTTTTTATGTATGTTCACCGATTACTCGAAGACGGCTGGACCGATTTGAAAAATTCTTTCTTCGTTTGAAAGAGTATACTTCACAGTTGGTCCCATTGTAACCAGGTCAGGGTCTGATGATGGGATCCTGGAGAAATCGAGGGAACTCTTCAACTATTATAGGCACACCTATACTGATTTGAGTATTTTTTACAGCAGCTCGAGCATTTGCTTTTGGAAAGGTGGATGTTTAGTGAAGTCGGTTCTTTTTTGAATCTTGAAGCAAATCAAATTATTTTGTTCAATATTTTTTGATTTGCAATTTTTAAGTAGTTACACTACTATATATAAATTGAAAATAGATGTCATATACTTCAGAAAAAGTGACCAAACCCTCCGGTGTCCGAGGCCAGACCGGCCAGTGACCGGGTGGTCTAGTGGTCAGGACGTCAGCCGCGAAAGCTGAAGACGCCAGTTCAAATCTGGCCTCGGACACCGGAGGGTTTGGTCACTTTTTCTGAAGTATATGACATCGGTTCTTTTTTGTTCAGAATTATTAGTATGTACCTTTATATGTCACTTTAAGGGACAATGGCGAATGACTTACATATATTTGTTTAATTTCTTGTGAAATTAACCTCACGACGACGACAGCACACAACACGAGGCTTTTGGTGATAAAAAAGATCGCTGGAATCGTTTACGGTGCAAAATAGCACTATAAAAATGTTTTGGTTACTTTTATAGTTCCAAATTGTGACATAAACGTTGCAGATATTTCAATCATAGAGCTGATTTATCACCGTGAGAGCCTTTATGTAATGTTTATAGAATAAATCAGTGCTAAAACTAGGGCCTATATGGGGTTAGGCAAAGGTTTACAACACCATTATAGTGCTAAACATGAACGTTAATTAGCACGTTCTAAAATGTTCTCAGGACTTTTATAGTGCCATATTTTGTTACTTGGGAAGTAATGCTACTGGTGTTTTGGCAGGGTATGAGTAATATTCAGTGCAGCGAATGCATTATCCGTGCTACGACCTTCACACTGCCACATTTCATAACAATGTGCTCAGAATTGCGCACCATTTTATACCGCTCGCTTTTATTGTATAAAACGATCTTCGCTGAGGTTTAGGTCGGAGGTTCTATTTATTCCTAACACTAGTTTAATAGAGACGGCATATTCTCAACCGTCTCCAAGATTTCAAAGGAGGAGGTTCCAAAGTCGTCAGGATCTTTGCTTTTGCTATATTTTTTAAAATGTATGTTAACCGATTATTTGAAGACGGCTGGACCGATTTGAAAAATTCTTTTTTGTTTGAAAGTGTATACTTGACAGTTGGTCCCATTGTAACCAGGTCAGGATTTGATGATGTGATCCTGGAGAAATTGAGGGAACTCTTCAAATATTATAGGCACACCTATAGGAAATTGAATATTTTTCACAGTAGCTCGGGCATTTGCTTTTGTTCAGGTGGAGGCTAAGTGAAGGCGGTTATTTTTTGTTTAAAATTATTGTATAATACGATCTTCGCTAGAGTTTAGGTCGGAGGTCACATTTATTCATAAAACTAGTTTAATAGAGACGGCATATTTTGTAACATTATAAACACCTTATGTGTATATCGGCAAAAGTTGCTAGGCTTTGATTTAACGGTCCGAATTAAACTCTCAAGTATATGTCAATAATTTTTAACTACGGATTTTTAACTACACTCTAACGTAATGAGCACAAAAATACTTCCAAATGTATTTCATACCCTAGCAATCATTCTGTTGAATGTATCTATATTGATAATCGTTAACATCGTTGTCACTCTAGATGTTAGAACTCATTGGCACGTCCGCACCTCTCGCTTGCTGGTGCGTGACTAGAGAAAATTGTTTGAAGACACTCATTTTAGGTGCTTAATTTTTTGGAGCGTGCATAGCCCATTTGTCATTATTATATATCATAGATATACAGCCTTGGCCAGAAGTGTTGAGCACCCTTGCGATTTTCGTACGAAATTCGAAAGTTTAGACCGGCGTTTCTATCTTTTTTGAAGTTATTTTATCAATTAATTCAAACTGAACAGGCATGTTTTGTTGAAGTGAACAACTGCATAGAATATTTGCAATTTGTCGCACCGACCTAAATTCGCATTTTTGGGACCTCCACTTTTCATATTTTATAGGTACCTTGAAAGTGTTATTAAGTGAAGTTTTCTAGATATATCAATAAAATATAACATTTTACGTCATCGTACATTGTTATGATAGGGAATTAATACTTAACATCAAAATTGTAAACAAAAAAGAGCTATGCTCAACACTTCTGGCCAAGGCTGTATGTGTAAAAATATATTTTTTTTTTTTTTTTTTTTTTTTTTTTTTTTTTTTTTTTTTTTATATTAGCCTAAAATAGTGTCCCACTGCTGGGCAAAGGCCTCTCCCGCTGATAACCATAACTCTCGGTCCCGTGCTGTTTCCGGCCAGGTGCTGAGGAAAGCGTCCAAATCATTCCGCCATCTCTGTTTAGGCCGGCCCCGTCCGCGCCTCTTTTGCGGCATCCACTTGGTGGCTACACATGCCCACCTATCCGGATGCATGCGGCAGACGTGACCCGCCCAATCCCACTTGAGTCTGGCAGTCTTCTTGCCAACGTCAGCTATGCGTGTTTGGGAGCGCAGCGTAGTGTTCCGGATACGATCCACCCTGCTGACACCTAGAATGCTGCGCTCCATTGCTCGTTGGCAGACCTTCAATTTGGACTTCTGACTCTCGGTGAGCGACCAGGTTTGAGCACCGTAGGTTAGGACAGGCAAAATACACATGTCAACGAGTTTGCGCTTCAGTGACATAGGAAGGTCGCCCTTCATTAGCTCCTTCATGGACCAGTAGCTTTTCCAGGCATTCTGAACACGGCGCTCAATTTCTTTGTCTTGCCTGTTGCTGAAAGAGACTAACTGGCCCAAGTAGATGTACTCGTTGACATACTGTATGATCTGCCCGTCTACCTCAACCCTACGTTTCGTGCTATTGGTCATGACCTGAGTCTTCGCGCGATTCATTTGAAGTCCAACTTGAAGGCTTGCGTTGCTCAGATCTTGGAGCATAAGCTGAAGTTCATCGGCTGAGGAGGCGAAGAGAACTATATCGTCGGCAAAGCGAAGGTTTGACAACCTTCTGTCACCGACGACTATTCCCTTTTCCTCCCAAGAAACCACCAGACTCCTGAAGAGGTAAAAATATTACCCCTAAAAATATTACCCCTCAGGAAGTCGGGTTAAAAAGATTAGACAGGTTTTCTAGGACTGCAATTAGAATGACTTAATGGAACTACCAAAAGCGCGTAAAAACGGAGTCGTTAGGGCGCCCGCCTTGTCTTGGCATCTGCCGGTCCTCCTCGAGGCCAGCTAATATAATGTGGTGACATCACTGTCGTCGATTATACGTAAACATGCGAACCGATGCTCATACGTGGAATCTCTCAAATAAAACAATAAGCGTATCAGGAATTTAGAGAATACATCGCGTTTTAGCAAATTACATCTTCGGTTCGGTTAGCGTGCTACGAGTACATAATAAGACGGGTGATACGTAGATAGATCTACGAGTATAACCTGATTGTTTTTCCTTAGCTGTCAGAAAATAATACTAGGGATACACATTCAGCCCAAAAAAATGGCTCCACAATAGTACCGCAAGAACGACTCGGGCGGTACTTTCTGTGACAGTCTTATTACAGTTTAAGACGGCCAGTTACAAATTTTCCGGAGCCATATTTTCCGAAATCTTGTTTGAAACTGTACCTCCTTTACACTGTGATGCTCGAAGAATTTTCTAACAAATTACTGTGCGAGTAATTTTTAAGAAATTTACCTCTCAATGTCAAAACCTTTTATAGACTTGTTTACCCTATTTCAATTATACAGACATTAATGTATTCGCCGTTTAGATCGCGTGCTTGTATTACTTATTTAAACGACCTTGAAAGTGGACGTTATTCGTGACACACAACAGTGCCAAATGTGTCATATTTATAAAGCGATAAACTAATAAATCACTTAATTTTTAATTGCTATCAAAAATATGTCAATTTACAGCCATTGAATGCAGACGTTGTGTGAAGTATGCCGAAGTATTTTCAAACCCACTACAATTCAAGGGATACTTTTTGAAAATTCTCGAACTTAATACATTGTTTATTTTATAGAAACAGAATTTGAATATTTCTTATATTTTTAACAGTTTACAGAATTTTCAAAAGGAATCATTATTTGCATTTGCTATTGGTAGACGCATTGACGACTTAGAAGCCGAATTGCTTCGAAGGAAGTCGGTCATATAATTGCCTATTTTCCAAAAAAAAATATATTTAGTCCGTCAGTTAGATTATCAATAAATATTGGACATGTATTTTTTTATTTTGTCAATCAAACAAAAATTGGTGAAGATATAGCCCGTTAAAGTTCCGCGTGACGTGACATTTCAGTACAATTTTTGGTATAATGTGACGTCACGCGGAACTTTAACGGACTATATCTTTACCAATTTTTGTTTGATTGACAAAATAAAAATACGTGTCCAATATTTTTTGATAATCTAACTGACGGACTAAATAGAATTATATTTTTTTTACCCAGGAAAGTACCCAATTGTGATCGAACTTCAGGGTGGGTTGCACCATGCACAATTAACGGACTCATCAACGTTAAATATGGCGACGGAGCTGTCATCCCATAGAAAACTGTCAAACTTTTCATACAAGATTTTTTTAACGATGACGTTGAGGTTAACTAACGGTTTGGTACAACCGGCCCTAAGTTTATACTCGTCAA
Organism: Pammene aurita; assembly: GCA_947086415.1. Taxonomy (NCBI): domain Eukaryota; kingdom Metazoa; phylum Arthropoda; class Insecta; order Lepidoptera; family Tortricidae; genus Pammene; species Pammene aurita. Next base: position 881,064 of record OX352310.1, read on the forward strand.
CGCCTCCTCCAATTCGCAGCCAAAAAATAAAACACTTACCAATGTAACAATGTCCCCGGGGTTGGCGGCGGCGATCCTCCTCAGTCTCTCATAGAGCATGTCCAGCAGTCGTTGGTGCTTCGCGTTGAGGTCGTCGAGTTCCCTGGCCACGTGCTCCGCGCCGCTCTGCTCGGGCGCGGGCACGGGCTTGCCGCGGCCGCGGTGTCTCTCGGCCTGCTCGAGCTCGGCCTGCCGCTTGATCTGCTTCATGTCCAGCGACGGGTGCACCTCGTCGCACACCCATTCGGCGTAACGCTGGCATCTCGACGAGTGGATCTACGTCGAGTTAGGATCGAAGCGGGTTATTTTAGGTTAGTTTGTTGATTGCTCTTTTTTTATTTTTAATAAAGGCTATGCCTATATAATTACCCATTTATTTTAGAAAAAAAAAAAAACAATTTAAAATGCAAATTTTAGAACCTTCGGAAAAAGAGCAATCAGCTGCTTTGTTATAATTAAGCATTGAATATTAGAATAAAAATATAAATTCTCAAGACATTCTTTTCACCATTCATAACAATACCTACTTCAGGAATGATTTATAAATGTTTTGTGTTTAAGTAGACATCCATAGTTCACGCAAATCTTTCACTGGCATTTGTTTCGACCTCTTTCAATTTTAACTATTAACATGGCTAATGTGTTCAGTTTCAAGGTATCCCAGGAGAGAATCATGCTGGGAGACAGTCAAAGCTTTAACTTACATTTTAAAGCGTGCAACACCAAACACTTAACGGTTCATACCCATATATCGTGCATTAACGCCCCAAGAAATCACCAAAGCAAAAATAAAACAATTTACACTTGATTTTTTATGAATTTATAGAAACACTACACTAGACCCAAACAATTCATGCAATGGTAGTCATTTGAGATCAATGACCTCAATTCAATTATAGACTACAAATCAAAAGTATTTTGAGCTCTGATTCATAGCACTTTCAATGTAAAAGAAGACCCGAATAAAATGGCTATGTACAAAATTTGAATGTATAATGCTCAAGATGGTGCGTAACATAATTGTTTGCAAATTCTATTTCGCTTTAGTCACAATGCGATTTCAGATGAGCAGTAATAAGTTGCTGGTTCCATCATGTTTTCATCCACACGTCACACATACATGGGTTAATGTTAGTAAGTTGCACACACTTTAGTCACAAAAGGCGTGGAGTTTATTTGATAAGCGCACAAGCACCACTGGAGCGACTCCGTGCATTATAATTTCAAATCTACAAGCCTGTATAGGTAGATCGATTTTAAGTCACTCCAGAGGTTGCAGCCAAAGCAGACGTGCGTCTAAAAGTAAAGGTGCGGCGACTCAGACAAAAGTCACAAGAGAACCTAGACAAAAAGACCCAAAAAAGAAGACGAAACAACTAAGCGATAACGAGGAGTAAGGAAAGGTGGTGATGAAATGCTGTACCATTCCACATCTTCCATCCAACAACAATCATAAACAGGCCTTTTAAATATATACGAGGAGTATATAACACCATCAATCTTATCATAACAAAACTTGGCAAATTCAGATTGCCAGAATTTCTGGAAGAATGTTAAAAACAAAATAACTGTTAAGAACCTCCTGCTAGCCTAATATGGTCGGATTTTTATCGTCTGTCTGTCACCAGTGTAAGTGTAAGTGCGAAAGTGACGCATGACGCGATAGGCGATAAAATAGTAACCATGCTATCCGTTCTGGATCTTGATCGTCAGTTATTATGTTTTTGACAACACGAAAATCAACTCTTTAAAGTTTCAAATTTCGAACCAGTCGAATAGACGTTAAGTAAATTCTGTAGTGTATTTTAGTGTTGTGTGATTTACCTTCGCCTCTCTTATGAATCTGCCACCGTCAACGTTAACCTTCTCTATCTTTGGCGTTCGCTCCACAACACTGGTCAGTAGATTCTGTAATTTAAACCACAAGACACCCAAAAATGAATATTATTAGTAAATAAGGTGCACACGTGCAAAAATCGACCTTATTTCGTGTGGGATAAATTATATTTTAAGGTTATAAGTTTCAACATGCAAATTTGCTGCGGGTTTCTTAAGAATTAAACCTAGAATTTTAATGATTTATAATTAGTAGGTATAACTATCATTTCCATTGACGTTAATAAATTGGTGCATGCTTTGACTTTAAATTAGGACCTTTAAGTGGTAATCCACATCCAGCCCACGTCTCCAGCTTATGTCAGTATTAAACCACATGCTTTTTGGTCCAAATTACTGGTTTTATGCTTATGACCAACTTGAAGACGAAACAAAGGACTCGAGACCTAACACGTGGATATCATCTGAGACAATTCGATCTGAAAATCGGTACATTGAACCGCCAACAACTTTTAATATTATGTTAAGTTTACGTGGTTCGCATTAAATATGCAACAGACAAAAACCCTGAGCCATCATCGAAGGCGAAATTACTAAAATCAACACAATTAACTGGCAATTATAGTAGTAAACTTAAGGCCGGTTGCACCAAAGCGACTGTTAACGGCATCGTTAAAATTTGCTTGAATAAAAAGTTTTGACACATTTCTTCGGAATGACAGCTGAACCGCCTTGATCAGTTAAAAGTGCGTGGTGCAACCTGTCCTCAATGCCATTACAATAAGGATTACAAATTGTCAGTTAACTGAAGCGACGATGCGTTACCACATCAATCGATCAATGAAAGTTCAATACATCGATGGTTGTTGAATTGACTGATTGACCATCAAAATCAACCCAGTATGTGTCGATTGGTGTAACAATCTGCTAGAGAACAGTTGCATAGACATTGCGAAGTTATGTAATTAGTTGTCGTTGGCAAAGGACTCACCCTGGTGGGCTCGAACTGTTCCTTGGGGCGCACCTCGATGGGCGGCTGCGCCTGCAGCTTGCCGAACGAGTCGTCGAGCCACTCCGCCTCCTTCTCGAGCCCGGCGTTGTAGTTGCGCAGGAGTTGGTACGCGGCCTCGCAGCTTCGCAGGCTGAAACGGAATTAATCATAGAATCTACGAATAGTTTCAGTCAACACGAAGTGGCACAGAAAAGGAGTCCTAAGACGACTCGTTTTACCGAAGAGAGTCGAGCGAAAGCTGAATGTAATTATGTGAATTATTATATTTACGAGTTTAATAACAAAATATTGAAAGATACTACTGGGAAGTGATATTGACTCTTACGCATAAATTAAAATCTCAAAGGAATTGACGAATGCTTAACGCAAGGTAGTCTACTAAAAGATAATAGCAGCATTCGATTGGTAGAACGATTAACAGGTGTCAACTGAAAGACAAAGATCCTAAAATGTATACGTTGATCTATGAAAGCTAGCGCGAGATTTGTATAGAACTGTCAAACATTTTCATAGAAATTCGGCATTTACGGCGTCAGCTTTTCTAAATGTACCATCAGGTTCAAAATTGCATGGTCAATTTATCAATGAATTCATTCATAAATTGGCCATGCAATTCTGAACCCGATAGTACTTATGCTAAAGTTTTGACGAATGGATAGATTTAATAAGAGCAAACACAATGTAACTAGTAGTCCACCTCGAACTGAGAACGCGCGATTTTCTTGCAAACGAGTGACCAATATAACAAGACCCTAATGATGATTTTTTTCGAGCCTTCTAGCTCCATAACCCCTTGATCGATCATGCTCATGAACGAACTCTCAAATAGTATTGAATTGGGCTCTACTATAACCCCAACAAATTTCATATAAATCAGAAAAATATTACTAAAGTTATCGCGTGACAACTATTCAAAATCAAAAAGTCATCGAAATGCACAGACATATAGGTAGCCGAACTTGTTAGAAAGAACTTTGAACTTCGCTTATGCTCCGCTCGTTCGATAAACATCGGAGGAAGCTATCCCGTCGCAATAAGGTTCACGCCCAGCGCAAGCGCAGACACTGACCGCTCAGCCAGCTGCTGGCACACGTTGTTCCAGCGGGTGTTGAGCTGCGCCACCTCCTTGTCTTGGCGCTCCAGGTCCAGGTGCTTGCCGTGGCGCGGCAGCGACGCGTGCGGGAGCGCGGCGCGCGAGCTCTCCACCAGGCGGCGGCAGTTCTCCGCGTCGTCGTTCATCTGCTCCACCTGGATCTGCTGCTTGCTCACCGCCACTTGCATGCGAAGCAAGTCTTCGTGCATCTGAGGAGATGTATCAACATTTATTTTATATCTAACTAAAAAAAGTTTAAGAAACAGTTCCTACTTCTTTCTGCAGATTGAGGTACTCAAGGTCAACGATATGAGGCAAAATAAATTAAACTGACAATTTTATTACTTTTTTAAAATAAAAATTAAGATTGCCGGAATCGATTTTTGGCAGGACCGTGGCAAGAGGTCTAGCTAATGTCATAATTTTGCTGTGTCAACCACGTTTAATAAAAAAAAAATTAGTGGATTTTGACAGCTGTTGTCGAAATGATGCCTCGTCACAGTGCCGCTACCTGGTGAGAAGTCCGATTCCGGAAACCTTAATTACTTTTTTTTTTGACATGTTTACTTACATCTTTCAGTAGTTCGATGTCGTTGGGTAAGTCGTTGAACTGCGCGAGCTTGATTTCGAATTCGGTGATGCTCTGGTGGTTCTCCTCCATGCTGTTCACCACGATTTCTACGTACTTCAGCCTGAAAACACAAAATAAAAATATAGGTATATGTCAAGAGGTCCACACATTATAGTGGAGTACGGGAACGCCTTTTTAACCTATAAAAATGACATAAATCACAAGTCCGATTTTATTTTGTGACCTGTTAGAATACGTTAAGTACTAATAATAAAAAATATTTTCTAACAATTGTTAGCATCGCGCTAGTTATAATACATGTATTTGTTTGCTACACAGAAAATATTACGTAAGTTTTATTTTTCTCCACCAGGCTATCGCTTTTTACTATTGTAACATAACTTCACATTTTATAACGGTTTTGTCAAGAGCATATGTCGTCTTAGCCATTTGTAATTCGTTTAGAATTCAAGATCACTTATATTTTGACAAATTGTTTTTGATTATGCTCACATAATCTATTGACCAAACTGTTATAAAATGACAGATGATATTGAAATAGTTGAATGCAATAGTATTGTAAAGGAAAATATATCTTGTATAATCTTTTCTTGTTTTTATTAACAAATATTTATATAATACCTAGCGCGACGTCAAAAACTGTTAGAAAATATTTTTTACTATAAGTAATCATATTACATTATCTTACTAAAAAAGAAAATAGCACTTGTGAGTTATCGAAGCTCAAAACTGTTCGCGTACTGTACTATTAAGCTATTGTTCGATTTTGAATAATACTAGTTACAGCTTTCGCAGGGATATGGGTTTTGCCAGTACAGTTACCTAACGTAAAAGCCGCGCTCTAGGGAAAGATTTATTGGGGTGACACGAAAAGGCAACGTATAATTTGAGTGGTATCCGGAGATGTCTTAAAATCACGTCAAGATACGTAGGTTTCTTATTTAACACCTACGCACTTAAAAAAATAGGTCAAACTTAGCTCATACCTATGTTTAGCACCCATCATTGTAATCAAATTTCATAAAACTATTGATTTTAAATAATTATTTCAAAGCTTATATTATTTATGACGTTAAAGTAAGATTGAAATTTGCATCAAAGGTTTTTGGACTAAGAAAAAAAACTTAAAAACTCACCTTTCTACAAACAGTTGGCTCTTGGACTGCATGTCGTTCCACTTGCCCATAACCTTGTCGAGGTTCTTCTTCATGGCCGGGGTCTTGAGGGCGATGCCTGGAAACAATCATACTAGTGAGGAATTTGCTTGTGGTGAGCATATTTAGTAGTTGATCCAAGTGTACCGTTAGAAGTCTTACAAAATAAACAGGCTAGCTTAATGTATTTTCGAGGAGGTCGCGTCGCGCTGTGTACCAAACGCGGGGTCAAGATGTGTAGTTTATTATTAGTAGGAGCTCATAAGATACTGTGTGACATCTGAGAGATGAAAGGGCTATTAAAAAAAGTTTACTGCTACAAAAGAGGTTCTGGTTAAAACGGCAAGGTTGAGGTCGAAGACCAGTAGAGAACTGTAAGCTGAAGAAGTACCTCTGAAGGTGGCCTGCACCTCCTCCACGTGGCTGGTGAGCGCGTGCACGGCGCTCTCCCAGTCCTTGTGCTGCAGCACCAGGTGCTCGAGCGAGTCCAGGTCGCGCGGGATGTGGCTCGCGATGCGCTCGTGCAGCTGCCGTTCCAGCACCTCGAGTCGCTCCAGCAGGGAGGATGACTGTTCGGTGAAGATGCGCGCGGCATTCTTGCTCTCTTCTGAAAACGTTAAGGTTTGTTTAGTAGGTGAATTAGCAAAAATGTGCATGATGTAGCGTAAACTTTACACTCTCAACTCAATTAAAGAAGGTGCACATACATGGTTTAGGTAGATACACATGTTTTATGAAGTCTTAATAAGTTCTTGTAAACCATTATGCAGGTCAACTGTTGTTGTTGCATTTTCCTGACTACCGAAGGAGTATTATGTTTTTGTTAATCAAAAACTGCATCTAGATCAACCTACGAACAACAAGAGACACAAGGAAACCTTTCCGTCTACTTTTGTATCGTCTAACTACTACTTGGATTTCCGTTACTAATACACACAAAGAATGCATCCTCCAGCGATTACTGATATACCAACTTAAACGTTACCGCGTTATTATCGTAAACCATCACCTGACAGCTTATATTCACACCACGTGCGTTCAAAACTTCTCTCCCTAAACACTTTCACAACTGAGCGGTTGGATTATGGACATGAGACTGACAATTGCCGCCCAACATCAATATCATTTTAAACTTGGCCTTACGATAGAGGTTTGATTCGGCTATTCTTTTTGGTTTAATAACGTTGGTTTAGTAACGTTAGATGAAATACCGTACGTTACAAATTTTTGCCAGTGTAAAGTTTTAAATATCGCTTCGTTTTCAACGACTGCGTGTAAATACTTATAGAGAAAATTAAATCAAATTGTCATTGATTCATCGCAAAAATACACTGGCATGAGTTATATATTGTAATGCCAAGGTACGTCTTCAAAGGTTTCACATACCTAGAGGTCGTTGTTAAGCATTATTATCGAATTTATATTTCTTTTACTGATCTGAAAGTGTTACGACCCGTACGCCTTTTCTTTCAGGTGATGATGATGGCTTGAAAACAAAATTTCAAACAGTAATGCTTTCAATAAAAGGATTGTAGTTCCCACACGTGGCATGTGTTAGTTAGGCGGTCTCCTACGAGTACCTACCGATACTGTCCGCGACCGACACCTAAAATTGCCCTTGCAATTGAGCAATGACAACCGTGATGTCACTCTCGTGTAGGCGCCCTCGTTACCGTCAAGGAGCCGTTATCATCAATAAAGAACGTGTCATTATTATAAAAAAATACTGGGGTGAAAGGTACACTGATTACCGCCAAAATAGACTTGTAACACAAACCCACGTCTAAGATTTCTCGTAGGAGAGCTTTTAATATTCTTTTACTCTACATAGATTACCAATGTATGTAGGTACTAAATATTACCTATGATAGATAGGTTGTTCTACCGTCCTACAAATTACTTGTTACCTAAAATTCATCATTCAAAATATAGTATCTATCAAGTATTGGCAAACATGTGTAACTGTGTGTACGTTTTTATCAAGTAGGCAAAGACTCCAAATAAATTGTTGAAATTGTAAAACAAAAAGCCAAGCTATTGCTACAGTTTTTCATAAGTTACTACTAGTAATCCTACCTATGGTTTAAGTATGTTGATATAAGATTTACATTATTAGAAGCCTAGGTCAACAAGGAGTACGATAACATCACGTTTATAGTAGCTACAGTCATTTGTCATGATTGCATTCAAAGATACATTCATGCGATCGTATCACTCACGGACTATATATAACGGTGATGGCACTCCTCAAGAAGCAGGTCGCAATAACCTGACCTTAGGCAGTCGAAAACATGCTGAAGGTCAATGTAAGGCGTCGGTCTAATAGCATTATTTAAATTGTTGTCAAAATTTAATTGGTACCTCTGCCCCATCTGGGAATATTTCTCACATGCAGTTTGTATAGGGCTGTATATTGCTACCGCTCGTGCATTTTACCTATAAGATTTTTTTAAAGATTGTCACATCTTGAAGTTTGTCAAAAGTCGATTAAAATTTTAGTGCTAACTATTAATTTATACATGGACTAAGAGCTGGCCACGTCAGATATGACACAATGATGAGAGCAACGAATTCCGTTTAGTAAGATTACAATACTATCCTTTTTGCTAGATCTGAGCATCTGGCAGTTTTTAATGGGTGGAGGTCAGAGTGGCAGACTAACAAAACTTTTAAGTTTGAAAAAAGTAATATCAAAATAGGTAAAAATTGCAGAAGTTGTCTTATTTATAGAGGACGGGGCCTATATTTTAACATTAGAACAAAAAACATTGCGTATTATTTCGGAAACAGAAACAGTAGGCGACAAACTATGAAACTATGAATTAATAATGTTGTGTTCCTGCTGGTGAGTAAGGTTGCCAAAGAGTTCAAAGAGGACCCAGTGTGTTGATGATGAGGGACCTTCTTGTTCCTTTCCCCCAAAAAACCTTTTGGCAATGATATAATCCAATTATTATATAATATCTCATAATACTGCATCAAAACCAGAACTCTAGGATTTGTATTTTTAAATTATTTATCTTAAGTCTACGAGTAGTCATGAGTCGCACAAAAGATATCCTCATGTGACATCTGCCCTTCTTATTGCATGATAAACGCAGTACTTGCTATACGACGGTTATTGCAAGTACTGCGTTTGCAATAAGAACGGCAGATGTTCCTGTTACTAATCGCTTAAACTTAAACCTCATGTTAACACCACAGGGTCGATTTCTAGTTTTATTTTTTAATCATTAGTTTTAATTTATATATACACGGTTTTGTTAAACGTTGTCATAAGTTTTGCTTATTGCGTTAGATTGTAATAATTTTAGATAAGTTAAATATTTGTACATTCTTAAGACAATAAAGTTTCTTTAAACTGAAAAAAAAACGAAATTGGTTTTGCATTCTTTGACCTCCACGAATGAACAGCTGCCAGATGTCCGGATCTAGAAATAAGCATAGTATAGCAATCTAACCAGACGGGTTTCGTTGCTCTTATTATTGTGTCATATCTGACGTGGCTAGCTCTCCGTCTAACATGCCAGATGAACAGATTAGCTCTATAATTGAATATCAAACTGTCAGTTCGTGCCAATATAAACATTTCACAAAAACCTACATATGATATTTACGATGAGTCAGTTTTCATATTCAATTTTTGAGTGACTTTAACAAATTGGATATCCATATAGTAAGTATCTCAGAATGAAGTAGAAAGTATACGAATCTGTTTGTACATGTTACGATTATGAACTCATCTTTACTTACAAATGGATTGTAATCTATTAAAGTGTTTGCTTACATTTGAGTTTTGCTTACATTACATGCTAAAATGTGATTTGTTCTTGAATATTTACCATCTTTTCCTCTCGAGAATATTCGCTTAACCTTCTTCATTTTTGATATCCCCTATTGCTTACACAATAAAGTATAAAATGTCATTTCACTATCGATTAATAATTGTTATTTAACAATAACGAATAACCACATACAAAAAAAAACAATTTTGATTTATTGACAACAAATCAAAACAATAATTTCTTTTAATGTTTCAAAATTACGCTTAGCTATCAAACAAAATGTTGACTCTAAAACACGGTAGGTATGTTAAAGCACAAAGAATCACATGATGCAGTACGAGTAGCCAAACTCACAAAACTTTAAACCAATAAAAGGGCGTAATTTAAAGCAGCGTTCGGCATTTTTCTCGACTGGAGAATGCGTCCAGCGTCCAGCGGACTCGTCCCCGTAGTACGGACTAATTGCGGCCGGCTCCCGTAGGACTGTTACTCTACTGTCATTTGTGAGTTGTGACCTCAACATTGATAGCTTCACCAATTGGGTTACTTGTAATAAAGTACGAGGGGAGAAAGTTATCCTTAATGTCTCCTGTTTCCAAATGTGGTTATATAACTATGGCTATTAAATGTCGCAATTTCCTTTAAGTTATGTTGAGCCTTTATCTTAATATAATTCTTAATAAAATATAAACTCACACATTGCCAGCCAATCACTTCATTTGCTAAATAAAATTGTTACCGTTTTACACAATTGCAAAGCAGTTTGCTCTTCTTTTACCAATAACATTAACACATTCAGTGCCGAAAACCCGACTATCGGGTATTTTATGATTTCGTTCCCAGGCCGGACGACCCGATAGTCGGGATCGTGGTACTATAGCTTTCTATGACGAAATTTTTGTGGCCTGGCGCGGATGTCTTGTTTGGCTGGGTGGCAATGAATACCTATAATCGAACAAACCCCTGATCTTTCGGGTTCGTAACACAAGGAAGCCAGGAACACCTTGCATTCAGATTGTACGACAACGAATCCTTGCGTAACAACAAAAAAACCAAAGCAAGTTACGCAAGTATCAAGACTAACTAAACGTAAATCGTTAAGGTGCATCCACCCACACACCAATTACGCTATCAGTCCGTCACTCGCTATCGCACGCGACAGTGCCCGCCCATACGACCGATTACTGCAGACTAGCCTACGCAGTTAATAGAGCCCTATTTGACAGATCAATGAAAAACTCGTAAGAGTTACATTACAATTGAATTTTCAAGACCGTTCAAATTCGAGCTCTTTGAAGGATTTATTCGTATTTAGTAATTTCTGTCGGCTGTATAAAATTCAGTATTCTCTCTAAAAGGCCTTGAGTTTTATGTTTGACATCACTAAATAGTATAAAACAAAGTCGCTTTCCACTGTCTGTCTGTCCCTATATTTGCTTAGATCTTTAAAACTACGCAACGGATTTTGATGCCGTTTTTTTATTATAGATAGAGTGATTCAAGAGGAGGAAGATTTATATGTATAATATCAAATAATATAGTAGAGAAACAATTAATATTTTAGGTTTCTAATGTGATGTAGAAAATAAACACATTTTTATGCGCAATGTAAGCGCATAAAACGCTGGCTGAACCCTACGAGATAGGTCAAAATAAAGTACTACAGTATTGTACACCTTAAACAGGTCTAAAAAAAACCGGCCAAGAGCGTGTCGGGCCACGCTCAGTGTAGGGTTCCGTAGTTTTCCGTCCGTCACAGTAAGTGTCCCCACTTAAGAGTTAATAACACCGCCATGTAGGATATGATATGAGAGTTCCACGTACAGTGACATCTATCGGCAAATTAAGTAAACTATTGCGCGCGAGCTTAAAGTATGGAAGATGATTTTTATGGGATAATTCTTTATTGCGTGAACGGATTTTCACCGTTTTTACTTTATTTGAAAGCACGTCATTTCATTGTAATTTTGTAGAAATAACAGGTACAATAAACACCTGCTTATACGGTTAAATTACAAACTTAGTTCAGAAATTATTTTGTAATTTTTTTTCAAAAACTATTCATTTTATCAAGTTCAAAATAATTTTCCTAGAAAGTTTTTATAAAGTTCTACTTTTGAATTTTTTTTTCATATTTTTAAAACTTATGGTTCAAAAGTTAGAGGGGGGGGGGACGCATATTTTTTTACTTCTTGAGCGATTATTTCCGAAAATATTTACATTATCTAAAAATTATTTTAGTAAACCCCTATTCATTTTTAAATACCTATCCAACAATATATCACACGTTAGGGTTGAAATGAAAAAAAAAAATCACTCCCCACTTTACGTATAGGGGAGGTACCCTAATAAATAAATAAAATCCACTTTTTATTTTACCACTTTGTCGGCGTGATTGATATACATATTAGTACCAAATTTCAGCTTTCTAGTGCTAACGGCCACTGAGATTATCCGCGGACGGACGGACGGACGGACGGGCAGACATGGCGAAACTATAAGGGTTCCTAGTTGACTACGGAACCCTAAAAAACGGTGGTATATGTATATCTATGTCTTAGGGATAACCAACAATTACCATTTTTTGCGAATTTGCGAAGCCGGGGCGGGTCGTTAGTTAATAATAAAATGCAGATGAACAAGAGTAGAATGTTATCATTATCATATCAATCGCCGCTTTGCCAAATATTCTTAAATCTCATAGCAATGCATATTAACGAGACTATATAACGGCCTCCTAGCCTAGTTGGTAGTGACCCTACCTATGAAGCAGGAGGTCGAATCCTGGTCAGGGCATTTATTTGTGTGTTCATCACAGATATTTGTTCCTGAGTTATGGATGTTTTCTATGTATTTAAGTATTTATCTATATATATCTATTATATACATATATCGTCGCCTTGTACCCACAACACAAGCCTTATTGAGCTTACTGTGGGACTAGGTTGATTTGTGTAAGATTGTCCCATAATATTTCATATTTATTTATTTATATAGAAAATGTTTAAATGTTATAGAAAACACTTTTAAATAAATGTCATAAAAAGCCAAGGTCTCTCAGTATAGATAAATTAACGAGAGCATGGAATTGCATATGTAGTAGTATTGTATGTTTACAGGCATTCTATATTTGAATTTTCTATTTTCTCGTACTATCAGCATAAAAAGAGGTTTGTTATATATTGAAGAAGTAAATACCAAAATAATGTCAGTGTAAATAATTTTTTTTTTTTTTTTTTTTATACTACGACGGTGGCAAACAAGCATACGGCCTGCCTGATGGTAAGCAGCTACCGTAACCTATGGACGCCTGTTACTCCACAGGAGTCACATGCGCGTTGCCGACCCTTTACAAAAAGGAGGATTCACTGTGTTGACGGCTAAAGGAACAAGAGGGTCCCTCATCGTCAACACACTGGGTCCTCTTTGAGCTCTTTGGCAACCTTACTCACCAGCAGGAACACAACACTATGAGTAGGGTCTAGTGCTATTTGGCTGTGGTTTTCTGTAAGGTGGAGGTACTTCCCCAGTCGGGCTCTGCTCCAGATTTGAGCGAGATGACATTCACTGAACGTGCCCTACCACACTAAGCGAGATGCCATTCGCAGTGCCCATACCTCTCTTTTTGGCATAGTTTAAGGACATACCCAAGTCCGGACGTAGTTTAAGGACATACCCCGGGTCCAGAAAATAATGTCAAAATAATGTTTTTTTTTTTACAGTCGTGCTCTAAATATGGCAAGAAAACAAACCAATTATCCTACAATTATTCACTTAGTTCGCGTCTCGGTTACAAAATAAAATTGATTAATTGCATATCGATTTCAATTCAATTATCTCTCAACTGGACGACACGGGATATTTATTATTATTGTCAGTATGAAATTATAACCGTAAACCGCTTTTACAATGGATTTCGTTGATTGGCAGAATCAGTCACATAAATAAATAGAACTGCTTTAGATACTTGTGGGTTGATAGGTTAAATCAATCAGAATGCAAAGACATGAGATGCCTTTAGTGTTATCATTTTTACTGCGAATCATAAGTGGTAATAAAGTTGTTCTCTTTAAGATACTTTTCGTAAAATGCCAATTAACGTCAATTAACGACAGAAATGTTTATAAGCCTTATTGACCAAAGCAAGATGGAGTTATCGTGGCTTCGATATTTGGGTTCTTTGCTAATATTAAACGCACGGTTTAAGGATGACTCACGCTGTAATGTTCCGAGTCCTACACAACACTTCAGACCCTTCATTTTGTATAGAAAGCATCACGTTTATAATTAATTTTGTTGATATTCTCTACCTCTAACTGAAGTCTGGCAGAAGCCCGGAGTAGAGGCCGCCATTTCTCTTTAAACGCACACTTTAAGGATCATTCATGCTGTAATGTTTCAATACTTCATTTTACATGGAAAGCTTCAAGTGATCTGCGCGTGTCGAAAGCGGCTCGTTACGTATCCGGAACGTCGACGGCCCGGGCTCGCCTCGGTGCGTGCCCAGAAACTTGACGGAAGCTCTTATAAGTCACTAGCCTTTTCCCGCGGCTTCGCCCGCGTACTATAAGTACTCAAAAAGGATACGATATTACCTATGTTGACTTTCAGACTTTGTGACCACATTTGCCCCTTTAAGGGGTTGAATTTACAAAAAGCCTGAAACACGAGTTTACTCATTTATCGTTAGGAATACTCTGTGAAGTTTCGAATAAAATATTCTAACAAATCTTGATTCGCCATACAAACTTTGGACCCCCATTTTACCCCCTTAGGGGGTGAATTTTGAAAAATCCTTTCTTAGTGCATCCCTAGACCTTATAAGGAACCTACGTGCCAAATTTGGAATCTCTAGAACCAGCGGTTTGGGCTGTGCGTTGATATGTCAGTCAGTCAGTCAGTCAGTCAGTCAGTCAGTCAGTCAGTCAGTCAGTCAGTCAGTCAGTCAGTCAGTCAGTCAGTCAGTCAGTCAGTCAGTCAGTCAGTCAGTCAGTCAGTCAGTCAGTCAGTCAGTCAGTTTCTTCTTTTATATATTCAGATAGTCTTGTTTGTAAGTGGCGGAAGGCACGGACCCGGGACGGCCCGGACTCGGCTCACGTAGCAGTATCCTGGTTAAGTTCTCAGCTACCGCTTCAGAGTCCAGGCTCCGCATACCTCACACCGGTCGGTTAAGTAGTTCCTAGAAGAGTAGTAGTGTATCGATATGACTACTTAATACTTAATCTCCTAAGCAACATCATTGTTCCTGTAAATAAGTCCAGCCGACGCCCATATCTGCAGCTGTCTGACGGCTCGGGACTACGAGCGACCTCTGCTCGCCGCCACTCTCCGCTATGAGACATGCTCATCTCGCTTAATGGACTACTGCGTACTGTGTGTACCTACAAGCAGACATTTACACCGACTGCTGGTCCACGCTTGCGTCCAGATGCCTCACCTATTGTGAGAAAGCGTGAAGAATGTGTTGTCGAATGAGTCACGATGTAACATATGTTACTATTTCCTTTTTCAATTTGTATACAGAACTATTTGTAAGTGTAATTGGTGTAAACCGTTCTAATAATAAATAAATGACGTACCCTCGGCCCTGGCTCGGCGCTCGAACTCGTCGAAGAGGCGGTTGACGTCGTCGATCTCGCGGCGCAGGCGCCGCAGCTGCGGGTCGGCGGGGTCGCCCTCGCCCAGCAGCTTCTCCGCGTCCTCGTTCAGCGCGCGCCGGATGGCCTGCCGCTGCTCCGCGCCCATGGCCACGAACTGTCCACGAGACACACACATCACGATTACTCATCATCCTCTTGCCCTTATCCCATTTAAAGAAAGAATGAAAGAAAATACATTTATTCACGTCACACCAGTTAAATTATACATGCAATTTTATAAAACGGACGATAAAAAGGACCCCCACTCAGCGTAATGCCACGGCAAGCCGCGGCGCTGATTTTCAGTGGGGACCTAACTTATAGCTAACTCATGACTAACGAGTGACTTACTTGGGGTGGTTTACTTGGGGTCGGCGCAGCATGTCTTTTCTTCCACACATCTCTATCACCCGTCATCTCATCACTCATATCCTTTCTTTTCATATCATCTCTCACACAGTCCATCCACCTTTATCATTATCATCCATCACACACATCACGATTGTTATTCACTTATAATCAGGCACCGATCTCTGGTACAGCTAAAGATTTACACATTGATTAATGTTAAGTGCGAGTCCATACATTTACTACTTTTGTTTAGTAACAAAAGTGTGCCTTAAGATACTAGATACTTTGACCAGAAATACGAGGCGTAGCTTCGTAAAATGTACACCATATCTATTATATCTTATATCCATATATTTTTTTAAAGTGGTGTCGGTGGCACTATTTATAACTCAACAACGTTTGAACCTATTTTAATGATATTTAAATATTTGGATTTATCTCCGCCTCTAATAACAGAACAACTATTAAAATATTGGAGAAAAAAAAATTGTAGTTGGCAGTATGAAGTTCACCGGGTCAGCTAGTTAGAAATATAAAATAACTAGTCTGCATACAAAAGAATTGCAATAGAACAACATATTTAAAGTACATAAAGCATAACTCACTCTGAATCACCTATAAAATTCTGATAGTTGCAAACAAGATACGGCCAAAGTACCGTAATGAAGTGTTTGACTCATATTTGTTTTAAACGTTACGCTTAAACATCAGTGAATTAATGTCAATGTTAACTTAATAACAGTAATACTCTTCTATGAGTATTATAAGAACGCACGTGAACACAAGCTTACCTGCGGGAAGTCCCAGCCCTTCACCACCTTGATGGTGGCGAAGATCATGTTCTGCCGCATGCGCAGCTGCTTGCGCTGCCACAGCTGGATCACCTGCCGCAGCGCGCACAACCACCACATTAACAACACCGCCTCAGCATACACCACACATACAACACACATAACTGGAATACTGTGACTTGAAAAGATGAAAACTAAGAAACAAAACTGGCGTGTGCATTTCTCAATCGGTGTTAACACTTTGACTACCGAGAACCCGCCTGGTAGGCACTCGTAATGCTTGCTCAGATGACTGGCACGTGGCGTGCGGCATTGTGTTGCACGTCGTAGCCCGCCTGGCGGGTTCTGTCGGTTTCTGGGGTATTGTTCAAAATGTTGCCCGGTTGCGAAAGTGTTAAAATACTGTTGTAATTGCTATTAGGAATACCTTTGGATTAGCTTAAATGTTTACATGACATATAGTTCTTAAAGTAGCCCTTTTTGTCACGAAAACGCGACACATAGCCATACGATTCAGAAACATCAAATAAAATAGAATATAATAAAGTGAAGTCAGAAGTGAGAAAGTGAAAAGCCAAAAAAGAAAAAAAAGTCAAAAATTACAAAAATGTAAAAAAAGGCAAAAATTAAATTAAATAACATAACTTGGTTCCAACCGAGTGTTCCACGACACTCACGTGTTTTTTTGTTTTTTTAATTGCTATGTCCGTTGAAATAGAGTTCAATTTACGTCAATGAAACATCTATTTGTGTAGATAATTAATGTGATTAGTGTTAATGATTTGACGTGAGTTGTAAACAAAGGATATGTTTAGGAGAAAGTATTTCATATCAATAAAAATGTGAGGTGTCTGAATAAGGATCAGCGATACCGCGTCAAAAATACCCGGAGCTATTCTGTAATAAAGGTTGAAAACTTACCCTGTCGTAGGCGTTCCTGAGCCGCTGCGCCGCTTCCGTGGCCAATGCGCAAGGTGGCGGCAGCGCGACCACGGCGCCTGGCAGCTGCACCTCGGTGCCGGCACCGCCCAGCCGCACGAGCCAGCGCGAACGCCCCGAGTTGTCCACCACCGTCACGGCGGAACCCTTCTCGATGGCGATCTGATACAAAACTCTAAGTTAGTATTGTCTAAATGCGAAGCGTTACAAAACACATCTATCAATATTCCGCCAAAATACGGGTGACACCCGTATGTTAAATGAGGGCTAGTTGAAATGGGTATATCATTAAGTTAAAAAATTGTAGTTTTCGATACAAGTGCGAGAAGTATGTCATTTTGCACGAGTACCGAGGTTACTTGGGCCGAGCCGAGAGGCGAGGGTCAAGACTCGGGACGAGTGAACAACGTTTTTTAATACAATTGCGAAAAAACTACAATGAAATAATAGTAGATTGTTTGACAAGGGTCTAAAGTAGGCCATATTACCACCAGGTGGTTATTTTCCCGACCGAAGTGAGGGAAAATTGTTCGAGTGGTAATATGGCTTTTAGACCAGAGTAATGCATACAATGTTTCACTTCGATTGCGAGAAAATATCATAAAAATACTTATTATTTACGCACAATAACTAAACTAATATGGATATAAACTAAGGTGAAATTATGGTATAACTTGACGGTCTTTTAATTTTTTTAACTTCTTTGACATAGATACAAAATATAAATACCGCGAATAACTGCCACAGACGACGGTATAATTAGCTCTTTAAACAGTTTAAACACACTTTAAAGCGTTTCCCAAAAAATTAAATCTTTTTTAATGATTGTTAAGTAGGAACTAAAAAACACCTCATGTTATGAGAAATAAATTGCGTTTTCTGATTGGTCGATTTTAACATAACTGTATTCTGATTGGTTGATATTAAATACAATGTTTTTTTTTAAGGATTTAAATTATTTACACAGTATACGCACCAAAAAAGTATCTAGCGTTCCGATTAGCTCCGATATGTGTTGTGATTGGTGGATTTAATATAGTGAAGTGTTCTGATTGGTCAATTTAAAATGTCTTGTTCAAGTAATACTATTGGGTCTCGCATAATACTCCTTTATGCCCAATCGCGCGTAGTTCAGGTGGGTCATTTATAAGCGGGTCTCGCATAATACTTATTTATTTAAAATTCTGATCTGCAAATCGTGCGTAAAACCAAACTTTACGCACGATTTGCAGATCAGATTATTTTTTAGCACTAGTGCATAAAACCAAACTTTACCCACGATTAGCAGCTACATAAAGTAAACTTTTTGAGCAATTGTATTACAAATATAGTTTAAGATTGATTTCATTGGTAGTGAACCTTACATGGCGACCATGCCAAATAAATATCACCACGACAGCTCGAAGAAATAAAATTCCGTGAAAATATCACAGATACCAGTTTGAAAAAAACACTAAACCAGAGCTACCTTTACAAAGCTATTTCATTTCAAATTGAGGATAAAACCCGCAGATTATAAATAAGTTTACCGCCATTTTGTACTCATACTTCAGGTTTAGAGACTCTGTCTGTACCATAGATTGTATGCTCAAACTCAAACATTTATTCAGTAAGTAGGCCACAAGGGCACTTTTACACGTCAAAGTAAAAGTGAGAAAACAAAAAAAAAAAATAAGTTTACCGCCATTTTGTACTCATACTTCAGGTTTAGAGACTGTCTGTACCATAGATTGTATGCTCAAACTCAAACATTTATTCAGTAAGTAGGCCACAAGGGCACTTTTACACGTCAAAGTAAAAGTGAGAAAACAAAAAAATCTAACTACACCGGTTCTAACCCTACACCTCTGACCCGAGAAGAATTATGTCCGGCAAGAAACTCGGCGGGACTTATTTTTTCAAAACAACAGTACATCAAAACTAAACAATAGATATAAGTGCGTTGTTCTAACAGAAAACATATCAAACCAAGGTTAGATTAACCAACAATAGGTTATAGTTTAAGAAAAATACCAAAGAAAAAAGATGAGTCCAAATCTGACTATTGAAAATGAATTACATACAAGTTTGATATACTTTCTTACCTGACCTGTGTCTTCTAAATAAATTTCCAAATTATAATAATCCATCATCAACAGTTAGAAACAAAATAATTTTGAATTTAAATAAAAAAAAGTAAGTGATTCTAGTATACAATAAATATACTATTTCTAAATTATCCTTAGAGATGTATAAGGTCTCCAAGTGTCTTGATCTATATATTCTATATAATAATGTATTTGACATACAATACAATACAAATACTCTTTATTGAACACCTCAAAAAGAAAACCAGTACAGAAAATGCATAAAGTCAGAATAGAGGTAAACAACAGGCGGTCTTATCGCTAAAAAGCGATTTCTCCCAGACAACCTTTAGGTAGTGGAATTGTGTTAAATAAACTAAGTCAGTAGGTGTTGCAAACAGTGAAGAAAAGCGGAAAAAAAAACTTAATATCACAAAACAAAACATATTGAAACCATAACCAACGCGACGTATTGTTTTACATGAACATGGAGACATTGGAGACTAGAGTAGTAGTGGTAGTGGTGGTGGTAGTGGTACTGACATTGGCATGCTTGTAGGCGCACACGGTCTCGGCGCGCAGCGGGCGCGCGACGGGCGCGCGGCGCTGCTGGAGGGGGCGCACGGCCCGCGCCTCGTCCGCCAGGCGCGCCACCTCGCCGCCGTGCGCGTTCAGCTCCTCGCGCAGCTCCTGCATGCCCTTCAGCAGGCGCTCGCCCGCGTCCAGGGTGAACTCCGACTGGGAGAACGTTGAGTTTAGGGATTCTTCGCGTCTGGAAACGAACCGGCAATTACTCACTCGCATTATCGAACGGGCGGAGCGTAAGCGAAGTGAAACAACTTCGGCTACCTAGACGTCTGTGCATTTCGATGGCTTTGTGATTTTGAATAGTTGTCGCGCGATAACTTTAGTAACGTTCTTCCGATCTATATGAAACTTGTTGAAGTTGTAGTAGGGCTAAATATAATTTGAGAGTTCGTATATGAGCAGGATCGATCAAGGGGTTGTGGAGCTAGATGGCGAAAAAAATCTTCAGAAGGGTCTGTCATATTGGTAATCTCGTTTACAAGTTAATCGCGAATCCTCAGTTCGAAGCGGACTACTAGTAAATACCAAGAAACAAAATTTAAGTATATGAAAGTAACACATGACGCGATAGGCGATAAAATGTGAACCATGCTGGTGTGTGAGTACTCACTTCTGTATCCACTTCTCGGCCTCCTTGACCTGCTCGAAGAAGTGGTGGTACTGCGTGGTGTGCTTGAGGTGCGTCTCCAGGCACAGCGTCAGCTGCAGCACCCACGCCCACTGCGACTGCATCACCTGCATACCAAACATGCGTTAATCTTTTGTATGCCGGAACGTGGATCCGCGTACGAGGATACTACTAGAAAATAATATACGCGGTAAACGAGAGGTTAGATGCATTGTTTATATTTTCAACTGACTCCTAATTTCGACGGACGTTCTCGATTCGTCAAGATCTTTGTTGCTTTATTTGTTATTTTTTATGTAGGTTCACTTCACCGATTATCGGACGACCAAGTTCAAGATCTGCATCAAAATCAGCACATAAAAACCGGCCAAATGCGAATCCGGACTCGCGCACCGAGGGTTCCGTACAAACCTGTAGGTATATAGGGGTAGTAACTTCAAAATTATAAAAAAAAATGATGGAACAAAAAATTTACCGTTTTTTGCAATTTTTCCGTTATTTGTGCTATAAAACGTTGCTTCATACCAAATTTCAAGATTCTAGTTACGGGAAGTACCCTGTAGGTTTTGATTCCCTTGCGAGTTTCGAAAATTTGCGGCATAAACGACTGTATCTTTTGATTGCGTTGGCTTAGAAGTTTGATTTTTTCACAACTCCAAGGGACAGTAGACCCTAAGTATTTGATATAAATTTCAGCTTAATACCTCCACGCGTTCCTGAGAAAAAGGGTCTTGACAGACAGACAGACAGACAGACAGACCGACGGACAACAAAGTGATCCTATAAGGGTTCCGTTTTTTCCTTTCGAGGTACGGAACCCTAAAAATTGGCACAGTAAATGGTGTCCTATACGACGCTTTTTGGCGAATACTGCCGATCGTCTAAAGGATCGACCGAGCGCGTCGTTAAAATAGGGCTAGTGTAAGCAAGACTTTACCGAATCCGTGTCTATTATCTATTGTCTATACCACCGGTCCTCCAGATGATCTGGTCACCTTGTGCGACGAAGCCACAAGCGGCTGACCTGACTGATCTTAGTGTTGACATTTCATTCCTACTTTATTGATACTATATTATGCTTCTGTATTTTGACATATGATTAAATGAAAAACCTACTGTCGTGTCGATGTATTTCTAATATTGAAAGAAACAATAAGACTGCGATCAAAAAAACTAGCTGCGTATTTTTCAGTGCTTACATAAAATAGACTCTATGCTAATATGATTAAAGTTGAAATGATAATGACCTGCAAGTGCGCTTCGATCGTTTTCGTCGCCGGGTGATGTTGAGCGATCAACGCCTCCCCGCGGTCGATGACGTTACTGAACTGGAGCTCTCTCTTCTCCAGCGATGACATCAGTTGCTGCAAAACGAACCTTATTTACAACTGCATAAAACTCAAGTTTTATTAAGCGTTAACAAGCGAGGTAACATAAATGCAACCGAAGAGAATTTAAGATTAAATTAAAAGAACAAACCTCGCTATCTTCTCCAAAGGAATGCTTGCAAGGATTGAAAACGGAATTTGGTAAATAATGTTTCAAATAAATGGTACAACAACATCGTTTTATAGGTAATTCATTCACAGGTTTATCGCTAAGTTAAAAAAGTCAAGACAAGAAAAACCGAATAAAACTAGCTCAGTTTATGCAAGTGAGCACTAAGACCTACAAAATAACTGGAAATCAAGTTTTATGTGGACCTAATTAGGCGTGTACACACCTGACGCACCGCCTCGTGAGGAAATTGCTGCACGAGGCAGCCCGGCTAGAGTGGACGTGAATCGGCTGAGAAAAACGCATGCGCGGCCGCAATGCCTCGAGCGAGGCATGTCCACACTAGCCAAGCTGCCTCGCGCGGTAATTTCCTCGCAAGGCGGTGCGTCAGGTGTTAACACGCCTAATTACTAAGATCGAATACAAACTATAGACTATAGGTATAATTATGATACGGGATTTTATTGTCAATTTGAATGCATATGAAAGAATGTCATTTATCAAACATTATAACTACCATATTTTTGAAAACAACACTGTCTATTTAAGCAAGCATACTTCTGAACTACAGTTGGGTAAGACGATGTCAAACCCTTGAAAGAGTCAATAAAATTGATTCTGTGATTTATTTTTCGTCGAAATTAACTTGATCATGGTGAAGGTGTTTTTTTTTTCAACCCTTAATCATACTGAACGAGGTTGTTAGGTACGCCATACTAAAACTTTTTTTTTATGAACCTCGAAATCCATACTAATATTATAAATGGGAAAGTGTATGTGTGTGTTTGTTTGTTTGTCCGTCTTTCACGGCAAAACGGGGCGACGAATTGACGTGATTTTTTAAGTGGAGATAGTTGAAGGGATGGAGAGTGACATAGGCTACTTTTTGTCTCTTTCTAACCCCACACTTCCCTAAAATGGGGGGTGGAAGTTTGTATGGAGCATTCCGCAATTTTCAAGGTAGAAAGCTGAACTACTTGTGACTAACAAAAACATCGTGTATAAGCTATAAAGACAAATAATATCGTCTACAGTAGCGTATTAAAATAATATTCTGTTCCGAGTTCTCTTCTGTGTTTTAAATCAGGAAAGGGGAACCGTGTTACCCCGAATTTAACGCGAGCGAAGCCGCGGGCAAAAGCTGGTCCTAAATAAAATGTTTGACCTTTTCATGGAAAACGTCAACGGTATCTCTCTCGTCTAACGGTAGGTTCTTCAGTAGAAGCTACCTAACCACTCTTTTCAATATGATTATTAATCATCGATTAAGGGTTGAAAAACCACCCTGACCACAACTAATAAATGTGTAATCAATATGAAGGTGACATTTAGAGCTTGTGTAGGTGTTTCGAGTAGTGTTGATGAGATGAGATGAGATGAGATGAGATGAGATACCTCGTAGTAGTGCTGCACGGCGGGCAGGTTGATGTGCGGGTCGGCCCAGTCGCGGGAGAGCTCCACCTGCTCCTTCTCGTTGAGCCAGTTCAGCTCCGCCGTCGCGCTCTGCAGGAACTCCTGCAGCGCGTCCAGGTCCGACATGCTGCCAATATACGAGTACGAGCACACACTCTCATTTGTAACTCACCTTCTACCAATCCGTGTTGGAAATAGATTTCAATTACAATTAAAAAATGGACTGTATAGGACTCTGTAATATCACGGGATTCGAACCCACGTCTTTTGAATTGCCGATCCAAGGACCTTCCAATGAGGGTTTCCGCGATCGATTTACACTAGATGGCAGCACCGTGACGAGGTCTTTTTGACAGCAGCTGTCAAAATCCAACAATCATAAAAAATATGATTAAACATGATTGGTGGTTTATGACAGCTACACCTCTCGCAACGGTGCTGCGATCTAGTGAAAAATTCGATCGTGGAAACCCACATTACACCAGACAGTCCTATGTCCATCACAACGAATTTTGCCATTGTAATGATGACAAGTCACTAGTAGCGACATCTGTGCCTGATGTTCTGAAGGTGTACAACCTTGAGCCAGCTCTAAAGGCACGCATACGTCCACGCATGTCAACCTCCGAACCCCACACTTATTATGTGACCCCATTGATATCCCAACTCCCAACCTCCAAACTCTCCGTTGTCTTCAGTCGGTCAGACAGACCTTTTTACAATCGTTTACAAAATTAATTACGAGCAACACTCTGATATAACGGCCTCCTAGCCTAGTCGGCAATGACCCTGCCTACGAAGCAGGAGGTCCCGGGTTCGAATCCTGGTCAGGGCATTTATTTGTGTGGCACAGATATTTGTTCCTGACTTATGGATGTTTTCTATGTATTTAAGTATTTATATGTATATATCTATTATATATATCGTCGCCTAGTACCCACAACACAAGCCTTATTGAGCTTACCGTGGGACTAGGTTGATTTGTGTAAGATTGTCCCATAATATTTATTTATTTATATTACGAAACAATATTGTCATTATAATTCAAGGTAATCTTTTAATTGCTTCTTTTATATTCTGTGATAGCTCTTTGATGTTCTAGTGCGGTACTAAAGTTGTCGTGGTAAAAATATAAAACGGTGTAATTACCGCTTGGTGCTGGTGGAAAGCAGCTCGGCATAGAGCTTCTGCAGCTGGTTGAGGTGCTGGCTGTACAAAGTCAGCTCCTCGCCCGAGAAGTTGGCGCGGTTGTGCACGCATTGCTCCACCTGCATACATAACATTGTTAGATACATATGGAAAGTTCGCGAGCTAGTTAGTGTTCCTATTTTATTATTGGTATCGATCAATAGAGATTGTTAACCAAGGGTTGAAAGTGACCCATTTCATCGCCAATAGTTCGAGGGTGAAATGGTTAATTTCACCCGAGTTAAACACTCTGATTTTCATTTCGACTGTGAGGAAAGTACAATACTACACGCACACTTTATAAAACAGGTATAGAAAGAATAATCTATAAAAATGTTAAGTAAAATTCGAACAATTTGAAAAAGACATATTCAATGTTTTGCCGGTGGTCTGAGAGGAGAGCATCCGGGTGGGCACCGGCGCAATCCACAATTAACACAGCTAATTACTTTCCACCTAGGGATGAACAAGCAATTTTCCATCCGGGTATCTACCCAGGAAAATAAAACTTTCCGAGCAGGAGAGATGAAAAACAGACTTCGAGTTGAAGTCTGTCTCTCCAATTCTTTATACGTGGAGCTCAGAAAAACTGAGTTTTTTACTAAGTAAGACGACTTTAGAATTATACTAATTATGCAGCGTCTAATTAGACTTCCATATTAACCGACTACACCTGTTAAACACATGAAATGTTTCTACATCAGTTAAAACCGGTAACGCGGGAGAAAATGCACATTTTTCATACAAAACCTGGGGACGACGTGCTCTCCTGTGTACATAAATAATTTAAAAAAACATATTTTCGATTTTATAACTTAACACGCAAGAGTTGGCTTTATTGTCTGACTTAACCATGTAGACAGAATTGTAAACAATCTATTCGTTTTTCTGAAATTTGATATTCAATGGAGCATGTCGAAAAATGGTCCTCTTCTAAAAGTTAATTCAGCCAATATGTCACTGTAGATTTCTAGGTTAACTACATGTACTTTTCTCAGAATGGGATAAAAAATAATTTTAAACAAAAAAGAACCGACTTCACTTAGCCTCCACCTATCCAAAAGCAAATGCTCTAGCTGCTGTAAAAATACTCAAATCACTATAGGAGTGCCTATAATAGTTGAAGAGTTCTCTCAGTTTCTCCAGGATCCTATCATCAGATGCTGACCTTACATAAAAAAAGCAAAAACAAAAATCCCGACGAATTGAGAACCGCCTCCTTCGAAATCTTGAAGCCGGTTGTAAAAGGAAAACATGCCTTGGAATGGAACTGGTCGATGGTCTTGTGCTCGCGCTGGTGCTTGTCGAGCTCGTGCTGCACGCCCGGCAGGTCCGACCCGTACTCCGCTTCGTGGAGTTTCTTCTGCAACACGAAAACGAACGTAGATTAGTCACTGTTGATTATGACGAGTAAATCTTAGCATTAAAGAATGCTAAAAATAAAATATGAGACTGTAAGTGACATCCTAAGTAAGAAGGGAACCGGGAGGCAAGCAAGAACTCATCAGCTTGCACAGTCGCCATCAAATATATCGCAGCGGCCAAGGTACTCAAAAATATCTGAACATGCACTTTGTCGCCTTGACGATAGAGGCGTTGTTCAGATATTTGTGACCTTGGCCGGTTCGATATATCTGATGGCGAATGTACCCTCAGTATAAATGAATTCATTAATAAATTGAGTAAGTGTGCAATTCTGCAGTTAATAGTAAGAAAACATGTGTAGAAAGAAAGCCCGCCGATTCTGCGGTGATACAAGCTTACGTGGCGCAGTTTATTCATCTAAAAAAAGATGTAGCCATGTATGTATGTAGCCAGAGCAGAGGCAGAGGCAGCACTCACCAGCCGGTCCTTGCACCACTTGGTGGCGTCCTGCAGCTGCTGGAACAGCGGGTCGGCGTCGTGCACGCGCGTCTCCAGCACGGTGCGCGTCTCGCGCCGGACCGTGGTCTGCTGCACGGGGAGGCGCACGGACGACAGGCGCGGCAGCAGGCGGCCCGTGAACGCTTGGCGCGCGCTCAGCCAGCGGTCGTGGATTTGTTGGACGCTGGAATTATAAACATCATATGTTCAATTTCAATATAGGCCACAAAGTAATAGACCCTTCAGCGCTCAAATAAGCTTGCATAAATTATACAGAGTGAAAGATCCTCCTCATTGGTGTAAAGTGCCAATATCAAGTCATGAATGCCAATCATAATGCTGCTCACCGTCGCTGCAGGTCCGCGGCCTGCGGGTAGCGGCCCTCCTTGAGCGCCTGCGCGTCCTGGAACATCTCGTGGATGGTGTTCTCCATAGTCCTGAGCTCCTGTTCGATCTGCTCGGCCGCCATCTTGGCCTCGGCCGGGTGCACGCCGCGCTCCACGCGCCGGATCTCGCTCTCGATGTGTCGCTCCACGCTGTCGAGGCCGGACTCCGTTTGTTTTATGTCTCTGGAAGAATAAACATTCTTTATAAAAAACTTCAGTCTTGTTGGGGTTATTTAGCCCGAGAGTCACGAAATAACAATGCGATACAGTACTCGTCTTCAAATCCCAATCTCCATCTTACATACCGCTCTTTTTTTCTACTCCACATACTCGTAAAGACAAATTAAATGTAGCAACTGAGTCTATCGCCGCCTAGCCTTTTTCTGCGAAAACTGATGGCATCATCTTCCAAGTCGAAAGTGAACAAGATGTAGGAGTAGTGATAAGTCAAATGGTACCTGTTCCAATAAGTGTCACTATAACTCTCGGTATGTATCAATAACATGAGCCGTTGCAGATGATCAAAGAGCCATCCCGAGAAAAGCTTCTCCCGGACCCGCTGCCGCCGCAGTACCAGCCCACCTACACCCTCGTGCTGGAGTTCACGGACGTGCCTGGAGGACGTTACCTGTGCAGCTTCTCTGCGCGGCGCTGCAGGCGCTCGAGCCGGCGGATCTCGTCGGCGAGGTCGCGCTCGCGCTCCTGCTGCGCCATGAGCAGCCGCGCCCACGCCTGCTCCAGCGCCTCGGGCCGCAGCGTCGGCTCTATGTCGCACTCTCCCACCGACTCGAAATATTTCTGAAATCATACGGATATTACATTTACGATGTGGACTTTGTTCCAAATTTTTGCAGTTATCTTAAATATTACTCCATAGCTTGCGCAAAAATTTCATGACAATATTAATGCAAGTTGCCTCCTCACTCAAAACTTTGTAATGAGTTCTGCAACTAATCACTTCAGTATCAAGATATTTTAAGTAAGTTTTCATGTACGGTACGGAATTCAATACGGCTAATATGCAATCCGCATTACAGTAAATAAATACGTATCATCTGAATAAAAGTACCACTGCAAAAAATACCTAGTTACAAACGAACCTCTAACTCCCTGTATTGGTGGAACAATTTCTGCTTCTCCCGCTGCCTGATGGGCACCTCTTCGCTGCGGAATCGCGTGCTCTCGCTGAGCAGCTTTTTCATCTCAATCAAAGTTGACGGGAAAGCACGGTCCTGGGAAAACACGGTCATATATCAGCATGTGTCATAATAGGATTCTGGAACTGCACTAGACTTTCGTTCAAAATAATCCGCAAACGAAGTTTCTTTACAATATTACACCAAGTACTCGTACACCATAAGAACATTAGAAAAAGGTCTTCATAATATGCTGAATATACCTACTTTTAAAAGTAGGAACAGAAACATTCTAATCTAACATACACTTTCGCTCTGTTGTATTTTGTGGAGCCTCTTCTTGTCTTGCCGCGATGGTCCTTTGAACGAGATCAGCCTTCTTTCATATTACGAAAACATCGACATTCGACAGGTCATCCTATTAGCCCAGCCGGGGGACGTATACGTATAATGATGGTTATGGTGGCAAGAAGAATAATACCTGCAGCAGGGCAATGTTCTCGTGCAGCCAGGCGCGGTGCGCGGCCGCCTGGTCGGTGTAGCCGGCGGCGCGGCGCTGCGACTCCGCGTCGAACAGCGGGTGCACGGCCGCCGGCTCGGGGAACGTCTCGTACAGCGACGAGATGTACGTGATGAGGGACTTCTCATCGGGCTCGTGGGTGTCCACATCTGCACATTAACCAGGAGGTTCTTTTATGTGGACCGGCGATAGGTGAAACGTATTTTATTTATTGGGGGAGAAAAACTAATATAAGCCAAAAACATGTACAGTAAATTAATTATGGAGGTAAAGAGGTACAGCTTATTATATCCTAGCACAAATCCCACTGAAATTGCACACAAATTATATTAAGATGGCATTGTTATCGGAACAAAACAAGTATCCTTAAGTAATCTTTTAATACACTTTTAGATAACCTACACAGTAGAGAGTAGCGAGAAAAAACAACGGGGTGCACTCCGGGAGTGCCGGCAGAAGTGAAAACTTGAATATTAACGTTGTGCATTTTTGATATTTTGGAATGGTTAGGGAATAATTTTGCACGAATTGCTTTAATTATCAGTATAAAAGTACTATCATTTATATGGTAAAATACAATATTCAATTATTGCGCTATCGTATACAAACATGACAATTTATATTATATTAAAAATTTAACACTTCAGAACTATTACAATTATTTATTCGATCAGGTCACGTGTCCGTCTTACGAATTTTCAATCTGACGAATCTGTCGGTCACGTGACCTGTCGCGAGTTTAATATTTTTTCCTCATCACAAAAAGTGCACAGCGCCGCTAAACAAGTTTTCACTTCAAAAAAAGAAAGAAATGTTACAACTACCATTTCTAAGGTAATAAGGGGAATAGACTATCATTACAATGAGGAAAGGAACGACAGGTATAATCGTCGGCATCTGAATTACTTATCCATCTTATTTTGTCTGACAGACGGTAGTAAACTATCATCATCTTGAGCTTTGGCCACGGCTCAATAGAGCCTGGGGTCCGCTTTGCGACCTAATTCCATGAAGTGGCGTAGGTACTTTGGTCTTTATGAAAGCGACTGCTATCTGTCCTTCCAAGCCGAATTTAAGGCCTTAGCCCGAAGCGAATTTAAGGCCTTATCGGGATTAGATCCGGTTATAAAACTTAGGGGTACGAGCCGGGTTTCGAACCCGAGACCTCCGGATTGAAAGTTGGACGCCTTACCGCCAGGATACCAGCGCTTTTTAGGCCGACGGTAATAAAGTATATCATTGGGATTTTGTAACATGATGTAGTGCCTAGGTCAAATTAAACTACCATTAGTAGTCCACCTAGAACTGAGACCTCGCGATTTTCTTGCAAACGAGTGACCAATGTAACAAGACCCTAATGACCTTTTTTCGAGCCTTCTAGCTCCATAACCCCTTAATCGATCCTGGTCATAAACGAACTCCCAAATTGTATTGAGCTCTACTACAACCCCAACAAATTTCATATAAATCAGAAAAACGTTTCTAAAGTTATCGCGCGACAACTATTCAAAATCAAAAAGCCATCGAAATGCACAGACGTCTAGGTAGCCGAAGCTGTTTCAAGGAAAAACGCTCCGCTCGTTCGAAAACGACTAGTTGAGTATGTTTATCATTATTGTGAGTAGTAGAAATCGCAATCTGGCGAATCAGCAGATGTCTATTGATCGTCGGATAAAGTATTCAATTCAACTCTGTAATCAACTAAACACTCGCATAGCGAAACTAAATAAGAAACCTTTATTACGAGAGCATCTTCATAATCAGTCACGGTCGGAGTGCAGGTAACCGCGGTGGTTAATTTGAAACGATTTGTTATCTGAGGGATCGCCGACGAGCGAAGGCAGCGCGATTATTTACGCTACGCGACAACTCGTACGTACTACGTGGCCAGGCGCGACTTGCTACAGTTTTAGCAGTTTCGACTAGTTGCAGTGTAAAGTTATATATTGGTGGCTTTTAGATGAGTCAGGCTTCGAGGACTGAAGGGTAAGCAATGCAATTTGCAGTTGGGATATCAACTAGTCATTGTTTGAAGTATCATTGTTTATTTGAACGTAACTACGCATTTGGTATATGTACAACATTATTGTACCTACATATTTGTAACGTTGTGTATCATATCACTGCATTCTCACATAAATCAGGTTCAACACTAGGCGGCATGTAATGTTTCAACTGAATACAAATATGCTTTGCACTGGTTGTGTGGCTGTATTTTTTGCGAGTGACGTCACGCGACGCGACCGTGAACAATGCCTCGTAAACTCCTGCGCAGCTCTCACGGGTGCAGGGTTGCCAGGCAACAGAAAACGGGAAGGGATGGATTTTTTATAATTGGTGAAAATTCATCAAGTATGAGACAGAGCGGAGATTAATCTATCATATATCACAAAAGGTACTTTCAAAGACAATGAAAACGGTCACCTTTGTGGAAATTCCCATACGAAGTAACCCGTTTTTATCATCCCGGAGTACATATAGTTGAAGTGTACTTTTAGGTTTTCAAATGTTTGGGTTTTCCAGTCTCGATGTGAAAAAAATCCATAAGTTAAGGTGCATTTGCATGTCCAAATTACATTCTGATTGCACACAGGTTTCAAATAATCTTGATTCGAAAATAAAAAGTCATATTATATTCAAACATTTATATCCATTTAAGGATTTCTAAGCAAGCAAGCAAATAAAATACAGATTTTGTATCAGCATACACAAACACAGCTGTTTAGGTTGACATTTATTTAAAATGCAAATAAATCATAATTTGGCAACCCTCACCAACTCACTCACATCCACATACATTTAAATGTCTTGAAATTGTTTGAAATCGTCCGTTCATTGTTTTTGAGCAAGTATAGGTAATAAAATATTTATTGCACTTTGTATGTTTTTCTAACTTATATTTGCCATAACCGCCGTAAACAGCACATACCTAAGGTAACACAATATTTGTTTAGCTTACTTATTTAGATGTTATAACACAAATATAACTATGTAGACACAATAAAATTACATAATGCAAAGGTGTATGCATTGACCGGAATAGTAGTTTATGTAACTGTTACGTAATAAGGGTCCTTAAAATATGAGTGTGGTTTTATGAAATGAGCCGCAGGCGAATTTCATAATAAGATCACACGAGTGTTTTAAGGCCTAATTACGTACAGTTGCATACACTGCTTTATCTACACTCATATTATTTATTATAAATGCCGTATTCGGAAATCATAGAATGGCCGCCATTGCACCGCCGCGGCCATCTCGATTGTGTCGGCGTGGCCAACTCGATTGTGTCGGGGCTCGCGCGGGACCAATCGAGTTGGCCATGGCGGTAACATTATGTTATCAAATTCGATGTTCCAAATTTGAAACTCATTGCTTAACAATATTTGAGCATGCAAAGTTAAAATTACGTTACTGCCGCAGATAAGAAACTTATCATAGTTAAATCGTTTGTTGTAATGCTTGTCATTGTCTACGGTTTTTGAACGCATTTTAGAGTACTTACAGTATGAGTGTAGATAAAGTGATTTATCGTTACACAGATCTAATAAAAACACTGTAATATCAATTATAAAACTCAAATGCATATCTTTATTTTTTGTCGAGATTAAATCTTCACTTCCGAACCGGACGCGGTGGTGCGTCGCATAATCGATTGTTTAGCATAATCGCGATCGATGAATCGATGCACCGGCGCCCGCCGATGCGGAACCGTTACGATACGTGGCTAGGGCGCGTGGACAGGTGGAAGGGACTCAGGAAGCGTATGATACATATTAATGAGCTTGTAGCAACGACGGAAAAGATATAGACGGCACCCTCCGTACCAAAATGGCTTCCAAAAACGATCCTGAAATTCACCCGACAGTTATGCCATCGCTCCCTTCCCCGGCTTTGAATATTACACAAAACGCGAAAGTTGTGTTCGGTCAATCAAATTTTTAAGGAGCAAAAATAAACGAATCTGATGCGCTTCACCTCCAATGTCATATTTTTTGTGGGGTCATTATTCAGAGCTAATAAGACTTCTAACGTTTTTTTTTCCATTACTGGCTTGCACTCTTACTGAGACCCCTGTCATCGCCTCTATGGTGGGTCATGCCCGGCGAGATAATTGTTGACATGTGAGTCGTGCGCGCGGGACGTTGCCCGCCACACTGACATGTCAATAGCTGACCTTAGAGGCGTGGGAAGCGGAGTGGGTCGCGTGGGGATGAGACCGTTCAATGGTCAAATCAGGCGCCAACCGGCGCACCAATTTCCGTTATAAGAGCAAGCACTTTTGCTCTGATGTTGTTGGACAAAATTTGTGTTAAAACTTGATTCAAAGAAACCTAATAGTCAATTACCTTCGGGGTCCAGTAGCCTGGTAACTCCATACTCCTTCTCGACCACATGGAATGCTGTTTCCAATCGCTCGCGAACATGCCTCGATCTGGAGGGCAACAATAATAAATGTCACAAAATAATCGCATTGAACAATTGATTCATATTTTGCAAGGGGTACTAAATAAATACCGCAGTTTTTAAAATTCATTAGGCAAGAAACATACAAGTAAGATGTCACCGATGAATAAAGTTCACGGTTAGTTGGTTACTTCAATAAAATATCAATGATTGATGTCATAATGTGTTAAATGATCATTTTCACACGTTGTAAATTAGCTCTGAGAAAAAAGCTTGTGATAGTAACGGGACCCCTTAATAGCGTGCATAGTTACAGCGAGATTAATGTCAGTTATAAGTTTAACGTGTCTGTCTGTGTATATGTCTGTGGTATCGAAGCTCCCAAACGGATGAACCGATTTTCGTTTAGTTTTTTTTTATGCCATAGATAATTTTATCCTGGGTATGGCTAAGACCATGTTTCATGAAAATCTGTTCAGCCTTTTGAAGATCATCAGCTCTTTTCTAGTTAATAAGGGGATCGGACTACCTTCCATATGTCCTATCGATTCGAAACTTGGTACCGTGTTACTTCAATTATATTGAAAGTTAAAAATGTGGGAAAGTCAACTCTGTCTCTCAAAATGTAGGTAATACCTACTTTAAAAAACCGGCCAAGAGCGTGTCGGGCCACGCTCACTGTAGGGTTCCGTAGTTTTCCGTCCGTCACAGTAAGTGTCCCCACTTAAGAGTTAATAACACCGCCATGTAGGATATGATATGAGAGTTCCATGTACAGCGACATCTATCGGCAAATTGAGTAAACTATTGCGCGCGAGCATAAAGTATGGAAGATGATTTTTATGGGATAATTCTTTATTGCGTGAACCGATTTTCACCGTTTTTACTTTATTTGAAAGCACGTCATTTCATTGTAATTTTGTAGAAATTACAGGTACAATAAACACCTGCTTATACGGTTAAATTACAAACTTAGTTCAGAAATTATTTTGTATTTTTTTTTCAAAAACTATTCATCCTATCAAGTTCAAAATAATTTTCCAAGAAAGTTTTTATAAAGTTCTACTTTTGAGATTTTTTTCATATTTTTAAAACTTATGGTTCAAAAGTTAGAGGGGGGGGGGACGCATATTTTTTTACTTCTGGAGCGATTATTTCCGAAAATATTTACATTATCGAAAAATGATTTTAGGAAACCCCAGTTCACTTTTAAATACCTATCCAATAATATATCACACGTTAGGGTTGAAATGAAAAAAAAAATCACTCCCCACTTTACGTATAGGGGAGGTACCCTAATAAATAAAAAAAAATCACTTTTTATTTTACCACTTTGTCGGCGTGATTGATATACATATTAGTACCAAATTTCAGCTTTCTAGTGCTAACGGTCACTGAGATTATCCGCGGACGGACGGACGGACGGACGGACGGGCAGACATGGCGAAACTATAAGGGTTCCTAGTTGACTACGGAACCCTAAAAAGGACAAAATAAAAGTAAAATTAAAAATTTTTTAAACCCCCCGACACAAAAAATTACTCTAAAAACTAACAAATAATATTTTAAACCTATTATAATTATTTTCGTCACATACGTTATGTAAGTTCAAGTATATTTATTTTCCAAGCGTCGTCGCGTTGGGGGACCGCTAAGTGAGAAAAATCATGTAGCTGTTGTTGGAAAAATACTTTTTTTTTTTTTTTTTTTTATACCACGACGGTGGCAAACAAGCATACGGCCCGCCTGATGGTAAGCAGCTACCGTAACCTATGGACGCCTGCAACTCCAAAGGAGTCACATGCGCGTTGCCGACCCTTTACAAAAAGGAGGATTCACTGTGTGACGACTAAAGGAACAAGAAAGTCCCTCATCGTCAACACACTGGGTCTTCTTTGAGCTCTTTGGCAACCTTACTCACCAGCAGGAACACAACACTATGAGTAGGGTCTAGTGCTATTTGGCTGTGGTTTTCTGTAAGGTGGAGGTACTTCCCCAGTCGGGCTCTGCTCCAGATTTGAGCGATGACACTCGCTGAACGTGCCCTACCACACTTAGCGAGATGCCATTCGCAGTGCCCATACCTCTCTTTTTGGCGTAGTTTAAGGACATACCCAGGTCCGGACGTAGTTTAAGGACATACCCCAGGTCCAGACATACCCCGGGTCCATACCCATACCAATACTAAACTTATATATATAACATATGTGACGAAAACAATTATAATAGGTTTAAAATATTATTTGTTAGTTTTTAGAGTAATTTTTTGTGTCGGGGGGTTTTTAATAGGTATTTAAAATAATTGTGTTAAGATAACACCGCTCTTCCATAGGTTGTTTTGCTTATAATCTAATATACATATTAATAGTAGTTTTATTAAACTCCTTCGCTCACAAAGCATTTTACTCAGAAGTACTCGTAACAAATAAACAAATACCAAATATTTATTCCGTATTTTTCGATTAACGTATGAAACCAACTTTATGAAGTTTTATATGGAACTAGAACTTACACTTTTTGCCAAACTAAATCAAACCTTACCGAGCAAAACCGTCGTTCATGGGGAACTAGAAAAAACGGTCCGATAGAGAGCATAAAGTAGGGGGCGGTGTCTCACTCGCACTCGATGACACCATGTTGACACACATAGATTTTTTGTCTCGTTATATGT
The DNA here is from genome assembly GCA_947086415.1 of Pammene aurita. NCBI lineage: Eukaryota > Metazoa > Arthropoda > Insecta > Lepidoptera > Tortricidae > Pammene > Pammene aurita. Next base: position 916,658 of record OX352310.1, read on the forward strand.
ATGTGGGCATTATTGTCTGATGACGTCTTTATTTCCTTATTCAAAACCAGATCCATTTTTTGGTGGAAGTCCTAGCTCCACTTTAAAGGTTCATGAAGAAGATTCTCACCTGATATTACGCCAGTCTATCAGATCAGGCCGGTTCCTGTGTATGAGCGCGTTGAAGGCGAGGCCGTCCCTCCAGGAGGACGTGAAGTCTGTGACCCTCACGCCGGGGTACTTGGCCGTGGAGCGCCGAGCCCAGCTCAGCAGCGCTTCGCGGGCTGTTACGTTCGGCTCCTGGCCCACCACGATGTCAGAGATCTGGGGAAAAGAAAATTCGTGAAAATTCATTGAAACGTCATACCTGCTAAAGCATACGTATTCACCAGACGAATATATATATCAACTTTCTAGAGCTTTTGGAGCTCAGTTTTCTGGTCTAGACTAGTGAGGATCATCAACCATATTTTTATCGAACCAATTAAAGTTATTTCGTCGACATTTTTATCACAAAGAAATGGGATGGAAGAATGAAAACTATTAAACGAATTTAACCAAAACAAGTGACAAATGCTGCGATGTTAATTTTTTTTATAACAAGAATAACAAGTCAGAAAGAGAGAATATTAGAATATCATAACTGATCAGAAATCTTAACATGTCTTGGTAGTTTCTACATTAACATACAAATGAACTCAACAAAGCTATCTGCAGCTTATTAAAGATTTAATCTCGATTCGCGTGCTTTGGGAAAAAACAACTAATAACTAACTATACTACGAACAACAACTAACCATGTCAAATGAATTTGAGCCATATTTTTATGTGGATAGTGTGTAATTTCAAATAGTTGTACTTAGTTTTATTGTCGTAATCAGTAGTACATAAAAGACGCAAATGGGAACAATAAATAACAAGAAAATTATAAAGATAGCTGTTATTGGTAAGTAACGGAGTTTTTATAAGATACTTTTCACATGTGTGTTTGTTTTAAAGCCTAATTAAGAACTTACATCAGGTTTTGGCCTCTAATAGCCTTTCATAATATAGTACATATTTAAATGACTGTTCCTCCTTAGCCCACAGTCTCTGTTAAATGACTTTCCTATCTCAAGAGCTTCTTCGGGAGAAAATTAAATACAAACAAAAAGTTTTAATTACTTATTCTGTCTCTCAAGGTTCTTACTCCAGGAGTGTAACATATATTAAATCGGATTGTTCATATTGTGCTGATCATTCAACGAGATCGCCGGTTCTTACGGCAAAGTTGAGGAAAGCATTAGCTCTTACTAACCCACGATTACTAAGTTTTTGCCCGATTACCTCATATCGCATTAGGAATGGGTCGATACATTTCATATAAACAATGACGCCATCTTCCCACGGACACAAGAATGCGCCAAAAAAACTTAGCGCTTCTTTCAATTCTAACACGGGTTTCCATCAAGCATTTAGAAGATATAGATATTAGCGGTTAAGGTACACATTCTAATGACAAGAAGTCATGGAAGTCATAGTTACCGCGGTCTGCGCCGTATGTACTTAGGCTTATAATGCTATCGTTGCTAAGCGTGACGCTTTAAAATTTAAATAGCAGTTTTACTTAAAGTGCTATTTTCTCGTGATTTTTGTCTACGTGTTAAGTGCGTTTGATAGAAACGGTAAGGAGTGTCCATCAAAAAATACTGATCTAAATATCTATCGTTTAAGCTTAAACTTTGTTATAACAATCCTCGGGGCTTGGCGAATGTCAACATAGTATACTTAAAGAGAAATGTAAACGGACACAATTTATGTATCTATTAGGTATTTTATCTGTAATGTACCTAATTTTATTATTTTTGAGTGTATTAGGACGTTAAGTAATAAGATAGGTTGACTTACAAATCGGCAAACATAACTATACAAGAATGCGAAATTTAAACTAACCACAAACTGTTGCCGTACCATACACAACGATAACCGCACAAGTCTTGTAACAGACTAAAATTACCCATATCACCTTAGTAATAAGGTTCAATAAATCTAATGCGTCTAACTGAAACCAATAATAGCATGAAAGTATGAGGAAGCGAACACGCACTGGATTTGTAATGGTCGAATTAAGTTCTAATTTAAGGCAGACTGGATAACCTAGGGTTTATCGAGGCCTAGGAATGTCGATGCTATCGGTGCCTTCTAAGAAATACTGCAGCAGGCCTGAGCCTACAGAAAAAACACTCGCGATGTGAGCGTTAAGAATTAAACTGATAAGCTAACCGTTACATGAAATGGTGCGCATCTCGCTGCAGTAGAAGGACTGCATACTATTGTATGCAAGTTACAATTGAGATGTAGTCGTCGGTTCAGTAATACTAAACTTTGTTTAACATATTTTTGTCACATTTTTAAAAGAATGACTGGATCGGACTGATTCCAAATACACTATAGAAGGCAACTGATGTGTGTATCGTTAATTATAAAACCATACCTGAACAATATGGTGTCACCGTATTGGCAGTTTCTAGATAGGTATATTTATATACAATGTATAAATAATTTACAATAAAAATACTTTGCGATTTACAATACGGTTTATCTACAAATGAAGATTAAGTAGCATTCTTCTGCCAATTATGGTAAGACCAATAAATCATTTTGATTGCTCCTATCACACGGGAGCTGGCATCAAGAGATGTCTATAATTTAGAAAAATTACACTTCATTTATTTCAATTATTTTACTATTATATGCTGCTAATGACTATAAAATAGTTTTAAAAATCTAGCCACTGGTTTGAAAGACCGAATGTAATGTCTATTACATTAGTTAATTAAGAAATGATTTAATACAATGTGCAGAAAGTAAAATGTTTATTGATTAAACCGGTAAGGTACAAGTAAGGCTGTTTATGTCTACTAAACCTTGATAAAATGTTACAAATCACGTAATTCTCCTATTGTCAACGAATCTCGGTCGGTGAACTTGGTGTCAATGCTAAATCGAATCGATCAGCTGATTATAGTTCAACGAACCGCTTGACCACTTGCCAAATGGCTTAGGGCTTTCGGGTATAGTTATTTTTTCTAAGATGCCTGAATGGCTGGAAGAGCTCTTTAACATTCGAGCATCCGAAAAATCTGCAAAGGGAATTTTTTAAATCTCTGGATTAATTTCGCTTGTAACGTGACGATCTCTGTAATAGAATTCGTGCTTTAACAATTTCACTTTAACGACGTTCTGGATAGTGAGTTTAAATTCGAACTCAAACCAAACTCGCAAAAGAATGCCAAGACACACCTGTTTTACCGTTCGTCATTGTTATATCAAAAGAAATGCCTGAAGTACGAGCGAACAAGTCGTTATATTATAATTTGCATAACAAACTCTTTCGCATTTTAAAAGAGTTGATACTTTTAACGGTTATGACAGCAGGGTCTCAACTATTAGGAACTAGCGTATCAAGCACTAGGACGTTTACTTTATTTCTAACTAGCCACCCGCCCCGGCATCTCAGAGGATAAAAAAATGGTTATTGTGGGTTATCCCTAAGAGATTGACATATAGCATCGCGGAATTTTTTGTAGACCTTTGTAGACCTATCTCGTAGGGTTCAGCTAGCGTTTGCAATGCAAGCGCAAAAAATGTGTTCATTTACGACATCACATTAGAAATCTCTAAAATTATCAGTGTTTCTCTACTTTATTATGCATGTACTATACATATAAACCTTCCTCTTGAATCACTCTATCTATTAAAAACGCATCAAAATCCGTTGCGTAGTTTTAAAGATCTAAGCGTCCATAGGGACAGACAACGGAAAGCGACTTTGTTTTATACTATGTAGCATGTAGTGATGTTCGCAGATCAGCTTCTGTAATTTCAATTCGCGTATTAGCTAAAAGTGCATAGACCCTACTTAATTATTACCCTTCTAGTACTGCTAGTACTATGCCGTTTCTCTTCTCTTATGTTTTTACTTTACCGAGGTTTTTCTTCAAGTACGAAGTAGTACGAACCCCAAAACCGTTTTTGCTCGCACCGCACCACGACACCGAGTCGCACGTGACTGGCTATACCGTTCATTCACGAATACTACGTTTGATGCATCGCAAAACATTTGGATAAGTAAATAGGTACCTACCTCTACGATCGTATAATGTTCTGTTAAGCTATTATCACACTGGCGCCGCAACCGGATGCGGCAACGGTGTGCAAGCGTGACAGCGCTATACAACATGCATAGCGCTATCTCGTTCGCACACCGTCACCGCATGATGAAGCCGCAGCAGTGTGAAAACCGCCTTAAGGCCCGATGACAGCCTCTAGTAAGCAAACCTGTCTGCGAAGGTCGGTATATGATTTGATATCGATAAATTACGAGATTTCTTTTTGATTGGATAAGTATAAAACGAGTATTACATCAATTTCCCGCCGATCCAGTACGACCTTATATCTACACTGGACTTGATTCGCAATGGAAACTAGTTTTCGAATGATCGGATCAAATGAAAGTATCAATATCATAGCAAATGCCATGGGCAGGGGAATCAGTCCATGAAGCTGGACGTATGAGCATTGCACGCGGACATACTTTCACTGCTTATACAAATGTTTGCTAATGTGTAATGTGTGAAGTTTTTATTGACATCTGACTGGTCGGATGGCTGCTATATTTGGCAACACTCGATATATGTATCGTCTTGACACATTTCATGTTCTTGCAAGTAAATAGGTAAATTTGGAGTGGTCCCAAAACCAAATCTTTGTGTTGATATAAAAATATTTAAAAATACCAAAACAAAACTTTCCTAATCTGAAAACCTACACAACGTTAATGGTTTTCTAGGATATGTAAGTAATGAGTAGGTTAGTACCTAATGGAAGCTTAAATAAATACTTAAAATTTAGGACAAGCTTAAGGCAAATTGAGTAAGAAAAAAAATAATAGCAAAACAAAAGGAGTCAAAGTGCCATCCTTAAGTTAAGGCCATCCATCCGCGCTTACAAAAATGCTAATTAGTTGTACGTTACGCAAGGCATGGCCAACCAGCTGCCCTTTATATGAATTAAGACCAACCATTTTTGGAGACTAATACTCCCACCGAATCTTATTTTGATAAGCTTGAGGCTATTTTGATACCAATTGGCTTTTCAACTGGAGAAGCGTTGTATGTGAAATATTGACTTTTAAACCATTGGCAATAAGGTAGCGGTATTAATTTGTGGGTTAGTATGGATGTGTTTATTTATATGTGGGTGTATTCTCGGAGCCTAAAGAATCCATGATGTCATCGGGTAGTGTGTCAGGGCCTTCACTTAGTCGATACTTGGCTTTTTATTGCATATCTGGTTGCTTTATAGGCTTGTGTCTTTAGTAGGACGTAAAAAAACAATTAAAGTCGTTTATTATACGCCCACTTTTCAACTGATGGTTTGAATTCTAATATAGCAGGTACGTTCAAATTTGAGTTACTACTAAGTTTTAAAATGGTTGTAACAGTTCATACGTGTACATATACGACATTGACCTCAATAGTTTAAAATACAGAAGCATAATTACGTAAGCGAGAAAGAAATTATAGTATGTCTAGTTAAAGTATTTTAGCAAAATTGGTAAGATCTCAGATTAAAGTAAATATCTACAGATAAATTTTGTGCAGTCGCTACGTTCTTCTGTAGCGCAGAAGCATATGTAACTGCCAGAATCTCAATATGGCTCAACTGTCCTTACTTGGCCAATATTAGCATCTTATTAGCGCCATCACCTCAAGTATCATTGACTGCAAACAATGATCGCAAAACGGTCGCTGTTTGTAGTGATTGTCCATCAACTTTAATGAAACGTTGGTCATGCTCCAGGTAATCACCGTCGTCTTTTATATCATTAAGAACTTTATGACTATCGTTGTTGAGTTTAGAGTCGCTCAAGCAAGATAAGCGGTTTTGAACAGAATGGACAATGGACTGACGCTGTGAAATATGGAGCGAGCTAGGTTTTGTCCGGATTGGATTCACCGTTTTTTATGTTATTACAAATCTTTGACCCTAATGCAGTTGATCTATGGTGCGGAATATGAGCGGGAATTTGAGTCACGATTCAAGCAGATAGAAACACAAAGGATCTATAATAATGGTGGTTTTTAGAAACCGCAAATTTAGCGGAAAATATAAATTAGAAATAATCATAAACCTATGCTTCTCATTTAGCAAAAAAAAATAAGCTAATGCACTGCTTGTAGGTAGGTACTTAAGTAATAGAAACTGTATTGGAGATAATTGTTTCTTTACGAATTCTGATTCCTTAATTCATTCCCCTTAGACTGCAAAAGATATCATACAATAAAGTTTCATACATTTAAAGAAAACAATACAGCACTAATGTAACAAGTTTCTTAGTGAACAAGCAAGTTATTTAGCGGAACGAATAGAAGCGGCATTACATCGTAATCGAATGGTCAAGAATGCGTACAATCACTCGGAATCGGATTGTGCTCACCAATTTGTTAGAATCGTGAATCCATCTTATTTGTCAATCGAATCGTGAGCAAGTGTTGAACAATTTTATGAAGATGGTATAAGTAACTTTTTTTTGTTTACTTTTTGGAAATATTTTCGCTTCTTTACATTGAACTTGAAGTAGCGTAGATAAAAGATAGCTATAAGAGTATATACTTATGTAGAACTTGATTTGACACAACACAAAAAAGGATACACTTCACCTTAATGGATAAATCTTTATTAGACGAACTATTTTAGATATTGAAATTATTAAGTATAATACGATTATAGCAATAAGTGATCTGCTTTTGAATCAGCCACTTGACTGAAATAGCGGAGTTCATTGGCATTTGAAGTTCAATGCTGGATCATGTTCATTGCCAGATGTAATCGATCATCGCCGATGAAACAAATCACCATTTAATCAATACCCGTTTACCAACCTGTTCTTAATTAGTAACTAGTATTTTACGTAAAATAATAGTCAGAACTTAATAGGGAATTTAGGGAATTATACTTTTAGCTACTTATTATTCTCACCAAACATGCAAAAAGATGACATCATAATTGTATTATAGCTATTGTTTATTAGGAGTGTTGAATACATTTTGTAAATTAATATTAATTAAGGTCAATTTTCAACATCAAGGTAGATACCAATTTAGACAGAATTTTCACATATGACAGCATGTAACTAAGATGACCTAAATCAGAAACCTTAAAAATGCTCCTGCACAAAATTTGATCCTTTTATAAAGTCCTAACAGTATCAGGCACCTGGCATCATAGTTGGGAGTGAAACATAAGAATCGTGGGGCTGCGAGCGTGATGCGGCGATAACCGTCTGCCACGACCTAATGAGCTGCCGTCACTGCTCTGTAAACAAAGCGGAACTGGGACTGGCCCTACAGAAGAGAAATTCATCACAATACTACTTTAAACAACGGCAGGCTGAAACTGTCTAATTTATACTATGTATGTCTGTCAATAACGGAACCGACCTAAGGGAGATAAAAAATATTGTGGAAGATCTGTTATGGAAGACCTGAAAATAATTAAACTTCTATAAACAGGGTAATCTGGGATCAGAACGTACCCGAAAACCTCAGAAGAATACAACTTTCCAAACAAAGAGGGCACCAACATAGCAACATTGATCACTGCTGCTCCGTTAGCGCCGACGATGGCGCAGATAAGGAAACAATCCGGCAACATTTCACGTCCGACAATCCTTGCTCCCACGTTATCGCCCATCTTTATTTAGTCTGCGGCTCTGGAGTCGCTTGTTTTGCACCTTGCTTTCAGGTTGGCTGCATTGTGGTGCCTTTAAATGACATGGGCGCATGCATATATTACATATTTAAACTGGATGTGAATCTATTATATTAAGAATATATCTGAAGTCGAACACTAATACTTTCGATTGAAATTTCGGTGACGTGGCCTGGAATTAAAAACTTTTTCGAAAGAAGATAAAATTGGACACAGGTTAAATAACACGGCAGGTGAGGTCATCGCAGAACCGTTGACATCATGACTATTGATGGGCATTCGACAAGGCCGGCTTCCTAGATAGATCATCGTGATTATCATAACACGGCAAAAACTTCGTCGGAGTCGGAAGTACCCGACATGTAATACACATTTCGATATTATTTTTGGTAGGCACACTGTTTTAGGCTTAGGTACCAATCTTCGCTAGTCAGTCATTATTTAAAACTTGAACATCATAATTCACAATGCTATGTCGATTTCTAGTTCCAAATCAAGCTAACCGTTAGTCCACCTTAAGAATAAATCTGTAAGAACTGGATCTGCGGACAATCGTAGTTTAATGAGCGAAGGTACCATACGTGGAGTGGAGGTAACGGTCCATATGTGGGAAGCAGTTTTGGAATTTGACACCTGGCACATTTTTGGCGCGAGATAATGGATTCGCAAGTGATAAATATGCTAATAAAAATCTAATTTGATATATCTAGTATGAACAATTCAGATTAAAACTGTACGATTAAAATTCTGCACCAACATTCCAAAGGGTTTTAATTATCAATGGACCATGTGCATGTTTTAGTTTTTTCTCAAAGCATTAAATAATAAGCGCCTCACACAATGCAAAGCAGACTTTCGTCTAACCGTCTCCATAAATTCTCACGTGTCCAGATCCATTTTATGGTCCGCAAACCACTATAAATTCACTTAATATGCCGTTAGGGATACATTTGAATCGCATATTTGCTGCTCAAATTTTATTAGTTGACTTGATGTAACGGTGAAATGCAAATTCTCTGAATTTCGTGCAGTTACACTCCAGTCGTGTTTAGTATGATATAGAGAAACAACATACATACGAGTTTTTACTTATACTTTAAAGTTGCGACTGATCTGATTTAAAGCTGTATTTTCAGAATATTATAGCTCCGCAAGTATCTTCTTAATAACTCTTTATAGTAAATTCGGTAGCAGGTAATTTATTTATATATATTTATTTATTTGTATTTATTACGTAGGTATATGTTATACTATCTTTGTATATTTTCAACCGACTTCAAGATTTCGAAGGAGCAGGTTATCAATTCGTCGGGATCTTTGTTTTTGCTATTTTTTTTATGTATGATTTCGAAAATTCTTTCTTTTGTTCTTCTTTTTCTTTCTTCTGTTTCGAAAATTCTTGTTTGAAAGCGTATACTTCACAGTTGGTCCCATTGTAACCATGTCAGGATCTGATGATGGAATCCTGGAGAAATCGAGGGAACTCTTCAACTATTATAGGCGCACCTATGGTGATTTGAGTATTTTTTATGCTTAGTGAAGTCGGTTCTTTTTTGTTGAAAATTATTTTATATATCTTATTAATATACACCGTGGGCTGGAATAACCCGACAGATCTTAACCACGAATTTCTAAGACCAAAAGAAGGAAAAAATATTATGTGACTTTAGGTCAATTTCGCCAAAAAAAAAAATCTATTTTTCGTTTTTTTTCCATTTTTTGAATGTTTATTGCACATGAAAAGCTAATGTTATTATTAAAATTGTCGCCTAAAACAAATTGGTACATTTTTTTTTGTGTAAAAATTTAGTTTCTGCAAAGTTTTCCTTGTCACTTTGATATCTGTCAATAAGGACGTGTAAACTATGTCGAATAGTGGCAACAACGCCATTAGAAAGGCGTTTTGTGAAGAGTTATAATAAAAAGTGTATTTTTATAAATTGGTATTAACTCTGAAACTAAGCATATTCCAGAAAAGTTTATAGGACATTTTAGTATCAATATGATCAGGAATACACTGTTAAAATCTGTCTAGTTATATGGGCCCACGGTGTATATTTATTGAAATGCTTCTTTATATTAGATAACGATGCATTGCACCAATGATGCTTCTCTGTTTGGCCTAATATAGGCCTCTGGAAGAGAATTCCTTACGCCATTAAGTCCTCCTTTTGTAACTGTATATTTTATACTGTGCAATTAAGTTTAAATAAATAATATATATGTAGATGCTCTTATAGTTCAAAATCTGTAAGAATGAACTTTTGACACTTCAGTATTGACGTCATTAGTGATGAGGCTAAGGCGTATCGTTTGTCAAATTTAGCGATTATGTATGAATTGTTCGAATCGATTTTACAACAACCGATTTTTTCTCGTTATAACCCTATATATTTTGTATCACAAATCTTCTCAAATTATAACAATAAGAGAATAAGAATAATGTTATTGACTTAAACCTAATACAAGTGTAAGTAATATTTGCACAGTACGCTAATAGCTTAAGAGAGACTTATGTATTAGGTTTGAAACAGTTTCACCAGAACTGAGCCTATGTCTCCCGAACTAGGCGGATGCCTGTGACTCGGAAGTCAGTGATTCCACCGAGAATATAAGTTGAGATGAGTTTGTATGCAGTTATGCCTAATATACAAAAATAAATTAAAAAAGGATAACTTAACTATTACAAAATTTACAAAGCAGAAAATAAAATGATTTAGGAAATGATCATTTAATAATTGTTATCTACTATTTATGTATGGCATTATAATAATTCCATAATTAATACAATATGATAAGAAAGTCTTATATTGTCTATAGATTACATAATCGATTTTATCGACTTACGGAAATGTTATATGAATCGGAACAGTAGACATGGTCACAACACTAAATTTAAAAAAAAGGAGGCGTAGACCGTAACTGTTTGCATGCTAAATTCTTATCGTAAAATATTCAATAACTAAGATATGAAAAAGATTAACATTAATTAAGTTATGTTTATAAAAAGTGAAATATTGTGTTTACGTGTATGACAAGCTGTAAAATCGTTATGGGATTTTGTTTATAATTTCAAAGTGTCTTGCGCGTTCACGTTCTACGGGCGTTTCGATGTGTCAAAAGTTCATTCTTACAGATTTTGAACTATAGTTGAATTTATTCAAAATAATGGCTTCTAGACAGTTAATTTTCAATTTCTTTGCAGATGTTTGATTTTACTTCAACATTTTTGCATTTTCAACGGACTTCAAGATTTCGAAGGAGGAGGTTATCAATTCGTCGGGATCTTTGTTTTTGCTATATTATTCGAAGACAGCTGGACCAATTTGGAACATTCTTTATTTGTTTGAAAGAGTGTACTACACAGTTGGTCCCATTGTAACAGGTCAGGATCTGATAATGGGATCCTGGAGAAATCGAGGGAACTATTCAACCTATAGTGATTTGAATTTTTTTTACAGCAGCTCGTGCATTTGCTTTATGAGCTAAGTGAAGTCGGTTCTTTTTTGTTTAAATCTATTGTCTGTTAGTTACAGGCTGGGATTAAAAAACTCAGTCCGCAATATTTGCTTAAGCGTAGGCGCTAGATTCTAGTTCTTATCATTCGCCATGCAAATACAATCATTTGCATAAGGCTTTAGCTAGATAGTGATTTCATTAGGTACTCGGTTATAGCGATTAAAACCCGGTTTGTTATCATTTATGCAGAAAGCGTAATTGCTATATTATTTTTAGACTTCGTATGATTATGGTATAGGTACAGTCACCAAAGTGCTAACAACAATTAGAATACGAATATATTTGCAAGACGTTACGGTGTTGAAAAGCGTAGCAACTTATGACGGCGACTGTTCCGCTGTACCTTCAGGAAGATTTTATGCTTGAAACGCTACTTTGTAAAATCGGAATCCAACTTAGTAACGAATTCAATACGCAGAACTCGAAATATCAACATATTTTAAGACGTCCAGTATTCCAATGAAATACAATACGATAATCATAAATAATTAATATAAAAACTCATTACGCAGATGAGTTATCAGTTCAGGTATCGAATGCCAGCCTCCGGTATCGCGTGTCCATTCAACGTCTCACTTTCCCAATTAGAAGCCCTTTGCTTTCTCTGTCTGTGGTTATTAGTTCGGAACTGACACTTTCGATGCTGGCGCTGATGCTCCTTCATTTAATTGCCTTTACGTCTTCAGCTGATTGTCTGTTGTAATGAGATTTACAAAAGGCACTACCCTATTTCATTCTTAAAGTTCGTCCGTAAGTAAGAGTTAATTATAATAAACAAATTACATACTTACATATATTTACATACATACGAACAGTGCAAGTTAAACAAAAGCTTGTAAAAAGAACCGACTTCACTTAGCCTACTCCACCTTTCCTAGAGCAAATGCCCGAGCTACTGTAAAAAATACTGAAATCACTATAGGTGTGCCTATAATATTTGAAGAGTTCCTGACCTGGTCACAAGGGACCAACTGTGAAGTAGACTCTTTCAAACAAAAAAATAATTTTCCAAATCGGCCCAGCCGTCTTCGAATAATAAAATACATAAAAAATAAACAGCGATAATTTTAAACAAAAAAGAACCGACTTCACTTAGCATCCACCTATCCAAAAGCAAATGCTCGAGCTGCTGTAAAAATACTCAAATCACTCTATGTGCCTATAATAGTTGAAGAGTTCCCTCGATTTCTCCAAGACCCCATCATCAGATCTTGACCTGGTTACAATGAGACTAGCTGTGAAGTATACTCTTTCAAACAAAAAAAGAATTTTCCAAATCGATCCAGCCGTCTTGGAATAATCGGTGAACATACATAAAAAAAAAATAGCATAAACAAAGATCCCGACGAATTGATAACCTCCTCCTTCGAAATCTTGAAGTCGGTTGAAAACAAAGATCCCGACGAATTGAGAATCTCCTTCTTCGAAATTTTGGTTGAAAATGACCAAGACAAGTTAAAACGCTGATAATCATAACTTAAAAAATATTTGAACTTTAGAACAAAGAAAACTAAGTAAGAATCTAAACGGTTTTAAATCTGACTCACTTTTGTTAAACACTACAGTGATTCATCAAAGAATAAAATCTGGTTCGGTCAGGGGTTGAATCATCTTGAGTTGAGCTTATAACAGCAGATTGACTCAAATGATGTAAAATAACAGGGGAATCAAATTTTAAGAGTGCTTTACGAGGTGGTTTTTGCATCTTGCCAAATATGGTTAACGGAACAACTTCGAGGATTAACTTAAATATGTACTTGGAATATCACAAAAAGTAAGGCGGTGAAAGAGTAGATATGGCAAGACCACCAAGTGTTCCGACATATGGTAGTTAGGTATAGTTGTGTATCTATATACAAAGTAAACATATTTCAAACATGCACATCGCCGTAATATTTTTTCCAAAATCGAGTTCAGGTTCTTGGTGGAATCTAACTCTTGAGCTCTTATAAATGTTGAGCCACCCACTCGCTCACCCCGTAGCCACGCTCCCATAGAGCACGGATCATAGCATAGAGCACGGGTGTTCAGTTCACGCGCCGGTGCGCGCGCGCCGCACCTGTCTCCTTCCTGTCCGCCATCTTGCGAGGTTGGCGCTGGCGGTTGGTGATAAACTATTGTTTCAAAGACACTAACCGCTAGGAGCCTTTCTCGTTAACTTAATGATAGCATAATTTAGTTAAATTTGGAAAAAAAATGATAAGGTCTCGTCTGAAAATATGGATACATTTAATGTGACAAAAACATGTAGCCAAGACTTTACGCCATGGTAATAGATACATCTTTTTGTCACATTAAATGTAGAAATATTTTACATGGAAACAGGTTATAAAATATGAAGTCATACTTATAGTTTTCGGGTCCGACATTTTTGAAAAGTTGGTGTCAAAATTTGCAATAAAATACCAAAAAAGAATAGGGTATGTTAGTTAACGACTTTATTCTATGATTAGTTTTACTTTCGCAGCCATAACAAATTGCATAATGTCGATGCCGATAATACGTGCAGTATAACTACGAACAGCTGAAAATCAATTTTAATCAACATTGACCTAAAACTGTTACATAATTTTTCAAACGAAACAATGGAAGACAATAGGACCTGCTGTGCAAACGTCTGCGCACATGATTTCGACTATCGTGCGCATCGGCGCGCATCTCCGCGTCTCCGGTGATTTATGACTGCTACTGTGCTGGGAACAACGTTCACGAAAGATCAAGAACACATATGGTTTCAGAAGTAGATGTTGTATGTCTAAGACTTTATATCGTCTTTAAAAACTCCCCGAAGACTCAAAGTCGAGACAGATACTTCTCTATGTCTAATCCGCGAAATCTAAACGGTTACAGGACAAACCAAGAATCACGATTCAGTAAATTGCAGTACTTCAGAGTTCAAGAACCCCAACAGCTGTTTTTTTCTACGTAACCCATTAAGCCTTAAAGTAGTTCTTTGTCAGTTTTTCCTTTGAATTAAGTGGCTAATTATCCCATTAAAGTGACGTCAGAACATAGACTGAACGGAGTTTATATATCATTATGGACCATTTACGCATTGCATTGCACTTTTGCACCCTTCTCAACTTTCAACGTCATATCTTCCTTATACCAAAGTGTATATAAATACATAAGTAGTAACACTTATTTCTTCCTAACACGTTAATCAGGATAATGATAACGTACGTAGGTACTATCAGCCAGGGATCGGAAACCGGTTCTATTTTCAAAACGTTCTCGGTTCAATAACCTAGACCGTTCTCTGAAGCGTTCTCGTTCTCGGTTACCGGTTAGAACAATGTTTTTAGGAACGAACATTTCCCGAACGAACAGTTCCCAAAAGAACGATATAAAACGTTCTTTCAATAGCGCTCTTTGTTCTGGTTACCGGTATTTACAATGGTTTTGGGAACGAACATTTGTAAGCTCGTATCGTTCTCAAGGAACGTAAAAAGAACCGTTCTTTCGATAGCGTTCGACTTTGGAACAAACATTCGCTGTATCGTTCCCGAGGAACAATATTAACCCGTTCTTTTGAATTCAACACAAATGAAATAAGTCGTCATCGCCAACCAATGAGCGTTAGTTATTTCAGTGTATGCCTCAAGTTAAGTACCTACGAGTATTTTCGTTTTACTAGGCAGCGACGTCCATTATTAGTTCGAACTTAGACGTGAACTAGCAGCGTGGAGGTTGGTTTGGTTGAGATAATTTTATTGGCTGATTGCTTTTATATTGGTTGTGAAATACAAACTGGGTAAGAACTTTTTGTGCTGCTGCACTGCGTCGAGAAACCTGGTCCATGTGAAGTAAGTAGGTATTTATATCAAAATAAATTTTATACTTTCATAAAATATCCGAGAAGTGAGTAGGTTTATGTGCGTGCGAAGACACTTTATACGTCCCTGGTCGCTCCAAGTTCAATTATATTTTTGTGTAGGTATTTATGGCGGTGGGTACTTGCTATTCCATAGTAAGCTATAAGTATCTGTTAGTAAGAAGTTAAGAACTATTAAGTATATTATTATAATCAGTGGCTGAGCGTTGATTAACTCAAACCCGATATCCATAATCCGAGAAGTGAGTGAGTAGGTAAGTACGAGCATGTGTGCGTGCAAAGCGGCTAGTGGCTTTTGCCGGAATCACAACAGGGTTGTTTCCACCTACAAAAGTTAGGGTTGAATTGTATCACATTAAGACGCGTGCCTACCTCGATAACCTTGAGCATCCGGCGTTTGCGCACCGGGGCCGCGCTTCACCGCAGGTATATTTCGCGATTCACCGCTGCGAGTTATAAGTACGGGCGTTATAGTCCAAGCGTCTGTCGCGGTTCGATCTTCTCTGTATGTTACTCGAATGAAATAAAAATACTAATCATATAATAGGGATACATATCACGCATGTTTAGAACTTTAGGTAAAGCAATGTGAATTTTGTTAATAATCATCATAATCAATTTTTTTACAATAAAAATTGAATAAAAATGAAATAAAAATGAAATAAAAATGAAATAAAAATGAAATAAATAAAAAAATGAAATAAATAAAAAAATTAAATAAAATGAAATAAAAATGAAATAAAAATGAAATTAAAATGAAATAAAAATGAAATAAAATGAAATAAAAATGAAATAAAAATGAAATAAAAATGAAATAAAAATGAAATAAAAATGAAATGAAAATGAAATGAAAATGAAATGAAAATGAAATAAAAATGAAATAAAAATGAAATAAAAATTAAATAAAAATTAAATAAAAATGAAATAATGAAATAAAAATGAAATAAAAATGAAATAAAAATGAAATAAAAATGAAATAAAAATGAAAATAAAATAAGAATAAAATAAAAATAAAATAAGAATAAAATAAGAATAAAATAAGAATAAAATAAGAATAAAATAAGAATAAAATAAGAATAAAATAAGAATAAAATAAGAATAAAATAAGAATAAAATAAGAATAAAATAAGAATAAAATAAGAATAAAAATAGAATAAAAATAATATAAAAATAGAATAAAAATAGAATAAAAATAGAATAAAAATATAATAAAAATACAATAAAAATAGAATAAAAATAAAATAAAAATAAGTATTTGCTTAAAATGAAAAATTCACACTGAAAATGTAGAATGTGAATTAAAATAAGTTTAACCCTTTACCGGGCAAGACTGCCGACTAGCCGACTAGTCGGCAGTCAGGTGGCCGACTAAGTCGGCTAGCCGACTATGGTCTTCGCCTAAGTTCGGGAGTAATCGGGAACGTTCGGGTCGCCTAATACGCTGCGGCACGTGGTGGCGTTCAGGTTTTGACTAGTTTTGTTTACCTTTCCGAGATTTACTGCTTGCTCCGGTAAAAAATAGGAAACAAATCGTAATTGTAAATAATTAAATAAACAAGTAGTGATCTTTATGAACATTATGTTTAAAATAAAGAAATTTGATTAAATGATGGCAGTTTTTTTTATATCCTTATTTTTTTGGAAGATCTAGGCAGCCGACTATTCGGCTCATTTTGCCGACTAGTCGCCGACTATAAATGTGGCCAGATAGTCGGCTTTCCCGACTAGTCGCCGACTAGGCACATCTCTACTTACTACTAATAGGTTTTTTGAAATGGCATTCCATGCTTTCTTATTATTCTATGGCCCACACCATTTCGTTTACCTTGCTGTATCGCTTCATATATGTATAGGTCGTATATTGCTGGCCTAATATTACAGGGTTCTATGTTAGATTTTGAGGATAGTTAAATTTAGACTTTCAATAGAGGTTCAAATTTCAATTCGATTATAGTAAAACATGCAACCCTGTAATACTGGGCAAACGACATTAAAGCACGCTTGACATACGGAGTTATACACTATACATACAGCAAGTAGGTCCAAAGTGTTATAAAAATAATAATTCACTTATCATGATGTTTATTTTCACTCCACTTTGACATCTAATAATATATAATGATAACATTGGCACGTGTCTAAGACTTAAAAAAAAGCGCCGTGACGATACGATGCGCTCGAGTCGCTCGACCCACGCAAAGTAACAAACAGCCATCACAGCATTTTGCCATTGAAAATTGAACCGTATTTCATCTACAGCGGCTTCGATCATTTCGAAGCGCGCGAATATCGAGCGCGTGGATTCGGAGGAATGTGTGCTTTATGAACAAGGTAGACGATTTAAATTAGCACGCAGTATGCTATAAGGGAAGCCTTTATATAAGGCTAACACTTATAAGCGGTATGTAAGGTTTGGTGAGCGGATGATAAGGGTTTCGTAAGGGTATTGGGATAGCGCTGCTAGCCTTTATATAAGGGCTTTAAAAGCAATATGAAAGGGTATCGTCGGGGAAAGGGTATGGTTAGTTAAGCCTTATGCAAAACCCATACAAAACCCTTTATAAGGGATAGCGGGCCGGTCCCTGGTATATATACATATAAAGGGTATTCCGCTAATATTACAAAGCACACATTGTCGTGCAACATGCTCTAGTTTAGAAGCAGAGATGGGCATTATTCGAATATTTTTTTATTTAAATAATCATTCGAATAAACAAATTATTCGTCGTGAATTTATTCGCGAATAATTTATTCACGAATAAATCATTCGTCTGCCCTTTCGAATAATAAATGATTTATTCGTTATTTTATTCGAATAAATAACACGAATAATATTTTATTACACTTTTAGATTTGATATTAAACTGCAACTCTAACTTATTTTTGGGTCAAGGAAATGTATCGCAGGTAGCCAGCCTGAAAGTGACGGATATATGAAAGAGCGAGTAAACCACATAATTAAACTTTCTTATCAATTTTGTACCAGTTTACTCATATTTATTTCGTAGTTATTAGTCTTTTGCATAGTTCGGTCTAAACTAGTCGCATCATAAATAATCTCTATTACTTTTATGAAAACGAATTTTGTTAATGATTATGACGATAATTTTCAGTGCAGTAGATACTATACGATATATACGGACTTGAGTGAAAAAAGTGATGCAGTACTAGAAAATAACATGAAATTATAATTAACTATAATTATACTAAGTGACAATTTCTTAAAAAATATTTCTATAATTTAAACGAAAAAAGTGTTGTAGCGACCTATGTTGTTGGTTGGTTACCTAAAATTGCCAAAATAAAAGGACTATCTCAGCGTGGCACTTGGCTCATCACAGGTATGACCCCACAGGCTACACTAACCGCTTACCATCGGGCGGGCTGTATGCTTGTTGGCCACTAACATGATATTTTTTTAAAGAAAATATTTCGTATTTTTATTATACACTCAATACATAGGTACTAGTTTAGTGAAGAGCTCATGACAATTGTCAAAAAAAGCGATAATCCAAGAATTGTCGATATTTTTCGACAAAAGATTAGGCTTGTGTTGTAGTTTCGGGACAATTGTCGTGATCTTCGAGACATATGTCAAAACCACTTAGTACTAAAGTAGTAGTTTTAGTGATAATAAATGAAGCTATTCTTTAAATATCGTGCTGGTGGCAAAGAAGCATGCCGCCCGCCCAATGGTAAGTGGTTTCAATAGCCTGTGGACGCCTATGAAGTCAGTAAAACATGACATATGTCACGTATGTCAGCGTGGTGAAATAGAGGTCAGGTCGCCTATGGTTAGTAACTACTAAGATAAAACATTATCTAGTTGGAAAATAATATTTGGGATAGAAAACCGCCAAATAGTTATTTTAACTGCCCTACCACATGAATACTTTATTCGCCGCCGATAGTTTATTTTTAAATTATTCGAATACGAAAAATTCATTCAGATGAATTATTCGAATAAAAAAAATATTCGAAATAATTATTCATGGAATAATTTATTCGACGAATAAATACTGCCGAATGATTATTCGAAATTTTTATTCGTCATTCGCGAATAAAATAATCCCACCAAAAGCATAAATGTAAAAATGGAGAGCCAAGTTCAATACAAAAATTATGCTTGGCTGTGGGCTTCGCCGCAAAAAGAATGGAGATCTAATTGAGTGCCAAGTTCTATGCAAAATCCAAATATGTATTTATAGGAACAAAATAACATTATGAACAAGTATTAAACTCTATTTCTTTGCTTTATTGGATACCTATAACAATTGCTGTTATTTAAAAATGTGAGATCTTAAAGTAGGTTAGATTTGACTTGGCCAGTTTTTATCAGAATAAAAAAAAAATATATATATATATATATGTTGAATAACTTTATAAAATGACTGATGTAATGAAAACTGGCCAAGTCAAATCTAACCTACTTTAAGATCTCACATTTTTAAATAACAGCAATTGTTATAGGTATCCAATAAAGCAAAGAAATAGAGTTTAATACTTGTTCATAATGTTATTTTGTTCCTATAAATACATATTTGGATTTTGC
Organism: Pammene aurita; assembly: GCA_947086415.1. NCBI lineage: Eukaryota > Metazoa > Arthropoda > Insecta > Lepidoptera > Tortricidae > Pammene > Pammene aurita. The sequence continues at coordinate 936,298 of OX352310.1, forward strand.
ATAGAACTTGGCACTCATTTAGATCTCCATTCTTTTTGCGGCGAAGCCCACAGCCAAGCATAATTTTTGTATTGAACTTGGCTCTCCTTTTTTACATTTATGTTTTTGGTGGGATATCATTACTTTTTGTAAAGAAAACTAGGCAGGTATTGAGATTTAATGTTTTTTCTTGCGTTTCCGCTGCATGGTTTTCTTTTTTATGCTATTGTCTACATTCTCTTTACTTCTGTTCTGTGTATAATTATGTGGTGCCACGCGCCGCCGACGACATACCGTTGGCCGGTCGTTTAGCGTGTATCACAAGTTTTTTATATGGGGACACCACTTATTTTTTGACTTAACTTTATTTTTATATTTCTGTTATATAGCAAATATAATGACACATACATTGGGATAGTTTCAAATATCTGCTTGTAACAGTTCCAACGATACAATAAAAATAAAAAAAATTGTATGGGGACCCCCCTATTTTTAACTTTTTTTTATTTTTAGATATTTTCCTACGCTTACACACAATTACCGCGCTGGATTCCAAATTTCATCCTTCTAGGTCATCTGGAAGTAGGTTAGATTTAGGTACTATATGTCAGTCAGTCAGTCAGTCAGTGCTACAATTTACGACTTTTTGACCTTCACATCTTTATAACCGTTTGAGCTAGCTTCATGAAATTTGGGCATCTAGATGTCCTTATGGATATAATTAAATACACGTAGTTTTATGTGTTTACGTTAAAGAGGTTTTGATTTGTAGAAGGGCCAAAAGTGGCACCAAGTGGTTCGTGTAATATACACTCGGCGCTGGCTAGCCAGTTCCTTTGCTCGAACTTGGCTTGACACGCTGCCGCGTGTCTAGATTTATTCTTATTCGTTTTTTGTATTCGAATAATTTTTGACCATCTCTAAATTAGAACTATACATTTAAAAGAACCGGCTTAGTGCGTGTCGGACCACGTATAATGGAGGGTTCCGTTCCTTAAACGATATAAGGAAAGATAATTATCAAAAAGTCGTATTTTCCTACGGAAGAAGTTTTTTTAGAAATAGCTCGAAAACGCCTCAACCGATAATATTAAAAACAATTTTAATTGAAAGATGTATTTTCTCTTTTATTTTTTGCATATCCAGTTCAAAAGATACACAAGTGTCCATAAGATTATGTCTGAAAATATTGGCTAAATCAAAAAATCTTCTGACAATCTTCAACGTTATTTTTACTACAAAACTAGATATCGGCATGCAAAATACGTCTTATAGTTTCCGTCTAGGGTTTGCTCCCGGTACTCGTTTTCTATACAAATCCAGTACCGGAACCGGGAATTCCCGGTTCTCGCCATACAAAATCAGAACCAGGAGCATTTCCTATTTCCGTCGTTTCCGAGTACAATGGCTGTGACATACGGACGGACGGACATGACTATAATAAGGGTTCCGTTTTTGCCATTTTGGCTACGAAACCCTAAAAATGCCATTAACATAGCAATTATATGCACACATCAAAGAGGTTGAAATAAGAACGGCGAAACTCGTCTAGGGGAGTCGGCGTAACAGCTAATTTGGTTGTGTTGACCGGGCACAAAGCGCAAGAGGACTGACAGTAGCTCTTTGGCCGTTGTAAAGAAATAAGTGTAAAAAAATAGCATAAGAATTGCAAGACCAATAGTGAAGTGACAAACTATTTGGCGCGTTATCGATAGTGAATATTTGCCTTCCTATAGCTTTAGGAGGAGTTTGGTTTACGTCACAGATCAGCAATGCCCATGTGCGAGCGGTAGGACTAGATATGGTGTTTGACCTAAGATGCTTGTATAATTTCAATATAGGTTCCAGGACCTATATTGAATCAGTCGTTTGATGGCCGCCGAAGCGTTAATACTGACAAGATCTTTCGAGAATATCAACGAAAATACCTTAACCCTTTGACCGCCAAAGACGTCAAATCACGCGCACGGAAAGTCGTGCCCTCAGCGCCTGCACGTGATATTACGTCCAAAATATAACCTGTTTAACTGAGAGCTCGATTGTTAAAATTAAAATCATGCCAGTTTCTGCAGTTTCTCAGTGCTCTAATAGTTCAAAACTTAAAATCAAAGCGGGACGGTACCACTTTCCATTCCTAATTACTGTTTTAAATACGTAACCATTATTTTTTTATCAAAATTTCTCAAAAACATTTTTGTTATTGAGTAACAGACACAGAAGAGACAGTTAAATAGGCAGTACCCACGCGTGAAACACGTAAATCCAAGTGTCCTTTGCATTGCAGCGTCAGCAAATAATATGTTGCTCAAAAAATGCATGTCTTATTAATTGTGTTCTCTTCTCCTATTGCTTGAAACCGTTATCAGGCCTAACTTATGTACAAAATTATTTATGTGTGCCGCAGAGCACCAACCTCTTTAGTGCGTTAGTCGCGCTTAGTATAGAGGCACCCGTCTATGGTTTCTATAGAAATCGACCGTATCAGTATGTTTTTCATGTTATTGTCTAAAGTGACAGAAATGGCTATTAATAGTATATAGGATATAAATCAGAAGGACAAGAACAGAGAGTTCTAAACCAGGAGAGGCCCTGAGTATCATTTCCCCTCTGTCAAAAGTATTGGCGGAAAATCTAGTACATCTATAAAAACTATTTCAATAATCGATGTCACGCCATTTTCGTCATCGCTGTCAATGGATAACACGCTCCGTGAAAATGCCCTTATGCGCTGTTTTTGGATGTAAAAATATGTCATATTTCGTCTAGTTTTCAAAAAGATGAAATACCATTTCAGATGTAAGTACAGTTTTACTTTATTTATCATTACTTTCGTAATAAAAGATTTAACCTAAATCGAAAATCAAGCTTCGTTTACAGAATCGATTCAAAGACAATCGTTTTCTTTCTGACGGGCAGTAACTATTTGACGTTTGACACTTCTCCATATTTAACGCGCTTAAGGATTGCTGTCTTCTATATTTTGTTTGAAAATACAATCAAAAATGATCCTTGGCTTTTTTGTTTGACATTTCCAAAGACTGCATCCAATAATGAACCATATGTTAACATTAGTACAGTCGACTATCTATTGCTCCATTTAGTGTTATGAAGTATAAAAAGAATATGTCAAATATGTTTGGTGTTTTCAAGTCAAAGGTACATCTTTGTCGGTTGTCAATATAGCGTCGCTGCCATAAAAAAACATTTAGAAATAAACTGTATTAACAACCGACAATGATGTACCTTTGACTTGAAAACTTCACATGCGTGCTACCTCGCCCCCCTCAGATTTTGGCAGACTTTTTTGTTTGGAAAGATGAGGCGAAGCGTACTCCATTTATAGAGCTTTATGGACAAGAAGGATATAAATCTCTATGTTACAAAAGTGTCCGTCAAAAGGCGATAAACTGATAGCGCCACAATTATATTAAATTTGATTAAATTAATTTGAAATTAAAAAAAATTAAATCCAAAATAATTATTTGCGGAGATGAAAAACACTGAATATTAATTTTATTTACGAAGTCATATAAGTATTAAATATCGGTAATTCATTTCAAATGCTGAACTATACCTAGCGCCACCCGAAGATATTTGGAACTATTGTTTAGTGCTTACCGCTGGACACTTTTTCGACCGTTTTCCTAGAAGAGAGTTCCATCCTTCCTATACCATCCATATTAATAGTGGTGGAATATGAGTAACTCATATCCATATTTCTAAAATATAATAATTAAAAATATAGGCAGATAATTTACATCATTATCTTATCGTATCATCCCGCTATGTATTTTACAGACATCTGAAATATTACAACGTTTATAGAATTGTTCAAAATATTAAATAAACAACCGCCAAAGGGTCTTGTTATATTTTTAAAATGCTTAAAGGGCTTATGAATATCAGCAAGGTGTGTATCAGTATCAGCGCTTGTGTGGGAGTACTAGAGCAGAGACCAATATGTCGTTTTATAATTCGCCGTGGTTACCATCTACTCGATCTTCAGTACTGCATGCACCTGTCTCATTTATTATGATTATGAATATGAACGCATCATTATATCTTGAACGTCCACGGCAAAGTATAAAGGCAATAATAGTATGTAACACAGAGAACCAGCCTCTTTAGTGCGTTAGTCGATCTTAGGATAGAGGCGTCCTTGTCTATGGTTTCTATAGGAATCGACCGTGTCAGTACGTTTGACATGTTGTTGTCTAAAGTGACAGAAATGGCTAATAAAAGTGATGGGATATGAGTAACTCATATCGATATTTACAGAGTCAGATAATAATTTAAAATATGTAAAAATAATATATATCGTTATCTTATCATATTATATCACCTCGCTATGACTGTGTAAAGATATGAAATATTACAACGTTTAATCCTTCGAATTGTTAGAAATATTTAATAAACAACCGCCAAAAGGGTTCTTATATTTTGAAAATGCTTACAGCTTATGAATATCAGCAAGGTGTGTGTTAGCGCTTGTGTGGGTGTGACGTCTGTTGCACGTGTTGTATTTAGGACCTTGTCTTTTTTATGTTCCCGTATCCATAGAAATTATATAACCAAAGACTAAAGTGGTTTTAGCTTGTCTCTGGTCCTTATAGACTGGAAATAAACGTCATTATATATGAAAACCACTCGTGTCAGTATATTTGACAAATAAATGTCTTACCTGTCAGATATCTGTGCTAATAGCGTTGGGGTGCAGGTCGATACTTTCATAGATACTTTGATTAGAGAATCTGAATAATCATTATAATCAATTAGCATTACGTAGGATCTAACTGTAACAAAGGTTTGTATAATTAATGAGTATTTTTGGAACTATTGTCATGAATTCATGATATACCTACTTCATCCATTTATATGAAATTATTCTGTTACTTAAAAACTGACAGATCACCCTCAGCTTAAATCGAAAATAGGACCTAGAAACATGACACGAGTTTCATAGAATTCGCCTCTGAAAAGTACATCTCATATCGACATACCGCCAATCAATATGTTACATCACTATTGCCCTCTTTGTACTGCATTGGCGAATAATTCTTAATATTATTCTAGTTTGTTATTTTTGGTATAATACGCTCGTATATGTTACCATTCCGTATTTTCTTAATTATTGCACCAATTTATGGCACAAAATGATGTTACAAACCCATTTAATGATAATGTTAACTCCACAAATCTCAAATTGACACTGGCGCTAACGGGGTGCAAAGCGCAAGAGTGATATACATATTGAAGGCACAAGATCGTGTGCCTGGTACCATATCTATATGGAATGTAAGCCAGTAAAAAATGTAACAAAAATTAATTAATTAAAAACATGTCGAAATGACCTCCAAATTACAAATAGACTTATTGTTAGTTTCCTTAGGTAACTCTGATTTACTTTATAGACTTACCATTAAAAATAAAACTACATATAAACTAGACTAATACTAAAATCTAAAACATACTTCCAAATAAAAAATGGGCTCCAAGTCGGATCCGATCGGTAGGGTGCCCAGAAGGCTGGCGGCATTGCCGCGTTGGACGGCAATACCGATGCGCTGGGCAAAGTATGCCCCAGTATAGTTAGTTAACATACATAGGCTAATTTTTTTTTTGTTTAAAGCGACTTATAGGATTTTAGCTCTGGGTTTTTGTAACAGACATTTTTTCGAAATCTACACCCCGAATTGATTGAAAACCACTACCATGGCGTTTTTTATGAAAAATGTGTATTACCGCCATCTTGAATTTCTAAACAGACATTGTTTTGGGAATTTACACACCCGAGTTAGTTGAAAATGACTACCAAGACGATTTTGACAAAAAAATTCCATATCGGCCATCTTGGATTTTTAGGACTTTATTCTCGAAATCTACATCCCCGAATTAATAAAAAACTGCTACTATAACGATATTGACGAAAAAAGTGTATGACCGCCATCTTGGATTTCATAACAGACATTATTTTCGAAAACCACATACCCGAATTAGTCGAAAAGTACTACCATGACGATTTTGACAAAAGTTCTCCATTTCCGCCATCATGTATTTTAAAACAGACTTTATTTACGAAAACTACATACCCGGATTAATCGAAATTGACTACCATAATGATTTTGATGTAAAAACTTTAAAAAGTGCATGGCCGCCATCTTGGTTTTAAAACAGATATTATTTTCGAAATCAACACACCCGAATTAGTTGAAAATGACTACCGTAAAGATTTTTACATAAAAGTCCAACGAATTGGAAATATAAACCATCTTCGTGTGAAAAAGAGACAATGCGAGGCGGTGTCGATATCCATGCGTTGGCGCCTACAAAAGAATACGGTGGCCTTGGCAAGGCCGACCTGCGATCGAGACGGGTGCGCGGCTAAGAACGTTTAATAAAGTTCTTGAGAACGTTTTACATTCCGTTCCTGAATGATTTTGTTCTTTGGGAACGTTTAAAATTCCGTTCTTTAAAAGATTTTGTTCTTTGGGAACGTTTCAAATTCCGTTCATAAAAGATTTTGTTCTTTGGGAACGTTTCAAATTTTGTTCTTCAATATCGGTAACCGAAATGATTTTGTTCTTTCGGAACGTTTTTAAATCTGTTCTTCTTGAGTACCGGTAACCGAAATGATTTTGTTCTTTTAGAGAACGTTCCCGTAATAAACCGATATATAGTATGACCGAAATAAAGATCGGGTTCCGAACGATAATGAACGGTATTTTGGGAACCGTTCCCGATCCCTGCATCAGCTGCCAAATTGCATACCCAATTTATGAATGAATATATACATATGTATATACATTAAGTAGTAAAATACTACTTATCCTAACATTATTTTCGTGTAAAAACGCTTATACTTATGCTTTGTCTCCAATCTTCGCCGAACGCGATTAATATTACGTTACTTGGATGTTCAACTGGAAATTACTATATTCGATTAGATAGTAGCCAGTTGTAAGTCAAAGTGGTTGAACAATCCTACTATTTACAACTTAGTATTGTGAGCGCCTATCGTTAACGGACTTAATAAGTAAACAAGCACCTCCTATTGAATTTATATTACGGGTCATTAATTACTAAAGAAAAGAAAACACATGATTATGCAAAAAGCATAGAAATGCATGGAGAAATGCATAACAACTACATGCAGCAGCGGTCTCAGGTGGGTGCCTTGTTGTGTTCCAGCGGTTTTATGGACGAATATCACACATTAGTAATTAGCTAATTACAACAGTGTAATCATCGGATCATCTCATTCTTTTGTACGTTACACAAGTAAAGCCACTTGGTTTCAATACCAATACATCGAGCGATATATATTTATCAGCTACAGGCTGTAAATCTTAACAAAGAACTTAATCGTCGTTAGAAGTCAAACGCTAAATCACAATCACAATTTTAACTACATGCTAGTAGTGCAATTTATGCAAAATCGTTTCTGTATGAATACAATTATGCTATAGTGGAAGCAACGGGCCGTGAGACGATTTAAACAAGCAGAGCATACTATTACATATAATGTAGTTCTGACCTAAAGTACAACTTGTGGAATGGGGCTCGTGTTAAAAGAAGATTTCATTTTTAGTTTAGTTTGTTGCTGAAATTTTAATCTTTTAAAACCTGTACGGACTTCGATTATACTTTTAGTTTTATATTAAACTAGCTTTTACCCGCGGCTTCGCTCGCGTTAAATTCGGGGTAACACGGTTCCGCTTTCCTGATTGCCCCCTGGAATGCTCCATACAAACTTCAACCTCCCATTTTAGGGAAGTGGGGGAAAGAGACAAAAAGGAGCCTATGTCACTCTCCATCCCTTCAACTATCTCCACTTAAAAAATCACGTCAATTCATCGCCCCATTTTGCCGTGAAAGACGGACAAACAAACACACACATACACTTTCCCATTTATAATATTAGTATGGATTAGGGCATGTAAATAACTAAATGTTCACGACAATGTGAGCGCATATCTCATGGTTAGTTAACCGAACAAATCGCCGCGTCTAGCCTTCCTATTACTAATTAAGAGAAAATCTATCCATTGTATGGAATTAAAATGATAACGTGCTTTCACTGGCTGAATGAATTCCTACAGCGTGTTAATTAAAAAAGAATTGAACATCTTCATTTTAAATTTCGAATGTAAAACGCGAGTGAGATTGAAATCTAGGTTTTTATTATATTATGATTATGATTCTTATGAACATTAATTTACTGTTCTCGAGTAATCTAGTTTAATATTTCACAGACAGTTGAACTGCTGACATTATTGCGGTTATTTCAAGAGTTGAACTTTAGGCGCCGTCGTCATGTCTATGCTATTATTGGGCTCTTATCTCTGGCTTTCGATCTGCTATTTTAAATTTCGATCCAAATCTGCCGGTTATTTTAACGAGAACCTTTTGACAGCCAATGCTTTCTTTTATATTTGACAAGCTTTTGCCCGCGACTTCGTCTGCGTGGGTTAAACATTCGCCATAAGAAATTAATAAAACAACTTAATAAAATTTCATAACAAAGGCGCATATGCTATTTTACTTTCTTTTCACCCCCTTAAGGGATGACTTCTGGGATAAAAACTATCCTATGTCTTTTCCCGGCAGTCAAACTATTTTCATATCAAAGTTCATCAGAATCGCTTTAGTAGCTTAAGCGTAAACATTTCCTTCCAAATATGACATTGTTGTAAAATGTTCTTAGAGAGAATCTCTCCTGCGAGATTGCAAAAATAATAACATTGGAGAGCTTTCAGTCATAAAATGAGAACCCCATAAGTGATAAAATATTATAAATATAAATAAATATTATAGGACGATCTTACACAAACCGACCTAGTCCCACAGTAAGCTCAATAAGGCTTGTGTTGTGGGTACTAGACGACGATATATATAATAGATAAATATGAATAAATACTTAAATACATAGAAAACAGCCATAACTCAGGAACAAATATCTGTGATAAACACACAAATAAATGCCCTGACCAGGATTCGAACCCGGGACCTCCTGCTTCGTAGGCAGGGTCACTACCGACTGGGCTAGGAGGCCGATAAAAGTGATGTGTCGTTATTTCAGTTACATTTATAATTTTCGCACAGATCTACGAAGCAATTGTTGGAAGTATGCAATCATTTATGTGTTGTGTGTAATTAAGTGTAGCCTGAAGTTAAACGGTTGATAGTTTGATATTGCCTTAATTGCAGTGATTTTTATTAATGATTTATAACTGCCAGACTATATTTGTTTTCACAATGTTGACATTGTTTTACTTGAGTGCTAGCTCCAAGTGCTAGATGAAACTTGTAAGATTTCAGCATCACACTTTGCAGAAATAGCACATAAACGATTTAGTTCTCGTGCCTAAAACCTCTACCTAAAGAGCTCGTGAAAGATAAACAGTGTGGCAAAGCCTAAGCAGCCGATCGACAACAAGTTGGCAATCAGAATGTATTATGACAAACCCATTATAAATCCAGCTTATGCTCTTAGCCTTATACGGATCTCGATCGTCGCCAGCTTAGCGCGTCACCCACGCTGTGACTTCACCGATGACGTCACGGGCGCCTTTTCCACTCACGCGCACCCCAAAATTTAAATTAGAAAACGAATCGATATTGGTGTTGTTATGATCGCTACGTATGTATTATACCACACCATTGTTTTTGATGTAGCGAGAGTTGTAAAATTCCAAATTTAGTATTTAAGAACTGAAACTGCTATATTTCTTTTGATTCGAAAAACGTAGTGTTGAGAATGTAGTAAGAAGGTTTTCATTTACTTATAATTTAAGGTATCCATTAAAGAGAATTTATGTTATGTTATAACGGCTAATGTAGACGTTGAAAGTTCTTAGTGTATTTTAACACTCCTCCGCATCCTTCACACGTTCCGATTTAGAGCGCACCGTTATATCGTGACCATGTGTACGAACTGAAGAGCCCAATCGGAACAGCCCAATACGGATCGAGCTAATTTATCTAACGAGAGAGCAAACCTACAGATATCATCAGATGCGTGCTTTGAGATTTAGCGCCCCATACGGGGACTATAAGGACCTTACGGTCCGGTACCTGACTGAGCGGCGCCCTAAACCCAGTGCATGGGGTAGCTCACGCCGCTCCGGGCCATGGCCAACTTGGTCCTAGGGTAAATGCGCCCTTGGATATAATAACCTATTCACATGCGTAAATACACGCTGCTCTAATCACTTACAAGGAATTGGTCAACATAAACAAATGAAGGAACAGTTTAAAAAAATCCAATAAGTTGAGCTATCTAGTAATTCTAGTAGATACAACTCATACAAGGGTTTTTATTATAAAACTTTCGTGACACTCTAACATAATAACCCTTGTATGTATTAAAAATATTTATAGCGGGTTACTCACGTAATTTAAGTCGATTTAAACCCGCTACCCCGCTATACAAGGGTTATTAAATTGTTCCGAACTATGAAACTACAGTCGTGGAAGTTCTACCTACTCGTATTTTGGGATTGTATTGTATCTCAAGCTTTATTAGCTTTAAATGAATCATAATGAACCCTAGGTTAAAGGGATCTCACAAATCAAACACAAATGGCCCTCAATTCCAATAATGATTTAATGGTTAATGTTTATCAAAGATTCAGCAACTCGCAAATACTGTAGCGTTTTCTCAGTAAACATTCGTATACTTAATAACAGCATGCCAACATGTAATAGTAAATAGTTTGTGCAGGCGATCACTAATAGTAGGTAATTTAGTCATTACTCATTACTCACTACTGCGCGCGCTCATTTATTAAGCTCTGATTTTAAGCGGCGCTTTAAGCTTAAAAGACTTACTTCAAGATTGATGAGATCTTTTAAGCTATCTATCTCTTTAAATCTTAGTGTAGTTCAAATAATTTCCAATCCGTCGTATATATAGAACAAAGATAAGTACTTTGAAGGAGTTATTGTTAGAAACCGTTCGTTTAAAATTTGGAATGATTTAAGAGACTGGTTAACCGAAAAATCTTGATAAAAAACCTTAAACAACAAAACCAAACTACTTGAACACATTATCGGTCTTAATGGACATTATCATGACAACTCCATCGGTTTCCGTTCGTTAAAACGATGGCTTCCGCAATTAAAAGCTCAGAGGTAATTACCTTCACTCTTCGCGGGTGAGTCGCTTCCATCTCCACGTGCCTGTAGTGCTCGGCGGACCTGTGCACCTCGCGCGCCTCTCCGCGGCGCGTCAAGTCTTCGGCCGAGGCCTTCTCCTCCCCTCGTGTGAGGGTAGTAACCTTCCTCACGATCCTGGTCGTGATTCGTCTCTGGCCGCTTTCGTCTTTCTTCGAGATTTTCGTCGAGTCTAGTGAAGAGCCTAGTATCTCGGTCGACAATCTTTTGTTCGTGTGAATCGCCTGAAGCTCCGACACCCCGTAGCCGCCGGCCGAGGAGGGCACGGCCAGCGCGCCGTCGGCCGCGTCATACTCGAAGTGAGTTTGGTTCCCGTCGTGGACTATCCGACCGTTATAGCTCTCCTCGTGGTACGATCCGGATCGGTAGCTCGACGTCCTTTCCATGCCCGGGTAGTTGCCATCGTACACCGTCTCGTGTTTCGTTAATCCCTCCCTGAGACTCTTTGGCACGGAAGCCAAGTTGAGGCTTGTTGTGATGGGGGAACCGACTGGAGACGGTGTCGATTTCTTCAGGCTGGATTTTAAAGGCTTCGAGTCGTCGTTCTCGAGCGTCCCTTGCACAAAGAGGCGCTTGCTGCTCCCGCCCTCTTTTACGAATCTGTACATCGACATTTTCGATTCGTTCTCGCCTTCACAGGCGTAATATTAACATTGCTCGCAGACTACAACAAATGTGGAATTAACAATTCGATGCGCGTTTCTATCATAAAACCGGTGACAACTTTAACCAACCTAATTCCTCTTCTCGACAATAAGTGGGAATTTTAGACAATGGTCTTGAAAGTGAATTTTAATGTTGAAATTGAAAGGCGTGACTTTGGTTGACGGATTAGGCTGGGTGCGCGGGCGTCGAATATGGTGCGACCCTTCCGGCGGATGTCACATGCCTACGTCGGAGCTAAGCAACCGGTGACATCGTATTTGGCATGTAATGAACTGGCGAGTGGCGAGTTAAGCCTTGCTTAGTTAGATAAATGTTTAACAACAGCTTGTTTCGGTTAAAACAAGGTATATAATCGAAGATAATTAATCGTGGATTTATTCTGAAAAAGGGAAAATGTAGTCGTCATATAAGGTCCATGAAAATGTGAAGGCATAAATCTACTATAAGAAGCTAATATACTGCTTAGTTGTTTTGTGTAAATACGTGCCAACCAACGGGTATCAAGGGAAAGATTGGAAATTATGGACGCATATTTGAGGCAAATGAGATAAACCTTGACCGAAATACGAGAGGAAACATATGAATAAACATGTTGACATAATGGGAGATCAAGTATGCGGCGCCAATACATGGCTTGAATACATTAGGAACCATATGCTTCCGATATGTGACATAGAACAGTCGATAATATCACAAGGTAACACAGCTACGTCCTAGATGTTTAACTCTTGAATTTATATTGAGTAGTAACTATATCTTTAATCATAATCAAAGATATGCAGGGTGCGCGTATGAAAACAAATGGCGATACTAAAATGTCAATATAAGCTGGATTAACCCGGATTAGAAGGGACCAGTATCTGACTCGTCCAAAAATCTTTTTAAAAATCGTCTAAAATTATTTCTTAGGAGATAGGTTACTATCTTTGTCTCTGCACTACGATTCGAGTAGGTATGTTGGCTTGCTTAAGCACACAGTTATGCAAGAGGTGGACTTGCTAATTGCGCCTGCGTTGCATATGAGAAGCCTGAGATGCAAACAACTTGGTAACTACTCTCGTTTGACTATTTCATTCTTGCCTTTTAATGTTAGGTACTATAAACGAAATGTTGCTTTAGGATACGCTAAATGATGAACCAAAAGTGCCAAATGATTTCACTAGCTAGTGATTAGAAGATTTGAGTTTGACAAGGTTAGTGTCATCATCATCATTAAACTTCATTTGCTATTAAACGTTTTAAATACTATACAATGTAGCTTAACTCCTTATATAATTAAGCTTCCATTTTTTTCCTAGTCGAATTGAGATATTTGAATGTTTTAAATTCCTGACACCTTTTTTCGCATTAAAACATTATCGAAATAATGCAAATGATTGAGCTATTGGCGTGTGGGCTCTGCTTGCGGGGGTCGAGTCAATGGTGACGCCTACGGTGGACCTTGCGAGTCTTTGTATGGCGACTTGTAATTGTGCGTATTTTTATCGTAGGAATGCGCAGGTAAACTAGATTCGTATGTACATACAAGTGTCCATTTGCACCTTGTGTTACTGTAACTTAATGAAACAAAAGAAGCAATAGCAACGAATATAAATTTTAGGCGTGAAAACTCTTCTTAAGATATTGTATGTCAAATGTATGTTTTTTTAATGTCAAGTGTTTTTTCATAGTGACCCAGATTTTACTAATCTTCCCCGAATTTCCGATTATAAGAAGACTTAAAATGTATTCTAATTAAGTCAGATATAGCAATAAATCTGCTACTTTGAAGACGATCTGAAGATCTAAATGTGTCATGAGTTGGAAGTTACGGTAACGAATAAGGAGGACGCTTTAAACGGAGTGTCACATATATCCTGTAACACATTACGCAAGCTCGTACGTGGAAACCAAGTAATGGCACGAATTGACACGTTAAAATATTTTTACAGATTATTCTCAAAATACCGGTAATAAATTTTGACTGCAAACATAATTCATGTTAAGAATGAATGTCAAAATAAAGACAAATGGTTTCCGCAATAAGGAATCATTTTTCTTTAAATGTTATTCAAGTAATCAATTTATTACAGATACGCGATACAAGATGTAACAAAAATGGTGGTGATCTTTTAAAGGGCATCATTGGTATCATATTCTAATTATGAACAAATAAACAAACATTTTTTTCTAGTGACAATAAATGGTTTTTGTATGAAGGGTTGACCGGCTAAAAAAAATTATTTTTTAATTCAATTGCTCAAAAAGTTTACTTTATGTAGCTGCAAATCGTGCGTAAAGTTGGATTTTATGCACTAGTGCTAAAAAGTAATTTGATCTGCAAATCGTGCGTAAAGTTTGATTTTACGCACGATTTGCAGATCAGAATTTTAAATAATGAGTATTATGCGAGACCCGCTTATAAATGACCCACCTGAACTACGCGCGATTGGGCATAAAGGAGTATTATGCGAGACCCAATAGTATAACTTGAACAAGACATTTTAAATTGACCAATCAGAACACTTCACTATATTAAATCCACCAATCACAACACATATCGGAGTTAATCGGAACGCTAGATACTTTTTTGGTGCGTATACTGTGTAAATAATTTAAGTCCTTAAAAAAAACATTGTATTTAATATCAACCAATCAGAATACAGTAATGTTAAAATCGACCAATCAGGAAACGCAATTTATTTCTCAAAACATGAGGTGTTTTTTAGTTCCTACTTCAAAATCATTAAAAAGATTTAATTTTTTGGGAAACTTTAAAAAGTGATTTAACTGTTTAAAGAGCTAATTATACCGTCGTCTGTGGCATTTATTCGCGGTATTTATATTTTGTATCTATGTCAAAGAAGTTAAAAAATTAAAAGACCGTCAAGTTATACCATCACCTTAGTTTAGTTATTGTGCGTAAATAATAAGTATTTTTATGATATTTTCTCGCAATCGAAGTGAAACATTGTATGCATTACTCTGGTCTAAAAGCCATATTACCACTCGAACAATTTTCCCTCACTTCGGTCGGGAAAATAACCACCTGGTGGTAATATGGCCTACTTTAGACCCTTGTCAAACAATCTACTATTATTTCATTGTAGTTTTTTCGCAATTGTATTAAAAAACGCTGTTCGACACACGTGCAGAAGTGTCATTTTCACTCGTGCCGAGTCTTGACCCTCGCCTGTCGGCTCGGGCCAAGTAACCTCGGTACTCGTGCAGAATGACATACTTCTCGCACTTGTATCGAAAACTACTATTTCCTAAATTTTGTTAGTCGCAATAGGATACCAATTATGGTTTTAAACAGATCACCAGTATTTTGGTTACATCCTGTATGTTAAAATAACGTGTGTTTATTACAAATAAGTGATGGATATTAATAACTGCTGCGCTACATTAAATAAGTAAACCAATATCTTACATGTATTTGCTACTTGATGCTTCAAAACATTTGCTTTAAACCGGTCCTCATATTGAAATGTTTATACAAAAAGTGATGTCACGTCCAAATAAAAAAAAAGGTTCTGAATGTGTTTGTATGTAGATTTGACTGCCTTCTGTATAAGGTCAACTGATAGTATGCAATTTTTGTAATATACAATAAATGCCAGGTCTATATTTAGAATTTAACATTTGATTTTTACTCGTAAGTTAGCATTTTTTAATTAGATACACATGTTAGATAATCGGTTACTTATTACTTGTATTACCTACTTTCATTTGTACTAGTAAAAAAGGAGGCGTTACAGGTTTGTTTTTCTTGAATTCTTTTTGGATACCTATATATTTGTTTGAAAACAACTTTTAACAATAGACTGACATGATTGTAGCGTTAATGAATAATCTTTGGTATGAACCGTAGACGAAGGTTGTAACTAGATGAAGCTAGCACCGCGCATATGCCTTTTGGGTACCGTGCGTCGGGTTTGCTCTTTGCATGCTCCGGCACATACGTTACGTCAAACGCTTAGACAATGCAGTCCTTGTATATATGCAATAAAAGTTCACTTGCCTAATTAAAACGAGTTAACGTAGAATTTGCTAAGTTCTAAAACGAATTTTAGCATTTGAATATTACATACAAATATACTGTACAGTGTACAGTCGACGTCAAAGAGATGTTTACACTTTTACATCTTAATACTTTGTAGTAAGGTGTCAAAATGTAAACATATCTTTGGCGTGGACTGTACAGTAGCTGTCTGATTTTACATCATTTACATTTGATCAAGTGAATGGTGTGCAAATCTATGATATGATCTGATATATAAGGTCTAACAAAATGCCGGTGACCCGTAGAAGACTTGAAGGGCATTAATTGGTATCGTATGTTAATTACGACAAAGTAGGAAGCATTTTTTTTACGCCAAATTAAAATTGGTTTTTCACCTCAGCAGCAGGAACGAGGGTTCTTTGATAACTAAAAACAGTGAGCAAAACTCAATTTTGCTGCGAGCGTGAGACAAAATTACCTTGTTGACCTTGGAATTACAATGTCAATCCGCGCGCGAGGTCTAATACAAATTCGAAATACTCGGAAGCTATTCTTGTTGTCTTTTTTACGTCATTAGTAAATAGAGAGAGACAGAAATATTTTAAACGTCATTCAATCAAATTTTATTTAATTTTAATTCGTATTCTGAACTTTCGATTCGACCCCTGAAACAGAGTCAGAACGAAACGTTCCGAAATGCGCAGAAGTACTAATTTGTAAATATAATTTAAACAAATTTTAATTTTGAAATGTTTAACCATACAACACCTAAAATAATTTACGTTCTTTATTTCAAGATCAAATAAGTATAAACGGAAAAATTACAAGATTATCATGTGAAAAATATTATTACTTACAACAATCTATCGTATTGTGATCAAACAGTAATTACCGAACGCAGATAAAAAAAAGTTGACAAAAGTCAAAATGGCGGTATAGATATTTTAAAAATATTTAATTTATTTTGATTATTTTTTGTGTTATTAACTAATAATTGAGGTTTTTGAACTCAAATGTAAGAATATTATAATAAATGCAAGTGAAAAAAGTGACAAAGAAAGATTAAGCATCACCCAGGTTGTATTTTTCCATGTCTTCTCACTGCTGAGGTGAAAAATAGTGTGTTCAACATGAGAATAAAGTTATTTACATCTTGTGCTTTTGAGTCCTTCTCTACGCCTCAAGATTCTAAATTATAGAATCTTTCGCTTGCTCAGGACTCAAAATTAGCACTCGAAGTAAATATGAACTTTCTTCTCTTGTTGTACAAATATCTACTGTATGGAGGGTTGACTGGCTGGGACGGGACGATGGTACAATGAACAAAAAAAAAATTTTTCCAATTTTTTCTTAGTCGCAATATATCAATTATGCTCTTAAACGGATCACCAGTAGTTTTTTTCGCTTTGGTTTCATTACGCCCTAAGTTTATTTTACCCAGTTACTAAAACTCCTAGATTTCAAAATGACTCGGTGTCAAAATACCTGAATCCCAGAATGCCTAATTTTTTTCTCAAAACACGACATTTTTATTACGAAGGAATTTCAAAATAATCAAATCCAAAAATACCTAAAATTTAAAGTTTCTTTAACGCTCAGACAGTAATCTAACTTTTAACGTATATTTTGGTTTATTCTTTATTTATTTTGCATTTTGGTCGTATCAGACATTCGGTACTTGAAGGGAATCATAAGGAAATGTACATTGCAAAATTTAGGTATTTTGGGAAATGGTGGATTTTTGATCATTTTATGAGTAACGCAATTTGTTATTAAGGTTTTACTGCAACATGGCAATTTGAAATTTCGGTAAATTAGAGAATAAGGCATTATGCAATTTAGGTAGAATGAAACCAAAGCGTTTTTTCCAGCCTGTAAATTTGCGATGTATTTTCTAGACAAAAAATGCCTGTGTGTTTGTGTATTTTTGTAGATATCCCACGTCTTCACGGGAATACAATCAAAATTCCAATTACTTGATCCTAAATTCATACACTAACCTAGGTAATTTATAGGCGATTTAAAAGACTTAAAGGTTTATTTCGTTTGCCTCAATAATTTCCGACGGAGAAAGCACGCCAAACAATTGACTCTACAATTAAACAAAACTCCTCTAAACCGTTAAAGCTGTCACCGGCATAAAAATCGCGTATCGAATCCACCAATCACGTCACAAATTAAAAAAAAAACACACCACAATTATTTTTTCAAATCACTGGTTAGTAATTAGTCGTGTTAGTGAACGTTCGTTTCGTTTCGTATGTGTTTGAATTGGAACGGGACGCGGCGCGTGCGAGCCGAGCGCGGGTTGACAGGTGACTGGCGTGCTGGTGCGCCGGCGCAGGCCAGCGTGACGGACGGTGGCGTATGCAGGTTTGTTATTAAACAATCGTTTTATGGGGAATTTTAATGAGAACTTATAACGTGAGCATATCGATATAACAATAGCTAATCCATTAATCGCAAATGTATCTTAGTCAATTGAGAGGTATAATGTATCATCTTCATTAGATCACTATAATACTATGGGATCAAATTTATGAATGGACTCTCAATACCAGCAAGTCATTTTGTGATAGAGACATTTCCATGAGTCGTTCAAATGTTGTATTCATTAACATTACACATTTTGTTTAAATAATATGTGTGCAAAGGCTTTTAAATAAATCGTGGAAGATGATTAATATTGTAAATGTCTATATCAGTATTTCATAACATTAAGAGTCACATAATCATAGTCAATGTTACCAGCAAGTATAGGTACATTTTGATTTTTGCAATAGACTCGTGACTTAGTTTAGTGTGGCCTCATGACAGAATTTGAATAAGTAGGATTAGAGTATAATACACAATAGAAATACCACGGCAAATATATGTCAGCAGAGCCAATGTCAACTTTCTAAATGGTACCATCTGGTGACTTTTGACGGACTATCTTCACAAGCTTGGAGGTGTTGAACATAACAACTATGTAAAGCTACATGATTGAGATGAAAGCGAAAGCTTAAGTTCGTTTTCAACCGACTTTGAAGATCATGTGGTCATAAAGTCTGAAAATCAACATGGGTATCATTTCTATGGTTTATCGGGTCGACTAACGATTTTAAAATCCAATGTGGCGAACGTGAAATACCATCTCCCCTGTTGGGGTGCGATGGGGTTGAAATGTCTAAGTATCAATATGGGTGTCGTTTTTTTGTTTTTTTGGGACGTTAATTACGAAAATGGCATCGATTTTGAAATTTATTATCTTGGACATGAAAATTCTTGAAAGTATTTGTAGCAAATTGCAATCTAATAATCTTAATATATGTATATAAGAAAAAAATGACTGACTGATTGACATATAGACGCATAGCCCAAAATTACATTAAGAAATTTTCATCAACCCTTAAGGGTGTGAAAAGTGGGTTGAAAGTTTGTATGGGGAATTAATAACCGCTGAACATATTTAGATGATTTGGTATGGAGATAGTTTGAGTTCTGGGGAAGGATATATAGCAGACGAAGTCGCGAGGAAAAGCTTCTATTCAAGAGTAAAAATCTGCATTAATAATAATCTCTTAGTAATAGTAACTCAGCGAAACAAATCAGCAATCATTTCTTTAAAAAAATAAGGGAACTGTCTTCACCAAAACGTGGTACACCGAAACCTTCAGAATGTAACAAATACTTTTTCGTAAACCGCATCTAAATCGGTTCGGCCAAACGCGAGATAATCGCGGACAAACATACATTCCTTCATACGTAGGTACATACAAACATACGAGTCTAACTGAGAACTTCCTTTATGAGTATAATACTTCTAATACGCGAGCGAAGCTGCCGGAAAAAGCTAGTTGATTATATTCTGAGACTATTTCGTACTAGTTATTGTCATTGCAGTTTTATTTCACATCCCATACAAACATGCCGATATGCACCCACACATTTTATAATGTATATCATGAACTCGCCAGCTAAGATAATTAAATAATAATATGGTACAATACCATATAGACAATATGTAATACATTTTAAACCGCCCATATGCCCACTCGATAAATATGAAGTCAACAAGATCGGCGTGGGTAGGACACCTGTCGACTGCTGAGCTATTTCTTCCTGATAGTTACTTCCTAACTATGTGACATTCGAGCAACATATCGATAGCTTTACACTCGAGTTACATAGTGCACATTGACAGCAATGTTCTGAACACAAAACTAATGGTATCAATATCATATATCTTCTAAGACACATAAGATAATCATCCGTAAAAGGATTGCCAACTAGAATTAAAATAATGAATAGAATTATATAGTCTACTCTTTAACCTTGTTATTTATAATATCACGATGATCTAATAAATATAAATTAATGACAACATATACTCAAGGCTTCAAATTAAGGACTTGTATAAAGAACCTCAATGGATGCTTACAGTCATACAGTAATTAATTTTTCACACCACCTAGTCGTATACGGGCTTTTTCTTCCCTGCTAGGAGGGAACAAAGTGGCACTTTTCTGTTCTAGGACATTCGTATTTTTTTCAGCCAGTCCGTCATCACAATCAAATTTCTTATTAAATTAATCATCATCATCATCATCATCATCATCAGCCTATATTAGTCCACTGCTGGACATAGGCCTCCCCTAATGAGCGCCATAGCGCCCTGTCTTCAGCTTGCCGCATCCAGCATCTGCCTGCAGTCTTTCGCAGATCGTCATCCCACCTGGCCAGAGGGCGTCCTACACTACGTTTGCCGAGACGCGGTCTCCACTCAAGAACACGTTTACCCCAGCGGTTGTCGGTTCTTCGCGAGATATGGCCGGCCCACTGCCACTTCAGCTTGCTAATTCTTTGAGCTATGTCGATAACTTTGGTTCTCTGTCGGATGTATTCGTTACGAATCCTATCCTTCAGAGAAACTCCGAGCATAGCTCTTTCCATAGCTCGCTGAGCGACTTTGAACTGGTGGACCAGCCTTACCGTGAGTGTCCACGTCTCAGCTCCGTAGGTCATTACGGGTAGGACGCACTGATTGAAAACTTTCGTTTTCAAGCATTGCGGTATGGATGACGAGAAGACTCGGCGTAGTTTCCCGAATGCTGCCCAGCCTAGCTGGATCCTCCTTTTGGCCTCCTTCTCAAAATTGTTTTTACCTAACTGCAGGATCTGCCCAAGGTAGGCGTACTCAGAAACAATTTCAAGATGGTGGCCATGTACGACGACCGGTCCCGGATCAATGTGGCCATTGATCATGACTTTGGTTTTATCCAAATTCATGCCAAGACCGATGCGTCGCGAGGCTGAAACTAGGCCGTCCAGCATCTGGGTCAGCTCCTCTAGCGACTCCGCCATTACGACTATGTCATCAGCGAATCGCAGGTGTGAGATGTAGTCGCCGTTTATGTTTATGCCCTTACCTTTCCAGTCCAGCGTCTTAAACATGTCTTCCAATGCGCTCGTGAACAGTTTCGGGGATATGACATCCCCCTGTCTCACCCCTCTGCGCAATGGGATGGGTTTAGACTGCTGGCCCTGTACTTGGACACTCATAGTGGCGGCTTCCGAGAGACATCTCAGCACCTCGATATAACGATAGTCTACTTGGCATCGCTGTAAGGATTCCAGAACAGCCCACGTTTCCACGGAGTCGAAGGCCTTCTCATAGTCCACAAAAGCGAGACACAGGGGCTGATTATACTCTTCGGACTTCTGTATAATCTGCCTCACTGTGTGTATGTGGTCTATGGTGCCATATCCTCCGCGGAACCCAGCCTGTTCCGGTGGCTGGAACTCGTCGAGCCTCCTGGCGAGACGATTCGTGACCACTCGTGAGAAAAGCTTATAGACGTGGCTCAGAAGTGTGATGGGTCTGTAGTTTTTAAGGAGGGTTTTATCACCCTTCTTAAAAAAGAGCACCACCAAACTCCCGCTCCACGCCTTAGGAGTTCTCCCACTGTGAAGGACGGCATTGAAGAGGTTCTGCAGCTCCTGTATAACAGGAGCTCCTCCTGCCTTCAGAAGTTCTGAAGTAATACCGTCCTCACCGGGGGCTTTTCCATTTTTAAGCTGCCTCAGAGCTAACACGATCTCGTCTTGACTGATGTCCGGCAGTTCGTCGGTATAGTGGCGTGTCAGGGTGGCTCTGGAATCATGGTCATCTCGTTGAGTGTAGGGGGCATGTGCTGAGTACAGCCGGCCATAAAAATCCTCTATCTCGGCGGAGATCTCCGGCTTCGACAATACGGTCCTCCCGTCGTGCGTTTTAAGCTTCGTCAGGTGGCTCCTGCTAAGCTGCTGAGTGAATACTTTGGACCCTCGGTTTCGCTCTATCGCCTCTTCAATGAGGCGTGTGTTGGAGCTCCGAAGGTCGCGCCGTACCATCTTCGCAATTCGCTTGTTCAGGTCTGACCTCTCTAACGAAGTCGCTTGGGTGGTCTCCCGTCTTCTTGTCATCAGCCCCAGAGTCTCATCCGAGAGTTTGGACTTTCTGCCAGTATGCTGTTTTCTGCAGAACTTGATACCCTCGTCCCTCAGCGTTTCGACCAGATTGTGTAGGGTCTCGTCAGCGTCATCAGTGGGTTCCAAGGCAACAAATCGATTCCCGAGAAGCTGCTGAAACTTCTCGGTACCCGCGATGATTTGGATTGGGTTAGGCCGGAGCGTGGACTTCATCAGACGGTTTCTTTCAAGCTTCAAGTTGATATTCAGAGAGCCTCGGAGCAGTCGGTGATCGGATCCGGTATTGAACCTGTTGATCACTGAGACATCTCTGAATATGTGCTTGCTATCCGTCAAGATGAAGTCGATCTCATTTTTTGTCACAGTGTCGGGGCTCTGCCATGTCCACTTCCTTTGAGGCTGTTTCTTAAAGAAGGAGTTCATTAAGAACAGCTCCTCTTTCTCAAGGAAGTTGACAAGCATTTGCCCCCTGTGATTCCTAACTCCATAACCATGCGGGCCTATTCGGGATTCGTTGCCAGTCTGGATTCCCACCTTGCCGTTAAAGTCCCCCATAACAACGTTGAAGTGAGCCTTTGTGGTGTTGTGCAAGGCTTTGGATATGTCTTCATACATATCCTCCACTTCATCATCAGAGTGTGCCGAGGTCGGTGCGTAAACCTGAACTACCTTCATGCTATACCTCTTGGAAAGCCGAAGGATCAGGTACGCTACCCTGGTCGACACACTGGAGATTTCTTGGACGTTGTTAGAGAGAGCCTTATTGACGAGAAAACCTACGCCGATACGATTATTATAGACTCCATCGCTTCGTTTGGGAATCAATATACGCCCTCGCCGTAAATATTTCATTTTGCTCCCTTGTTACACAATCTACTATTGTATTAAGCAGAACGTCTGCTAACGATACCACAATGCTTAGAAAAAAGACGCATATGGGATATAGTGGAGAAATTTGCAGCCATCAGGTGTGTCTCAGTAGATCAGTTGGTCAGAGCGATGGGCATGTATCCCAGAGTCGCGAGTTCGAGTCTCGCCTGAGGCAGTGGATTTTTCTACTTTTCCATTTTTTCTAAGCATTGTGGTATCGTTAGCAGACGTTCTGCTTAATACAAAATTAATTGTAGTATGGGGTAGCGCATTGTTATCGGTGAATTCTCAATACAACTTGGGACTCCGATGGCCGGTTGAGAAGTGTAAGACTAAGGGTTTATCCCACACCTTAATACGGAATCGGCAGTAGCCGATAAAAAGAAGCTACTTTTGTCTACGCAATAAGAGTGAAAAAGACGGCGACGCGTCCGCAGGCGTCGGCCAAGCCGATCCGAGCCGAACCATACCATATTAAGTTTTATTGCGTGGACATAAAGCTTTTTTCTATAGCACGCGTCGATAGATATGGGGAAACCTTAACACTCACTATAAACAGTCGAACTCGGGCACCGATGGTTCAGTATAAACTAGTAAGTATTCAAATAGTTCGTTCATAACGGTGATTGAAGGACAAACTTTTACTTGCCTTTGTAAAACTGTTGTCTGCGTACATCGAAATAGCTCGCGATTGGTTTACCAACTATAAATAAGTTTTGAATCGCAAATTTTATTTTTTATTTTTTTGTGATAGAATAACAAATTAATGATTTCCCTTCCCTCCTTCCTTCATTCGAGTTCCCTCTACATGTGCTGTAAGACTTTCAAACCTTGTCAAACTTCAGGATTCTAGGTCAATGGAAAGATTGGGAAGTATCCTATAGGTTTTGATTCATCTGCGAAGTAGCAGAAAATAAGGCTCAAATGGACGTTTCTTTGGATTGCGTTGACACAAAAACTTGATTTTTATTACAGCTTCAAGGGACCGCCGGCAAAGGTATAATAATATTTGATGTTCATTTCAACATGATACCTCCACGCGTTCCTGAGAAAAAGGATCTTGACAGACAGACGAACAGACAAGACAAAAAAGTGATCCTATAAGGGTTCCGTTTCTTTATATTGAGGTCCAGAACCCTAAGAAGTCAAAATGCGGGAATAAAAGTAAAAAAAAAGTCATCATCAAACTCGGCCCATGACCTATAATGAAAACCACCATGTCGTAAGAGTAACAATTATATTATACCGTTATGACGGTATGTAGTGGACTAACTTCATATTCAAATCTAAACATAAGTCATTTAGTTATTAATTTTAAGGGGGTCCACAAGTTTTTTTATCGATTTTTGACCAGTTTTGAGTCGATATTCCAACATTTGCACTACAGATATAATTATAAGGCAAACAGCTTTCGATTATTGAATCTTTTATCTCCATTCTTAGAGCCGGATTTGAAATAAATGAGCACTTACTTTTTTATGATTTTTTTTAAATATGGTCTAAAAAAACACTTTTATTGATATTCGAATGCAGTAAAGAATCTTAAATAAACGAAATCTACATATTAATGTTCCACTTTGACGTCTCTAAAAACTGAAGACATATTAATTTTAAACTAATTAACACAAAAGTTATGACCCGAACACCACTTTTTGCCATAAAATTGTTCGACTTTTATTTATTTTATCAAATATCTCGAAGACAATGAATTTCAGTAAATATAGGATCCTACGAGTATATTGTTTAAGGCCGTTACTGATAATATAATAAGCTATAAAATCATTAGAAATCTAAGGGATTCACATCGAAGGTCATTGGCTTGGCAATTTTCTATACTCGTATTCATTAATTAGACAATTTGTGTGATTTATGGCCTGTTTCACAATCTCCAGTTAAAGCATATCTGTCAGATAAATGTTTGCTATCCTTTTCTTTCATATGACTGGAGAAAAGGATAGCAATATTTTTTACTGGCAGATAAGTTTATCTGTAGATTGTGAAACAGGCCCTTAGTGTCGGTATGACCTACCTATTAAATAAGTTTCTGGCATGTTTTAGAATCAAGTGTTGCATAATTATTATGTATTAAATATTAAATACAAAAATAAATACTTCTACAATATTCATAAATATGTAAGCATTCTGTGTTCGCTGTTTAAAATGTTTTATTGATTTTATCATGTATGTAGTTAAAATACGAATAATATGTATTTACAACGGTACTGCTAGCGCCACCTATTGACAAGCGGCTGAAAGCATCGCCAAGCTCGGCCTATCCTGCGCAGCACGCACAGCGCCGCCTCTCGACCACAACGGTAAGCGCCAAGCGAAGCCTTCCCGCAAGACTTACCATAATAGTCTGCAGCGTTTGCATGGACAGATAAAACATGTGAGAAACTTTTATAGTCTACAATCTACAAGGTAGGTTATTCAATTTGGCTCCATTTGTTTGCATCTACGCCAATTTTGAAATTCACTGTGGCTATATAGCCTGATTCTGAAAATAATTTGGAAAAAGTGGTAACAGTTCAAAATTTACACACGAGACTATAAATAAAAGAAAGGATTTGAATGCAACTATGCAGTTCCTTACATTTCTACTAACTTGTTGTTACACTATAAATCTTAGAGATTCTTAAAATTCAACAATGTCACGGGCATCGATCACATTACTGTACTGCTAGACCCGCCACTGATACAAACAGCGCCATACTTCACATACTTGTATGGTAACGTTAAATGACAATGACATAGATACAAGTAGTTGACCTATATATATATATATATATCGATCTAGACTTGTTATCGTATTAGACGCTACTTATATAATCAGCTGCATACATTTCAATCGTAATTAGAGTTGTTTATTACTTGTTTTATTTACGATCGTTTTCAATGGAATATAATGCATAATCATACATTAATGGTACCGCCGTTTATTGGTAATCATGTTTTAAACCGTCGTGATACTCATGATATCCATGCAGCAATAATATAATTTAAAAAAAAGGAACCGACTTCACTTAGCCTCCACATTTCCAAAAGCAAATGCCCGAGATACTGTAAAAAATACTATAATCACTATAGGTTTGCCTATAATATTTGTAGAGTTCCCTCCCATCATCAGAACCTGATCGGGTGACAATGGGACCAACTGTAAAGTACACTCTTTCAAACAAAAAAATAATTTCCAAATCGGTCAAGTCGTGTTCGAATAATCGGTGAACATACATTTTTTTTAAATCCTTCGAAATCTTAAAGTCGGTTGACAAAATCAAAAGATGAAAATCTGCACGTTTCATTTTTTGTAATACCCTCTACAACTAGAGAACAAATCAAATTAATCTATATCTTTATTAGACGCTGGTTCGGCAACGGATGCCTTGCTGATTACTTATTTACGTTTACTCGCTAGGATACTTCAATAGCTCCTCGGTATTCAACAGGTTCATCGGCACTTGCTCTTGGTAACCTCATGTTAAATTAATTATGCAGGTACTAAAGATAAATTATCTGAGTCCCTAAAGTGGGTCAGACAGGGTCTACAGTGCGCCATCATTACAAAGTTCAACATGGAGTTTCACGCTTCAGGTAGTTTCCGCAATTATGCCGACTTGCCGACAGAACTTCGAGTAGGTTAGCAAGAACCTAGGACTTCAATTTGGGGATGCGATGCGACTACAATATATGGATCATAAAACGACAGCTTACCGGTTATTGCCAAGGGAAGCTCGGATACTCCTACCCAACCAGTGGAGTGGTCGATGAAAAGAAATTGGGAAACCTCTTAAGAGGCAAATCTTATTCCGCTTAGTCTCTAGGCAATTATCGAACGAACGGAGAGTAAGCGAAGATTAGTTCTTACAAACAACTTCGGCTACTGGGACGTCGCGGCATTTCGACGGCTTTATGATTTTGAGGGTTTGTTCCGCGATAACTTTAGTAACGTTTTTCTAATCTTTATGAAATTTGTTGGGGTTGTAGCAGAGATACATATAATTTGCGAGTTCGTATATGAGCAGGATCGATCAAGGAGTAATGGAGGTAGAAGGAGAAAAAAAAAACTTCAGAAGGGTCTTGTTATATTGGTCATCTCGTTTGCAAGTAAATCGCGAGTTCTCGGTTCGAGGTGGACTACTAGTAGTAGTATAGTAATATCGTATTATCAATGACGTCTGTGCGGAATGTACAAAGGATACTAGAAAGCCGGGCGAGGGCGGCGTGGGAGCCGCCATCTGGTGCGGCCTTCCGACCTACGTGCGCCCTGTAGGTCGCCACTCGTTCGCATTGATGACATCACAAGAAAAAAATCCTACGAAATAGCATATACCTACCAAGAAGTTCAGGGTCTTTTGATTGCAGATGTGCATTGCTAGCCTAGCATACGTTTAATAAAAGTTTTTTTTGTCAGAAATATCATTTTTGAGACAAGCTTTCATTGCCCACTGGCTTTCTTTGTACAGTCCCTAACTCAAGAGGAATGCAACGAGCCCAAACACAACGGGATAATGTTGAGTGGTTGAGTAGTTCCTAATGTTCCTATGGAAACCTTCCAGTTCCATAATCAGATCAGCTGTATGTCATAATAATATTTTATTTTCATCCGATTTACATAGTAGACATGAAAAAGGTCAGCTCAATCGGAAAACAAATTTAACTTGCAAGATTTGATTACAGACAGACAGCGGGACAAGTAAAACTAAATAAAAGCTTGTAAAAAAACACTTCTGATAACAAAAGTAATGCTGCATTCTTTTATTTACTTCCTGCGTCATTTTTCAACCGACTTCAAGATTTCGAAGGAGGAGGTTATTAATTCGTCGGGATCTTTGTTTTTGCAAATTGTTTTTTTTTATGTATGTTCACCGATTATTCGAAGACGGCTGGACCGATTTGAAAAATTATTTTTTTGTTTGAAAGAGTATACTTCACAGTTGGTCCCATTGTGACCAGGTCAGGATCTGATGATGAGATCCTGGAGAAATCGAGGGAACTCTTCAACTATTATAGAAACACCTATAGTGATTTAAGTATTTTTTACAGCAGCTAGAGCATTTGCTTTTGGAAAGGTGGAAGCTAGGTGAAGTCGGTTCTTTTTTGTTTAAAATTATTTGATTTAGTTATCGAAAGTGCTGCATAGCGAAATGAAGTTCTTATATTTCTTCTCGCACGTCTGCAATTCGAGGTTTTTTTTGTATTTTTGATAGTTTATTATATAGTTCGAGGCGGACTTATAATTAAAAGCGCAATATTTAATTAAATTGGCCATATATATCGATATGGTCAACGCCAAAAACCACCATCTGATCTGATTAAGGACGTTTATATTATCAAATTCTTGGAATATACAATTTGTCATAGGATTTAACTGGTTGACGCAGTGATCCAAAATTTTTCTCAGCTTCCGACAAGAGCATGCTAATGATGATGATGATATCCTGTTGTCCCTCATCAGGGACATAGGGCTCTCAGAAGGTATTTCCATTGGTCACGGTCCTATGGGGCCTCCTCCAGCTCCGCCCAACCAAGGCCAATTGATGCAGAGCATGCTCAACTATATAAAATAATTTTAAACAAAAAAGAACCGACTTCACTTAGCCTCCGCCTATCTAAAAGCAAATGCTCGAGCTGCTGTAAAAAATACTCAAATCACTATAGGTGTGCCTATAATAGTAGAAGAATTCCTTCGATTTCTCCAGGATCCCATCATCAGATCCTGACCTGGTTACAATGGGACTAACTGAAAAGTGTACTCTTTCAAACAAAAAAATAATTTTCCACATCGGTCCAGCCGTCTTCGAATAATCGGTGAACATACATAAAAAAAATTGCAAAAACATAGATTCCGACGAATTGATAACCTCCTCCTTCGAAATCTTGAAGTTAGTTGATAAAAATAATAGGCAGTCCCTCTAATGCGAACGAACTAAATTATTTCCAAGTTGTGATTTTGAAAATACATACGTATTCGTAAAATAGTTAAATATTTTTAACTCCCAATAATTTTCCCAATCCTAAAAGTAAACAATCAACAAGAGCGACACCTATATTGTAACGTACGAACCACAGCATAGATACGAACGTACGACCGAAGTAGTTAAAGTAAAGCTTTCGCTATTTGTACACAGATGGCGCTACGTGCCACAATGTTTAGAACTTCAAAGCATGCGATGAATGGTATACGTTTTCTTACTGATAACGATCCCAAGTCTATTGTAGGTGTATGTATTTGGAGAAACATTAACAATACAAATTAGAAGAAATTATTTTGTAATTATCGTGAATATTTTAAGCGCAATTTCTCATAAAAAAGCGCATGCAAGAATTATAATTTTAAACAAAAAAAAGAACCGACTTCACTTAGGCTCCACCTTTTAAAGAGCAAATGCCCCAAGTAGCTGTACATAATACTCAAATCACTAATAGGTGTGCTATAGTTGAAGAGTGCCCTCCATTTCTCCAGGATCCCATCATCAGATCCTGACCCGATGACAATGGGACCAAACCCTTTGAATAAAAAAAATATTTTCTAACTCGGTCCAGCCTTCAGTTCATAAAATTAAAACAAGCATAAACCAAGATCCCGGTGACCTGAGATGAGAACCTCCTCCTTCGAAATCTTAAAGTCGGTTGAAAAAAAAAATGTGTTTCCGTTTTAATTAAAATATCAGCAAGAGAAATCGTTTCGTAATAGCGAAAAGCTAAGACTTTTAATGATTACGCTATCGGTAACTATTTGCACATTACCATCCCATAGATAGAGGAACAGTTCGAATAAACTATTCATGCGCATCTGAAACATTGAAATCTAGTAATAGTTACTATCGTTTATTAATTTTAGTTAAATATATGCATATTTTTCGTTTCTCATGGAGTTCTTAAACCTTTTCTTAGTCTAATTCTAGTATATTATAGACATATTTGAGTGGAAAACACTGTAACTGTATGTGTTTACCGGAACCACTTGGCTAGCTGGCGTTAGAATGGCATGTCAGTGTCGCACACAATGCGGGTTGTTGACCCGCGACCGCCGCAGCCTCGAGCTTCCTGGGTGCACGCCCCGGGCCCCGGGCCATAGTCGCCAGAGGGCCCGCGTCTGGATTAATGAACTTCACCTACACTCTACCTGACCGTCTTTAAGTACCAATTTTGATTCCAGTTTCACCTACACCATCATCATCTTCATCATAGCATACCTCACATAGTTTTATCATAGGTACTTAACACTAGTTAAAATGAGCGCGGTCTCGCTAACAAACCGTTATCATATCACAGTTTGGCGAGTAACATAAAATTGTTAATTGTTTTGTACTTTTTAACCGACTTCAAGATTTCAAAAGGGGAGGTTCTCAATTTGGCGTGTATGTTTTTATGTTTGTTACTACATAACTCCGTCATGTCTGAACCGATTTTGAAATATTTTTTTTTATTGTAAGATACAGATTGGTCCCATTTTTGTCAAAACGCAGTTCTGATGATGGGATCCATGAGGAATCGAGGGAACTCCTCAAATCTTAAAGGCATACATAGTGGTTTTTATATTTTTATCAACAAATCAAGCATTTTCATTCAAAAGAGTGACATTTGATGAAGTGGAATTGCTGATGACGATCAGAACGGAACTCTTCAACGACGCGTAGTTCACGTTTGATGAATTGTCCTCTTCGCTGTGTTTGTTAAGAAAGTTAATTCATTGTATGGAGTCTAAGAGTGCACCATCTACAATAATCCTTCACCGGCTTCCCCCATTGAAGTCGGTTCTTTTTTCTTAAAAAATATGATATATAAATTAAAAAAATAACATACTTAGGTATAAGCAAAGAGAATACGCTTTGGTATAACATAATCTAATCAATACATTTCTTAACGAATGTATACATGTGCACAGTAACATAACGTATGATACTTATGTTACTGTGCACATGATCAATGCACATTGTTGTTACTCTGAGTCCAAGGATAAATAAAATTAAGCTGTTTATTGTTCCGGGTTAAAATAAGCATTTATATACTATATATGTACATATTAAGCACATAGAGGTTTATGGTTAACAGCACAGTAACAGCATTCCAATAGGCTTTAAAACTGGAAGTCATTTCAAATGACGAAACCTAAGGTCACAACACAATACATGAAATTGTAAAAGCCTGAATAGCCACAGTATTATTTTCAACCGACTTCAAATTTTCGAAGGAGGAGGTTCTCAATTCGTCGGGATCTTTGTTTTTGCAATTTTTTTATGTATGTTCACCGATTGTTCAAAGGCGGCTGGACCGATTCGGAAAATTCATTTTTAGGGTTCCGTACCTCGAAAGGAAAAAACGGAACCCTTATAGGATCACTTTGTTGTCCGTCTGTCTGTCTGTCTGTCAAGACCATTTTTCTCAAAAACGCGTGGAGGTATCAAGCTGAAATTTATATCATATACTCAGGTCTATTATCCCTTGGAGCTGTGAAAAAATCAAACTTAAAAGCCAACGCAATTAAAAGATACAGTCGTTTATGCTGCAAATTTTAGAGTTTTTCGGCACTCGCAAAACCTACGGAGTACTTCCCGTGAACTCAGAAACTTGAAATTTGGCACGAAGCAACGTCATATAGCATAGACAATGGAAACATTACAAAAATAGACATTTTTAGTAAAATCATACAAAAAAATATTTTTTTTAAATTTTAAACTTACTACCTTTTTCCTCATAAACGCGTAGGGGTATAAAATTGAAATTCATATCAAATACTCAGGTCTATAATACCGTTAAGCTGTAACAAAATCAATTTTCTATGTCAATGCATTGGGCAAACTTTTACTTATATACCTACAGGTTTGTACGGAACCCTCGGTGCGCGAGTCCGACTCGCACTTGGCCGGTTTTTTTATTTGAAAGAGTATACTTGACAGTTGGTCCAATCGTAACCGAGAACCGGAGAATTTGAGGGAACTCTTCAAATTTTATAGGCACACCTTTAGTGATTTGAGTATTTTTTACAGTAGCTCGGGCATTTGCTTTTGAAAAGGTGGAGGCTAAGTGAAGTCGGTTCTTTTCAACCAACTTCAAGATTTCAAAGGAGGAGGTTCTCAATTCGTCGGCATTTTTGTTTTTGCTATTTTTAGGTTTCCGTACCTCGAAAGGAAAAAACGGAACCCTTATAGGATCACTTTGTTGTCCGTCCGTCCCTCCGTCTGTCAAGACCCTTTTTCTCAGGAACGCGTGGAGGTATCAAGCTGAAATTTATATCAAATACTCAGGTCTACTGTCCCTTGGAGCTGTGAAAAAATCAAACTTCTAAGCCAACGCAATCAAAAGATACAGCCGTTTATGCCGCAAATTTCCGCACATTTTCACTCGCAAGGGAATCAAAACCTATAGGGTACTTCCCGTGAATTCAGAATCTTGAAATTTGGTACGAAGCAACGTCTTATAGCACAGATAAAGGAAAAATTGCGAAAACCGTACATTTTTAGTTACATCATATAATAAAAATATTTTTTATAATTTTAAAGTTACTACCCCTATATACCTACAGGTTTGTACGGAACCCTCGGTGCGCGAGTCCGACTCGCCCTTGGCCGGTTTTTTTAATGTTGCACCGTGATTTGAGTATTTTTTATAGTACTTAGTCGGTTACTTAGTTCTGTTACTATAGTTTTCACTAAATAAATAGGAATAGGTAGCAACATTTTAATTATACACGTACATAATTTAAAAGCTTATTTAATAGTCAATAGATTACAATATATTGAATTGAAAATTATTGTCGCAGATTTTCAGAATTCTTTATAACACTCGGGAAAAGGCGTGAAAAATATACGTCCAAATTACGCTCCTTGATCATGTTGATTTTAAATCCTTTTTATTTTTATTCACGTTTAAGACGCATCAGTCTTACACAATTCGGTAGCTATATTCTTTAGCTTCAATTTGGTATATGTATATATAGTTCACGTGGGTTTATCCGATAAAATACTAGACTATACGATACGTTGCAAGTAGGGTTGCCAACCGTCCCGCTATATGCGGGACGTCCCGTTTCTGGGGCCCTAGAGCATGCGTCCCGCAAGGGGTCCACGCGGGACGCCGATTGTCCCGCTTTCAGACTAGACTAGATTATCAGCACCAAAACAAGCGTTGATTTGCATGTTACAATAATTTTAAAGCGTGTAATTTTACTTGAATATACCGCGAGTAACGCGCGCTAGCGCCTACGCTCACTCGCTCGCTCGACACTCCCTGTCCCTTTCTATTCACTACCGCGGCGGCGGTAGATAAAAAAAAAATACCTAAGACAACCTCAAATTCTCAGGTTAAGATGTGATTGTGGTGTTTAATTAGTTTTTATGTTTCTAGAGTTTTACGATAACTTGCTAAAGAGCCAAAAACATACTTAAATGTCCAAAGTCTATAGAAAAATATTGATTTTAAATAAATAATTGAAAGGAATGGCAATGATCTCAATGAATTTAGATGTGAGTAAATAAAAGTCTGTTAACTATAAGTACTTACCTACTTTCTTATAATAGGATAGGACAGGAATTTCATGCCTCGTATCGTATTATATATCACACTTTTAATATTGTTCTTACATTTCTCTCTAGGGGCGGGGGGGGGGGGGGGGGGGGGGTGCATTCAGTGAAGCCGCGTGTGTAGGTGTCCCGCGGTTTTAAGCCTGGTCCCGCAATGTGATCGTAAATGTACCGCGAATCTCTGAATCACAGTTGGCAACCCTAGTTGCAAGTCTGCTTGTTCCATAGCAGTCTAAATCTATGTCTTTAGTGAAAAACTTCAAAATAGGCAATGTTTCTAATGGGAATATCCGTGGGATAAAATCGCAAGAAAATGAAATGGTGGTCACGCAATTACCTCTAATAAACAGGGTTCTTACAAACAAGCAATGGAACCTTCTAAACAAAGGTGCAATATTTATTTGATGCACTTGTGTAAAGTGTAATTTTCTTAAATTTACCGCGTGTTTGCGTCTTCAGGCAATCTTGTGCTTTACAAGGATTTTCAATAAATTTCCCATCTGATTTGTATATTATTATACCATATTATGTTCATTAGAAATTAGGGTATTAAATAATTACTTTAATTTTTTATTTAAAACTTTATTTTATATTTTATCAGTCAGAAATCTGGTAACAGAACTTAGTAACCAACTAGGTAGCTCGGACATTTGCTTTTGGGAAGGTAGAGGCTTAGTGAAGACGATTCCTTTTCAACCGACTTCAAGATTTCGAAGGAGGAGGTTATCAATTCGTCGGGATCTTTGTTTTTTTGCTCCTTTTTTTGTTTTTATGTATATTTACCGTTTATTTGAAGACGGCTGAACCGTTTTGGAAAAAATATTTTTTAGTTTGAAAGAGTATACTTCACAGTTGGTCCCATTGTAACCAGGTCAGGATCTGATGATGGGATCTTGGAGAAATCGAGGGAACTCTTCAACTATTATAGGCACACCTATAGTGATTTGAGTATTTTGTACAGCAGCTCGAGCATTTGCTGTTTGAAAGGTGGATGCTAAGTGAAGTCGGTTCTTTTTTGTTTAAAATTATTTTCTACACCAATTATCGTGTGGATACAGTTGGTATCATGACATATTGCTATAATTGCTGCCATCAGAGCTACAGGTTGAGAAGGAATAAATCAATTGCCGGTGAACCAAATCACAAATCACGGTAAGTCGCCTGACCAGTACGAGTATCCGGCTACGAGTATGAATAATCATATCGGTTATTATTTATAACGAGTCGCCCATAAACGGTGCACTTAGAGGCTGATGTGTTGGTTTAATAAGTTACGAGATTTATTATGTAAGTTGTGCTATAAATGTACTAAAAAGAAACTTTGTTTACTCGTAGTCATATATAGTTAATTAGTTACCATCCAAAACATTTGATAATATAAGACTTTATAACAAAATATTTTATTAGCTTTTGGTTTAATGAAATAATTACGCTGCGGGGTTCAGCGCACTTAAATAATCCTCTGCAAATGTGGGTTAGTCCACCTAGTTATACTACTAGCTTTTGAAAATGGGTTGAATTATTTACGATATTGGCTAATTTAGGATTCATATTGCTACTATCAGTTAACACTGAAGCAGTTGTTAGTTTCGAACAACTTTTCACGTAGCTTTTCACACGTGACGGTGATCGGAGTAACTTTTAAGTAACCGATATCTATGTAGGTAAATTAAATAAGTATATATATTTACAATCGACCGTCTACAAAAACATACGACGTGTACGAGACTATTTTTAAGCTTTTAGTAACGGTAGTGGTTGTTTTTGTGTAGTTTAGTCGGGACATGCTGTATCGCGCTCCTTATAAGGCCGCGACAGGTCCCGCCGGCGGCCCACGCACGTCCTAACCACCGATTACATTAATACCCCACTTGCAATTAGTACTGTTTTTGTTGCAAAAGTAAAAGTGATTCAGTTGGAATAGATGAAGAAACTGTGGGGGCGGTCGAGGCAAGGTGAGATGGGCTAGGTCTATCTCAAATGTGTGATTCAGTTTAAAGTAATCATGCGCATAAAGCTTGCTTAACTTAACGTTGTCCACGTCGGTTTAAGGGAAAACAAAAAAATATCTTAGTATTTATAATTTCCATGCTTTACAAGTTTGTTCTTTGCATGTCTTACACTGTCAATTCGAATCAAGCAAAGAAGCACAAGGACGCATAAAGCGCTCTAATAGATACCCCAAATTATGCGTTACACAAGGTACGTAGGGAAGTTGTCTCTAGTCGATACATACGATGACAGTTAACATAACAATGCAGTAACCGCCAGACAATACAACTACTACGAGTAATAAAATACAATAAGTATGGAGCGAAAGTGAAATGAGCGATTATTCGGTTAAATTTTGCCCACGTACAAGACCTCAGGCTGACTCATGCGGTGATGCCATGGGGCTGATTTTTTGCACAGATTTTATGGGACAGGTCATATATCACATATGATTGTTTCATTTTATACGCCCAACGTAGTAATTCGGGATTTTCATAAATATACGCGTTTCTCCCTACAGTGATTATTGCCTGGTATGAAATCAATTGATAGTATCATGCATAAGTTATCATTTATTTCGGAAAAGCCAGAGTATTTGCTATTTTTACTCAAGGCAAAAGTAGTATGCTTACTTAACCAATTTAAAGTAGGCGTGAGTTAATTGTTTAAGTATCATGTAATTAGCAACAACAAATACGGCCTTAAATGGCATGAGACCCCAAATTATAGTGAAACTTGATCGCACAAAAACACTGCACAAGTCAAAAACAAACTTTCGATCTTACACCAGAATAACCAATAATCAGCAATTAAAAAATTCACTTTCGTTTTAAACGTTCATCGCCCAGATTGGAGATCAAAACGATCTTGTGAATTACAAAAAGTGCATGTTTGAATAAAAGTGAATGCGCATTGGACTTTGCGAAAATTAAAGACCTCTTCTTGCTTTATATTTTTGAATTACTAAATTGTCTCAACATGTCGTTGTCTTAAAATTGCATTACATTCACTTATAAAACTAAATCATAATCACACTTGACATTTAAGACGAATTCGTAAGGACTGAATATAAATATGAATTGAACCGGGTTTGCTAAAATGACGAATCCGTGTCCTTTTCAGAAACATAAAGGAGTATGTCTAGATTCTTTCTTTACAATTTGAATTAGTACACTGACTTGAAGATTCATATTGGTATGGACTGACTTGTAATACAGGATTTAAATGACGTAACGAGTGTCATAGCGAAAGTTTGGGATTCGTACGATCTCTTTGAAGAGCAATTGCGCAATGCAATTGACATTTTAGAAGCGTGTGGGTGGGCTTGGGTAATTGTAAAGTTTTGGTGAATGAATTATTTTAAAAATATCGCATTATGATTGCTATGTTACAGTAAATTTAGTTTACCTACAGAGGTCGAAGGTTTGCCACTGAAATGTTTGAATATACAAAAAACCGGCCAAGTGCGAGTCGGACTCGCGCACCGAGGGTTCCGTACAAACCTATAACAAGCAAAAGTTGTAGTATGTTTATTACTAATTTCAATTTAATACTTCCACGCGTTTACGAGGAAAAAGGTAGTAAGTTTAAAATTTTAAAAAAATATTTTTTTGTATGATTTTACTAAAAATTTCTATTTTTTGTAATGTTTCCATTGTCTATGCTATATGACGTTGCTTCGTGCCAAATTTCAAGTTTCTGAGTTCACGGGAAGTACTCCGTAGGTTTTGCGAGTGCCGAAAAACTCTAAAATTTGCAGCATAAACGACTGTATCTTTTGATTGCGTTGGCTTTTAAGTTTGATTTTTTCACAGCTCCAAGGGATAATAGACCTGAGTATTTGATATAAATTTCAGCTTGATACCTCCACGCGTTTTTGAGAAAAATGGTCTTGACATACAGACAGACAGACAGACAGACAGACGGACAACAAAGTGATCCTATAAGGGTTCCGTTTTTTCCTTTCGAGGTCCGTACCTCCTACCCTACCCTACCCCTACCCTACCCTAAAAAGCATTATACTAAATAATCATCGCCTAGTACCCTACAACACAAGCCTTATTATTGATCTTACTGTGGGACTACGTCCCATAATATTTGTTCAATAATTATAAGCAATCCGACGCATCAGGGATAATAATATTGTATAGGTGCTGAGTCATGGAATGACAGCAACAGGAAATAAACATCCGACAAATATAAGGAAATTGTACCTACTTACTGTAGTTACATCGAAAAAGAGCAATTTCCTACTTTAAATCGAGTACTTAAGTAAACCTATAGGTAGTTTTCTGTTTTAAAGTCTTCTTGCAATACAGATTTGTTCAATAACACGATCCGTTAGTTACGTGACTTGACTTATGTGTAGAGTTAAAATATATCTAAGAATCATCGCTGGTTTATTATTATTACCTAACCTTTGCCGAAAAACGCAACCAAATCAGCCAAGCTCGTTTGGAGACAAATTGGAGCATTCGTTTGGATGTGTAATGGAGATGGGCTGTAAAGGATTAACGTCTTACCTGCTGTGGGCAAACCACAGCAGCGCGTGACATAATGAAAAAAACCGGCCAAGAGCGTGTCGGGCTACGCTCAGTGTAGGGTTCCGTAGTTTTCCGTCCGTCACAGTAAGTGTCCCCACTTAAGAGTTAAAATAACACCGCCATGTAGGATATGATATGAGCGTTCCACGTACAGCGACATCTATCGGCAAATTAATTAAACTATTGCGCGCGAGCTTAAAGTATGGAAGATGATTTTTATGGAATAATTCTTTATTTCGTGAACCGATTTTCACCGTTTTTACTTTATTTGAAAGCACGTCATTTCATTGTAATTTTGTAGAAATTACAGGTACAATAAACACCCGTTTATACGGTTAAATTAGAAACTTAGAAATTATTTTGTAACTTTTTTTCAAAAACTATTCAACCTATCAAGTTCAAAATAATTTTCCTAGAAAGTTTTTATAAAGTTCTACTTTTGAGATTTTTTTTTATATTTTTAAAACTTATGGTTCAAAAGTTAGAGGGGACACACACATTTTTTTTTACTTCTGGAGCGATTATTTCCGAAAACATTTACATTATCAAAAAATGATTTTAGTAAACCCCTATTCATTTTTAAACACCTATCCAACAATATATCACACGTTAGGGTTGAAATGAAAAAAAAAATCACTCCCCACTTTACATATAGGGGAGGTACCGTAATAAAACATTTTTTCCACTTTTTATTTTACCACTTTGTTGGCGTGATTGATATACATATTAGTACCAAATTTCAGCTTTCTAGTGCTAACGGTCACTGAGATTATCCGCAGACGGATGGACGTACGGGCAGACATGGCGAAACTATAAGGGTTCCTAGTTGACTACGGAACCCTAAAAATGGTTTGGTCACACGTTAGCGTTGATTGAATTTCAACTATATAGACCACGCAATAAGATTCAATATGAACTAGTATACAAGGCCTAAGTTCTTTAGGGTTGCATCCAGCGTAGGCTACTCAAACGCTGTCGGACCAGCGTAACTTGACATCGAGATCCAGAACGATTATGCGTAATCGGAGTCAAAGCTTAGGAGGCCATTAGAATTTGTATTATACTTACTGGAAATGTGGAGTCTAACTGAAGTCGGTTCTTTTTTGTTTAAAATTATATTAAATTAGCTGCAGTGCAGTGGTTCGTTTTAAACCCTGGTCTCTTGAGGTTAAAGGCTCACTCTAAATAGCATTTCAATGAGTAGGCGCGAGTTTTTTTTATTGGGTCAAAAATGACCCTCTGGGCATGGGCTCAAGTGCGGTAACATGTTTGCGAACTTGCTGGCCACGTCGTGATCTCGCACCCATGATATCGCAGTTACGTGCCAACTCGCAAACACACTGCTTTCGCGCCGGGTGACTCTACATACTCAAATAAGAACTTGTTTACGATTACATACACATCTATCGAATTCGTAGGCCAAGAAAATGTATTTAAATACATGATCTAGTAGTTACTACTACACTTTATTGCACAAAACAATTACATGACCAACAAAAATATAGTGAGTGTGTACAAAGGCGAACTTATCCCTTTAAGGGATCTCTTCCAGCTAACCTTTAAGCAACTCACCCCCTAGTCACCTTCTAGTCACCCCCTATTTTCATTTACTATTTAAGAAAATAATAATTTTGAATGCTGTCAAGTTAAAAAGTCCAGCAAAATAACCTAGTGATTTTATCGTCATAAAGTTAGATAATTTTAATACACAACGACGAACAGTTAAGCATAAGCGTAAACTAAATTACAAGGTAGCCCATTTTACGCCTCATAATTTGAACCAACAAGATAATTACTGATATTAGTTAAATCATTGAACCACAACAAATGAAGCTAGCAATAAGAACGGAGTTGATTTTACTAAGTATTGAAGTTAGGTAGTTTGAAGGAGCCTTATTGTTTTATTAAAATGTGCACTGTAATAAACCACAGGTTTCGTTGGTTGGAAAGAATTTCTGCGGTTTATGGTTTTAGTTAAACGGCCACGCCTGTCTGGAGAATGTAATAAGCCTAGGATACAAGCACAGGTACATACCTCCTTAAGGACATCCTTAATCCGAGTCCAAAAGAGAGTATGGGTACTGCGAGTGTGGTAGGGCACAGCACAGCGAATGTCATCTCGCTCAGGAGCAGAGCCCGACTGGGGAAGTACTTACAGAAAACCACAGCCAAATAGCACTAGACCGATAGAGTTGACGATGAGGGACCCAGTAGCGTTAGCTAAGAGGAGACATTGTCACCCCAGAATATCAATCACGGGGGGGGTTCGCCCCGGGTGTCACTATCTCAGGGGTGACACCTGACCGTGAACATCACAAGTGCAATCTTCAACCGCGGCACCCCCCCCCCGTGATTGATGATGTCACAGTGTAGGGTAGCTACGCCACTGGAGGGACCCTCTTGTTCCTTTAGCCGTCAACACAGTGAATCCTCCTTTTTGTAAAGGGTCCATAGGCATGTAAAGGGTAAGGCGTCCATAGGCTACGTTAAGCTGCTTACCATCAGACAGGCCGTATGCTTGCTTGCCATAAAAATGTGGTATAAAAAAAACGCCATATTTTGACAGATTTGTGCATGTTATTTCCCTAAAGGGGGCGTCCATTAATCGCGTCATACGTTTTTGGCTTGTTTTAGACCCCCCCCTCCCCCATGGTGATCTTTAGTGATATTTTCAGGACCCCTCCCCCCCCTGTCCAATATGACGTGTAATTTTTTGCTAACTAAAGTAAGTACAGTTTTCTAACACGTGAAGCTACTTACGTAACGTACGTACACGTAAAGGGTAAACGAATGAAACTACATGTATACATATAAAATAAAATTATCTTTAATAGAAATTTTTTTCTTTAATAGTCCGTGTCGGGCCACGCGGTTTCGTACCTACTACCGAAAAATTAATATCAAAAGGTCGTATCTGAGTATGAAATGAGTTTTTAGGATATAACTCAATAATTCCTAAACCGATAATGTTCTCAATTTTTTTCTCTTCTCCGGTTCAAAAGTGACAGGGAGGACAAAATTTAGACTTACGAAGTGATTTTTTCTTAAAATATTCACTAAATAAACAAAAACCAAACAGACCTCAATGTTATTTTGAAAGACCTACCGAGTGATGTGCATCGTGTCAATATTTGGTAAAAAAATTTTTTTTTACAAGTAATTACATGTATTGAGTAGTACATGTAATTACTTGTAAATATATATATTGTAGAAATCGCTGTGACATACGGACGGATGGACGGACAGACGGAGATAACGAAACTATAAAGGTTACGTTTTTGCCACTTTGGCTACGGAACCCTAAAAACGTACTTCACAAAATAATATGTCGATTGCCATTAAACATTATTTGCAATCATAGTGCTAGTGCAATTTTACTCTGCTTTTAACAGATTGATTCATTTAAAAGTTGATAATTT
Organism: Pammene aurita; assembly: GCA_947086415.1. Taxonomy (NCBI): domain Eukaryota; kingdom Metazoa; phylum Arthropoda; class Insecta; order Lepidoptera; family Tortricidae; genus Pammene; species Pammene aurita. The sequence continues at coordinate 977,903 of OX352310.1, forward strand.
TTATTTTATTGGCCATAATAACAAAAAAATTACACGTGATATGTGTCCAGACCCCCCTCCCCCCTGTGGTGATCATTGGTGATTTTTTCTTGACCCCCTCCCCCCCCTATACAGTATGACGCGATTAATGGACGCCCCCAAACCTTCGACCGCTGATGAACAGCACTTTATGAGAACAGATGAAAAGCTATGATTGTCATTTTGGTGCTCCTCGAATCGGTAAGTCATCTAGGTTTCCGTTAGGTTTTATTAGGTCATAAATGACATCAACTCCATCTTATCCTTTAAAATCCTTGCAAGTTTATGTATATTCCGTACGATAATTAATGTTTAAAAAAAAATTAATTAAGCTATGTTTTAGTTTTTTCTGTGTACATTTAGATAGTCAATTTAAACTGAAGAATCAAAACTGTACTGCACCGACCAAAAACCAATCATGCACTAGTAATTTTAGTTATGGTAACACACATGCAAGCCGCGTGAATCACCCAGTGTGATCTGTGATATGAATGCTGATCGGCCTGCACAAATAAGGGTATTTGGCGTGGCTTTGTAAGTGGCTGTAGGATTTGAATTTAAAAGCCGACCGGTCAAGTTACGAAATTCTGGCGCCTTCTGGTTGCCAATTTGGTTTGTCGCAACACTCGCAGTGCGTAACTAGGTCTAGACCTTATCCTTTTATCTTATTAGCATAGATAAGATCTCGTTAAAATAAAGAAAAAATTAAAAGACATGGAGTTAAATCTAAAATTAAAATACTGAAGTTAATACTTCGCCAAGGCTTTCGTTTCGTGACTTGTTAATTTGCTTGTAATTTTCCCAGTATATTCATCTTCCCAGATAATGCAGTTCCGTTATCTGAAAGTCCTTGTTTTGTTATTTCTTTCTATGAATAATTACGCAAACCTAAATATAAGCACACCTCGAAAGTCCTTAAATAAAAAAGGTTTACACCGTATTAATTACCATTGTCATCCAGCAACCTTACTTCATTCTGATTAATTAGCCTACCTAACAATGCCTGTAATATTTAAGTGATTAACGCTAACACTACGCGTAAAACTCGTTTCCATGAAACCACAACGTTCTACGGAATTTTCTGGCTATATGACATAAACCTTGGCCCCAAATAACGTGGTTTTAGACATAATCCCATTACATCTACATAATATCATTAGATTACTACGTGTCAAAGTTACATACAAGAATAGCACTAACTAACCATGCAAGGGACATTCAGACTTGTTATATAGCGATAAGGGCAATTTTTGAACTTTCAGAGGTGTATTCGATTAAGTTGATACGTTTAATCGCGCGTGAGGAAGCTCTAGTAGAAATAAAGTAATTTTCTTAAGCTTATAGATATAACTTAAGTAGAGTAAAAACATCATTAGGTTAACGTATTTTATAAAACATAAAAAAACATGCAGTTATAATATCATTGAGAATATTATGTGAGAAGAATTACACGTAACGCAGCTAAGCATTCACGTATGCGATTAGATAGATAGAGTAATTAATAGTTCTGTATATTTAAAAAAACTTTAAAGTCGTACTCGTACATAAATTACAAAACAATAACGTCCGTAACTACAAGATATACGTCTAACGAATGAAAATATTACGGACATTGAAATATGGTTGAGATATAAACATGAAATAAAACAGAAAACGATGGCTACGATGTTTTAAGAAGATTTTTGTTGTAGAAGATTTTTCGCTAATTAGTTTTTCTTTTAGTAATCTACGTATGGTTTTTTTTCTTGAATTTTGAGGAACTCCCACATAATGAAGCATCAGGAATGCCGCCAGGGACCCTCATTATAAATAATTATGTTATGCCATGCAACAAGCTCGTTTATGTATACCATTATGTACCTAGTAGAGAGCGAGTTCCAAGAGTTTTTGCAGCATGACCCGCAAGGGTGACGCAAGACAATGAATTCTCAGAAAAGCCACCGATTAAGGCGGAATTCGTATAGTATAGATTTGCTGACAATTCGGTATCCCGCGAAATAATCTAAAAGAATATTAGGCCGGTATACAGAAGAGAAATTGTTTTAATACGTGTAGATAGTCAGACAACAGATTAGTCGTTTTGCCTGACCATCATTTAAAGGTTGCACCAAGCAGTTAGAAACTTTGTAAAACGATTAACGTTTTTCCTATATAAACTGACCACCACTCAATGCGTTGATGTCAAGAATTGTGATTGAACATTTTTCGCATAAACAAAATAAAGAAAGGAATTTGATTGAATCAGATTTGTTTACCACCTAACTAGGAAAGGTGCTCATAATGTCAAGTTTGTATTGATCATATTTAAGTATATTCTCTAGACAACGACTCTCAGATAAAATTAGTGTTAATAAAGTTTAAATTGTTGATGACCCCCACTTCACATAACTTATTAGATGCAATTCTGAAGAGCTTTAGCCCTTTCGTCGGCATCGACCACAGATACTTCTCTTACCAACTCGGCATTGCATATTAACATAGAGGCACTAACCTGGAAGTGCAGGATGATGGTCCAGATGAGGCCGAGGGTGAGCTTGGGATTGCCGTCGACGATGTCCTCGGCGCGGATGTTGACCAGCTTGATCTTCTTGTAGCGGAGGAAGTCGAGCGCCATCTGCACGTTCTGCAGCATGTGGAACCGCATGCGGCCTCGCTCGCGCGGCTGGAATGTTACAATATTGTGCTTTATACTAGGGATATGACTTGACATATACGAAATATGTACAAGGCAGCAAATTAATTCAGCTTAAATATACATAAAATTTTCAATTCCGTCCAAAATGGGTGATATTTTTTATCATATGCTCTAACAATAATTTTGTATTCTACAGTAGGTATTTTTGTTTATGAAATATTATGCGTACCGAACACGGAAAAAGCTTCACGTGATATAACTATGAAAGTCATCGTAAATAAGTGGCGTATAAACCACGCCTCTACGGTAATTAAATATTCAAAAGATAAATGGGGCATGATACGGCTGAATAACTTTTAGCTGGTTATGAATAAAATCTGTATACGCGGAAACATACATATAACGTCATTTTTTGGTCAAGGTATTCACGTTTATACCAAGTTACCCGTCGATGCTTTAAATTTATCATTTCCCGCTCTTAAGAAATATTTGAAAAAAACTTTAATGTCAAAGGGTTTTTACAGGGTCGAGGACTATATGACGGACAAAGATGCATGGCCCAAACCAGAAAATACTACAAAGTCAGAGACACAGTTCAGATAGGAAAGCATATCCAACGTTTTGTGAAGCAATCCGATTTGGATTTTATTATTATTATTTTATTTTTATTAAACAATACGTACATTGTATGTCTCTCAAGCTGTTTTGATATGTCTTCTTATAGAACTACGCATTATTGTGTACCTTTAAGCTATAATATTACTGTATTACTGTTTTGAAAAAATAAGTCCCGCCGAGTTTCTTGCCGGTCATAATACTTCTCGGGTCAGAGGTGTAGGGTTAGAACCGGTGGTAGTTTTTTTTTCTCTGACGTTCATAAGTGCATTGTAATGTGCCTAAATTAAAGAATAAATATCTTTATCTACACTCATATTGTAAGTCCTCTAAAACGTGTTCCAAAACGGTAGGCAATGGCTAGCATTACCACGACCGTTTTACTATGATAAGCTTTTTATCCGTGGCAGTAACGTAATTTTAACTTTTCATGCTCAATTATTGATGTGCTATGAGTTTTGATAACATAATGTACACCTGCACCCTCCCGCGCATCCGCCGACAGCCCGACACGCGCCTCTCCGACCGCCGGCACAATCGAGTTGGCCATGGCGGTGCAATGGCGGCCATTCTATGGTTTCCGAATACGGCATTTTGGATAAATAATATGAGTGTAGATAAAGCAGTGTATGCAACTGTACGAAATTAGGCCTTAAAACACTCGTGTGATCTTATTATGAAACTCACCTGCGGCTCGTTTCATAAAACCACACTCATGTTTTAAGGACCCTTATTACGTAACAGTTACATAAACTACTATTTATCTTTTTTATATTTTTTTTTACAATAATTTCCTTTTATAAATTGCTGCCTTTGTCATATTTACTTACTACATAGTTTACTTAGCAGTGTTCCGACGAAAGAAATCAGGTTAAGGGAATCAACCACATGAGCCCCATTTAAAACTGTTTGGGTGGGCGCGTTAGTGTAACCACACCTGGCTATACTATCTACAGCTGATTAGGGGAGAGATAACGGATTGGAAGTTGCCAAGTCTGCTTTTTGGGTCTGTTATTAAAAAAAATACAATATTAAAAATGTAGGTACCTTAGTTTAGGGTACTCTTAACGCTAAGACTACAATGTCTACAATTGAAATACAAATGACTGAACGAGAGATTTTTATGACATCAAAGAATTTTTCAGCCTGCAGCAACAATAACTAAATGTAAATTATTAATTTACAAGTAGGTACAGTCACCGGCAATAGTATCATCCTACACGAAGGCCGCAAAAATATGTGACACGCTCTTATAGCCCTACAAATAAGAGCGTGTCACATACCTATATGTTTGCGCCGTGTAGGAAGATACTATTGCCGGTGACTGTACATAGTCTTAGTTGTAAGAATGCATCTATTATAGTTGACACTTCATTCATAAAGATACGCACGCGGTAATCTTATGGAATACGCGACCGCAATTGTTCCAGGCGAATGAGTACGCAAAAGTTTGTGTTTTTAACAAACAATAACATGAAATCGTAACTAGTTGAATCCATGTATTTAAGTCAAAAATAAGCCAAGCGACTAAACATGCCATATACCGCCACACCATAACCTCCATAAAATCTATAAACAGACGAGCAGACGGAGCAAACCGGCCCCATGACACGCGATATCAACATTATACCAAGTTAACGGGCCTAGACGGAAATTTAAAATTTAATTAACCATTGGAGTGCAAAAGTTTTAATCTGTAGCCATTAATACGTTCGTTGATTGGTTCCAAATTGGAATAGTTGGGTGTAGTTTGATTCGAGTCAAGTTTAACGGCTCTCTTTGTAGTTGTTGTTCTATCTTTGTAGTTGTTTTTTTTTGTTTTTGCGATCTAAGTAAGTTTTTACAAAGCTGTAGCATAGCAAGCATCGTATAATTATACTTTATGTACGTTTTGTGGAATAATTTTATGTTTTCTGTAAACCAATTACTTTATCAATAATAATGTCTATAGTGATCGTTAGACCAGTGATATTTTATTTAACGGACTTCATCACAAATTTTGTATATACCTAAAATTATTATGATTTGGTTAAATTATTTATAACATGGTTTAAGGTTCTTGTTTTTCTTAAATTCCTATTCTAATTAGGAACCTTGCATTTAAATGACTGTTTAATTAACACCATATGGATCAACAGAGGACATAAAACTAACATGAATTTCATAAGTGTTATATTTAAGTTTGATTTAATTCGTAGGTATCTAATGTAACATAACATGTTTATTATTCACATTAAAAAGAAATAAAACAGCAAGTCACATGGATTGCTGGCAAATTCGATGAATATATTTGGGCACAAATAGTAGTGCGTTACCATCAGACAGACTCCAGAATGGATTTTATGTAAACATTTCCATGGTAATCATAATAACATGCTTTTAACCGAGTATCAACTTGTTCTTGAATATTGTTTGATTTTAAAAGCAAGCAGTCCGTATGCAAATTATGAAAGATATTAACCCAAGTAACACATCAAAGCAGTATAACGGCCGTCTTACAGCATATCTGTATGCTTTTAACATTTTGAGTTCGTTTTATAGTAGCATTATAAACGTTTATAGTGCTGATATAGGTCTTAAATGGGCACAAATTACCCAGCTTGAGATCCTATACAGGTCATTTAATAGCATTACAGGCGCATTATGTCTGCGCTATTAGCATAATCGTTGTCATGGAAAGGGACAATCGCATTAAAGAAGCATGGGTACGCTCGATTAAGTTGCCAATCGCAATACAAAAGCATTATACTAGCAAAAGAGTGTAGTAAAATAAACCTTACCTCAATTCAAAAACGTCTCTAATACCGACGGAACAAATGTTATAATACAATGAACGTTGTGATTTAACTACTTTGTCTCGCAATATAAAATGGACGAAGACGGTACAAAAAACTGAATGAGTGACACGTCATATTTGTTTACATCGTAACAAAATTTATAAAAGTTTATGACTCTTTTACGTTATTACATCCTTCAAATATGACTGCGCAATGTAGTTTACTGTAAATGTGTATATAAGTTTCATTGAAAATTTTCACGCGCCTTTGATTTATTGTAGTTTTGCTATAAAATATTATTAAAAGATATGCGTCAAATACACAAAACAATTGTGTAATCCTCGTATAGATTGAGTTTGCATTAGGGGGCGTCCATTAATCGCGTCATATTGTTTAGGAGGGGGGAGGGGGTCAAGAAAAAAACACCAATGATCACCACAGGGGGGGGGGGGGGGACTCTGAACGCATATCACGTGTAATTTTTTTGTTCCTTGTGCTCTACTGTATTATGGTCAATAAAATAAAAATTATCAACTTTTAAATGAATCAATCTGTCAAAAGCAGAGTAAAATTGCACTAGCACTATGATTGTAAATAAGTTTTAATGGCATTGTACATATTATTTTGTGAAGTAGGTTTTTAGGGTTCCGTAGCCAAAGTGGCAAAAACGTAACCCATAAGGGTAAACTATAAAGTTTCGTTATGTCCGTCCGCCCGTCCGTATATCAGTTGTCAGTGAAGGTGTCATTTTACTCGGAAACTATAAAACATATATCTTAATAAATATTTAAATATAAGGTGTGTTTTTGTATGAGGCTACTTAGTTTTGAAGTAAAATTGCTGAAAAAGATATTTTAAGGAGGGGCACTACTCCATACATGTAATTATTTGTCAAAAAAATTTTTTTTTACCAAATATCGACATGATGCCACATCACTCGATAGTTCTTTCAACATAACTCTTGTCTTCCTGAACATCAATAAAAAAAAAACATTGAGGTCTGTTTTAATTGTTTTTTATTTAGTGAATATTTTAAGAAAATATCGCCCCGTAAGTCTAAAATACTTGTGTCACTTTTGAACCGGAGATCCAAAAAATATGAAAAAAATTGAGAACATTATCGGTTTAGGAATTATTGAGTTATCTCCTAAAAACTCATTTCATACGCAGATACGACCTTTTGATATTACTTTTTCGATAGTAGGTACGAAACCGCGTGGTCCGACACGCACTTGGCCGTTATTTTCTATTAAAGATAATTTTATTTTATATGTATACATGTAGTTTAATTTTTTTGCCCTTTACGTGTACGTACGTTACGTAAGTAGGTTCACGTGTTACAAAACTGTACTTACTTTAGTTAGCAAAAAATTACACGTCATATTGGACAGGAGGGGAGGGGTCCTGAAAATATCACCAAAGATCACCATGGGGGAGGGGGGGGGGGGTCTAAAACAAGCCAAAAACGTATGACGCGATTAATGGACGCCCCCTTATTAACATAATAGTGTCGGTTGAGCAGTCTTAAATTAAGTTATTTCATTATTATAAAGGTATTTTCCTTGTATAAATAGGTCCGCATGATTTTATTTTTAGGTTATAAATTATTTACAAAATGGCGTTGGTCTATATAGACGGAGAGCTAGCCACGTCAGATATGACACAATAATGAGAGCAACCAAACCCCTCTAGTCAGTTTGGTATACTATGCTTATTTCTAGATCTGGACATCTGGCAGCTTTAAAGTGGTGGAGGTCAAAGAATACAAACCATTTCAAGAAAACAAATCCTAGAGATCTGGGTTTGATGCAATATTATGAGACCCTATACAAATACTATACAATATTAAGAGAAATTATACAAAAGTTTATGTTGGGGGAAAGTAGTGCCAAACGATATATAATATAATTCATAGTTTGTCGCCTACAGTTTTTGTTTCCGTAATAATACACAAAAAATTTTGGTCTAACGTTTTTTATCGATTTTTAACCAGTTTTGAGTCGATATTCCAACATATTCACTACAGATAGAATTATAAGGTAAACGACTATCGGTTCTTGAATCTTTTATCTCCATTCTGTAGAGCCGGATCTTGAAATAAATGAGCCGTTATTTTTTTATGATTTTTTTTAAATATGGTATAAAAAAACACTTTTATAGATATTCGAATGGTGTAAAGAATCTTATATATACGTAATCTACATATTAGGGTTCCTCATTGATGTCTCTAAAAACTGTAGAAATTTAAATTTTTTACTAATTAACACGAAATTTATGACCATAAAACCACTTTTTTAGCCTAAACCGGTTCGACTTTGATGTCATATATCTCGAAGACAATGAATATTGAAGTAAATATAGGATACTATATTTACTTGTTTAAAGCCTTTACTGTTAATATGATAAGCTATTATAAATCATTAGAAAACTAAGGGAATCAGATCTAAGGTCGTTGGCGCCAGGGAGCCCCTTAAAATATAGGCCCTTTATAACTGAGACAACTCCGGCAGTTTTTGTACCTAGTTTGGTATTACTATTTTCCAATTAAAACATTTTGCTAGTCTGTCACTGTGACCTCCACCCATTAAAAGCTGCCAGATGCCAGGATCTAGCAATAAGAATAGTATAGCAATCTAACCAAACGGGTTTTGTTGCTCTCATTATTGTGTCATATCTGACGTGGTGAAAAAAAGCTTATTAATGCCTACAGCATTACACGTGAATAATTATGCTATTAAACAACATTAAGCATTATATACTACTTAAAATTGCTATTGTAGACCCTAAGGCACTAAAACAGCTAAAAGCTGTATAGGGGCTGTTCATAAATTACGTCATCAATTTTTGATGATTTTTTACCCCCCTCCTCCTAAAATCATCCAACCGCCCCGCTGCCAAATAAAGTGATGTCATTTAAAAAAAATGCATTTTTAGCTTAATTGTAAAATAAAAAACTATTTAGTAGATAATATTTTATAGCATTAAAAGTTTATAGAAAGTCAATTAGAAACACGAATTTCATTCCTTTTTTAGGGTTCCGTACCTCGAAAGGAAAAAACGGAACCCTTATAGGATCACTTTGTTGTCCGTCTGTCTGTCTGTCTGTCTGTCTGTCTGTCTGTCAAGACCATTTTTCTCAGGATCGCGTGGAGGTATCAAGCTGAAATTTATATCAAATACTCAGGTCTATTGTCCCTTAGAACTGTGAAAAAATCAAACTTAAAAGCCAACGCAATCAAAAGATACAGTCGTTTATGCTGCAAATATTAGAGTTTTTCGGTACTCGCAAAACCTACGGGGTACTTCCCGTGAACTCAGAAACTTGAAATTTGGCACGAAGCAATGTCATATAGCATAGACAACGGAAAAATTACAAAAAGTACAAATTTTTAGTAAAATCATACAAAAAAATATTTTTTTAAATTTTAAACTTACTACCTTTTTCCTCGTAAACGCGTGGAGGTAATAAATTGAAATTCATGTCAAATACTCAGGGCTATAGGACCTTTCAGATGTAGCAAACCCAAACTTTTATGTCAACGCAATCAAAAGAAATAGCAATTTAAGTTGCATATTTTGAAACTGAGTACTTGCAAGAAACTCAAAACCTAAAGGGTACTTCCCGTAAACTCAGAAACTTGAAACTTGGCACGAAGAAATCTCATATAGCACAGACAAAGGAAAAATTACGAAAAGTAGACATTTTTAGTAAAATCATACAAAAAATATTTTTTTAAATTTTAAACTTACTACCTTTTTCCTCGTAAACGCGTAGAGGTATTAAATTGAAATTCATGTCAAATACTCAGGGCTATTGGACCTTTCAGATGTAGCAAAACCAAACTTTTATGTCAACGCAATCAAAAGAAATAGCAATTTAAGTTGCATATTTTGAAACTGAGTACTTGCAAGAAACTCAAAACCTAAAGGGTACTTCCCGTAAACTCAGAAACTTAAAACTTGGCACGAAGAAATGTCATATAGCACAGACAAAGGAAAAATTACGAAAAGTAGACATTTTTAGTAAAATCATACAAAAAATATTTTTTTAAATTTTAAACTTACTACCTTTTTCCTCGTAAACGCGTAGAGGTATTAAATTGAAATTCATATCAAATACTCAGGTCTATAATACCTTTCAGCTGTAGCAAAATCAAACTTCTACGTCAACTTTTACTTATATACCTACAGGTTTGTACGGAACCCTCGGTGCGCGAGTCCGACTCGCACTTGGCCGGTTTTTTTTTTACACATTGAAGCACTTTTTAAAGATGCGAGAGATGATGTGATCTTCGGAATGACCGCCCCCCCCCCTCCTACGTCATGCTACCATCATCCGATGTCCAGACCCCCCCCCCCCCCCATTTGAAATGACGTATTTTATGAACAGCCCCTTATAGTGAATTACTTGGCTTTATAATGGTTTATATTATTGCTATTATACAGCATTAGGCAGCATTACCTACTTATAAATGCTATTGTACACCCTAAGGCATTAAAAATAGCTGAAAGCTGTATAGCGAATTTACGTGGCATTATAATGGCTAATTTTCATGCTCTCAAACAGCATTAAGCATTTATTTATGCTATTGTAGAACCTAAGGCACTAAACCACACCGAAGCATTAGTGTAGCAAACCAAAACGCAACTGTACAACATTCAGCTGTCTATACAGCTTGCATTTTGGTTCGCTGAAGGCTTTAAAAAAGCATTTACATATGCCACTATACAACCGTTATACAGCTTAAAAGCATTATATAATGCTATTGTAGAACCTAAAGCACTTTAGTGCTTTTAAACAGCTGAAAGCTGTACAGTTGCGTTGTGGTTTGCTGCACTAAAGCTAAAGGCTTTACAAAAGCATTTAGATATGCCATTATACAACCGTTATACAGCTCAAAGCATCATATAATGCGACAAGTTGCTCGGTGAACGTATATAAGAGTTTATACGGTCCTTAAGTTCTAAATAAGTTAACTATTCATATATTATAATGCTTCCTGTGTTACTTGGGAAACCATGTTAAAAAAAAACGTGTTCACACATTTAATACTATATCGAACCATTGAGACTGAACATACGTTTTTTGAATTCAGTTTTTAGGCAAAGTTCCACAAAAGAGCTATAAATTAAGAAAGAAAAAAAAGAATAGGAAAGAGCACTAAAGTTGTATTTTCAGTTACGTTATTCTATATCTGTCTGCACAACTTGCAGTGCTTTACTAAAATTATCACGGCATTTAATAGGCCACAGATTTGAATGATGTAAAAACAAGAAGCGTATACTCACGAGGTGTTCGCCAGAAAGCACCTCCAGCAGCGAGATGAGGTTGAGTCCATCGCGCAGGTCCTCGAAGAGGTCGTTCACGTGCCGGTTCACCTGCGCACAAGAATAAGTCAATTAGAACACTTGTATTATTGATAGCAAAGATGCGAATGCACCTTCTTCAATAAAATGCAATGCATGCATAAATATAAATCTCCTACAAGCGGCATGTTTTCCGACTTTGTATACCATAGCAGATACAAATATAAATTACTATATTAATTATAGAACTTAAAACACTTAAGTAAACCTGAATGCTATAAAAGACCGAGAAGTGTCGTAAAGCATTAATGTTTCTATTGAGACCAAACCTACACATCCTATAAGAAAACAAACAAAATTGTTTAAAAATTAAAGTCAACAGTCTGAATACATAACTGAAATCAAAGCCAGTAGATTAATGCAATAATTGAAATCATAAGACAAGTAGTGTTAAGCAACAACAATAAATCTGAATCCGGAAATCACTCAAGCCTCAATATTACGCTCAAACAAAAAAATAAAATGATGATGTCGAAAATAAAATGACAAGTTTTGAGATGAAAGTGACCATGACGATCTCAGAAGTAAATAAAGAAACCATTGCAGTATTAGCATCTGCATGCGACACTTGAAAGAACAACGAACAACAACTTGCTGACTTTACACATTCAAATCAAAGGTAACATGAAATGATCGTCAAACTTGTATTCCTGGCTCCGGTATGAAGTTGTTTAGATAAATACCATTACCACTAGCATTACACGTAGCAAAAGATAATTGAGAAATCATTTAAATATATAAATAGGCCACCAGACACTGTTAGTAATTAATGACATTAATTCTCTACTCATCAATAATTTACATGGAAAAGGACGGGTACACAAATAATGTAATTATTACTGACAGTGTATGTAGTGGCCTTATGTATAAGGGGTTAAAGGTAATAAGTAAATGCAATAAGTTTTCAACGGATACTGGCATACCAGAATCACTTAGTTTGACGGATCATCTAATGGCAAAGTCAGCAGCACCTAGACTTACTTGTTGCGGTGGACAACACGGGTGGTTGTTGACGATCTCACACACGTGTAGTCTCGTGTATGTCTGTCCGAGCAGCATGTTGGAAAGATACGATAACACCTGGATAAGATATACTGAGGTAGGAGGTAGTAATCAAAGGAGCGTATGTACATAAAACGATCCGAAATGTTATTCCATTTTTCGTGATTCTGCGTTAAACCTTACAAAAAGTCTGAAAAACAATAAAGTCCTGGTCCTGACCTGGATAACAACTTTGCACTAGAAACTTAGTTATTATATGTTATATGTTAGCATACTTAGTCATAAGTGGCCCTTGCAAACAATCACCGAAACATGTGTAGTAATATTTATATGTGTTTAACTGTGTACCTATACTACCTATGTAGCTTTAACCCTTTTATCGCCAAGCATCGAACGGAAAAATCGTGCCCTCAGCGCCAGTGCGCCCGAGCGCGCAAAGCAATTCGCTTATATTTTGGACGTGATATCATAGGCTAGCGCTGAGGGCACGACTTTCCGTGCGCGTGATTTGACGTCTTTGGCGGTCAAAGGGTGAATATTATTTGGGAGTATTGTGGTAGTCACAGCTAATGGATGTTCTAATGAGTAACTCGTCCTACTAATGACATGGTCAACAGTTCGCATTATATACGAATCTATGTATATGGCATTTACCTATTAGCAGATGTCCACTTATTTGTAGACTTGCTTAAACAAATACCTAAACAGATGATGCATGCAAAACCAAAACAAAAGAAGCCGACATTATACAACGAAAACAAAACAAACGAACACGATGAGTTTTTATTAGTCTGTCAATGAACATTGCATGGACATGGACTAGTTCAATGACTTCAAAATGGACATAATATCAACAGATACTTTTCGCAAACTTATCCGAATGATGCAAAAAGCAATTTGCTCTTTGCCGGTAATGTTGTTATTATAACGAGTCGGCATCAAACAAGATTTAAAAAGTAATCAGTTGATATTAATAAATCAAGAGCAGAAAATAAAAACGAAGTTAAGGAAGCTGTGTATGTTACAGACCTTGAGATGTTTCCAGTGCTGCTCCATCCAAATGACAAGCGATGAAAAGTCAAACAAATTATTATTGAACAAAAGGTGCTTGTGAATGCGTGTCCAGCTAAGGTAAACGCTGAAAATCTCCTAAGGCTTACATAACAAATCAACTGTGAATTCCTTGTAACAGTATATCAGGTTTTAAATTTTAATACATACGAACAGACGACATTTTAAGTCGTACATATATAAAAGAAAACAACGATTTTACAGAAAAAAACAGTCAGGATGCAAGATAAAATCACCAGCGGTTAGATCTAGTACACATAAATACTAACTTGAATTATTATGCTTTCACAGCTTAAATTCGTAATACAATAAAATACAAAAGACTCGGAAGAAGAAAAATTTCAATAAAAAAAAACCGGCCAAGAGCGTGTCGGGCCACGCTCAGTGTAGGGTCCCGTAGTTTTCCGTCCGTCACAGTAAGTGTCCCCACTTAATAGTTAAAATAACACCGCCATGTAGGATATGATATGAGCGTTCCACGTACAGCGACATCTATCGGCAAATTAAGTAAACTATTGCACGCGAGCTTAAAGTATGGAAGATGATTTTTATGGGATAATTATTTATTGCGTGAACTGATTTTCACCGTTTTTACTTTATTTGAAAGCACGTCATGTCATTGTGATTTTGTAGAAATTACAGGTACAATAAACACCTGCTTATACGGTTAAATTACAAACTTAGTTCAAAAAATATTTTGTAATTTTTTTTCAAAAACTATTCAACCTATCAAGTTTAAAATAATTTTCCTAGAAAGTTTTTATAAAGTTATACTTTTGAGATTTTTTTCATATTTTTAAAACTTATGGTTCAAAAGTTAGAGGGGGGGGGACACATTTTTTTTTACTTCTGGAGCGATTATTTCCGAAAATATTTACATTGTCAAAAAATGATTAAGGAAACCCCTATTCATTTTTAAATATCTATCCAACAATATATCACACTATAAATATTATTTGAAACGGGATATTTACCGTGTATATTTGTGTTTATGAGCACCCGATATTTCGGCGCAGTTGCATGCACCATCATCACGGAGTCGGGTGCTCATAAACACAAATATACATGGTAAATATCCCGTTTCAAATAATATTTATAATGTGAATGACCATGTGAGCTTGAAATCATATTATATATCACACGTTAAGTTTGAAATGAAAAAAAAAACCGGCCAAGAACGTGTCGGCCCACGCTCAGTGTAGGGTTCCGTAGTTTTCCGTCCGTCACAGTAAGTGTGGGGACTTAAGAGTTAAAATAACACCGCCATGTAGGATATGATATGAGCGTTCCACGTACAGCGACATCTATCGGCAAATTAAGTAAACTATTGCACGCGAGCTTAAAGTATGGAAGATGATTTTTATGGGATAATTCTTTATTGCGTGAACCGATTTTCACCGTTTTTACTTTATTTGAAAGCACGTCATTTCATTGTGATTATGTAGAAATTACAGGTACAATAAACAGCTGCTTATACGGATAAATTACAAACTTAGTTCAAAAATTATTTTGTAATTTTTTTTCAAAAACTATTCAACCTATCAAGTTTAAAATAATTTTCCTAGAAAGTTTTTATAAAGTTCTACTTTTGAGATTTTTTTCATATTTTTAAAACTTATGGTTCAATCAAAAGTTAGAGGGGGGGGGGGGGGGGACACTTTTTTTTACTTCTGGAGCGATTATTTCCGAAAATATTCACATTAGCAAAAAAATATTTTAGTAAACCCCTATTCATTTTTAAATACCTATCCAACAATATATCACACGTTAGGGTTGAAATGAAAAAAAAAATCACTCCCCACTTTACGTATAAGGGAGGTACCCTAATAAAACATTTTTTTGCACTTTTTATTTTACCACTTTGTCGGCATGATTGATATACATATTAGTTAGTACCAAATTTTAGCTTTCTAGTGCTAACGGTCACTGAGATTATCCGCGGACGGACGGACGGACGGGCACACATGGCGAAACTATAAGGGTTCCTAGTTGACTACGGAACCCTAAAAAGAAGCACAGTAAATGAATAATATAGTCAAATTACATACTTAAGATAAGCCAAATCTGTTTCAAGGCATTCCCTTTTGTCGAATTCCCTAATGATTGTTACAGTCACCATGAGATATATGGAAGGTGCTCATTAATATTTGAACACGCCTCTATTGTCAATACGTTAGAGATATTTATGGGCAACGTGACTGCTCTCCTATGGCGGCTGTACTGGCTAGATCAATTATTCACCATTCGATTTTAGTTCAAGGACCCTTATCTTATTTCTTGCGAGCCTTAAATTAGTGCGTTTCATTCACAATCAATAGGGCTCAGGTATCCTTTATACATCCATCCACAATACATCACATCACCCCTTCGGTATTTAGGTCACGGTAGCAAGGATACAAATGCATATCCAGCAGCTTTGCATATGCATGCACTCCATCTTTGTTCTTTGCATTCCGAGGATGATGTCAGACAACCCTTTAGGTTTGGGCTCATGCGTCGTCGGCGAATTCGAAAGATTTACAACAATCTTGGTTATTTTTAGCACAAACGAATCTTCGACATCGACCTTCAACCTTGAGCCGGTTTGGGTGCAAAGAACGATCAGCAGTGGTAGTAAAAAATGTCTGAGAAAGGACTGCACGACTGTATTTAAGTTAGGTTATTTTGTTATTGGTTCCTAACTAGTAACGTTTTGACTACGTACTTTTTTGCAGGTACAGTCAGCAGCAGAAGAGGGTGTGGTGTTCAAAATGATCTTGGCGCGACTTTATTGCTATGAGAATAAGAGCGTGTGAAGGTCGTTTTGAACACCTCATCTGCTAAGCTGCTTCTGCTTCCGGCCTAACGTACGTGGCCTAAACATTAAATGGACCGAAATTCTAACCAATCTGTCAATGTTGTATTCTGTTTATATTCATTCTAAATATCTGCATTCTAGTTCTCAAGCTGCGAAAGTTTATGGTTAACGTTTTTTCAAAATTACATTCTGGAATTCTGATTCTATATGTATTATTTTGGACGACAATAATCTGTTAACAAATAACTGTCTCACAAGTTAACTACGCCTTAACCAACATGTTACAAATTTGCTCTACCATAACTATTTCTCCGAACTCGCTTCTAAAAATTCGGTTAACAGGCTTAATGATTCAGAGGAATGATTAATATCTACATTATTATCTCTTTTGCTTCCATTTCCATTGTATTATGGTATGTTTTATAAATAGCCAAAAACGTTTAAATTTTACACTCTACTTGAATATCGAATAAATCTTCGACTCAATCTACTGAAAGTAAAAATTTTAGTTTGGTGTTTCTTTAGTGTACTTAAATAATGCCTATAGGATCGTAATGATTAATTTGTTTCTGGGAAATGTAATAAAGGAGCTAAACTTGCAATGTTTATAAACAATGGATAAAATAAATAAATTAAATCGAATTAAATGACGGCAGATGCTGGAAGTGATTTATTTATTTTCATTTGTTGTGATTCAGACGTTCAGATTACTTTATTATTTTTTAAAAGCACTGAGCACATAAGGTGAGAGTAGACAACTAATAAACAACTTGGGCACTTCCATTTGAGATACCATTGTTTATCATTGCATTAAATTTAATTCTTAATTAAGTAATTTCGTATTATCTAGTACATTTCATCAATAGCTATCTGCCCCATACAATAGATCAATGTGTCGATCGATTTATGGTCAAATTTAGTTAATTAAACGGCCCAAAATAAAAATAAAGCGTACTTATAAAGCAGTATTTTTCAGAAGCTTCATCGAAATTTAGTTGACAGGGTGTCATTGTCACGTGGGTGTCTGGCTGTGTGGGCGCAGTTCGGGATTGACCACTCCGCATAAGGTTTAGTCTTAAATCTGACTTCAACCTACAGCCTTGCGTCATCGGTCATTGTTGATGACGACGAAGTATTCTGGAGAGTGGGCCGGTTAGGACATAATACCTTTATTCTGTTTGCTGATTTCATACTATAATGGTAGAAACCAACGAACAGCTATTTGTTTCGTTCGTTAAATTCCGTGGTTTTTCTCGGAATCTAGATAAAGCCAATTTTCTTAACTTAAGCTGAGTGAATTAAGCCACTGTTAGGTTATAGTTGGAATGTGCTTGTATACTTAAAACAAAACCAGGAATTAAGTTATAGCAAAAAAATATACATAATAAAAACAAAACAGGCAAACAACAGGCGGTCTTATCGCTAATGAGATCTCTTCCAGACAACCTTTGGGTAGCGGAGAAGATAATGCAGAAAAAGTCAATAGGAGGTGCAAAATACTTATTATGAAAACACGAACATTGAAATACGAATCAGACATACATAAATAAAAGTACAAACATATATTATACATATTTCAGTAAATACATACTGTAGTGTTCGTGTATTCCAAGTACATGTATACATTGTCTCATGAACACCAGGGACGAGGCACCCGTTAGCGACAGTCAACAGGTGTCGTTGTAGAGGTTAGACGCGTGCTTGCGTACTGGGTGTCTCTATGAGCCAGTGAGTTACTTTAAATATTTTAGTGCATATTCTCCAGGAGAGGATACTACAAGTGGCGACGAGGTGAAAGGTTAGTAAAAGTTAAGAAATGTTTATGTTGTTGTTGAAAAAGTAGGCAATAATAAATAAATAAAAAAATATGAAAAAAAAGGATAATAATAATGCCAGCGGCACCCTAGGTTAGGTTTTTAAAATGTGTTTATATATTTTTGTAAGTATTTCTTTTAAAAGTATGTGATTTATTTTACTTTTTAATATTTTTTTAAATAGCCTACACCTAACATTTGAAATTAATTAAGTGAAAAATAAGGCTATTAATGCTGTTAGAAATTTATGACATTAATAATAATAATAGTAAATTATTACAGTCCATAACAAAGAGATTGACGAAATTTCTAAGCAGCGTGCCGTTTGTTTACATTAAGGTCGGGCCGGCCAAAGCGAAATATAATAGAAGAATTATGTGTCAACCTACTCGTACTCGCATAGCGAGACTAACGTAAACAAATTTATCGACAGAGGGGTTCTAAAAAGCTGCTAAATATAGAAGTTATACGTTTGCACTTGGAGTAAAAATAAAGTGTTTAAGAGAGATTAAATGCATGAAATCGGGATATAGGTGATACCATATGCCTCTCACCGTTGTAACTCTGTGTATCTGGAATCTTATCAATATAAAATAAGGTCGTATCAGTTACACCAGTTAGGTATACCTCGGGAGCGCTGAACCGATTTTAATTATGTTTCATATTTTGGATTTGTCTCCGCCCGAATGGCGGAATGACTATTGAAATATTAGAGAAATGAAAAATAAAATTGTAGTTTACGTATGAGGTCCGCCGGGTGAGCTACAAGGCATATATGCTTATAAATATATTTTTGTTTTATAATGTACAAGTACTATATATGCTACCCTCATTTATGTTGCTTTCAGAAATGTACACTTTAAAAAAAACAGCCTTTGTGTTAATCTTCGGACTTCCATTAAATTGGATGAATCTTCGGTCTTCCATTAAATTGGATGAATCATCGGTCTTCCATTAAATTGGATGAATCTTCGGTCTTCCATTAAATTGGATGAATCTTCGGTATTCCATTAAATTGGATGAATCATCAGTCTTCCATTAAATTGGATGAATCTTCGGTCTTCCATTAAATTGGATGAATCTTCGGTCTTCCATTAAATTGGATGAACATACAGTCTTCCATTAAATTGGATGAATCTTCGGTCTTCCATTAAATTGGATGAACATACAGTCTTCCATTAAATTGGATGAATCTTCGGTCTTCCATTAAATTGGATGAAACTTCGGTCTTCCATTAAATTGGATGAACATACGGTCTTCCATTAAATTGGATGAATCTTCGGTCTTCCATTAAATTGGATGAATGTTTTTTTCAGAATACCCTACACTACCGATATAGCACAGCATCAACTGCCGCCGCCCGAAAAATTCGACTTGGAGGGTGATAGCGCCTCAATGGGTCTACAATGGGAGAAGTGGAAGAGGTCGTTAAATATATATTTTGAAGCCACTGACACTAAAAAGAAAAGAGCAACGTTATTAGTTCTGGGCGGAGCAGGTCTTCAAGATTTTTTTTTATAACTTGCCTGGCGCAAGTGCAGAACCTTCTGCAGATGTCGACGTTTATAAAGTAGCCATAGAAAAACTAGACAACTATTTTCTTCCGAAACAGAACAAAACATATGAACTACATATCTTTCAACTAATAAAACAAAATGAGGGAGAAAGTTTTGAAAAGTTCTTACTAAAACTCAGAAATCAAGCTACTAAGTGCAAATTCGATAAACCAGATGACCACATCATGGATCAGATAGTTGGGAAATGTGCATCATCAGAACTGCGTAAAAAAATCCTTACTCTAGGCGATGACGCAACGTTATACAACGTTAGCAAAACGAGACTAAAAAGCCAGCGAAGTTAACTTCGTAAAGGAAAGGCAAAGAAGTTTTAGATGGGAAAAGCAGAAAAATAACAAACAAACAATGGAAAATACTTTTGCGAAATGTAACAAGTGTGGCAGAAACTCACATTCTACTAATGATTCTGCATGCCCAGCAAAAGATAAAAAATGCTGCAGCTGCGACTGCAGCTCCAAGTGTCCAATGCGACTGCATTGGACACTTTCAAAGGTGTTGCAGGTCAGTACAAAAGCGACACCTCGATCGAAACGGAAACAGTAACAATAATAAAAAATCACGGAAAGACGACACTGTTAATTCTGTTGATGACAACGGAGATGTACAATATATATTTATTTATTTTATTTATTTCCGTTACGGAGATCCAACAGCTATCAAAACAAAATAGCACTAATTAATAAGAGATGGAAAGCCAATTACAGGATCACACTTATAGCTACAGATTATTACATTCAAGTTTTACTTAAATAAAAAGTGACAACGCTCGAACACAACAACACACAACATAAGAAAACAATCAATATAAGGTAAGGTATAAACCAGGAGCGGCAAATTTCAAACACAAGTGACAAGCTGAATTACAATAACGATAAAAATAAAATACTTTGCTAAGCAGGACAAAGCACCCAACGTTTGTTTTATTTTAAACTAAAATATTTAATTTAAACGATGATGAAACGTTAGATTGTGAGTTAGGAGGAGTAACCTTGAGGATGTTGATCGACTCTGGCTGTAAACCAAATATAATAACGCACAAAACATGGGAATACTTGAAAAATAGCAAAATCACCCATTGCCGTGCATGGAACACTTATTGCTCAAGGTAAATAAAGCTCAGTTCTTTTCAAAATTAGATATTAAAAATGCATTTCATCAAATAGAACTTCACCCAGAATCAAGACATTTACCTACTTTTATAACTTCGAAAGGGTTATATACAGGGTGTTTGGTAACCGGATGCAAAGCCGAAAGTAGGAGATAGTCTAGGTCATGTAGAACATTTTTAGCCATACTTGTCTTAGACAAATGTTATTAGTTTTTTTTTAATTTAAATTTTAAGATTTGTCGGAGAAAACTGCAAAACTTCAGACTAAATCGATAATTAGTACTTTTTTTACTGCAGGTAGATTTTTTTTTGTTTTATTTCTTATTGTGCAATGTCTATCAAACACTAGAAAAGTGATTTCAAACATCTGTGTCTAAAGAAAACAAGTTGACAGCGATTTAAAATTTTAGTTACATGAAAATGTAAACGATTTAAGTGATTTCAAAGTACGATAAAAAAAAAACTAAAATAGCCACGAATTTTCAAACCATTTTAAAAACATGCTTGGCTTTTACCCTTTTATTTAAGCTATCAAACACGACTGTAGCTACTGTATCCTTGAAAATAAGCCACCTAAACCAACTGGGTAGCTAAAATGTTTCACTCTACTTGTGATACTTGTGGTAGTTGTGGTGACGAATCTCATTATGATTTTACAATAAAACATTGGTTCTGAATACTAAGTTGGCGTTGACTTGACATTTGACTTGTTTTAAAAGGGTTAAGTGTACTGGACAAAACTACCACATGCAATTTTAACAAACAAAGGCTTGCGGCGGTGAGAGACAAAAGAGACTGATAGCGGCAGGCGGTGAGCGGCGTTAAACAAAGATGATCGGTTTTGTGCTTTATTGACAAAGATAAACTGATTAGCTACATGAGTATTTGTGCAAAAACTAGTAATTTAGTCTAGTTACAACTTCAGTTGCGATTAGACGTTCATTGTGGTTTAATTTCCCGCTCTCATCTCAATTTACCGTGTCAAGTTGTAGCTGCCGTAGGCGCTCCTTCACGTGTAATTACGACTTCTTCATTGTAAACATGGAGTTTACGAACGAAGAATACGCCGACCTTATCTACATGTACTGCAAAGCTGACAGTAATGGAGCGATGGCCCGACGGATGTACCAAGAGCGTTTTCCAAACCGGAGATTGCCTAATGTGAGAGTGTTTTACAATTCATTCCGAAGGCTACGTGAGAATGGTATTGCTGTGCAACATGGAGGGAATCCAGGACGTAATCGCCCTGAAGTGGAGGAAGACGTTCTACAGGCATTTGCAGAGGATCCGAATACGAGCATCAGAGTGGTAGCTCGTAATCTGAACTTGTCCACATGGAAAGTATGGGCCACAATGAATCGTGAGGGAAAATATCCTTTTCGCGGCATCGGAGTTCAAGGTTTGGACGAAGGAGATCCTGCACGCCGAGTGGACTTCTGCCGATTTTTACTCAATGCGGATATCGAAGACCGACGTTTTTTGCGAAGCATTCTTTGGACCGATGAATCGAAATTTTCCCGGGAGGGGATCACAAATTTCCATAACCTACACCAATGGGCTGACAAAAACAACAATCCACATTGGAAAAAGCAAGTGTCCTTCCAAAGAAGGTTTTCCGTCAATGTGTGGGCTGGAATCATCGGCAGAGTCCTTATTGGGCCACATTTTTTGCCAAATAATTTAAATGGGGCAAATTATTTGGAATTTTTACAAAACGATTTGCCCAGGCTTATTGACGAAGACCAGCTGCCCGGTGCAGTGACATTTCAACACGACGGTTGTCCCGCCCATTACTCTCTGGCTGTAAGGGAGCATCTGGATAACTGTTTCCCGGACGGTTGGATCGGCAGAGGCGGACGAATCCCTTGGCCCGCTCGGTCACCTGATTTGACACCATTGGATTTTTTCGTTTGGGGCCGAGCTAAGGAGCTAGTCTACACACAAGAGGTCATTAATACCGTAGAAGAGCTGAGGGAGAGGATAGAAGCGGCGTTCGAAAGGATGAGGGAAGAAATGATATTCGGAACAACCACCACAGAAGTAAGAAGACGGGCTCGTGCTTGTATTCGAAACGGCGGGTCACATTTTGAAAACGAGCGATGATGTGTAATTTTAATGTGTTGATCGTAAAAATAAATAACTTATCTTTTATGCTTTTGTTTTAATTTACCCTAAACATTCCCTCTTATTAGTACAGGTAGCCTATTTTCAAAGATAAAATGGCTTGAGACATGATTGTCTTATCGCCCGCCGCCTGCCGCTATCAGTCCCTTTTGTCTCTCACCGCCGCAAGCCTTTGTTTGTTAAAATTGCATGTGGTAGTTTTGTCCAGTACACTTAACCCTTTTAAAACAAGTCAAATGTCAAGTCAACGCCAACTTAGTATTCAGAACCAATGTTTTATTGTAAAATCATAATGAGATTCGTCACCACAACTACCACAAGTATCACAAGTAGAGTGAAACATTTTAGCTACCCAGTTGGTTTAGGTGGCTTATTTTCAAGGATACAGTAGCTACAGTCGTGTTTGATAGCTTAAATAAAAGGGTAAAAGCCAAGCATGTTTTTAAAATGGTTTGAAAATTCGTGGCTATTTTAGTTTTTTTTTTTTCGTACTTTGAAATCACTTAAATCGTTTACATTTTCATGTAACTAAAATTTTAAATCGCTGTCAACTTGTTTTCTTTAGACACAGATGTTTGAAATCACTTTTCTAGTGTTTGATAGACATTGCACAATACGAAATAAAACAAAAAAGAATCTACCTGCAGTAAAAAAAGTACTAATTATCGATTTAGTCTGAAGTTTTGCAGTTTTCTCCGACAAATTTTTAAATTTAAATTAAAAAAAAACTAATAACATTTGTCTAAGACAAGTATGGCTAAAAATGTTCTACATGACCTAGGCTATCTCCTACTTTCGGCTTTGCATCCGGTTACCAAACACCCTGTAGATACAAGAGACTCATGTTTGGAATAACGTGTGCTCCAGAATTATTTCAGAAAATATTAGAAAAAATGCTTATCAAATGTGAAGGTGTGATAAATTTTATTGATGATATATTGGTATATGGTCACTCTGAACAAGAACACGATTCACGATTAAGTAAAGTATTGAACGTGTTAAAAGAAAATAATGTGTTAAATGAAGAAAAATGCATCTACAAAGTAAGTGAAGTGTATTTCTTGGGACACCAATTATCACCCAACGGCGTTAAACCGTTGAATAAGTATGTTGAGAGCATTTCAGGATTCCGAGTGCCTACAACTATTGAAGAATTGCAAAGTTTCTTAGGACTGGTAAATTACATTAATAAATGGATTCCTAATTTAGCTACCATGACAGAACCTTTAAAGGAACTTCTGAGGAAGAAATTTGGAAAGAAATCTAGTATTGAAGGTGTCTGGGGACAAAAACAAAATGATGCATTTCTAAAATTAAAAGTTACTGAGCAATATAGAGACTTGGGATATTATGATGTAAATGATAAGACACAGGTTATAGCAGATGCAAGTCCAGTAGGTCTTGGAGCGGTTTTAGTTCAGACAGACGCAAAAGGCCCAAGGATTATTGCATATGGAAATAGAACACTATCAGAATGTGAAAGAAGGTATAGTCAAACTGAAAAGGAAGCCTTGGCCTTGGTTTGGGCTATTGAACATTTTAATACCTTTCTTTTTGGGAAAGAATTTGAACTAATAACCGATCACAAGCCACTGGAATTTTTATTCAGCAAAAAATCAAAACCCTGTGCACGGGTAGAAAGATGGGTGCTAAGACTACAAGCTTATCGTTACAATGTAAAGTACAAGCCTGGAAAAAGTAACATCGCTGATCCACTGTCGAGATTATGTCAATACTCTAACTGGCCAAATCAACATGCAAAGGACAAGTACGTCCTTGAAATCCTAGAAGTGGCAAAACCCTGCGCGATTCCAATGTGTCAAATAGAAATAGAATCTGAAAAAGATGCTGATATATGTAACGTAAAAAAGGGAATCTATAATAAACAGTGGGATGAATCAGTAAATAATTACAAAATTTTTGCTGATGAATTATGTTTTTATGAAAACATCCTATTGATAAGATAAGATAAGATAAGATAAGAGATCTTTATTGCGACCAAAAAATACATAATATAATGTACATGGACCCACATAGGGTGTAGCAACATAAATTGGTAACACAAATACACATTCATGTCTAACTATGTACTTACTTATAACTATAACTAATAAATCTAATAATACTCATAACTGTTTTTATATAATAGGAGTATACAAACACACTGCCTACAAGGTTTGAGAGGTAACAAAATTGTGATTCCTCGAACATTGAGGAAACAAGTTTTGGACGCTGCCCACGAAGGCCATCCAGGTATCGTGGCTATGAAAGGAAGATTAAGAACTAAAGTTTGGTGGCCTAGAATGGATAAAGACGCAGAGTTGATTGTAAAAAATTGCAAAGGATGCACATTAGTTAGTCTACCAAATCCTCCAGCAACCATGAAGCGCAGGGAGCTTCCTATAGAACCTTGGGTAGATACTGCTATAGACTTACTGGGACCATTGCGAAACAACGAATATTTGCTGGTTGTCATAGACTATTACAGCCGATACAAAGAAATAAAAATGACTAAGACAATCACAAGCACACAAGTCATCAACATTTTGGAAGAAATGTTCAGCCGTCTTGGATACCCAATTTCAATCACTGCTGATAACGGAAGAGTTTGTAAGTGAATAATTTAAAGCTTACTTACAACAATGTAATATCAGAATTTTTAATACCGTGCCATATTGGCCACAAATGAATGGAGAAGTAGAACGTCAAAACAGAGATATAGTTAAACGACTGAAAATCAGTCAGAATGAAAAGAAGGATTAAAAAAAAGCATTATACGAATATTTAATGATGTACAACTCCACTCCTCATTCAACTACAGGAAAATCGCCATCAGATTTTTTTTTAAAGACCAAACAGAGATAAAATTCCGATGTTGAAAGATATAAATGAAAAACAGGACGACTCAGAAGTTCGAGACAGAGATAGGACGCAAAAAGAAAAAGGAAAGGAATATGCAGATCTAAAGAGAAAAGCTGAGGATTCAGGCGTATGAGAAGGAGACAAGGTGTATGTCAAAGAATTATCGAAGACGGATAAGCTTGCCACTAACTTTAACCCTACACCGCATGTAGTGGAAAAATCTGTAAATGGTGATGTTACCATAGTAAACGAGGAAACAGGTAAAAAGTTACGCAGGAATGTGGTCCATTTGAAAAGAGTGGAAGGAAATTGGGAATCTGTTCATAACGAAAACTTGCCGGATGATTAATACTGTAATTATAATTGTCTGTTTAAAATTTGTTGAATTATAATTGTGTGGTTTTAAGTTTGAATTATTTTGATAAATAAAAAATATTATTAAGGAAGGGATGTAGTGTTCGTGTATTCCAAGTACATGTATACATTGTCTCATGAACACCAGGGACGAGGCACCCGTTAGCGACAGTCAACAGGTGTCGTTGTAGAGGCTAGACGCGTGCTTGCGTACTGGGTGTCTCTATGAGCCAGTGAGTTACTTTAAATATTTTAGTGCATATTCTCCAGGAGAGGATACTACACATACAAATACATTCATAAAAACTACATAAATAATTATATATCAGCATATAAAAATAATAATACTGTTGAGACCTATTAACGACCAGCAGTAAAACTAAGGAAGAGACAAGTAGTAAAATCCTTGAGATGGGCTTATCAGAGACAGAGTCATTAGGAATGTTGATCAAAGACAGTTTGTCCGTATTGTACAGTCAACAGCAGAAGAACGTTGACGGGTGAGATGTCCAAAACGACCGAGATTCATTTGAACACCTCACCCGCTTAGCTACTTCTTCTGCCGTACCTAGGTAGTATTACCTATGTATTTTAAAAGCGCCCTAAGATTACTACACTGGTGAGTCAGCAGCGGGTCAATCGGATAACGACAACATCAGCGCGCCCGCAGCATGCGTCACTACATCCTTTGTTATCGGTGTTGCTTAAACCAGCATCGGCCTACTCGGTTATGTAAATATTTAACTAGGGATTATAATATTTTATTCAGTGGTTGCTAAACTCTAAAATATGGTTCTAAAGGTAAGTTGAGTACGTATTGCAAGCAGCGACACAATCTAACACAACTTGGTGAGTAACATTTTAGTCACCGCACGTTCAGCTACACTTATCCCGCTTCATCTACACGTAAAACCTTTAATTAGTTTATAATTTGGTTTTGTATTAATAATCATTTTTGAGGCTAAAAGACAAGGAAAACTTAATATATTCAGTAGAATTGAAAAATTTCCCTAGAGATCGTCGGAGAGGCAGCTGAACTTCACGAGGCTTCATTACACATCGCCCTTAACCACTTCAAAAGTTGTCGCCTGGAACGAGAGGGCCAACGAAATGTGTTCCTGGCTTACGGTCTATAAGAATTTGCAAGAGATTAAATTTTTGACGCGTGTAAAAAACGATACCTCACGTCGTAATCCGTCAAACGATGTAGGCAGGGTGGTGCGTGCCAAAGAAATGGACACACAAACATACATAAGTAACCCTCGCGAAAAACATAAGTAACCCTCCATCAGTCGGGTAATAACACTAATAACATGATGGAACAAATAAAACATTTTTAGTTTTGGTTCATACAGTGGAAATAGATTGATGTGGTGTGGGTGTAGCTTTTGAAATACCTTATGGATTGCCCATATTGTATCAATACAAACCTATCCACGAAATTTTGCTGGCTAGATTGGATATACCTCCAATAAGGATATATGAATTTATTCAGAGGAGGTCAAGCCAGGTCATCAGCACTAAACTACATATGGTAACCGCCAAAGCAATTTCATACAAGATCGTAATCATAATATCAATCAACAAAGAACAGCGAGCCAAAAGTATTGGTGACTAAGACAGACGGACGTTTGTGTGAAAGTGCAAAGACATCCGATAAGCGTTACTGTGTACTGTTTCTTATAACGAGTCGCTGTGAGTAACATTGTATCTGCTTCAATGGGGCAGCCTTTGGCGAAGTGTAATCGCCTCTAACAGGAAGCGTTAAGTATCAATGCGCCTTTGTTTCGTTTTGCTATCATCATAAGGTATATTAAAAATAATACGAAAATAATGGTTAGGACAGGATCAGGTGCGTGATTCAACCACCATTAGATTAACATTAACTCTAATTATGTTTTCAACTTAAAGAATGCACGTTTATTTTGGAACTGCTAGTCTAGGTTATAAATATGTTTCGTACAAGATCAACGAAAGCGTGTAAACATTTACCTGTCAGATTTCAAACACTACTTAATATTTCTGCCAGCATTGGTGTCAGATTTCTAATGTCCATTAAACTCTAATTTATATTCTACGGCCATCATATTATCGAAAATTTGACACATTGACCATAAACTGTACTGGTTCTGAATACAAAGTAGCATTACCAGTAAGTAATACCTAAAGTTCCGTTGAGTTATTAATATTTTCCTGTAACTCGGGACCACGGTAGGCATGTTTGCAACTCCCAAATGCGCGTTCAAGGAAATACCTCTACCTACAGAGAATTCCTGAGCAATCACACCAAAGCAATAAAGACCAAACGAACCAACTAATCTACAATGTATCCCTTGAAGAAATATTTGCTTACTGTGCCTTTGTTTGTAGTATGTTTCATCTCAAGCTACAGGCCGCAAACGTTACCCGTATATCGGGGAATTATTTACGAGTACAATGTAACAAAATATGGCGAATTAATTCAATTATGTATTTCTTAATTTTACGTATAAAGCAGACTATTCAAGATAAAATGACATTAAAACAAGAAGAATGTATGGTATTGATGTATGATAAATTGTGTTAATTGCAGAATTGACAAAACAAATTAAGAGGAAAAGTCGTGGCCTGAATCGTATGCAGATTTACGAGTATTTACTCTGAATGTCTTAACTTAATGATCATTTGATTCGTGTTAGTGGAAGACGGCCTGCAAATTGAACAAAGGGATAACACAATTGGTTGTGAAGCGGTTAGTCACCACTTAGATTGATTAATCATATGTTCTCATACTTAAAAAGAAAGGTTAGGTCATCAACGAGACCTATGGAGGCATATACGCACTTTGATCGATCAGTAATTGAAACTATTTAAAACTTTTTAAAGTTGTACCTTTGATGATGCTAAAACCGCTGATGTTCACAATAAGGTCTAAGTATCACCTACACTTCTGCTTCGTAGTGTTGAAGGTAAGATGATGGCAATAACAATATTAAACCCAGTTTAATGGAATCTAATATTCAAGTCAAGGTCTATTTATCCATAATTTTCCTTATATTTGCATTTATGTAATGGTGCATTACTATTCCGCGCTGACTCCACGGCGTCACGATTGTACGTCAATCGTCATCTGACATGTCATGACACCGGTGTCAATTTGTAACACATACATATGACTAGTTTACTAAGTAGTAGTATTGACGTGTCAATGTAATACTTAAAGGCTTATTGTAATACTTACTTTCTTTATTTGACTATAACTTTTCTATGTCCCTAAAATGGAGACCGCCTACAACTTACTTAATTTATTACCAATATATTATTATATTTATTATAATCTGCGCTACATTTCGAGCTTAATTTAGTAGGAAAGGAATTAAAAATCTCTACCAGCACAAAAATTCAAACGCTAATAGTAGTTTATGTAACTGTTACGTAATAAGGGTCCTTAAAACATGAGTGTGGTTTTATGAAATGAGCCGCAGGCGAATTTCATAATAAGATCACACGAGTGTTTTAAGGCCTAATTACGTACAGTTGCATACACTGCTTTATCTACACTCATATTATATATATTAAATTAATTGTTCGGAAACCATAGAATGACCGCCATTGTACCGTCGTGGCCTACTCGATTGTGCCGGCGCTCGCGCGGGACCAATCGAGTTGGCCATGGCGGTAACATTATGTTATCAAATTCGATGTTCCAAATTTGAAACTCATTGCTTAACAATATTTGAGCATGCATAGTTAAAATTACGTTACAGCCGCAGATAAGAAACTTATCATATCATTCAATCAAATACAAACACTGAAACATTGACACCGTTGTGACACTTGTAAGAGGGTCGGCGGGAGGGGTAGCTAACTGTAGTGGTTGGCACCTGGATGTCGCTTACGGCTGCTGTAAAGTCGATGTAAAAATAAATGCAAAAAAAAAAAGATGATTGAAGGCATTGAGAGTTTCGTCAGCTCAGTAACTGAACCCATAGCTTAATTGGTAAAGCGATATCGAGCCCCGGTAAGGCGTATCGATGTTTGTTCAAGTCAAACTGGGTTGATTATTTTTTCAATGTTTCAGTGTTTGTATTTGATTGAATGACATACTAATGTATGAGTGGAATACCCACTTTAAAAAACAAGTAAAATAATTATAAACTTATCATAGTTAAATCGTTTGTTGTAATGCTTGTCATTGTCTACGGTTTTTGAACGCATTTTAGAGTACTTACAGTATGAGTGTAGATAAAAACTATTCTGGCATCATTGCGGAATTTCGAGATGATCTAATATAACCAATAAAACTTTTGATTCATATAATTGACATGAGATGACACACAAGCTGTATGTTGACATTGTTGTGCTCATTCTCCAATTCAACAATAGGTTATAACTTGAAACAGATTTTCCTTAAAGTTGTATGGTTCAAACTTTTATTTACTTTCGTAAAATAATTCGTTTATAGAAAATATTAGATAATAATTAAAATAGAAATTATAAACAGTATTACCTTTTTAAGGTGTTTGTTGACCCATTTTGTGAACGTCTTCTTCTGTATGGCATCTCGTTCGTCTGGAAAGAAAAAAATAAAAGATGAGTGTACTGTATATAATTTCGATAGAGGTAGCCTTGTTTGTGCCCTAACGTGTTTTGGCAATATTTAATTAATTAGGGCTGGTGTCCTATGAACATTTTAGCTTTGCCTCTAAACTCCGCTTCAAATTCTGTAACCGTGCCGTGATCAACATTATCAACCGACTTCAAGATTTCGAAGGAGGAGGTTATCAATTCGTCGGGATCTTTGTTTTTGCAATTTTTTTTGTGTTTTTTTTTTAATGTATGTTCATGTGTGATTCATGTTCACCGATTATTCGAAGACGGCTGGACCGATTTGGAAAATTATTTTTTGTTTGAAAGAGTATACTTCACAGTTGGTCCCATTGTAACCAGGTCAGGATCCTGGAGAAAGCGAGGGAACTCTTTAACTATTATAGGCACACCTAGAGTGATTTGAGTATTTTTTACAGCAGCTCGAGCATTTGCTTTGGAGGCTATGTGAAGTCGGTTCTTTTTTGCTTAAAATTATTTTTATATGAAAGAGTGGCATGGTAGCAATACAAAAATTTTAAACAAAAAAGAACCGACTTCACTTAGCATCCACCTTTCCAACAGGAAATGCTCGAGATGCTGTAAAAAATACTCAAATCACTATAGGTATGCCTATAATAGTTGAAGAGTTCCCTCGATTTCTCCAGGATCCCATCATCAGATCCTGACCTAGTTACAATGGGACCAACTGTCAAGTATACTCATTCAAACAAAAAAGAATTTTCCAAATCGGTCCAGAAGTCTTCGAATAATCGGTGAACATACATTTTTAAAAAAATGCAAAAAAAACAAAGATCCCGACGAATTGATAACCTCCTCCTTCGAAATCTTGAAGTCGGTTCATAACAAAATTTGTTTATCCTTAAAACAAGTAGTTAAAAGTCATGAATAAATAAACGTCCTCACGAGTATAATACCAACACACACTATATTCGAGTATACTGTCCTCCAAAGATACCATACACACGAGCATGATAAAATCAATAAGCCCTCCTAATCCAGCGTTTAGGTGTTATCCAATAACAGGTGAACGAACGGACCGACAGCCAGGCTATTTTAGCTATACTGCGCTATTTCAGGGAACCGCGTATTCCTAGCTCGGAAGTAGGAACTGTTTGCCAAACATTCGCTACGAGAATTCGCAACAACGCATTACGCCGCTCGATTGGGTGTTTTGAAATACTACACCTAAGATGTTTATATTAATGAAATATAATATGAAACATGTTATGCTACAGTCCTCGAATGGTTTAATTAAGATTTTCATTCTCAAATTTTATTACTTTGTATAATCTCTTTTCAACCAACTTTAAGATTTCAAAGGTTGAGGTTCTTAATTCGTCAGGATCTTTGTTTTTGGTATATTTTTTAATGTATGAACGTTCACGGATTATTCGAAGACGGCTGGACCGATTTGGTAAATTATTTTACAACCGACTTCAAGATTTCGAAGGAGGAGGTTATCAATTCGTCGGGATCTTTGTTTTTGCTATTTTTTTTTCATGTATGTTCACCGATTATTCGAAGACGGCTGAACCGATTTGTAAAATATTTTTTTTGTTTGAAAGAGTACCGACTTCAAGATTTCGAAGGAGGAGGTTATCAATTCGTCGGGATCTTTGTTTTTGCATTTTTTTTTATGTATGTTTTATGTATGACTCAGGATCTGATGATGGGATCCTGGATAAATCGAAGGAACTCTTCAACTATTATAGGCACACCTATTTATAGTGATTTGAGTATTTTTTACAGCAGCTCGAGCATTTGCTGTTGGAAAGGTGGATGCTAAGTGAAGTCGGTTCTATTTTGTTTAAAATTATTTGTTTGAAAGATTATACTTCACAGTTGGTCCCAGTGTCATCAGGTCAGGATCTACTGATGGGATCCTGGAGAAATTGAGGGAATTCTTCAAATATTATAGGCACACCTGTAGCGTTTAAAATTATAGTTTTAATATTTTGCTTCAATTAGCGATAACAGCTAAGGGAGCTAACAGAAACTACATAGATAGTAGGCTGGTCCTTATTTGATGTTTATTTTTATTTTGCGTTTTAAATAATTAGGCATTGAACAAGTTTTATAATTCAAGAAAACTTGTCTAAAGAATCTTAAAAAAAACAACCATAATAATCTTTAGTTCCAAATAACACAATGAAGGAGTGCCCTGCAAATTTTTTAAAAATAGAGAAAATAAGGAACATTAATAGATAAACCAAACACTTTCGATTTGACCGGAAACACAGGAAGGTAATAGTACCATCAAGTGTAAAAACATGGTTCTAGTCAAACTACAAAAATGAAAAAAGTATGTCCTAATCTTCTTGCACAGGCGTAATAAAGCCATCGCACATATTCATTTAAACGAATATTTTTATTTTTGCACTTGAATGAATATCAAAGATGAATAGTGTTACAAGTGAACGATGGAAAGCATTCCCCAAACTGAATTATCACAGCTCTAGTGTCATTACTTGTATAATTACTATGCCAAGAATGCGGGGCTATTCGTATTCGTCCTATCTCATGCTGCACTAACTGTTTGAGACACGTCTTAATCAACATCAAGTAAGCCGTAGTAACTAATTAAAATATCTCGCACCACGAGGCTGCTATGAGTGCTAGCTGACCAAGTAAGGTGCGGCCAGCGCTGCAAGACCCGCCCACGTTATGCCCTTTACAGATCACAATCTCCAATTGATAGTTCTGACTAGACTGGTTAGGCCAGGAATTCCGTCTGTTGTGATGCATTTTACTGTTTATGCAGATCCGTTGTTAAGTGTTAACTTAAGAAATATTTATTTATTGATTTATATGTGCTGCAGGTAGTGCAAACACTTTGCCAGCCAGCCAAGTATGTCCTATTGTTCTTTTCGAACTTAATAAAATAGACTGGCGACATCAGCTTAAGATGTATATACAAATCAAATCAAATCAAATAATTTATTTGCTCGAATACAGTCAGGTGGATCTTAAATACATTTTAGGTACAGTGTATTCAGCCTGCTAGTGGGCATGCAAATATTATACAATCCTAAACCTAGATTTCTTACAGCTAAGCATGCAGCATGCATGGATATTAACATTAATAACAATTAATAACACCTTATAGTATAGGTACTTAATAAAGAAATGGCGTATAATCTAAATATTCTTTGATTGAATAAAATGCATTTTTTATTAAGAAGTCAAATAATAGTAGTTTATGCAACAGTTGTATAAGAGGGGTTAAAAAAGGTGAGTGGCGTGGGTAACAATTTGAGCCGTAGGCGAAAATTGTTAAGAAAAACGCCACGAACATTTTTTTACCTACTTATACGACGTTGCATACAATACTTTTTCTACGAATACACTTACTTTTACATAAAATGCGAAATTGAAAACTTCATGGATATCGCATTTATTTTGTCAACATAATCAACAATCATTTAAGTTTTACCTTT
Source organism: Pammene aurita (assembly GCA_947086415.1). Classification (NCBI taxonomy): domain Eukaryota; kingdom Metazoa; phylum Arthropoda; class Insecta; order Lepidoptera; family Tortricidae; genus Pammene; species Pammene aurita. Next base: position 1,012,051 of record OX352310.1, read on the forward strand.
TAAAACACAATTTTTCAATAATACTAACATTACTAACACAAATACACACCGTCGTTATTTGATCAATTATTAAAGAGCTACAGAGATTAGTAAAAATACCTAAATTACTTTCAAAGTTTTCAATTCGCCCCAACAAACGAACGGGAAACGTAAAAAACTACGAAGTAGGTCTGTGGTTCTTTAATTTTTTTTTTATAGTTTTTTTTTCTAAAAACGCTGCGTTTATTTAGGTTTCTTAGGTTGGCAGTAATTTATTTTATATTAATAGTCGCGTTTGCACGCGATTACGCGATACTATTTTGGCGCTTTTATAGAACAAGTGTTATTTTGGGGAATAGACTAGATAGACTTTTCATCGAGTGTATTATCTATGTTCTTATAAAGGTGTTGACGAATGTATAAATGACAGATAAAAGTACAGGAGTAGAAAAATTAGTTTTAAATTGAGGCATGTCAGATATATACCGTGGGCCTTGGGTGTATAACTAGACAGATTTTAACAGTGTATTCCTGATCATATTTAGATACTAAAATGTCCTATAAACTTTTCTGGAATACGCCTAGTTTCAGAGTTAATACCAATTTAAAAAAAATACACTTTTTATTATAACTCATCACAAAACGCCTTTCTAATGGCGTTGTTGCCACTATTGGACATAGTTTACACGTCCTTATTGTCAGATATCAAAGTGACAAGGAAAACTTGCAAAAACTAAATTTTTACAAAAAAAAAATGTAACAATTTGTTTTAGGCGATAATTTTATTAATAACATTTGCTTTTCATGTGCAATAAACATTCAAAAAATGGAAAAAAATACGAAAAAAAAAAGTCACATAATATTTTTTCCTTCTTTTGGTCTTAGGAATTCGTGGTTAAGATCTGTCGGGTTATTCCAGCCCACGGTGTATAAGGCATTTTAATGAATTTTGAGTCATAATTTACATACTGCATATTTACTTGTCTTAGTTGTCTTCCTTCGACGGTAGGTATATAATAAATACACATACAAATATAGTGCATGAAAGTCTGACACACTTACGTTCCCAGTTAGGTACCAATATAAGCACTTAAGCATATCAGCAAGTTGATTACCATTCGCAGATGTTCGAGTTCTCGTGTTACGCGTATGGAGTGGAGTTCCATTTCTAGACATGTGAGATATAGACAGACTTTTAGAACGGAGTTTAGATTAATTGGCCATTGGCACAATATCTACGAGTATATTATCCTAATAGTTAATTTCCTGTTATTGTTAATGATTTGTCTATTGTTCATATTAAACTTATTGTACAATTTCATAATAGGTACCTTCCTATGTTTAACATGCAAGCGAAATCAGGTAAAATCTTTGGTATACATGAGCGATTGAATAGCGATGCGGCGTTTAATAAATTGTTACTGTGGAAGGTGCAATTTAGAGGAAAATGTAGTCATTCATTAGCAATCATCTCTAGAAATGCCGACACGACGGAAATTATCTACACGGCGGAAATATATGTCGTGTGCGTGCAGCATACTTTATTAACCGACTTCAAGATTTGAAAAGAGGAGGTTCTCAATTCGGCGTGTATGTTTTTTTTTTTTTTTTTTATTTTTTATGTTTGTTACTCCATAACTCCGTCATGTCTGAACCGATTTTGAAAATTCTTTTTTTGATTGTAAGTATATATATACAGATTGGTCCCGTTTTTGTCAAAACGCAGTTCTGATGATGGGATCCATGAGGAATCGAGGGAACTCCTCAAATCTTAAAGGCATACATATAGTGATTTTTATATTTTTATCAACAAAACCATCATTTTCATTCAAAACAGTGACATTGGATGAAGTAGAACTGCTGATGATGATCAGAACGGAACTCTTCAACGACGCATAGTTCACGTTTGGCGATTCGTCCTCTTCGCTGTGTTTGTTTAGCAAGTTTAATTGTCAGAACAAATGTTCGTCCAGCTCAAGTTCTGATGATGGGATCCATGAAGAATCGAGGGAACTCCTCAAATCTTAAGGGCTTACACATAGTGACTTTTGTATTTTTATCAACAAATCAAGCATTTTCATTCAAAAGAGTGACATTTGATGAAGTGGAACTGCTGATGATGAACAGAACGGAACTCTTCAACGACGCATAGTTCATGTTTGGCGATTCTTCCTCTTCGCTATGTTTGTTAAGCAAGTTAGATTGTCAGGACCAATTTTCGTCAAGCTCAAGTTCTGATGATGAGTTCCACGAGGAATCGAGGGAATTCCTCAAATCTTAAAGGCATACATAAAGTGACTTTTGTATTTTTATCAACAAATCAAGCATTTTCATTCAAAAGAGTGACATTTGATGAAGTGGAACTGTTGATGATAATCAGAACGGAACTCTTCAACGACGCATAGTTCACGTTTGGCGATTGGTCCTCTCCGCTGCGTTTTTTAAGCAAGTTATTTCATTGTATGGAATCTAAGTGCACCATCTATCTACAATAATCCTTCACCGGCTACCCCCATTGAAGTCGGTTTTTTTTTCTTAAAAATTATACTGTATATACTCGTAGATACTGCAATGAATTAAGATTATACTTAAATATGATTTAAGCGAAGCTAGTTGCCGGCGTCAATCTTGCTGGCAGGCCTGCGAACCTGGCCCGCTTTCTGCTAATATAATTTCCGGCGCTCTTTATCGTGAAAAGCTGTTAGTTAATCATTTCCAAAGTCTTTAATTAAAGTTATTTCCAGGTCAAGTATATTCAACAGTTGACCTTAAACAAATTAGGACAAACTTCACCGCAAACTTCTCCACAATTGAAGCGATGGGCGCTGAAATGCATCCTTAACAAGCCGTTGTTGTTATCGCTGCAATTGACTATAGTGAGTGCACTGCACTTGTTAACGCCTACGACTTCGCGCTTAGAAAAGGTAGTATCCGACATGATGTTCTTAATAAGTTATGTTCTTTTGTCTTACTTTAGCCTAGTAGCGCCCGGCGTTAGTAGCTCTCGACTGGCATTTGTACTTAAATCAGAGATGATCAAGTTTCCGCTATGTTTATTCACTAATTTCATTTATATTTGTGTGTTTTTTTCTAACGACTTGTGATAGATAGTATGCTCGTTGGTGTATTCTTTTTTCGGTCATTCCTTCACCTAGTTACCAAATTAAAGTAACCTAGTTACTAAATTAAAGTATCTGGTAAAATAACCTCTCCCTATCCTCTCGGCTGCATAACGTCAAAAAGGATCACGGGATTAGATTGGCTACCATTGAAAATATATACATACGTTGTTTTTGTGATTTTTTTGGGACGTTAATTAAGAAAATGGCATCGATTTTGAAATTTAATATTGTGGACATGAAAATTCTTGAAAGTATTTGTGCCAAATTGCAATCTTCTTCTAAATATATAAAAGAAGAAACTGACAGACATATCAACGCACAGCCCGAACCGCTGGTTCTAGAGATTCCAAATGTGGTACGTAGGCTCCTTATAAGGCATAGGGATGCACTTAGAAATAATTTTTAAAAATTTACCTCCTAAGGGGGGAAATGGGGTTCAAAGTTTGTATGGGAAACGAGATTAGTTCAACTATTTTATTCGAAACTTTACAGGAGTATTCCTAACGATAAATGAGAAAACAAGTGTTTCAGCTTTTTTGAGAATTCAACCCATAAGTGGGAAATGTGGTGACAAAATTTAAATATCAACATGGGTATTGTTTCCATGGTTTATCGGGTCGCTGATTACGAAATCAACACTTAAGGGGGTGAAATGGGGGTTGATAGTTTGTATGGGGAATTTTTAAACGTTGAACCAATTTAGATGAAACTTGGTATAGAGATAGTTTGTGTACCGGGAAACGACATGGGACAGTTTTTATCTCGAAAATCAATCTTTAAGGGGGTGAAATGGGGGTAGGAGGTTTGTATGGAGATTTTTTTACCGCGAACCGATTTAGATAATTTTGTTGTGGATATAGTTTGAGTCCCAGGAAACAATATAGAATATTTTTTAAGCCGAAAATCAATCTTAGAGGGGTAGAAAACATGTTGGTAGTTTGTATGGCGAATTATTAACCGCTGAACAGACGATTGAAATGAAACTTGGTACATATTATATAGATTGAGTCGCGTTAAACAATATAGGATAGTTTTTATCTCGAAAATCAACCCTCTAGGGGGTGAAACGGGGGTTGAAAGTTTGTATGGAAAATTAATAACCGTTGAACCTATTTAGATGATTTGTATGGAGATATTTTGCGTTCTGGGGAAGGATATATAATAGTTGTTATCCTAAGTCATTCCTTAAGCGGGTAAAAAGGAGGGTGGATTACAAATTCCACGCAAATGAAGTCGCGGGGAAAAGCTTCTATTCAAGAGTAGAAATCTGTATTAATCATAATCTCTCAGTAGTAAGTCGTTGATGGCGTAACAATTAAACAATTATTGCAATAATTTCTTTAAAATAAAAAATGAGGGAACCGCCGTCTTCAAAACGTGGTATACCGAAACCTCCAGAATGTAACGAATACTTTTCCGAAAACCGCTTCTAAATCAGTTCAGCAAAACGCAAGATGATCGCGGACAAACATACATTCCTACATACAAACATACGAGTCTAACTGAGAACCTCCTTTTTTAGTACTTTTAGTACGCGGGCGAAGCCGCGGGAAAAAGCTAGTCATAGGATAAAAATTATATCTTGACATACTTTATTGAAAACTGACATGTAAAATAATGTGTTTTATGAATAAAAATTCTGATTCTGATTCTGCACAGATAGGGATAGGTTTTTTTTCTTAGGAATCATTTCCATAATATTGTCCTTGCGTTCTCCATGCGCGCAGTCGAGGGACAGATCTACCACCACCATCTGCGCCTTGAAGGCTTGTAGATTACACTCGTGAATAGACAACAACCGGGATCAACAGCTACTCGTACAATTTCTTCCCAAGACCCTTATCCTTTAAGATTAATAACAATTTTAAAGAAAAAAGAATCGACTCCACTAAGGCCACCACCAAGAGTAAATGCCCGAGCTACTGCGAAACATACTCCAATATCTATAGGTGTGCCTATAATATTTGAAGATTTCTCTCGATTTCTCCAGGATCCCATCATCAGATCCTGACCTGATGACAATGGAACCAACTGTCAAGTACCCTTTCAAACAAAACAAGAATTTTCGAAATCGGTCCAACCGTCTTGGAATAATTGGTGAAAGATCCCGACGAATTGAGAAGTTCCTCCTTCGAAATCTTGAAGTCAGTTGAAAACAGTCAGTCATCTATTCTTGTCACCGACTGACATCGTTATGTATACGCTATTGATACTAGTGTAACGGTGCTGCTAGGCGAAAACTCCTGACTAACAATTGCTGCTCTTATATACTCAATTCAAAGTGCAGACTGACCTACGCGTATCAAGCGTAATGGCGAGTCAAGATGGGATCATCAGTTAGCGGACCGAAGTCGTGATTGACAACTCAATTACATGTGTGATGATGAATCATTAAGATTGACGGGATGTGAAATGAATTCAAATCTTCACGAGAGTGATTTTGTCACCGTTGGTTTTCCGAGATGCTATCTGATTAAACGCGATTAAGTACAGTTTTAGTTTAACAGTGCCATATCCTGACCTTTCACTTAAGTTTTTCTTGAAACCTTAGCTGGCGGACGCGGACGTTTTCGAAACGCACTTGGCCTACGTATATGTATTTGCGCAAATATGGCTGCATCATTTTCTTTTATAGAACGCGGATATTTTGGCAAATAACTACAGCCTTGGCCAGAAGTGTTAAGCACCTTTGCGATTTTCATACGATACTCGAAAGTTTAGACCGGCTTTTCTATCTTTTTTGAAGTTATTTTATCAATTAATTCAAACTGAACAGGCATGTTTTGCAATTTGTGAATAACTGCATAGAATATTTGCAATTTGTCGCACCGACCTAAATTCGCATTTTTGGGACCTCCACTTTTCATATTTTATAGGTACCATCGGGTTCAAAATTGCATGGTCAATTTATCAATGAATTCATTCATAAATTGGCCATGCAATTACCTTGAAAGTGTTATTAAGTGAAGTTTTCTAGATATATCAATAAAATATAACATTTTACGTCATCGTACATTGTTATGATAGGGAATTAAAACTTAACATCAAAATTGTAAACAAAAAAGAGCTATGCTCATCAGCCAAGGCTGTATAACCAAGTATCTGTTGCCCGCATGCGTGGCGATTGTACTTGCTGAGCATACAAGTGTTTTTTATAGATACACTATAAAGTAAAGACACAGTTTCAAAGGTATAACGGAGAATCCCCGCGCGGGCACTTAATCAGACCATCTTATATTCTGATTATTGTCCGTTTATGACCTGAACCTTGTGTGAAAGAGTTAAGAACGTTACTTCAACGGCATCGGCAGTTTGCAAAGCTACCTGTGATAATCGATCAATTATCACTGCAACCTCATTATAACATAGCACACTTACTCTAATCGATTGACTTTCTTTCCTAATGATTTGAGCGATCATTATAATGAATATTATAGTTTACGTCACACCTGGCCATAATGTGAGTTTTACCGCTCGCTACGCTTACGGTAAAACTCGCATTATGGCCAGGTGGGGACGTAAAATTGTGTACTCACCACGGGCAGTAAAAAAGAAAGCCCTCTATCGCATATTTACAACCCTCGCCTGCGGCTCGGGTCCCAAATACCTGCGATTTCGGGCTTTCTTTTTTTTACAGCCCTAGGTAAGTAATGTACTATTATTTAACTGTTGTATACCAAAGATCATAATTTGGATCAGGTTTTAGAGACGAGGGTTTTCATTATCGAAGTTTTTGATGATAACATCTAACTGAAGAACAAATCAAATTATTTTAATAAATATTTTGATTTGTTTTTATTTTAAGTAGACTACTATATAAATTATTAACTTATAGATGGCATATGTATACAAAGAAAACCGGCCAAGAGCGTGTCGGGCCACGCTCAGTGTAGGGTTCCGTACTTTTCCGTTCGTCACAGTAAGTGTCTCCACTTAAGAGTTTTTGAAAGCACGTCGTTTCATTGTGATTTTGTAGAAATTACAGGTACAATAAACACCTGCTTATACGGTTAAATTACAAACTTAGTTCAGAAATTATTCTGTAATTTTTTTTTCAAAAACTATTCAACCTATCAAGTTCAAAATAATTTTCCTAGAAAGTTTATATAAATTTCTACTTTTGAGGATTTTTTCATATTTTTAAAACTTATGGTGGAAAAGTTAGAAGGGGGGGGACACATTTTTTTTTTAACTTCTGGAGCGATTATTTCCGAAAATATTTACATTATCAAAAATTATATTTAGTAAACCCCTATTCATTTTTAAATACCTATCCAACAATATATCACACGTTACGGTTGAAATGAAAAAAAAAAACACTCCCCACTTTATGTATAGGGGAGGTACCCTAATAAAACATTTTTTTCCACTTTTTATTTTACCACTTTGTCGGCGTGATTGATATACATATTAGTACCAAATTTCAGCTTTCTAGTGCTAACGGTCATTGAGATTAGCCGTGGACGGACGGACGGACAGACATGGCGAAACTATAAGGGTTCCTAGTTGACTACGGAACCCTAAAAAGTGACCTAGGCCTCCCAGCCCTGCCCAACGAAGGCCTAGGTCACCTATATAGGACATCTGTATAAGTTTATGATAACATCTCTTTGTAGGCCGATAAAATAGATAGATGCTGCAAAAGCGTGGTATGTATATGTACATAGGAAACAATTCCTAATCTTAGGGAACGTACCCATACTACGTGACCAATTTTTTTACAATTTTCACCCCCTCCCCCCCCCTCGGTGACCAACCGTAGTATATGCCAAGATCCCCCCCTACCCCTCTGGTTGTCACGTAGTAATTCTTAATATTGTTTTTTTGCAAACAGAAAGTAAAAAATATCATAATTTGGCGCATATTTGTATTTATTAAAACGGCGGTTGCCGCGTAACGCCTCAAGGTGCGTGCAAACCATAATTAAAAAGTGAAAAAAAAAAAATTGCGCGAGATTTCCCTAGAGCATAATTATAATAATTATTGATTACGTGACGTAAACCTAAACCCCCCCCTCCCCCTTGTGACCAAGAGTAGTATTTTGACGACCCCCCTCCCCCCTCACGTAGTATGGGTACGTTCCCTTATTGGAGTCTCATTCTTCGATGCTGAATTTGAATCAAAACTATGTGTCCGTCTGTGTTAACGATAGTTAGAGCTCCAGTGCTACTTTTGACGCATCACTAAAGGCCAAGTGAAGGTTGCTGAAAAACGTGATAATTTCTGTGATATAACATAGATAACTTGGAAAATGCTGCAGTTGGCCACATATGGAAGCAGAACGGAGGCTCAGTTTTTAAGAGCAAACCAACTGTTTTGTTCTTTTAATGGTACAAAACAGATTAGCAAATTGATTCGAATAACTATAGCTATTTTTATATGCCCAGGTTTTGGCGTGTTCAACCTTTAAGTAATGTAAAAAATATATAAGTTAGGGGATGGAATTGTGTATTTTGTGCCAACGGAACATCATAATAAAGTTTTATATTTACCATAGGTTATGATTGAAAGAGTAATCAAAAAAATACACTTTGAAATAGGACAGCAGGGACAGGAGGGTATATAATGTGATTAAGTACATAAAAGATAGATTTTATTTTAAAGGTATAACTAGGGAAGTTAAACAGCTATTGAAAACTTGTAATATATGTCAAATGGCTAAAATAAAACTAAAACGTTTGGTGTCAGTTAATAGTCACACAAGAAATCGGGAAGTGGTGGTAGAGGAACTTAATCTCGAGTCTATAGCAACAAATTCAAAGGTGCCTTACGATACTGGAAATTATTTAGATATACCTACCTATACACGACTATACTAAGTCAGCTCCTAACCAAGCCATGGCGGCCAACTTACAAGTACCCATATTCTTCACATTCTATCAAAGGGAAAGAAGTGAAACGGTATTTTGCGTATAAATACCTCGTCAAATATCCCTGGCTAGTGTTTTCGCCAGCTAAATAAGGGTTATATTGTAAATATTGACTTTCTTTGCAAGCGTTGGTGGCACAAAAAACAGTGTCATTGCAGAAATTTGTCGCAAAGCCTTAGTTAATTTTAAGAATATTGCAGGTCAGAATGTAGAGTTGGAGTTGCATGCTAATAATTTAATTCATAAACGTGCTGCTGAACAAGGGATAATATTCCTCCAAACTTTCAACAGCCCTAATCTGGTTGTTATTAACCGCGTGCATCAAAAAAGTAGAAAAACATAAGGAGCGGCTTCGGCCTATAGTTGAAACGGTCATATTTCTGGAGCTATAATTTTTTATAGGGCACTGAGATGAAGGCGCATTGCTTTCTGAAGCTAGTATTTGGAATAAGGACGATCAGCAAGTAAATAACATTAACATTGACATTTTCCACCAGTTTTACTAAATGACCGAAATGCAATAATTATAGTTATGCACCAAGGTTTTTCTTGAATGACTAGCTTTCACAAATAATTATTTTAAGTACAGAAGCAACGACACCAGCCTCCAGTGGCTATAGGAATCCATATACCGATAGTGGTAGGTAAAGCATGCCTTAAGTAAGGCGTTAAGTACCTTTTTCAACACGTTCTTATTCCACCGCTTTTATGCTCATAATCCCAAATATTAAACACGTGTGCATTTCACAATAATTATCGAACTAGTGCAATAATTTAATAATCCGATCAAGTGACGTTTATACTCTAGTACCAAGTTGTATGTACGCAGACGAATCGTTGTAATTTAGTTTTGTGAGTTTGCACTCATCGTTGTAATGTGAGTTTGCATTCTAAAAAAGTAAATGTAATAAAAATATGCACATTTACGATAGAATACAAATTATACAATCGTGATTGTGAAAAAGTATTATTTCAACTTATTATATTACTCGTAATACACAATAAATTATGTTTTAAACACGAATCGTCTGTTTTAATATTGGCTGTTTGACATAATAGGTCCGCGCCTTCGCCTCAAGCTGGACGCACATCAAAAAAATAAAATTGCGCGCGGGTTAAAAAGGTTAGTTAAATTTAATTATCTTAGGTTCGTAACGTAAGTACCTCTATCCTGTAAACATTCTGACAATTAATGTATTTATCAAAAGTTATTAATTACACTAGTCTGTTATTTCCTCGCAAGTATCGTATGAAACGCGTGTGCTTGATCATTACATAGCTCAGCTTCCTTATGCGCACTCACGTGCGTTCGTGCGCACAATATCGCTTCGTATGTAATGATCAACTTAGCACACTTGTATCAGAATGTACTATTGTATGTGCAATAAGGCCGAAAATAAATCCACAGAAGTAGAATCCCTAGATCAATTCGTCAAATTTGCGGCATCTTTCTGTAGTTTGATTTGTCGAGTGCGCTGTGCAGTTGATTGGTATGTACTCAAGCAAGGAGCGCAGGCGCACTCAGTTAGCAGACGTTTGCTAATTTGCTGCATTAGCTTTAGTCCGTGATGCAACTAGGATTTACGATGATTATTGATTATGCCCGCATGTGTGCTGTTGCAATTTGCTTACTTATTTAATATTTTTGTCCTTGGCAGTCGTTGTCGGGCTTGCTTTAGTTTTATATTCTACTTTTTCCATGACAAAGATGAGGTCGTTTTATTTTCTCTTAAATTGTTCAACAATCCACTTTAAAAAATCTATGTACTTATATATTTTGTTATAGTATTTACTGTTTTAACCATCGTGTCGGTTACACCATTTATAACTCAAGAATGGCGTAACCGATTTTTTTATTTTAATATCTCCGTCCCGAATAGCAGAGTAACTATTATAGGGCTAGGTAATAATAGAGAAAATTAAAAAAAAATGTAGTTGGCGGTACGACGGTCGCCGATTCAGCTAGTTGCTGATAAAATTGCTTGGGATTGTACAATTCACTTAAACAATTATAATACATTTTCGTTTCATCTCAACTTGATTGAGCACGCTCAAAACAATGAAGGCTTTCAATGAATCCACCGAACAGACCCTATAGGTATTCGTTTACCTAATTATCTTGGTAACCGGTCCGCATTGACCCAGTGCCAACTTGAGTCTATCTGCGAGCTTATCGGATTCCTGCGGTTCCGTACATGGCGCGGAGTCAGTTCCGCAACCGCTCGCTATAACAGTCTGTTTCACTGTCTGCTAGATCTAGGCAGATTAACGCTGATTTGTTGCTATGGCCAGACACGCGTATTTAGCCGCGTTGGCGGATGCTTTATGAGCTTCGAAATAGGTGACAAAATTAGGAGGCCGTTGACCTTTTTTCGATGCATAGAACTGAAGTCGATTTGATGATGACATTACAACAAAATAAATGGTTAAAAAACTGGATAGATGTTCCTAAATATACCTTAGTCATCAACCAGTTTCATAAGGCGCCTGAAGATCTAATTTATATGGCGCAATAATATTTAAGTATGTAAAAGAGGCTCGCTAGTTGGCCAAAACCTCTTATTACGTTATGTAGCTAAAACCAAAATTGTCACTGACTGGATAGCAAAATAATGATTATTAAATAAAATTATGATGAATGTGATCTCTTTCAAGGGTATCTGCAAGTCACCACTTAAGAACCGTGCAGTAGAGAGCTGCCCGGCCAAATTGAACTTATTAAAGAGATTCGTTCCAATGTCGTCTGGTCTCTCCACTGGTCAGTTGGTCACCCTTTGATCTTGGAGCTGATTCAACAGATGCCGCCACAGGTACCGACTTCCATAGTTATTGGTTTTAATTGCTATTTTATGACTTTTAGTTGGCTTCGAACTGTAGTCGGAACACAATTTCATTACCATGTATTTATTGAGTTGCAGTGGTAGATTAGAAATGGAGATTTATTACTTATCTAATGAAGACAGCCGACACGTCGAGGCAGCTCAATTGACTACAAAGAAAACATGTCAAAGAAAAAACGAAACGAATCATTCTGAGAGGAGGTAAAACTACCTAAAGTAAAAAATAAATTAGGTTCTAATAACAACCTGTATTCTATAACTCCGCTTATGGTGTCGTTTTTTTAGCATGGTTATATATATACATGAAACTGTTTTAGCCGCCTTGCAATAAGATATAATAACGACGATTTAAATTGTTGAAAAATATATGTTACTTATTAATGTTGATGTTGATTAGTACATAAAACAGACAGGCTCGATGTTAAACAAGTAGCAACACACGTCACGCTCGAAACAAGTCTTGACAATGACAACAACACAAATCACAAAACAATACAAATATCATTTACACAACTATTTTAGTGTTATGTCATTTATGTATGACACGGCGGTACGAAAATAGGTGCATATTACCTGACGCGACATAGAACTATTATAGTAGTTTATCTACACTCATATTGTAAGTTCTCTAAAACGTGTTCGAAAACGGTAGGCAATGGCTAGCATTACCACGGCCGATTTTACTATGATAAGCTTTTTATCTGTGGCAGTAACGTAATTTTAACTTTACATGCTCAACTATTGATGTGTTATGAGTTTTGATAACATAATGTACACCTGCACGCGCCCGCGCGGCCGCCGACACGCTCCCCCCCGACCGCCGGCACAATCGAGGTGGCCATGGTGGTGCAATGGCGGCCATTCTATGGTTTCGGAATAATGCATTTAGGATAAATAATATGAGTGTAGATAAAGCAGTGTATGCAACTGTACGTAATTAGGCCTTAAAACACTCGTGTGATCTTATTATGAAACTCACCTGCGGCTCGTTTCATAAAACCACTCATGTTTTAAGGACCCTTATTACGTAACAGTTACATAATAGTTTATTATGTAACTGTTACGTAATAAGGGTCCTTAAAATACGAGTGTGGTTTTATAAAATGAGCCCCAGGTGAGTTTCATAATAAGATCACACGAGTGTTTTAAGGCCTAATTACGTACAGTTGCATACACTGCTTTATCTACACTCATATTATTTATACTAATTGCCGTGTTCGGAAACCATAGAATGGCCGCCATTGCACCGCCATGGCCAACTCAATTGTGCCGGCGGTCGGGAGGGAGAGTGCCGGCGGTCGGGGGGGAGCGTGCAGGTGTACATTATGTTATCAAAACTCATAACACATCAATGTTTGAGCATGTAAAGTTAAAATTACGTTACTGTCACAGATAAAAATCTTATCATAGTAAAATCGGTTGTGGTAATGCTAGCCATTGCCTACCGTTTTTGAACACGTTTTAGAGGACTTACAATGCGAGTGTAGATAAAGTACGTTGTTTTATTTAAAGAGGTTTACATAAAGAAGAATAATTCATAATAATAATAATAAACTACTCTTTATTGTACACCTCAATAAAAGAAAATGAGACAGAAAAAATTACAAAAATTAAGGTAAACAACAGGCGGTTCCAGACAACCTTAAGGTAGCGGACATTGGTTAAATTATTAATGTCAGTAGGTGTTGAAAATCATGACAAGATCCTAATTTCATAACACATATTTCATAGCTAAAATGAAGCGATGACTCCTTTTAATTTAGTCGTTATAATAAGCCATTTACTAAAACGTTTACTATTAAAACAGGCAACTTTAACATAATGACAATCTTAATCTGTCTTATTTTTTAATGCCTTGATTCTTAAATGTTTCAAAACTTTTAGTATGAAGGCAAAACCAGTATTCCAAATGGCGATACGTTTACTGTGTTGTAGTTGATTGCTGCTGACGTTTAGATATATAGCCACACCTAAAAGCAACGACCAATTAATGTCACATATGCAAATGTGTTAGCGGCTTAATTGAAAAATATGGAGGTATCTTAGACTTTACTCCAATTAGTTTCTTTCTCGGCTTTTAACTGTCACTTAGAATTATTAGGAGAGCTGTGTCAGTAATGTTTACTTTTTTCCAAAATACGCTAATGTAATGAGAGGCCTATCGTTGGTTCAAAGAGTTAGAGAAACTTGTAAAGTTGTCACACGCACTCGTGCTGCTCCCACTCTTCATGTGATTTGCTTGCGGCAGTTTACAATATTTATTTCAGTAGTGTAATTGCTACTTCATTTCATATTTCGTGTTTCAAACAGTGATAATAATCATCGAACTATAAATATTTTTGGACATTTCTGTTGTTAACCAGTCTCGCCAAAAGAGTCATAAAATCTAGAAATCTGTTCGATACAAATATGAAGATAATTGAGTCTGAGTGGGTGATCAAGTGTTGTGCGACAATCAAATCGCTGTCAATTGTAGTAGCTATTCAGTTTTAATAAAAACCGCCGCAAGGCAACACACGTAAAGAACGCAAGCGTTGTAAACAAAACAACACACGCATTCTCTGTAACCGCCACCACGAACCTGCCTGCTGAATAAAGAATCCCCAACATGTGGTACCTTTGAACTTGGTCAAGTTTTCCTCGTACACCTGGTCGTGCGAGTCGTTGGCGTGTCGCCTGTCGCCGCGGTGTCGCTTCGGATGCTGCGGGCCCTCATAGAGCCCGTTCCCGTTCACTCCGTCCACCTCTTGCGGGTCGAACCCGAGGCGCTCCTTGTAGTACGCTTGCGTGGACATGTTGGATCAACACGCTCGCATACCGAACGCTTTAAACACTATACACTTTCGTTTTTCCGCCGAAACGATGCGACAGGATCCGCCAAAATCCTGCAACCCGTTTGCGACCAAGGTTGGTGGTAAATGATTCACCAGAGTATCACGGCATCGACTCCACAAAAGGAAAGTTGCACAGGTCCCTTGACACACACTTTTTGATCTTGACACGATTTTTTTCACTTAATTTATCTGTCACTGTGTTACTTATTGATTAAAAGTTAGTTAATATGGCAACTCAATGGTAAGTTTAAAATTTGGAATGCTTGGTTACGTTTTAATCGAATGTCGCTCGTTTTCGTTTGTCTCTGATTCACGTCGGGTTTCACATGGCTTCTTGCATCTGGTTAAATAGAGAAGCAGTGGAAACACCTGCGGAATGGAAACAATGGAATAAGATAATTTCCATATCAAGTTTCGAGGTCCAGATTGCCTCATACACTAATCATTTTATTTACGCTCTTTCGGAGGTTCATTAATGACGACGAATTTAAAAACCCGACGATGATTTCGGTATTTAAAGACCTTGTTACAGAGTAGGTATTTGTAGCTCTGATTGGCATTTTATATTTTGCTACGCGATCAAAACATGGTTATGACGAAATCGTTTATAAACGAGAAATAATTTGCGTTTCATTATGCATACTTCGGTAAAATACTCAATTTAAGAAGCCTATAATAATATAATTCATGTGATTAATTTCAGTAAAATTTAAAGATAAGTTGTGCTACAATTATCTTTTAATGCCCAAATTCCTAGTCATTATCAAACACATCCCTAGATAGCATTTAATTAACCATAGCCTGTATCAAAGACGTTACAATCCATTCTCAGAATTGCGCATATATCATTAGGTATGTTATGTAGGTAGGTACTATGTACGAGTGTATTATATATGAAATAAAATAACCGACCAGTCAAACGAGGTAGGTATCTAACTGCGCAGACGTTAGACGTTTCGATTGGATCAGATTAACCGAATCGAAATCACACGCCAAAACCTAATATTTAATCGAAAACTACAGGTATAGGATAGGCGACTACAAAATCAATAGTAGAAGCCCACCGTGGTACGATTTGATCTCTTCACACGAGTTCACAACTTTTCTGGTACGTTAAATAAAAAAGTGACTGATAATACCTTGATCTGTCATAGTCAATTACCGTATAGCGGTTTTTTTCTCGATATTCGGAATGATATAAGCGGTGCATTAATCGAAATTACGCCCAAAACTGTCGTCCCTTTATTTGGGCACAATAATACCTTGTTTCACGGCCGTTTTCCAAAAGCGAACGTCAAAATACGTTCGGGAGACATTATGACTACGAGATTTTTTTTATTTACGATTGCGACCTTGACACCGATGGCTTCAAATGTACGACTCATGGTTTTAATTGCAATTATTTATTATCTCATCAGGTACCAATCCAATTACTAAGTATACCAAGTTTCTTTAGGTACAAAAGATTGAAATGTGCGCGAGGTGTTGTTTTACCTACACACCCGTTCTGTCCGATGTTCATTAGTTGTTATGATAAAATTTATTTATTGATGGTATTGTTAAACATTTTTTTACATTACTAAGTTTTATAAATTAACCCCCCCCCCCCCCCCCCCCAAACTATTCAAACAAAATTTATAACATATCTGAGAGACCTAAATATACAAAGGAACTATTTAATAATTTATTATTCTTTGAGCATCCATACAAGTAGGCACGAGTAGTAATCTTAGATGGGTACGAATAACGAGTCAAACCCGATATTCGAGTCCGGATTCGCCATAACCGATTTAGTGAGAGCCACCAAACACGCAGACAAATAACTCATCCAAGGTGGTGACCTTGCGAACCGCCGTGGGAATCCGACGGGTACCGAGCGCCCCAGTGCTAGCGGGGACAATAGGTGCCAACTTTTTGGGCTACCCGATTGTGTAAATTGTGAGACCAACGCAACAAGATGGTGTTATTTATGGAATAAAAATATCCAACGGCCAATATATATTTAACGGCCTCCTAGCCTAGTCGGTAGTGACTCTGCCTACGAAGCAGGAGGTCCCGGGTTCGAATCCTGGTCAGGGCATTTATTTGTGTGTTTATCACAAATATTTGTTCCTGAGTTATGGATGTTTTATATGTATTTAAGTATTTATTCATATTTATCTATTATATATATCGTCGTCTAGTACCCATAACACAAGCCTTATTGAGCTTACCGTGGGCCTAGGTCGATTTGTGTAAGATTGTCCTATAATATTTATTTATTTATTTATCTTCATTTTGATTATGTTTACTCATCTATAACTAATTTTTTTTTTTTAATACCACGACGGTGGCAAACAAGCATACGGCCCGCCTGATGGTAAGCAGCTACCGTAACCTATGGACGCCTGCAACTCCAAAGGAGTCACATGCGCGTTGCCGACCCTTTACAAAAAGGAGGATTCACTGTGTTGACGACTAAAGGAACAAGAAGGTCCCTCATCGTCAACACACTGGGTCCTCTTTGAGCTCTTTGGCAACCTTACTCACCAGCAGGAACACAACACTATGAGTAGGGTCTAGTGCTATTTGGCTAAATAAATAAATTATATTACATTACAAATTGAGCTTTTATTACGTGCTGCTTGATAGCAAAAATGTACGGTCATATTTGTTCAATCTACAATATGAATTCGCTCAGCTCCCGTAACCGCTCGCAATGCCACCACGTCAAGTAAGGTCACACAAGGTATTTTCACTGCATTGTCCAGTTTCCAAACCGACCAAGAACATGTGACACGGTTTCGTAACTACAAATGATACCAGCCACGATTAAATATTGCAGCTAATGCTGTCATTACAGGGTAATCTGGCCACAGATGAAAACGAGATGATTGATGGACTTGCTTGACGGCAAAAAGCTTCTGGGGAAGAATTTAATTTTGGGAAGTAACAGAGATGCAAAAAAATTACTTTATCTACACCAATATCATAAATCCTCTATTCCGCGTTCGGAAACCGTATGTACATACCACCATTATTGCAACCAGTAACGTAACATCTCTGACAGTGTGGTAAAAACGTATGAAAATCCATTACCCACGGTAACATTACCATGATCCGCGCTCTCCCCGACCGCCGGCACGCGCCCGCGCGACCGCCGGCACAATCGAGTTGGCCATGGCGATGGCGGTGCAATGGCGGTCATTCTACTGGTTTCCGAACACTTCATTTAGGATTTTATAATATGTGTGTAGATAAAGCAGTGTACGCAACTGTACGTAATTTAGGCCTTATTACGTAACAGTTACATAAACTACTATTACTAATCATATAATCAAAATCAATGACTTATCTATAACTTATAATGTAACTAGGCTGTGATTAGCTTTTTACGACAATAAAATTGAACTAAAAAATTGAACTACGAGGGTTGCTACTTATATATCCGGAAACAAAAAAACAAACAAACGTACACGGCTGAAAATGGTTTTATTGTTTTTCAAAGTATTCCCCTTGATGATCTATGCACTTTTGCATTCGCGTGAACCAATTTTTAAAGCACTTCTGCCACTCCGCCTGAGGTACCTCCATAACGTGTTGTTTGAATGCGTCGACAGCATCTTCAGCGGTCGAAAATCGTTGACCGCGTAATTTATTCTTTATATTTGGAAATAAATAAAAATCGTTGGGTGCCAAGTCAGGGCTGTACGGCGGATGACCCGTTAATTCCACATTTTGACCCTCCAAAAATAGAGTTGTTTCGCGTGACGTATGACAGCTGGCATTGTCATGATGAAGAATGATTCTTCGTCGCTGGTTAGTTTTACGAATTTGTTCAAATACTTCCGGTAAGCAAATGGTCGTGTACCACTCTGAATTAACCGTTCTACGGTTTTCTAGTGGCACTGTAGCTACATGGCCATTAATACCGAAGAAGCAGGCCACCATTTGTTTCAATGTACTTTTTGCACGAGTAACTTTCGTAGGGTTCGGCTCATTTTGAAACACCCATACCGTTGATTGTTGCTTCGTTTCGGGATCGTATGCATAGATCCAGGATTCGTCACCTGTATAGATGTTATAAACGGCTTTTGAGTCACCACGGTTATATTTTTTTAACATTTTATTGCACCATTCGACGCGAGCATCTTTTTGCTCTTTTGTTAAGTTGTGGGGTATCCAACGCGAACAAATTTTTTTTACAGCCAAATAATTATGTAATATGCTATTAATGCTGGTCATAGAAATACCCAGAGTCGCCTCTATCTCGCGGTACGTAACATGTCGGTCGTCCATTATAAGTTTTCGCACAGCCTCGATATTTTGTTGTACAACGACCGATTTCGGGCGACCTGCCTTAACTTCGTCCGTAAGCATACTACGTCCACGATTGAACTCACTAAACCAGTGATACACAGTAGTTTTAGACGGGGCTTCATCACCAAAAGTTGAAGTTAGTTGATCTATGCATTGTTGTTGCGTTAAACCACGCCGAAAATCATAATAAATCATAGCACGAATATTTTCACGAGTGAGTTCCATTCTTGCTGCGAGATGACATTTAAAACCCGTCAAAAACAAAACACGAGCGTTAATAAGAAAGAAAAAATATACCGGCCAGTACTTAAAAAAGTTCAAATTTTACCATGGAGGTCAAATATGCTATTTAAGAAGATTGTAATCCCGGTTTCCGGATATATAAATAGCAGCCCTTGTATATATCGGGCAATGGATGAGGTAGTAAATACTGCCATGCGTAGTTTTTACGCAACGGCTCTGACTAATTGTAAGACTAAAACATCCTTTTTTTCAACCGTGTCTAACCTTTGCCTAATTTCATCAGTTTCATTCAATTGTTTTCAACCTACGTGGTGATCGGCGGCTTTTTACTGAAGATAGTAAAAAAACACACCTTCCTAACATAATTATCAGTTCCGTTACGAAATTAACTTCCGTCTATTCTAAGCCTTATCGCGTTAGGACTACAGTAGTGTTCGAATGACTGAGTTTTTTTCTTCGTTAATGTTAGGATTGTACTCAATTAGGCCGTAACATGTCACTGGAATTGTACCTAATTGAAAAATTGTGTTCGATGAAACAAAAGTCGACGTTGCGTCCAACAGTATTTCACAGGCTACTTGAATAAATAAATAAATAAATATTATAAGGACAATCTTACACAAATCGACCTAGGCCCACAGTAAGCTCAATAAGGCTTGTGTCATGGGTACTAGACGACGATATATATAATATATAGATATAGATAAATACTTAAATACATAGAAAACATCCATAACTCAGGAACAAATATCTGTGATAAACACACAAATAAATGCCCTGACCAGGATTCGAACCCGGGACCTCCTGCTTCGTAGGCAGGGTCACTACCGACTGGGCTAGGAGGCCGTTAAATGAATGCATAGATTCTCAGTTATTTATAGTATATTGTTAAATTATAGCAATAGTAGCCAATTACTTACTATTGCAACTTATAGGTATTCTTTACCACTTCATTCTTGAGGTAGCTAGAAAGACCTTTTATCTTTAGACCTTTTATCTCATTGTAAAGCAAGTTTCATATGAAATATGATAAAGATTACTAGATTGAGAAGCTATCAACGTCAGCCATAAGTAGCATAACTCAGTCAACATCACGCATTGCATAATAACGGCAAGCAAGTAAATAATCGAATGTATTTAAAACATGTCTCGCGGGTAAAACTTAGCGACTGCAAACAGATATGTCCACAGAAGTCTATTCAGGGTACACAAATACTACGAGTATTTGCTTGTTTGGACAGTGGCTAACAGTTGAACGTTATAAATTAAAATATAAATAATGGTAGAAATCGTTAAGGCAAGTAAAACTGTATTCATATTTAACAAGTAACTCCCAAAAGTATTTTTTAATACAATTGCTCATAAAGTTTACTTTATGTAGCTGCAAATCGTGCGTAAAGTTTGATTTTACGCACGATTTGCAGATCAGAATTTTAAATAAATGAGTATTATGCGAGACCCGCTTATAAATGACCCACCTGAACTACGCGCGATTGGGCATAAAGGAGTATTATGCAAGACCCAATAGTATTACTTGAACGAGACATTTTAAATTGACCAATCAGAACACTTCACTATATTAAATCCACCAATCACAACACATATCGGAGTTAATCGGAACGCTAGATACTTTTTTGGTGCGTATACTGTGTAAATAATTTAAGTCCTTAAAAAAAAATTGTATTTAATATCAACCAATCAGAATACAGTAAGGTTAAAATCGACCAATCACGAAACGCAATTTATTTCTCAAAACATGAGGTGTTTTTTAGTTCCTACTTAACAATCATTAAAAAAGATTTAATTTTTTGGGAAATGCTTTAAAGTGTGTTTAAACTGTTTAAAGAGCTAATTATACCGTCGTCTGTGGCATTTATTCGCGGTATTTATATTTTGTATCTATGTCAAAGAAGTTAAAAAAATTAAGACCGTCAAGTTATACCATAATTTCACCTTAGTTTAGTTATTGTGCGTAAATAATAAGTATTTTTATGATATTTTCTCGCAATCGAAGTGAAACATTGTATGCATTACTCTGGTCTAAAAGCCATATTACCACTCGAACAATTTTCCCTCACTTCGGTCGGGAAAATAACCACCTGGTGGTAATATGGCCTACTTTAGACCCTTGTCAAACAATCTACTATTATTTCATTGCAGTTTTTTCGCAATTGTATTAAAAAACGTTGTTCGACACACGTGCAGAAGTGTCATTTTCACTCGTCCCGAGTCTTGACCCTCGCCTCTCGGCTCGGGCCAAGTAACCTCTGTACTCGTGCAAAATGACATACTTCTCGCACTTGTATCGAAAACTACTATTTTGGTACTTTTATCTCGCTGAATGACCGTGTTAGTTTATTATTGCATAGTCATACGGAAGTATACCATATTTCAGCTCAATCAGGCACCAGGAAGTGGTTGAAATGTAACCTAGGTACAAGATTTGAATGAACAACGACCAACAACAAATATACGGAGTGGAACTAAATAAAAGTTATTAGATGCCTCATAAAAATTAGTCAAACGTGTGGTCCTCATGCCATCGCTCTCAGTTTAAATGATTTTCAACCGACTTCAAAATTAAGAAGAAGGAGGTTCTCTATTCTTATGTTCACCGACTATTCGGAGACGGCTGCACCGATTTGAAAATTCTTTTTTTGTTTCAAAGAGTATACTTTACAGTTGGTCCTATTGTCACCAGGTCAGGTTCTGATGATGCGGTCCTGGGGAAATCAAGGGAACTCTTCAAATATTATATGCACACCTATAGTGATTTTAGTATTTTTTACAGTAGCTCGGGCATTTGCTTTTGGAAAGGAGACTAAGGGAAGTCGGTTCTTTTTTGTTTAAAAATAATTTAATTTAAATTTTGTGATTACAGAGAACTAGCAAGAGAACATTTAGCAGAAATGGCTAACCGGGCGAGGGGTTCAAAATGATCTTTACATGATCTTGTTGTCTGGACAATAACGTTACGTCAAACTTATTTAAAGCACACAGATACTTCGGCAGCTAACTGAACGTAGGTAACAAGAACTCAGAAGATTGCAAGATCCCGATTGTGAAAAAAAAAACGGCTTTTAAAATGTAGCAAGAATCATGAACATTTTCCTCATTCCGTTAAAGAGAACAGCCAGCGCATGAGACCAAATTTGATGATAATACTTAAACCCATTGCCGTGGGAAGCTTAATATCTTGAGCCGGATCTGCCATTGTGAAGAATACAGTTTAAAAATAATCCAATTCATTTGACCATTGACCGGGATCACCGTTACCAGTTATTGCCATGAAATCTCTAATATGCATTCCGCCATTTTCTCGCTGAGCGGTTTTATGTTGCTTTGCTGCAAGTTCTTGATAGGTACTTAGCTGGTTCTAAACACGTCAACGTGGAAGAATATTTATCTATAGACATACAGGGTGTTTGGTAACCGGATGCAAAGCCGAAAGTAGGAGATAGTCTAGGTCATGTAGAACATTTTTAGCCATACTTGTCTTAGACAAATGTTATTAGTTTTTTTTTAATTTAAATTTTAAGATTTGTCGGAGAAAACTGCAAAACTTCAGACTAAATCGATAATTAGTACTTTTTTTACTGCAGGTAGATTTTTTTTTGTTTTATTTCTTATTGTGCAATGTCTATCAAACACTAGAAAAGTGATTTCAAACATCTGTGTCTAAAGAAAACAAGTTGACAGCGATTTAAAATTTTAGTTACATGAAAATGTAAACGATTTAAGTGATTTCAAAGTACGATAAAAAAAAAACTAAAATAGCCACGAATTTTCAAACCATTTTATAAACATGCTTGGCTTTTACCCTTTTATTTAAGCTATCAAACACGACTGTAGCTACTGTATCCTTGAAAATAAGCCACCTAAACCAACTGGGTAGCTAAAATGTTTCACTCTACTTGTGATACTTGTGGTAGTTGTGGTGACGAATCTCATTATGATTTTACAATAAAACATTGGTTCTGAATACTAAGTTGGCGTTGACTTGACATTTGACTTGTTTTAAAAGGGTTAAGTGTACTGGACAAAACTACCACATGCAATTTTAACAAACAAAGGCTTGCGGCGGTGAGAGACAAAAGAGACTGATAGCGGCAGGCGGTGAGCGGCGTTAAACAAAGATGATCGGTTTTGTGCTTTATTGACAAAGATAAACTGATTAGCTACATGAGTATTTGTGCAAAAACTAGTAATTTAGTCTAGTTACAACTTCAGTTGCGATTAGACGTTCATTGTGGTTTAATTTCCCGCTCTCATCTCAATTTACCGTGTCAAGTTGTAGCTGCCGTAGGCGCTCCTTCACGTGTAATTACGACTTCTTCATTGTAAACATGGAGTTTACGAACGAAGAATACGCCGACATTATCTACATGTACTGCAAAGCTGACAGTAATGGAGCGATGGCCCGACGGATGTACCAAGAGCGTTTTCCAAACCGGAGATTGCCTAATGTGAGAGTGTTTTACAATTCATTCCGAAGGCTACGTGAGAATGGTATTGCTGTGCAACATGGAGGGAATCCAGGACGTAATCGCCCTGAAGTGGAGGAAGACGTTCTACAGGCATTTGCAGAGGATCCGAATACGAGCATCAGAGTGGTAGCTCGTAATCTGAACTTGTCCACATGGAAAGTATGGGCCACAATGAATCGTGAGGGAAAATATCCTTTTCGCGGCATCGGAGTTCAAGGTTTGGACGAAGGAGATCCTGCACGCCGAGTGGACTTCTGCCGATTTTTACTCAATGCGGATATCGAAGACCGACGTTTTTTGCGAAGCATTCTTTGGACCGATGAATCGAAATTTTCCCGGGAGGGGATCACAAATTTCCATAACCTACACCAATGGGCTGACAAAAACAACAATCCACATTGGAAAAAGCAAGTGTCCTTCCAAAGAAGGTTTTCCGTCAATGTGTGGGCTGGAATCATCGGCAGAGTCCTTATTGGGCCACATTTTTTGCCAAATAATTTAAATGGGGCAAATTATTTGGAATTTTTACAAAACGATTTGCCCAGGCTTATTGACGAAGACCAGCTGCCCGGTGCAGTGACATTTCAACACGACGGTTGTCCCGCCCATTACTCTCTGGCTGTAAGGGAGCATCTGGATAACTGTTTCCCGGACGGTTGGATCGGCAGAGGCGGACGAATCCCTTGGCCCGCTCGGTCACCTGATTTGACACCATTGGATTTTTTCGTTTGGGGCCGAGCTAAGGAGCTAGTCTACACACAAGAGGTCATTAATACCGTAGAAGAGCTGAGGGAGAGGATAGAAGCGGCGTTCGAAAGGATGAGGGAAGAAATGATATTCGGAACAACCACCACAGAAGTAAGAAGACGGGCTCGTGCTTGTATTCGAAACGGCGGGTCACATTTTGAAAACGAGCGATGATGTGTAATTTTAATGTGTTGATCGTAAAAATAAATAACTTATCTTTTATGCTTTTGTTTTAATTTACCCTAAACATTCCCTCTTATTAGTACAGGTAGCCTATTTTCAAAGATAAAATGGCTTAAGACATGATTGTCTTATCGCCCGCCGCCTGCCGCTATCAGTCCCTTTTGTCTCTCACCGCCGCAAGCCTTTGTTTGTTAAAATTGCATGTGGTAGTTTTGTCCAGTACACTTAACCCTTTTAAAACAAGTCAAATGTCAAGTCAACGCCAACTTAGTATTCAGAACCAATGTTTTATTGTAAAATCATAATGAGATTCGTCACCGCAACTACCACAAGTATCACAAGTAGAGTGAAACATTTTAGCTACCCAGTTGGTTTAGGTGGCTTATTTTCAAGGATACAGTAGCTACAGTCGTGTTTGATAGCTTAAATAAAAGGGTAAAAGCCAAGCATGTTTTTAAAATGGTTTGAAAATTCGTGGCTATTTTAGTTTTTTTTTTTCGTACTTTGAAATCACTTAAATCGTTTACATTTTCATGTAACTAAAATTTTAAATCGCTGTCAACTTGTTTTCTTTAGACACAGATGTTTGAAATCACTTTTCTAGTGTTTGATAGACATTGCACAATACGAAATAAAACAAAAAAAAATCTACCTGCAGTAAAAAAAGTACTAATTATCGATTTAGTCTGAAGTTTTGCAGTTTTCTCCGACAAATTTTTAAATTTAAATTAAAAAAAAACTAATAACATTTGTCTAAGACAAGTATGGCTAAAAATGTTCTACATGACCTAGGCTATCTCCTACTTTCGGCTTTGCATCCGGTTACCAAACACCCTGTATGTAAAAATCTGTGGAGGCATAGAACGAGAAGGAATGTAGAGTTACACTAAATCTCTATTCTGGTTAAGCCAATTAAAGTGTGAATATACTTAATAAATCTAGTCATCAAAGGAAAGGGACGATGATATCTAGACACGCGGCAGCGTGTCAAGCCAAGTTCAAGCAAAGGAATTGGCTAGCCAGCGCCAAGTGTATATTACACGAACCACTTGGTGCCACTTTTGACCCTTCTATAACTAAAACCTCTTTAACGTAAACACATAAAACTACGTGTGTTTAATTATATCCATAAGGACATGTAGAAGCCCAAATTTCATGAAGCTAGCTGAAACGGTTATAAAGATATGAAGGTCAAAAAGTCGTAAATTTTAGCACTGACCGACTGACATATAGTACCTAAACCTAACCTACTTCCAGATGACCTAGAAGGATGAAATTTGGAATCCAGCTCGGTAATTGTGTGTAAGCGTAGGAAAAAATCTAAAAATAAAAAAGTATAAAAATAGGGGGGTCCCCATACAAAAAAAAAAAATTGTATCGTTGGAACCGTTACAAGCAGATATTTGAAACTATCCCAATATATGTATTATTATATTTGCTATAAATATAAAAATAAAGTTAGTCAAATAATAAGTGGTGTCCCCATACAAAAAACTTTTAATACGCGCTAAACGACCGGCCAACGGTGTGTCGTCGGCGGCGCGCGGGAGAATGTAGACAATAGCATAAAAAAGAAAACCATGCAGCGGAAACGCAAGAAAAAACATTAAATCTCAATACCTGCCTAGTTTTCTTTACAAAAAGTAATGATATCCCACCAAAAACATAAATGTAAAAAAGGAGAGCCAAATTCAATACAAAAATTATGCTTGGCTGTGGGTTTCGCCGCAATAATAATGGAGATCTAAATGAGTGCCAAGTTCTATGCAAAATCCAAATATGTATTTATAGGAACAAAATAACATTATGAACAAGTATTAAACTCTATTTCTTTGCTTTATTGGATACCTATAACAATTGCTGTTATTTAAAAATGTGAGATCTTAAAGTAACCTACTTTAGCCGTAGATTTGAGTAGCTTTTAGATTTGACTTGGCCAGTTTTATCAGAATTAAAATATATATATATATATATATGTTGAATCTTCTAAATATATAAAAGAAGAAGGATTTTTCAAAATTCACCCCCTAAGGGGGTAAAATGGGGGTCCAAAGTTTGTATGGCGAATCAAGATTTGTTAGACTATTTTATTCGAAACTTCACGGGAGTATTCCTAACGATAAATGAGTAAACACTTGTTTCAGGTTTTTTGAAAATTCAACCCCTAAAAGGGGCAAATGTGGTCACAAAGTCTGAAAATCAACATTTTGAGTACTTATAGTACGCGGGCGAAGCCGCAGGAAAAGGCTAGTAACTTTATAAAATTACTGATGTAATGAAAACTGGCCAAGTCAAATCTAACCTACTTTAAGATCTCACATTTTTAAATAACAGCAATTGTTATAGGTATCCAATAAAGCAAAGAAATAAAGTTTAATACTTGTTCATAATGTTATTTAATTCCTATAAATACATATTTGGATTTCGCATAGAACTTGGCACTCATTTAGATCTCCTTTCTTTTTGCGGCGAAACCCACAGCCCAGCATAATTTTTGTATTGAACTTGGTTCTCCTTTTTTACATTTATGTTTTTGGTGGGATAGAAACGTACCAAGACATTTAGTTCACCATGTCATTTATGTCCAGACTGTGTTGACTGCTTTCCTTCCAGCTGAATCATTGGCAAACATTCTCAAAAACCTCTTACACGTAGACAATAAAATAATTACCATAATAATACCGTTTCTCAATAACACGCCACAAAGAAACAAAACATTTGTTACGAACGAAGACAGACACTCTTGTTGATTCGTACTAACCATGTATGTACTTCTATTGGGAATAACATGGATGATCTCATATTTGCGAATAAATTTAACGCACGTTTTAATTTATTTATAAATGCAAATTTTCAAGTTAATAACTGCAGCAAACGATTTTAATTAAAATTATATTAGTCACAAATACACCGCTTCGACTATCAATAATAAAATGTTGGTGCAAGTAAGTACTCGCGGTTAGCAAGTTAAGACAAAAATGTCGTATTCAGGAGTAACACTCAAGAATCTCAAGATATGGTAAAATTTCGGCAGGTAACCAAAGATATTTTACTATGGATGGGTTATACTCTAACATAATGAGCACAAGAAATACTTCCAAATTAATTTCATAACCTAGTAATTATTCTTTGATTTTTATCTATATTGACAATCATTACATCTTTGTCACTCTCGTTGTTAGAAAATTACAGATTGTCTCTTTCTCGCGCGGGTCACGGGAGCTCATCAGCACGTCCGCATCTCTCGCTTGCCGCTGCACGACTAGACACAATTGTTTGAATTCACTCATATTCAGTGCTTCACTTTTGGAGCGTGCATACCCCATCTGTAATTATTATATATCATAGCAGGTAACACGTTAATTCTGAAATTAACTAAATTTTAACGCAATAACGAATTAGATCCCCAAGATTATGCACATACCGCTACAGAGACTGATTGTTGCGAAGACAATAATCAAACTCATATTTACAGTAAACCAGCAATTTCGCACAATAAGAAAAGTACCCGATAAGCACACAGTGGAGATAAAAATCACAACACTGGTCCATTGAGGAGCGAGCAAAACACGGGGAACAATGATCGGAACGCGGGCCATCCGACCGGTTCTAACGGTACCGCTAAGTACATTTCACGTACGAAACTAGTATCCGAGATTCGATGGGGCATGATCAACTCGGCGTGGTATAGGTTTCTACATATCTTGGCCATCGAATGTACCGATTTTTAATTGTACTAGTAACAGCAGGTAAATTGTACACATATATGATGCACGTAACAAAAATTATGGCGAAGCTCGATCGCGATGCCTATTTAGTCGACATTTTTCTTTAACCGATGCCTGGCTTTCCTATTATACGAGTATGTAGACAAGGATCTATTAAACATAGAACAAGACGAGCAGTGACGAACATTAGGAGACTCCAAGTTTTAATAAATATGATACGATATCCAAAATATACGGGAGTAAAACTAACGAATGGTTTTCAACCGACTTCAAGATTTCGAAGGAGGAGGTTATCAATTCGTCGGGATCTTTGTTTTTTTTGCTATTTTTTTTTATTATGTATATTCACCGATTATTCGAAGACGGCTGGACCGATTTGGAAAATTCTTTTTTTGTTTGAAAGAGTGTACTTCACAGTTGGTCCCATAGTAACCAGGGCAGGATCTGATGATGGGATCCTGGAGAAATCGAGGGAACTCTTCAACTATTATAGGCACACCTATAGTGATTTGAGTATTTTTACAGCATCTCGAGCATTTGCTTTTGGGAAGGTGGATGCTAAGTGAAGTCGGTTCGTTTTTGTTTAAAGTTATTGTAATAGTTATCCTACTCCGTCAATTACAGCTATTCTATTATGTACTTAAATTGTTAAATGCACAAGCTTGTGAGAACAAGCGTAACGTATTGATATATAGAATATCATACGTGGCATATATAGGATATCACTTTAGATATGAAATAAAACATCTCACTGTTTTTGTGCGTCGGTCTCGATACCTGATCGGTACACCGATGGCGCCCTCAATAACCTTCTAATTAACTTTTTATAACATGGTTTTTGTTGCTAGTCATTTACTGTCGTTCTGATTGCAAATCAATATTAGAAAAAGTAAATAGAGCAAGCATATTTTTATATCTGAGGACAATAGTAGGTAAAAGGCTCAGGCTCGCTATAATTTTGTTGTAACCCTAATTGCATGCAAAGAATTTCGCTAATTGCACGATTAAAAAAAGTTTTAAGTGGCAAAACACACAATAAGTATAAAGGTGTCTAAAAACATGCTGATTTAAGGTCTCAGAAGAAGTCGGAAGTCTACAAAATGTTAAAAGTATCTATGCAAAAGCTTCATCAGTATTGTAATTTTGTCAAACGAATAGGCAGTCATTTTATGATATGATATGATCGATAAATCAATCAAAGATCAGAATCAGACTTCGAGGAAGAATTATAAAAATATTTACAAGGTCGATTATTCATGAATATTAATATATTACTATACGTCTATAACTTTATAACAAATTTCGTATCCGATTCGCGATTGAATTGATCGGACAACACATATACGAGTATACATACTAATACTTAACCTAATGTGAACGATTATACAAAATACAAGATTAAGGAGCAAACTGCGAATATAGTTAGAAGGTATGATAGGACTCCAAAATCCGCCGAAACTTGTCCTCACTTTTAAATGTAGGCTAGAGTCTAGACTTCCGAAAAATATTGCAGAATTGAATTTGGGAATCATATTTACCCGTCCTTCGTTCTATTATGACCTTTTACAGAAGTTAGTACTCTCTGACATTCAGACCCTTAAAGATATATTGAAGATATTAGTTATCATTATCATGTTTCTGAAAAATAATCTTCTGCATAAGAGGCCTTAGTCCCATGAACGTTCCTCAATTTCACGAAATCTGACTCGATAGATGGCGTTAGCGCTCAGTCCACGACCGCTGGCAATGATCTACGATCGAACGGTCTTGATCGTTTCCAACTTCAATTACAAGTAACATTTTTTTTAGGCATAAGTTACACACAGACTATTTATTTTCTTTTATGTGGAAGATACTACGAATTAAAGTATGTTTAAAGGAAATATACGCATCTAACACCAAAGACGGATTATTACTTAATCAGTTGGGACTGTTGGAGATACTTTTCGAATTAAAAGTATAATACATTTCGAATTTCGAAAATTAGGTTTGTTTTAAATTCCAATATGGCTGAAAATTTTTTTTTGTAAAAATGGTCATAATAGCCAATTTCGACTACTTCGGGTGTGTAGATTTCGAAAATTATGTCTGTTTTAAAATTCAAGATGGAGATCATTATTTTTTTTCTGAAAAATCGTCATGGGAGTGATTTTCGGCTAATTACGGGGTGCCGATTTTGAAAATTATGTCTGTTTTAAAATCCAACATCAATCCAAATCTGTGGACATTGTATTGTTACTATTAGCCATAATCTCGTGTTTTACTGTTGTTTGTCCCAAATAAATTGAACAAAAAAAAAAAAAGATGACGGTTATACACTTTATTCTGAAAAATCGGCACGGTAGTCATTATCTGCTAATTAGTGGCTGTATATTTCGAAAATTATGTCTGTTTTAAAATCCAAGATGGCGGATATACCCTTTTTTCTGAGAAATCGTCATGGTAGTCGTTTTCGATTAATTCAGGGGTGTAGATTTCGAAAATAATATCCGTTTTAAATATCAAAGATGGCGGAAATGGACAATTTTGTCAAAATCATCATGGTAGTCATTTTCGACTAATTCAGGTGTGTAGATTTCGAAAATAAGGACCGTTTTAAAATTAAAGATGGCGGAAACGGAAATTTTGTCAAAATTGTCATGGTAGTCATTTCCGACTAATTCGGGTGTGCAGATTTAGAAAATAATATCTATTTTTAAATCCAAGATGGCGGTCATACACATTTTTAGTAAAAATTGTTATGGTAGTAATTTTCCATTAATTCAGGGATGTAGATTTCGAAAATAAAGACAATTTTAAAATCCAAGATGGCGGAAATGGATAATTTTGTCAAAATCGTCATGGTAGTCATTTTCGACTAATTAGGGTGTGCAGATTTCGAAAATGATGTATATTTTGAAATCCAAGACCGCGGTCGTACACTTTTTAGGTAAAAATCATCATGTTTGTCGTTTTCGATTAATTCAGGGGTGTAGATTTCGAAAAAAAGGACCGTTTTAAAATCAAAGATGGCGGAAACGGAAAATTTTGTCAAAATCGTCATGGTAGTAATTTCCGACTAATTCGGGTAAGCAGATGTCGAAAATAATGTCTATTTTGAAATCCAAGATGGCAGTCATACACCTTTTTGGTAAAAATCGTTATAGTAGTCATTTTCGATTAATGCAGGGATGTATATTTCGAAAATAAAGACCGTTTAAAATTAAAGATGGCGGAAACGGAAATTTTGTCAAAATTGTCATGGTAGTCATTTCAGACTAATTCGGGTGTGCAGATTTAGAAAATAATGTCTATTTTTAAATCCAAGATGGCGGTCATACACATTTTTAGTAAAAATCGTTATGGTAGTCATTTTCCATTAATTCAGGGATGTAGATTTCGAAAATAAAGACAATTTTAAAATCCAAGATGGCGGAAATGGATAATTTTGTCAAAATCGTCATGGTAGTCATTTTCGACTAATTAGGGTGTGCAGATTTCGAAAATGATGTATATTTTGAAATCCAAGACCGCGGTCGTACACTTTTTAGGTAAAAATCATCATGTTTGTCGTTTTCGATTAATTCAGGGGTGTAGATTTCGAAAAAAAGGACCGTTTTAAAATCAAAGATGGCGGAAACGGAAAATTTTGTCAAAATCGTCATGGTAGTAATTTCCGACTAATTCGGGTAAGCAGATGTCGAAAATAATGTCTATTTTGAAATCCAAGATGGCAGTCATACACCATTTTGGTAAAAATCGTTATAGTAGTCATTTTCGATTAATGCAGGGATGTATATTTCGAAAATAAAGACCGTTTAAAATTAAAGATGGCGGAAACGGAAATTTTGTCAAAATTGTCATGGTAGTCATTTCCGACTAATTCGGGTGTGCAGATTTAGAAAATAATGTCTATTTTTAAATCCAAGATGGCGGTCATACACATTTTTAGTAAAAATCGTTATGGTAGTCATTTTCCATTAATTCAGGGATGTAGATTTCGAAAATAAAGACAATTTTAAAATCCAAGATGGCGGAAATGGATAATTTTGTCAAAATCGTCATGGTAGTCATTTTCGACTAATTAGGGTGTGCAGATTTCGAAAATGATGTATATTTTGAAATCCAAGACCGCGGTCGTACACTTTTTTGGTAAAAATCATCATGTTAGTCGTTTTCGATTAATTCAGCAGACATTATTTTCGACATCTGCACACCCGAATTAGTCGGAAATGACTACCTTTCCGTTTCCGCCATCTTTGATTTTAAAACCGTCCTTTTTTCCGAAATCTACATACCTGAATTAATCGGATATGACTACCATAACGATTTTTACCATAAAGTGTTTGACCGCCATCTTGGTTTTCTAAATATACATTATTTTCGAAATCTGCACCTAGTTTTCAAATAAAAAAATCATTTAATAATATTAAGTAAAGTAAATATTTCAATTTTTTATTTCAAGGATCTTTAATTCAATCGCACTTCTCGCAACTATTGGGCAATGGAAACAGGTCACTACGTGTTGGGGATTTCATACAAGGTTACCCGTTTTAGTGTATCTAGCTGGCAAACTTACGTAATGCGCGATTTAGCACAGGTCCGTCGTCTGTGAGCTCTCGTTCCATACTGAGCCAGAGGCGACGGCGCGATGTGTTTTGTCAAGTTTTGGACCGATTTAGAGTCATCTTCAAAAAATTACACTTTATTAAAATTTTGCGTGACAGTAAAGATTTTTTTTTTTCGTGGTAGATCTATAGCTGAACTTTGATATATTTATAGTTTTAGGGCAGAATATTTATAGGACTTCCGTGAAAAAAATTAAATGTAAACCTGTTTTCATCAAAAAATTTGCAATATTCAGAAGGTATTTTTTCTATTATCCAAGATGAATCTTCAATTTTTCTTACCATGGCCGTCTTGAACATGATATACTGAATTCAATTGTATTCAAATTTTATAAGTAAGGTTCCCTTTATTTGAGTAATCTGAAAAAAAAACCAGACGTCTAACTGCAAACTCTGAAGAGGCCTGCCAAGAAAAGCCATGTTTTTCAGGTTTTTTTCTCAAAAATGTAATTTTTATTCCCATGGCCGTCTAGATAAAGGAACGGACTATTATATTAATATAATACTATATAATTAAGCATTTTCGCTATAACCTCCGAAGAAAATGATGCATTTCGCAAAATACGCGCATTTTGGGAATAAGGCCTCTTGAATCACGCTGTTGAATACTCAAGAGAGTCAAGAGCGTGACATGAACTATCAATTTTGTATCAAACAATGTAAAGTTCGAAGGCGGATACGAATACTTTTTTGCGTTTTGGCACATTATCAAGAGTGACGTACATAGATCGTCGAGAGCAATCGATTGTTGAATGGGCTATCTATGACAAACTTTGGAATGTAGCCCACATACGTTAAAAAATATACGTTAATTAATAACCAACATTAAACACCTAAAATAAGATGAATAGGACAAATACCTATATGTTAAAACTTCAAGTTACTTGGAAAACATGCCCATAATAAAAATTGAGTGCGACCAGTGAATGCGATGTTTCCCCTTTAGCTAGCTATTTAATCTTTAATCTGTATAAGCTAAGAGACAGGCGCGGGCTGAAAAACAGCGCTGTGCAGCCGACCGAGCTCGCGGCAAATGCTGAGCTCCGAGCCTATTGTCGCGTTTAGTTTAGTTTTTAAGTTGTGTGTTACTTGTATTTTTTTTTCCTTTCCCTTCTTGTGTATTGTTTTATGTTTTTTTGTTTACTTCGGTGTATGTCTACGTGTCTGTATTTCTTTTTGTATTTTTTTTCTGCGACAATAAATGCTTTTTTATTTTATTTTATTTTTTATTTTATAACCTGTGCAATACAATCAATCAATTATTTTTTTCTCCTTGATAAGTAATACAATTTGTAAAGAAAGGAAATTGCCAAAAGCCTTCAATTACTAAAAGAAAAAAGCAGGTTGAAATAAATGTTTGCGTGTAATAAAACCGCAACTAGATCACAGCTCCAAGTTGACCTAACTAAGAAGGCCAAGCACTAGTTTAAGTATTTATCCATCTCATCTGAGATCAGTCTGAGATAGACGTCATAATAACAACAATCAAAACTGAGTTGTATTAACCTGAGATATAACAATTGCATCACTTACGGACATAACACTGCATTCGAAATGCACTTGGTTTCCTTTTTCGTTACGAAATCTGGCTGAAGGTTGATGTTGAGGTCGGATTTTAATGCCAGATAAGATAATTAAATGTCCTATACGTCATAATTTAATATTGTCAGGTTCAGTGTCTGCTTGTAAAATATGTACATATGTGGAAATCAAGGGACGCGTTCGGTGTCGTGATGTTGCTTAGTCTTTCGGGTGGAATTTTCGTTATTCATATTTAAAATTAGTGTCTACTAGTTCTCTACATATCTGATGAAGTGATACCACCTAATGTAGGTAATATTTAAGATTTCTTATCCAGCTATTTAGATCCGGAATAGAACCGAGTTCTCAGTTGTATTTTAGCCGACCTACACGTTGTTATAAATTCGTGTTTTGAATTCAATGCTGAATACTGAAGCCAACAACTAGAAAGAAGTTTAGACACGCCAGTTTGATACATTATTACCTGTAACTGTATCTGTTTCTATACAAATCTTAGGTAATAAACAGAGCTCGGATTTTTCACGGCAAAACAAAACACTAGCGTAATTTAGCCAGTGCTTGAAATATTATTTTATCGATATCGATAATTCAGAACTAGAAGAAATAAAAGCCACCAAATAAAATTAATATGTAATAAAACTAATAAAAACATTTGTATAAAGTTACTATATATTAGAAACAGACGCAATTTCTTCTTCAAAATCTACGTCAGTACACACAGCAGCACAAGACATTTTATTTGGGTAATAGTGATAGGAGTAGATGATCATTATCTTTTCAACATTCTCTGGGAGTAAACTGTTGCGTTTATCACTATAAATCCATTTATGTACACTAAATGTACGTTCAACTTCAGTTGACGTCAAGGGAGCAAATTTATAGAATTCATTATCAGTTCGGGTAATATTTTCAGATATGTCTCTTAAAATTTCGTAATCAGGATTTCGTTCGAGCACGGCTTCAAATTTACGTATCACTGGTAAAAGTTTACTCCAGTTTACGTAGCAACGAACAGTATCCAGAATGAGGAAGGATTCCGCAATGGATAAAGTCGAACATTGCAATTGTTCTATTGAAGAGGCTATTACTTCGTAGTTGTCGCGAATGAAATTTAACTCCGGTCGTAGTTTGCGTGTTTGAAAACATTTTTTTGCAGCTCTTATAGCTGCCGAGTCATTAGCAAGTATGGAGACGACATCACGTATTTGCTCATAGTATTGAGCGTAATATACCGCAGCAGATATCCAAGTTCCCCATCTGGTGATAATTGGCTCGGGAGGTAGGGGAATGGACGGATATTTTGCCTTAAAAAGGCGTACACGCTCTGGAGATTTTAGGAATATCTTTTTGACATTCGATATCAACCCATCCACACCTTTGAAATTATCTCGCACTTCTTCGGCAACCCGGTGCAGACCATGAGCTAAACACGTAATGTGTTTCATACGAGGAAACGTTGCTTTTAAAATACGACCGGCTTTAAGCATATATGCGGCACTATCTGTGCAAAGTAAAAGCAAATTGTTTACGTTGTCATTGAAAGAATATTGAAACAAAAATTTTAATTGGTTTATTGGGATTGTGTGGGTAGAATTACCCAAACAAAACGAACAAGCTCCGCATATTTTTAATATTTTTGTGCAGTAAAGGTGGTTAAAGTGACCTAATTGAAGCCCAGCAGGGCGTATTTTCATCCCTACGCTACACTCAAGTGTTGGGCGTTTGAAATGTGGCAATTTCGGGGCATTTAATGGAAAAAACTAAATCTGTCCAAGAGGCGGTTTGTTTACGTTCGGTGTTCGGCGTTTTACGTTGTGTATATTCAGTGGTGTTGCGGCGAGTGAAGTCCCAGGTACTGGCTGTGGATAGTGTTTGTGGTAGCAGTATCGGTGCTGGTTTATCGGATTAATTAAACAAGTTTAATACCAATGTGTATAACACCCTAGCAACCACCGCCATCTACACCTTAACAGAGGAACTAGCTTATCAGTTATCAGGCAGGCCACTCAAATGATCCTGCGCAGTTGCCCAATCAAGCGCCATCTGGGAGAGTCTAGGAGAGCTGTTAAGCAACTCTTGGGACTTTTCGAGTTAGAATAGAAACGCAGCCACTCCGGGTGATCAGGTCTCCGAAATTACGCGACTTTCCGGCAGACGGCGCGAGCATCCGGGATAATTTGTAAAGTGCGGAGTAATAAAAAATATATATGTCAGTGATTCCTGTGTTAGCATAGTTTAATGTTTTCACTATTCTCGACATTCTGTCCTTATACATATCTTAGGGTTTTTAATGCATTAATTTATATATATATTTTTTCCTTTTAATTTTGTTGCGAATGGATTTTGTTTGTCATAACTGTCATAAGTAATTAATTTTTGTTGTGTTCTTTTTTGACATAGGTATATTATTGGAAAAATCGTGACGTAACTTTTACAACACATTTTTAATGGTTTTTCATTTTCCTTTCTTTTTTTTTGTTGCTGTGATTCTTGGTGCATCGTAATTTACTTTTTATCGGTCTTCGACACTTTGCTTGTACACATTATCTTAATGGTTTTTAATGTAAAATTTTATTTTATTCTTCTTTACTTTAGTCGCGAATGGATTTTGTTTCTGACATATTCTAAGTATTCTGTTTGACATATTTAGGTATATTATCGGAAAATTGTGACCTAACTTTTACAACACATTTGTATTGGTTTTAATGTATTTATTATTATTTATTTTTTTTACTCGCGTATGAATTGTACCTATAGTTTTGATCTGATTTTAATACATTGTATAAAGTGTTTTTCATAGGTTAGACATGTACTGTGAAAATTTGTGACTACCTTAGACATCTTGGTTGTTATACTGTATTCATTCGGTTAGGTTTACATTGGTTTATCATTATGAGTAACGACCTCTCTCCGCTGTCTACTTGCCCTCATTGCCCTGATTCTTCTCGCACATTTACCGCTCGTGGGCTCAAAGTGCACATAGGGCGTATGCACAAGAATGTGCCCCATTCTATGGCTCCTGACCCCTTACAGCCTGTCGGGCCGCAACGGGCACACTCGAACGGTCCCGGCGCCCCGGCTTTAAATGATCTTGCCACTCTTCGGCAATCGGTTAGGGTTTTACGCCATATCCCCAGGGGAGCTCGGAATCTTGCAGCGGGTCGGTTGGCCGACGTTATCGATAGATGCGTTGACACCAATGGCATAGATGAGTGGATGGCCTTACTTTCGTTTGCATATTCTGCATTTAAGGCGCCAGAACCGACGAGTTCCGGCAATCTCACGGCTAAAGTAAAGTGCAACGTTGACTCGGCTGGCAGCGCTGACTTATTAGGCTACTTGCACCTGGATCCCGCGCCGTCGAGGGCACCATCGGTACTTAAGACCATACAGTCCAAGGTGTTTGAGGGTGACCTCGGGGGTGCTGCCCGGGTGCTTATGTCAGACGACGCTGTAGCTCCGTCGAGCCCTGAAACCCTTGCAGCTTTGCAATCTAAACACCCACCCCCTTCCCGACCTCTGGCTTTTCCACTCGAACCAGACAGGTCTATCCCAGCTCTCGTGGTCAAAGTAGAAGACGTTGCACGTGGGCTTAGTTCCTTCTACAATGGGTCTGCGGGTGGGCTGGACGGCATTCGCCCGGCGGTTCTGAAGGAGCTTACCTCAGCCTCCGCGGGGGATAGCGGCCGTCGTTTGCTCGATAGTTTGACTAAACTGTGCAATTTTTTACTCAGCGGCCAAGTAAATAACGAAGTGTGTCCCTACATCTACGGAGCATCGCTTTGTGCTTTGGCGAAAAAAGACGGCGGTGTTCGGCCAATCGCCGTCGGTAGCATTTTTCGTCGGTTGGTCGCCAAGCTCGGGTGTTTTGCGGTGAGGGAGCAAATGGCTACTTATCTTCAGCCACATCAGCTTGGCTTTGGTTCCAGACTGGGTTGTGAAGCGGCCATCCACGCCACACGGGCCTTTGCTATGGACCCAAAGAACTCTGACAGCGTCGTTATTAAGCTTGACATCAAAAACGCTTTTAATTCAGTCGAGCGCGATGTGTTATTAAGAGAAGTCCAAGACAAAGTGCCTTCTCTTTATCCTTTCCTCTTCCAGGTTTACTCGTCTTCTACTAACCTCTTCTATAATGGTTCCCTTATCCTGTCTCAGGTTGGCGCGCAGCAGGGCGACCCGCTTGGCCCCCTCGCTTTTAGTCTCGCAATTCACAGAGTTATTTCAGACCTAAAATCACCTTTGAATGTCTGGTATCTTGATGACGGTACCCTCGGGGGAAAGTCTGAAGTAGTAGAGCGAGACCTGGTGACTCTCCTTCCTCAACTGCAACAACTGGGTTTGGAGGTTAACGCAGCAAAGTGCGAGTTTTTTCCTTGCAGTCCTGAAGCATCGCGCTCTTTCTCTTCTTTTGGCACGTTACTTCCCGGTCTGAAACCCTTATCGGCCCACTCGTTTAATCTCCTGGGAGCTCCAATTTTTCCCGCGGCCATCCCTGAGGCCTTCGAAGAGCGCAGGCAACTTCTTTTGATTGCTAGAGATAGACTTAGAGATCTGCCAGCCCACGTCGCACTCATCCTTTTGCGGGTTTGTTTCGCAGTCCCGAAGCTGACCTACTTTCTGCGGACTGTGCCCGCTTGGTTGTGCCCCGTGGATATGGACGCCTTTGACGCTGTTTTGAAGGAGACGATGGAGTGCCTGCTGAACGTATCTCTCGACACGGGCCAGTGGGACCAAGCGTCTCTTCCTGTCCGGAACGGTGGCCTGGGTATCCGGCGCGCGCGGGAAGTGTGTCTTCCAGCATTTTTGGCGTCCGCAAGCGGGGTCGTGGGACTAGTTTCCCAAATTTTTGCGCTGGATGGCGTCGAGGCAACCATTCCGTACGCGTCGGAGGCTCGGGCTGCTTGGACTGCTCTCAACCCAGGTTCAGCACTTCCTGTTACGCCGGACCGTCAGCGCTCTTGGGACGACGTGGGAGTGAAGCGCGTGGTTGACAGCTTGTTGGAGGGCGCTGTGGGTGTGGAGAGGGCGCGACTCATTGCGGTATCGAGGCCCGAATCCGGCGCATGGTTACAAGCGCTTCCCTCCCCACACGTGGGCACTCTCCTTGACGATAACTCTTTGCGGGTGGCGGTGGCTCTCCGCCTGGGCTGCGATGTTTGCGAACCACATTTATGCATCTGCGGTACCATGGTAGAGAGCAATGGCCACCACGCTTTGAGTTGTTGTCGGTGTGCTGGGAGATTCCCTCGTCACCACGCCCTCAACGACGTCATCCGGAGGGCGTTGGTTTCGGCTAATGTCCCCTGTTTGCTGGAGCCCCCCGGCCTTAGCAGGGCGGACAATAAGAGACCCGATGGTGTGACCTTGGTGCCCTGGCAGAGAGGTAAGTGCCTCCTTTGGGACGCCACATGCGTCAGCACTTTCGCTGCCTCTCACTTGGGTCGCACTACCAGGGTTGCTGCAGCTGCTGCGGAGGCGGCGGCCAGCGGGAAGCATGCTAAGTACTCGGCTCTCCACAATTACTTATTTGTCCCGTTTGCGGTCGAGACTGCTGGATGTTGGGGATCGGAGGCCAAGGCTTTTGTGGCGGAGATTGGGCGGCGGTTGCGAGAGAGGGGTCTTGACCCTCGCTCTGGGTCATTCCTGGTACAAAGATTGTCAATTGCGATCCAGCGTGGCAATGCTGCGAGCGTAATGGGAACCTTTACGCCGGGAATGACACGGGGCGGGTTATTTGACTAGTACTTCTTGTACTCTTGTAGTCTGGTTTTTGTACATTTTTTATAATATTATTATTTTGACATTCATTATTGTGTTACTAACATAGTTCTGTAGACAAAATCTGGATACCTACTTGTGTCTGAAATAAATATTTTCATTGGTTTATTATTAGGTTTGCTATTGTTTCCCCATTTACCTTCTCTA
Organism: Pammene aurita; assembly: GCA_947086415.1. NCBI lineage: Eukaryota > Metazoa > Arthropoda > Insecta > Lepidoptera > Tortricidae > Pammene > Pammene aurita. Next base: position 1,052,460 of record OX352310.1, read on the forward strand.
AAACCTTCGACCCCAAAAGATAAAATTGCTTAGAACAATTTTTTTTCAAAGACCGAATCACCACGTTTGTCACACATTTTCCCATGAAATCTGGTGTTTCGTCTATAGATATCCACAAATAATTGGTTTTGTTTACCTCTCTTATACCTTGTATAGTTTTTTTGTACACGAGATTTAAATAAATTTTTCGCAGGGTCGATTCGTCCGGTAAAGAAGTCATAGAGCAGTCGCAACATAAATACTTGTTAAAAAAATGACGAAAATTATTGTTGTTGACTGTTGCCCATGGTATGTTGCATGAAATAAGAAAAATAATTAAATCGAAATAAAATTGATGTTTCCTATTTGGTTGCCCCGAACGGTAATTGTGGCGGTTGCTTTTCACATGATTCTCAATATTGCATTTCTTCAGTTTTAGATGCATATCGCACATAGAGCAGTATATAGTGGAGGTCACTTCATTATAGACTAACTCAGGGTGATTTTCAATCCACATTTTGATCCGATCTTGTACATTACTCATTTTTGTATTAATTGATACCTTGCAATATTAAGTTATTATACGTATATCCAACACGTCGGATTCAATGCGTTGCGAAATAAATAATACCTAGATGCAATTTACGTTTTATACGTAATGAAATGACAGTTAAAGTGTGAATGTCATATGTCATGTGAGATGAAATTTGCAGTCGTTTCTATCATTTTAAATGAGGTGGTATAGTTACTTCGTTCTAAGTTGGACATGCAGACCTACCTCTTTGTTGCTCGACTATGGCAAAGCTAAAATGAAAAGTTATTTTATTACTTATACAGGATGTCCGGTAATTAATGCACAACCTTCTAACCCCCAGTAGGTCACCTTAGACTGGTCAAAAATATTGATTTTGAGCTCTAGTAAGTCTCCTGTTTTTCGAAATTTTCGCACGTTTGTTAGTTTTTAAATTTTGACATTCACACTGATAGGTGTACCATCGAATAAAAAAAGAAAAAATGTACTGAGGCAATACCTGTCATATACTCTAGTAAGACTCGATAGGTGTCGATAAAATAATATTTCAAGCACTGGCTAAATTACGCTTGTGTTTTGTTTTGCCGTGAAAAATCCGAGCTCTGGTAATAAATAAGTTCCTGAAATTATCGAGTCGACAAACTTAATTATCATGTCTTCTGATATATTTCGATTACATAGTAGGATTAGCGTTTCTGTTCGTGTATATATACTTGTTATAAGAGCAGAGTAAGTATCATTGCGATTATCTCTTGACGGCCTTGGACAACTCAGGTATTTACCTGGCTTAAGTTTGAAAACAAAACTAAGGAGCCGAAACAGACGATTTTTTTGAAGAATGCCTAATAAGTTATCAGTCAATTTAGGATTTTCACCTTTAGCTGAGTAAAGTATAGTAGCTCTAGTAGGAGGCAGGAAGAACGGACGCTTGAGTTAAGAAACGTTAAGTAAAACTCAATGACAACAAAATCACAATATTTACCTCGAGCGCTGATGAAAATGTTTGCCCAAGAATTTAACGGCCAAGCACATATCTCAAACCGGAATTTACAATATAAAACCTTAAGTCAAGGTAATAAAATTCGTTATTTAAAATCAATATACCAACATGTTACGAATGACGTTATCAATGAGTCAAACGTAAAGTGATATGAGTTTTTCAGCTCTCATATAGTTTTTGTAAGGAAATATAAAACGGCCAGACAGTCTTTTGTCAGATTAAGTGTTAGACTTTCAGGGGATTCCCCGCTTTGTGCTTGGTTCTTAATGGAAAGCCACATTTATAGAAAAATAATATAATCATGGATTGTGTTCAGTTCAGCATAATATACTTACCTGCTTATTCACAATTTATCTTGTTCAACTATTACTTATTTATTTTATAAGTACAGTTGAAGTGTAATAATAAATTAAATTACATATATAAGTACGGAAATACCAGCATCGATTGTTTCCTCATCCACCAGATGCGGTAATATTAATAATGACATCAACGATGACATGACCGTGAATCAAGATTTAACTAATGAGTTATAAATAACTTTCTAATAAGATGTCATTAATCATGCTAATACGATAGTTAATGAACAAGCACAAAATATAATCTCATATTAAAAATAAAATTAATTATAATACATTTTTTTTATTTGTAGTAACGTTAACGTGCAACGTTATTTGTAAGACTATAAGCTACTTGCATAAAAACAAGTATTTCTTATAGGAACGTAACGGCGTGCGTTGAAATCTTTTGGCCAACGAACTAACCCAATTCCTGAACGTTAACCGTAACCTATTTACCGACTATTTAAAAAGATACGATTATAAACGTGATGTAGATATAACTATAGTTTCCTAAACCAAAGAGCTTCATGAACTAAGTATCAATCAATTTGTGTTGCCAAGTTATTTAAAAAAAATCGCATTTAGGTATCATCCATATAATACGTCAAAAGCCGGTTAGGAGGGTTAGGATAACAATGTCGTTTTATTTTATAAGGACATTTTACAAGATTATTTTTTATAAGATAGACGCTTATGCTTTCGTGCAAAATATGTAAAATACTCACGACAATAACAATAATTATTGCATTACATCATACAGACTCACGGCATCGGTGTGTTAGAAAAAAACACCGGCCAATAGCGAGAATACGTTTATAACCTTAAAAACAACCGTTTGAAAATACCGAAATCACAAAGTGGGTTCATGGATACAATTTCCAATTTTTTATTTATGTTTCAAACCTCCGAGAGAGCGTTAGCACACACAACACTTGTTGGTAACACGTACGGTTTATTTAACTCCGAATTTTGTAAATACAAAATGGCGGACGCTCGTGCCGCGACGCCGTGCACCGGCCAACTGAACTGAGTGTGCCGAGAACTGTCAAACTGGCTTGCGCTCAGCTGTGTGTGTGTTGTGTCGGTGTGGTGAAGGCTTGAATGGATAGGATAAGGCAAGCAACCCACCGCGCATACTTACTGACTTGATGACTCAACTTATTATTAAAAGCTGCAATTATATTTCGCTATATTTATTAAGAAGTAACGTCGCAGCGAGTTTCTAATCTTAAGTCAAGGTCACTTCACGTTTCAAGCTTTGTCTATCTAAGCTATGCCAACAATGTTATTCAGTTTATTTCTATTTCATTCAAGAGGCGTAGTAGTCTATGAATTACAACAGCATACAATGTACATAATACATCTTCGGAGACACAGAAGAGAACATACAAAAAAAATCCAAACACTAAACTTAAATGATCCCGTACTACACGTAGGTATGTAGGTAAGTTAAACATAAATATGTGTTAACATAGTTAACACTTTATAGGGCAACGGTCTCATAAGAGACCACCTGTAACATATTTTTTTAGGACTATAAATTGGCGATGAGGCTTGAATTGAGGATATTTTTCAGTCTTTCCCGTTAAAAGGTTAAACAATTCGTACGCCGAAGTAATTGTAGAAAAAAAGTTACATTTAAAAAATATGCAGAATTTTTTTTACACGTTTATTGCTGACTGTACGTTTCCTGTTCTCAGCAGGTCTATGAATCTTCCTCGAGACCTAATTAATCAATATGTTAGTGTAGATTTGAAAACTAAACGCAGTTCTTAGCATTATCTATGGAAGAGTTTGTTGAAAAAAGTTGACAATCACTTTTAGCGCAAACTACTCAAACTATTCATTTTATTGTTGTTTTCAAAGCATATTTCGTTGTTTAGGCACAATAAAATAACTAAACATGACTTCCTCGTCAGAATCAGACTTAGATGGATGTGCATCAAAATCAACACCACCGGAATTGTTAAGTGCGGCTCAAGTGATCAATGACAATTTGCTTCCAGAAAAGTCAAAAGAAAAGTACCTATAATCAAGCTTACGAAAACTAATTGAAATGGAAAATCGAAACAAAGGTCACTTCATTTTCGGAAAACGTTTTAACGCAAAATACAGAGCACTATGGGCCATATATTCGATGTTAAAATGTACCATAAAAGTAAAAAATTGTGACTTTTAATTTCACTAATAATACTAATTGGCCGATCACTTTGAACTTTAATAAATGATTAAATTTGTTTTCATTTTTTATTTCCTCGCAAATGCGATGAAAAACATTGTGTGTATCTCGGGCAGGCAGGGAATTACAAACTCGAGTCATCAAAAGCCCTCCGCCTTCGGCGTCGGGCTTCTCTAATAGCCTCTCGTTAGTAATTTCCTTCTTCCCACCCTTGGTGCACAATGTACTATTAAGTCTTTTTACGTTTTTTGTTCTTTATATCGCACTGTAATTTTAAATAGTTTTAGATTTTGATTTATAAGCTGCATGCCTATTTTTAATAAATCTTTCTTTGTAATTACCTGTTTGCTGTGGTGTGTGGTGTGTTTATCTATCTATCTATTATTGAATTTAATTGTCATCATAATTACAGAAGTATGTACATCAATTTTAACCTCAATAAGATACAGAGAATTGGAATAAATTTGAGATGAAACTAATAGGTAAGGTATAAGCGGAGGAAAAAGCGTGTAACAAATAATACGTTGCCCAAAAACTAAAAAACCTTACAGCAAACGTAGGGAAAAGTCCAAGGACCGATCGAAAATTTGCGGCGCCGATATTCAGCTGTCTCGACTGACCGTCCAGATGAAGCTTGTTAAGGTCAGTGGAATTGGCTAAACGATGGTAAATTGATTGAGATCTTGGTTCGGAAATCGCTAATAAACCAACTGGCCGATTGATTGGCCCGTCGGACGGTGCCGGTCACCGCGCTAGGGTCATTGCCTTACGACCATGCATATTCTTTTAAACTATTTCAGAAAACACCATTTCGGCAAGCAATCTTAGTTTTCGAATAGTAAGGACTCTTACCTCACTCATAGTAAGATCTACAAATCATAGACAAAATGCAACCTCAAGTTACGACGAACGACTTCACGGAGTTGAATCTGAAGCCACCATCGACGGAACTAAAATAACTCAGCAGATAACTATTAAAATAGTAAATATAATAAAATAACTTACGATTACAGACGGTTTTATTCAGCCGGTCAACCGTAAGAAGTGTAAGATATAACCGAAATCGTAACAGTGGGATCGCAGTAACCTTACTGGCACTGCATAATTATTAGGTATCTCTTTTCCAATTTTAGACACTTCTTCATACACTAGAAATGTCTACAAAGAGCAGTAATAAAGCAGGGTGAATATAGCAATCATAATCGACTAGTATATTAACCTCACAGTTGATATCAAGATATAAAACACCTTATATCTCATTAATATCGATGTGAAGTGAGACTAAAATTTGGATTAGGCAACCCTAAATGACAAGTCGTCTGCAGCATTTCTTAATGAACATACACAAACGGTTTTACCTATCAGATAGTTCTAGCAATGTCTGTCCTAGTTCGTTCAATAGAACCGGAAAGAGACGGCCAGCTTTATAACAAAACTTTTTTAGTACGCTGTTCACTTGAATAAGTTGGCAAACTTCCTATGAGATACTTTAGAAACGGATAAATAAGTGGATGATGTCACAGGTGATGTTAGATAGTATAAGTATGACGTTATTGTTTCTTGACTAGACATCCTGGTTGTTAACTGCGGTGTGTGCCTACCAAAGGTAAAGCTAGTGATTGTACTTACATTAATACAAACCTATCTAGGAAAATGAAGCGTTCGAAAATATTGCCACAATTTTATTTGTAGACCTATAAGGGCCTGTTGCACTGTTTACGCGCTTGGCTGTTTCAATAACATTCACTGAAGTCACATCTTTTTTGGAATAGGTACACGTGTCAGACGTCAATAGTCCACTTTTCAGTTTTATACTTACAAAATTTTCCTGATATGAGGTTACAGACTTTTCAGAACTTTTCTTTCTACTCGTGCTTTAAAGGCATTGCAATACAACCTAAACTACCTCAGCTCAGAGTAGTTACGGCAATATCAATTTCACGAAATTTACCTGAAACAATGAAATAATTAATTACTACAGAATTATGAATAGTTCAATCAAAAGCGGCAGCTGTCACTAAAGACTCCCAGTTAAACCAAATATTAATTAGTTAAATTAATAATTAACGCTTGTGTCACCAATTCCGCAGAACAACGTAATTGACCTAAATTAGGAAACACTGAAAATAAATATGATCCAATAAACAATTTGAGCTTTACTTTACTAAATAAACAATCATTACAATAATAATAGCGCTAAATAAAAAGTTAAGGCATTAACACAGCTTCTTGGAACTGTTGTTTTATTTTCATCAACTATATTTATTCACTTGTTAAATGGTAACCTCTACCGGCTGACCTGATGGAGTCACCCAGAAAATTTCTGGAAGAAACATAACCGACTATAATTTTGTTGTACTGATGGAATGGAAGAGACTAATCAAATGTACTTTCTACGGTAAGAACTATTATTGTCCTGCCATAAAGGATGGTTCACGCTGTTCAGTTCCGCGTCCTACGCGACACTTCACTTTGTATACAGAACCATCCTCAAGTCCCATAACTTGTATTGTTACATTTATTTCATCTAACAAGCGCATTTCATTTCAAAATGGGTGCTTTCAAAAATTGATCAGTTTCCTATGTTTTGTTCTGCTGACACCATACCTGTAATAAAATTGTGTTATAATTTTGATATGTGTTAGGAACACATGATACTCTATCCCTATGGTAACATCTATCCATTTTGCGAGTTCTCCTGCTACATTTCTTCGGATTAGCGTTTCGCAATAATGTAATTTATATCGGGGCGTAGGTTTCTGTTGATAATTAAAAGATTTGGAATCACTTTTTCCTTTTATTTCACACAAACTTATTATTTTATTACAGAGCGATACTTCTTGTTCAAGTCATGGTGGAAGAGAGAGCGAGCACAGATAAGTTAGACTTATACATTAGGTGTCGCGGAGATGTTTGAGTTGCACTTTTTTCAACACTCTTCCTCAACACAAACATTTCTCAACGAGACCCAATTTTTCTACAAGTTTTACAAAAATAGTTTTTCCTAAGGGTTTAGTAAAGACATCTGCTAACTGTTCTTTAGTACTAATGTATTCTACTTTTACAATATTTTGTTCTACCTTTTGCTTAATATAGTTATACTTAATATCAACATGCTTTAGTCTTTTCTGGTCAGTGTTTTTTATTGCTTTAATTGTGCTCTGATTATCCTCATAGACTTTTACATTGTCAACTTTAATATTTAAATCATTTAAAAGTTTTAACATGAAAGAAGCCTCCATAATCGCTTCACACAGAGCTACAAATTCAGCCTCTGTCGTGCTTAAGGTAACTGTAGTCTGTTTTTTAGATCTCCAAACTACACTATTATTAAATACTTTAAACAGATATCCAGATGTTGATTTTCTGTCCTCGGTCCTAGCAAAATCAGCATCTGCATATCCTACCAAAGGCTCACTCGACTCATCTTTGGTATATAGTAATGATAAATTTACAGTCTTTTTAACATATCTCAGTAAACGTTTCAATGCACGCCATAATTCTGCACTGGGCTTAGATTGAAATCTACTTAGGTAGTACACACAAGCTGCTAAGTCAGGCCTAGAGCCTACAGTTGCATACATAAGTGATCCTATTAATGATCTACACTGGTGTTCATATGACATATCAACAGTTTCATTTTCGTCAAATTTAAAATTAACATCCATAGGTGTATCACAACCTTTACAATTTTCCATATTAAACTTTTTAAGTACATTTTTTTAAATATTTAGATTGGTCTATTGAGATGCCCTCTGACTGTTTTTTAATGGATATTCCTAGATACATTAAATTTTCATTTCCCATGTCTTTCATGCGAAATTTGGTTTTCAAAAAGTTTTTAACTGACTCTACATCTTTTAAGCTATCGCTGAGGATCAATAAATCGTCTACATATAGGAGTAAGTATAAATTCCCCTTTGTAAATAAGCATTAGTCATTATCTGATCTTCTAAATCCATATGAAATAATCGTCTCATTAAATTTTTCATACCAATATTTTGGCGACTTTTTTAACCCATATAAAGATTTCTTAAGCTTTAGTACATAGCCATCCTGTATATGCATTCCATCTGGAGGTTTAATATACACATCCTCGTCTATTCTTCCATAAAGGAAAGCTCCTTTCACATCCATCTGGTGAATATGGTAGTCTTTCCTGGCAGCCACTGATAACAATGTCCGGAGTGTCTGTAGTCTTAAAACTGAGGAGTACACATCTTCAAATTTCTCTTGCTGTTGGTAACCTCGAACTACTAGTCTTGCCTTACAAATAGTGTTGTTTCCTGTATCTTTCCTTGTAAATACCCATTTCGCATCTAATATTTTCTTGTCTGGTCTTGGCACAATCTCAAAAGTTTCACTTTCTTCCAATACTTTCAGTTCTTCAACTACCGCTTTCTCCCAGTCCTTTTTGTCTTCCCTTTCTTGAATATCGTTATATGTAACTGGCACGTCTTCATAATAACTAGTAAGCAGAGCGAACAATGCTTTATCATCACTTTCTTCTAAATCAAGTATATAGTCTTCTTGCCATTTTGGCTTTCGAATTTTCCTTTTCTCTCTTCCTCCTTCACAACTTATCTCTTCCTTTTCTGGTTCATTTTCTTGCATATCATCTGATGTTTCTATGTTTTTAATCTCTTCTTTTTTCTTTTCAGGTTCAGGTGTGTACTCCGTCTGTTCTGAAGTGTCATAATGCGGTATATTAAATGTCTTGTCCAATTTTATCGGTCTCTCATCAAATATTACATTTCTTGCTGTCACTGCTCTTTGTTTTTCTTCATCAAAAAGTTTATATCCTCCTATGTTGTATCCAATCATAATCATTTTTTTACCTTTGTCATCAAGTTTTCTTCTCGTTTCTTTTGGTACATGATTGTACGCTGTACATCCGAACACTCTCAGGTTTGACACATCAGGTTTGCGTCCTTCCCATAGTTCACACGGTGTTTTCTCTCTTCCTGAAACTGGACTTCTATTTGTTACATATGTTGCGAACAAGATTGCTTCTCCCCAAAATTCTTTCTTCATGCCAGAGTCTATTAATGCAGTCCTGGCTTTGTCCATAAGAGTATTATTCATTTTTTCCGCGACTCCATTCATCTCTGGGTTGTATGGCACTGTATGTTGCGTGACGATTCCATTCTTATTACAAAATCCCCTAAACTCATCTGAAAGGTATTCACGGCCATTATCGATTCTCAGCTTTAACAAATTTGTATTAAAATGCTTTGTTACCATATTGTAATAAGTTTCAAACTTTTTGAAAACCTCTGATTTATGTCTAATTAAGAACACCATAGTAAAATGTGTATAATCATCAATGAATGTTACAAAATATTTATTTCCATCCCAAGTGTCAGGTGTAATCGGTCCGCAGACATCTGAATGTACCAATTCTAAAGGTTTGTTAGCTCTACTTCCTACTTTATTAAATAGTTGTCTACGACTTTTGCCTAAAATACATGGTTCACATAAACTGTCACTTACAATTTTATTTTTTAATTCCGATAAGCCATCTACCAGATTTTTACGCACAAGTAAATTTAAATTTTGTGAGCCTAGGTGACAATAACGTCTGTGCCATAAATTTGTATCGGTTGCGTTCATTAACTGGCAAGTATTGACATGACTTTGACAATTAACTGTGTATAATGTTCCTTCTTTGTTACCAATCATTATTAACCAATTATATTTATATACTCGTACCTTTCCATATGCAAATTCGATCCTTAATCCAACATCCTCCATTTTTGACACAGATAATACATTTTTTCTTACATCTGGAACATAAAACACATTTTTTATTATACATTTATTTTCTTTATTTCCTACTCTGAACACTGCCTCTATATTCCCTATACCAAAAGCCTCTAAAGTTACTCCATTTTTAGCTGCAGAAATATTTCTGGGTACTTTTAATTCTATATAGTCTGTAAAATGATCCAGTGAATTTATTAGGTGATCAGAACATCCTGAATCTACATAAAATTTCATATTAGGTTCACTACTCACATTACCACAAAAGAATGCCGTTGTATCCTCATTTTCTTCCACATAATTGGTACTTCGTTGGGTCCATCCTCGGCCACGGGAAGAGCCCTGACTCCATCCGCCACGGCCACGCCCCTGACTGAATCTGGTACCTCTGCCAAGTCCACCACGTCCTCTTCCATGTCCATAGTTATATCCTCTTCCTCGGTTCCACTCTTGTCCCTGTCCATGGTTATATCCACCTCCTCGGTTCCACTCCTGTCCTTGTCCGTGATTATAAGTGTGTTCTGGTCTTTGTCGACATTGAAACTTCTTGTGACCAGGCCGCCCGCATGAAAAACAAATAAAAGCACTTGGAAATCCTTGAGTAATCTGACCATGTTCACTATATTTGTCGAATTTCTTCTGTTTCTCTTCTTCCGCTAATAATCTGTCTTTCACTGTATTTAATGTAAGGTCTCCTATGGTTTCAAGCGCAGTAACAACTGATTCATATGTTTTAGGCATAGATAAAAGAATGTAATTAATTTTCTCTTCTTCTGACAGGTCACTTCCAGCTTCTTCTAATTGAGTACATATTTCTTGAATTTTCGTAAAATGCTCTTTCAATGGCGTCGTGTCGTTGTACTTAATCTCGCTTAATTTTCTTCTTAAAAACAATTTACTTCTCACGCCTTTTTCTTTGAAACAATCTTCTAAATTTTTAAACATTTGATAGGCGCTGTCTTTCCTTACATACTCCAAGTGACTATCCGCCACGGCGGCAATCAATATCGCTTGCGCCCGCGCTTCCAATTTGGCGTTTTCCTTCGTCTCTGAGTATTTTTCCCCTTGAATAGCTTCAAGACATGCATTTTCTTTCATAATACTTTTAATTCGGAAAGACCAATTGGTGAACCCCTCTCCGTCAAATTGTACAATATTATATCGATTATTTAAATTTTCTTTACCGTACGCCATTTTGTATTTGCTTCACCCACGCCGCGTTTTAAACTTTACTTTTATTGCCGAAAACGATGACCTGGGCCCATAACTAATGTAATTTATATCGGGGCGTAGGTTTCTGTTGATAATTAAAAGATTTGGAATCACTTTTTCCTTTTATTTCACACAAACTTATTATTTTATTACAGAGCGATACTTCTTGTTCAAGTCATGGTGGAAGAGAGAGCGAGCACAGATAAGTTAGACTTATACATTAGGTGTCGGGGAGATGTTTGAGTTGCACTTTTTTCAACACGCAAATGTGCAGTATAGCAAAATATGAGGAAACCACAGACTAACCTAATTCTCTTTCTGTATACTATGCCCTTCGCTGAACATGACCTACTTAATTATATTTAATGCAGTTTTATTATTTTCCTCTTAATACATTTTTAACAGTGAATGATGTCATGTAGTTTCTATGTAAGCAGATGGTGTCACTGAATCATCAGTGTAATTAATGAAATCAGTATGTTATTCAGACCGAATACTGAGAATAAATTAATTTGGACTGACTTTTGTAGTCTGTTGAAAGTTTAAGGTTGTAGGAGAATATGCGTATGAAATAAACAAGATCTCTGTATTGCCTGCAATAACTACTATGCCTATTGAACGCCTACTGTAAACATACTTAATATGCAAAGTTTTTGTTTTGCTTTTGTAGTTATTGTAAAAATCTGTTAATGTAGAAAAATTTAATAGTAAATAACCGACAGAGAAAACGTGGAAACTGAAACAACTTTATAAAGTCTAAACTAAAGCCCCGGGCTTGAGAAAGTAACTAGACGCACACATTTGAAAATAATTCAACCAAACGTTTGTGGCTGGCTCAACTAACGCCCTCGGCATCAGATTCCGTAAATGGTCGTTAAAAAAAGATAATAACTTAATATTGCAGCTTTCAGATTAACTTTTACACAGTTAATCTTCCTTCTATTACTAAACTGACGAGAGTGACGAGTGCTGGTGTCAGTGGTTTTAAATGGTAGTTTGGTAGTTCTCCCGTCTCCCGAATTTACCAACTTAGCACTTTGTGTTAAATTAAATTAGTAAGATTTTCAAGTAAAAGATAACCGTGGTAGGTAGTCTAGTAAACCAACCAGGACAGGAACATTACAGTAAATGCCGGCTTGAGCAAGACTATTCAAGCCTACTCGATATGATTAGCATCCCATCTGGTGACTAAGCCTCCCACTGATGTTAATTAGTTCGTTTAGTCACGCGGTGGCGTAACGCTAATTTAACTGCACCACCAACTTTCAGGCTTAGATTGAAACAATCCATAAAAATCGGCGTGTCCATTACAGGGTCCGAGGTAACAGGAATGCTAAAGTTATGTTAGCATAAGCTACGAGTGGATAGCTGACATAATTCCAATATTAAGACAAGATAGACTTTCTGCTTGACCCTAAGGCCTAATACAAACGGATTGCGTGCTAGTCAAAACTTGTATGGAATGGAAACCGCCTGCCAGTTAGACGCTAACTGCACGACGACTGCACAGCTTCTGTACAAGTAACAGCTGAGTTTCAGTTCGCCTGCATCGACCTTCACCGTGTATTAAATTTTGAACATTAGGTATTTCATTGGATATATTATGATTCCCTTCCCTCGTCATAAATTTCGCTCCGTCAAAGGTATAGTCTAAAATATGCACATAACACATACAATAGTTTGATAGTCATAGACATTTATTTATAATATTTAAAATATTACATACTATTATGGAGGTGACTTTGTGTTGATATGAACTCTTTTGTCACTTTTAATTAATGTTAAGAGGCCTTATTCCCAAAACGCGCGAATTTCACGAAATGCTTCATTTTCTTCGAAGGCTATGGCGAAAATACTAAGTTTTCTTAAATCAACTATTGATGCACATAATAGTTCATTTCTTTATCTAGACGGCCATCGGAGCAAATATTACATTTTAACGAGTGAAATATGAAAAAAATTGGTTGTCTTGGAAGGCCTTTCCGGGTTTTCCAGTTAGGTGTACCGTTCATTTTCAGATTACGCAAAAAAGGGTAAAAATTCTTATTCAATTTGAATTAAATTCAATTGAGTATATCATGTATGAGACGGCCATGGAAATAAAAATCGAAGACTCATCTTGGATAATCGACAAAATACCTTCTGATTATATGCCAGTTTTTTGATGAAAACACGGTTACATTTCATTTTTTCCACGAAAACCCTATGAATATTTTGCCCTAAAAATATTACCATTGCAAAGTTAAACTATATTTCTATCACGATAAAAAAAAACATTACTATAGCAGTAAATTTCAAATTACTAAGAATTTTTAAAAATGACACTTAAATCACACTTCACAGGACACTTTTTGTAAGAATCGTATTTTTGGGTACTTAATAATAATAAACATGGTTCAAAATTATTTTTTTGTATTACTAATACTTCAAACTATCTTATAAATAGCATTTTATGCGGCTTTTTTCATTAATAGAGTTTTTCGACCTTTAGGGAATAAGGAGCCTTAAGTGGCTCATGCCATGCTAGCGTCCTAATCCGTAGCATCATACACTATGATATTCGTCAAACTCTTGGCCTAGCGAGGTTCCAGAGAACTTTTACCTGCAAAATATTTTCGTCGCAAGCGCTAAAACTACAAAATACTTTATTTTGCCATATATTTGAATGTCATTATGCTATACGGCTTTAAATATACAGTGTGGAAAGATAAGTCGGGCCCTGGAGGGAAACTACCTTAAAACGTTGAGATAGCTCAATTCGCTAAAAGGAAACATTCTTTCTATCTATAAATTGGGATCGTCTAGTTTGTGACAATGTCAATGACACTCTTTGGTTTTTTAATGCATCCATCTTGCATATTTTCAATCTACACGCTCCATTTAAGAAAACTCTTATTAAAAAACAGTATTACCCATGGATCACTCACACGGTAAAAGAGATGATGCGACTCCGTGATGAAGCACACGCAGAAAGTCGTCGGACCGGTCTTGAATCGCACAAACAGTACTATAAGGACTTAAAAAGCATAGTTTCCGTAGCCCTCTTCACCGAAAAGTCAGCCTTTTATAAGACTCACATTATGAATAATAAAAATAACCCGCGGCTCCTTTGGAAAAATATTAAACGCAACGTAGTTGATTTTAAGAAACGCGATGACTTGCCCGCAGGTTTAAATGACCCTGACCAGATTAATAATCATTTTCTTAAAGTACCCACGGGAAGAGGCGTTACATTATCCAGTCTGACCTATTACGAATTTCACAGATATGGATCCACGACATTCGAATTAAGACCGGTGGATGAACTCACTGTTTTGAAAGTCATTAAGTCTTTTTCGAGTAATGCAGTTGGTACTGATGGCATTTCATTAGACATGGTTGAACTTGCTTTACCTAGAACACTGACTATAATCACTACCATCATTAACCAGTCCATCGGTACTAGTATCTTTCCTGATAGCTGGAAGTCCGCGATTGTTAAACCAATACCCAAAACCACGGAGCCGACCGAATTAAAAGACCTTAGGCCAATCAGTATTTTGTGCGCTGTCTCCAAAATTTTAGAAAAAATAGTATGCCTGCAGCTGACAGAATTTTTAGAGTCAAATAATGTTTTACCGATGAAGCAGTCTGGGTTTCGAAAGTCACGCAGCACAGCTACGGCCCTGCTGGATGTGATTGACGATATCCTGACAGCGCAGGATAAAGGCGAGGCATCAGTATTGGTTTTACTAGACTTTTCCCGTGCTTTTGACACAATTAACATCTCGTTGCTACTCTCTAAACTCACGTATTATGGTTTCAGTCACAAAACTATAAAGTGGTTTGATAGCTACCTCTCGGGTCGTTATCAACGTGTTGGGTTGCATAATGATTCCACTGGATTATCGGACTTTTCTTTAAAAACTTGGGTAAATTGTGGGGTCCCTCAGGGATCGATCTTGGGCCCCGTTCTGTTTATTCTATATGTGTCAGATATAACGAACTGCATTAGAAATTGTAATTACCATATGTATGCGGACGACTTGCAAATTTTCAAAACTTTCCACCCGCAGGAAACATCAACCGCCATAGAGTTGTTGAACCAAGATTTGGCTCGTATTGACGACTGGTCTGGACACTGTGACTTAGTACTGAACCCCACCAAGTCAAAGTTTCTAGTGCTCGGCACCAAAGGTCAAGTTAACAAAATTATTAGTTTAAATCCTAACATAACGCTGGGGGGGGAGTCACTTGAGCGGGTCACGTTAACTCGTAATCTTGGTCTACTGTTCGACGAGCAGTAGCACTTCGAACAGCATGTGCTTAATACCGCTAAAAGTTGCTACTACAGACTAAAAGTTTTGTATCAGGTTCGTAAGTTTCTCAGTGTGGACCTTAGAATCAAATTATGTGACACGTTAATCCTATCTAAACTTAACTACGTCGACACAGTAATCAACGGTTGTTTACTGGCTCGCTCCAGGGCAGTCCTACAACGAATACAGAATGCTTGTGCTCGTTTTTGTTTTCCTATCCCTCCACGCACTCACGTCACCCCTTACCTAAACAGCGGGCGCATGCTAAAAATGGAAGCGCGACGCTTGTTGCATTTTGCTTCATTGCTATTCGGTGTGGTGCATCGTCAACAACCTCCGTACCTTTTTGACAGACTCACATTCTCCACACGGCCAATTAGAGAAGCCATCCGTCTTATTTGTCCGAGACACGGCAAATCAGCAGCATTTCGTGGTAGTTTTCGCTATTCTGCCACGAAATGCTGGAATAACATACCCCCTCCTATACGAAACTCGAAAACTCTGTTTACTTTCAAACGCAAATTTAAGACATATCTCTTTCGTCTTCAATTGCCGTGATCTTGGTCGTGACACCTAATATATGACGTGATAATATAATGTATAATATATGTATATTTATTCTTTCTTCTTTCTTATTCTAACACTATATCTTTTATAAGTACCTACCATATATATAGTTTTATATTTATTTATTACTGTATCTAGGAGTTCCTCCTATTTCACCTATCGTATATGTTTGTCCTCTATGTTTTCTGTTTCGCACTACCTTCCGTCTCTGGGCTCCACGGAAGACCAGCGCTGTGGCATCCCACATGCCAGGGCATATGCTGAGTGGCGTCCTTTTGCATCCACTACAACAGCATCAATATGTGACCTATTTTAATGTATGTTTTATTTCTTGTATTCTCTTTTCTTGTGTCATAAAAAAATGTTAGATTTAAGTACTTAGCATTTAAGCTTAAATTGATGTGGTGCTGTTTGTAGTTTATTCGCAATAAATGTTTTTCTTTCTTTCTTTCTTTCTTTCTTCTTTTATTTCTCCTAAAAACTAAGTCTGCATTCTCAGTTTTTTTCTTAATTTTCACTTTTTTCTATACTAATTGTACGAAAAATATTTTTATTATTATTTATGGGTTCTCTTGTGCCCTAAACTTGGTTGGTATTAAGAAGTTTTTATCCTTGTTAGCAATATGATCGATTAGCATCAATTGTCATAAAAATTATTTATGGCAAAAATTACAAAATAAATTGCTTTTTTTGTAAGCTGTACTCTTTTCCAAAAATGTGTAAATACAGTTATGTCCCTTAAAAAAAATAAAAAAAGGTTTCCTTTCAGTGAATTGAGCTATCTCAACGTTTTAAGGTAGTTTCCCTCCAGGGCCCGACTTATCTTTCCACACCGTATATACACGACTTCATTTAATTTTTAACGTTCATTGGTCATACGCTTATTCTGGCCTCGCCGATAATAATCAGTGATCGGAATAGGTAGTGCCATTTCACGGGAACTCGGTGCGTAAGCTTAGTATGGACATAGCTTTTAACCCCGGGATTTCATATGAAAAATTTTAAGTTTATGTTTAGTTCAGAAATGTTATAAATGTGTGATTTTTTTTTGGTTACTATATGTAGAATATGGCATCGACAAAATATAAAGTAGATACACTAACTTTGACATCCATGCAAACAAAGAAAATAAGCACGTCTTATCAGTTATCTTTTTGCATTTGCATGTTGTTTTTCTAAGTGCATTCTTAAATTATCTTTACCTGCTTCGACCTTGAGATAACTTTCTATTGCTTACCTCTATGAAGAGCTCGGGGCAGGGTGGGACAATAGCAACAGATGCCAATATTTGTCATGCTATCTCTTTTTAGATGAAAGATAATGTTTTAAACAAGGCAAGTATTTTAAGATTACTTATGTTCTTCTGTTCGTTAAGTTCGCACGTATTACTCATGGTTGGTTCAATTCGACTTTGGCTTGTTTACCGGACTTTGTGATCGATCATCTTATTGTGACGACGTTGGCTATCCCTAATTGGACTCTGATTTACTTGTGATTGGACTAAGTGGAACTTCTTATCTAGCTAAACATGCCTCGGCGAGCTAAGGAAGAAACTATTCTGAGTTGGATTGAATCCTATCCCGACTTAGAGTTTGATTCAACAAGACATTTAATACATTGTACTAAATGTGACGTTAATATTGGATGCAGAAAGAGTACATTGAAGCGACACATCGAAGGACCTGTACACAAAGGATTACATCACCAACCAAATGAAAGTTTTTACTTTGATCTGATCGAGTTCCTCATACTTTGCAATATCCCATGGGTTCAAATCGAAAATCCAGCATTCACAACCTTCTTCCAGAAGTATTTTTGCTGCACTTGTACAAATCAGCCTCTACGTCCTCTACCCAGTGAATCGGCAATAAGAAAAGTATACCTGGACAAGTTTTATCAAGCCAGAATAGCAGCTATACGCAGTGAAGTGGCAAATAAAAAGATTTGGATTTCGTTAGATGAAACGACAGACTTTCTAGGCAGATACGTGGTCCATTTCTTGGTGAAACCTTTGGATGCAACCGTTTCTCATAAAACTTATTTAATGGCGTGTAAAGTGCTCACGGTAGTGAATGGGGAGACTATTGCTAAGTTTGTTACAGACTGCTTAGAAAAAATGTGGGGAGAAGACTATGAAAATCAACTCGATAATGTGCTTCTCTTATGTACTGACAGCGTTGCGTATATGTTGAAGGCGGGGCAAATTTTAAAAAGTGTGTTACCGAATATGAAACACGTTACATGCTTAGCTCATGCTCTGCATCGTGTGGCAGAGCAAATAAGATGTCAATATCCGGACGTAGACACCCTGATAGCTAACTTGAAAAAAGTATTTTTAAAGTCTCCTAGTAGAGTGCAACTGTTAAAGGAAATTTATCCAAATTTGCCTTTACCTCCTAAGCCAGTAATTACAAGGTGGGGTACTTGGCTCGCTGCAGTATCTTACTACGTGAAGTATTTCACTGAAATAAATACGGTTTTGTCAAGATTAAGAACATCAGATGCTGTTTCAATTAAAAAGGCTAAAAAAGTGCTGGAAAAACCCAACATAAAAAAAGAATTAGATTATATCCACGAAAATTTTAATATAATAGAGGTGGCCTTAACTCGTTTACAGGAACGAAATATGTCAATGGTCGATGCCTTAATCGATTTTGATCAAGTTAGGATGGTAATCAATTGGTCTAATAGTTTACCCATAGTAAACAAATTTGAAGCGGTTATGGCTCGAAACCCGGATTTAGATACTATAAGAGAATACGCAGGAGATATTTCAAAAGAAACCGCATCTGAACATATTTCCTTTTACAAATTTGCCCCGCTGACATCAGTAGAGGTTGAAAGATCGTTTTCCACATATAAATGGATATTAGACGTCAAGAGAAATAGACTGACAGTTGAGAACATTAAAAAAATAATCGTTTGCTATTACAATTTTAAAGAAAGCAAGGAATAAACGATGTAAAATAAAATCTGTAAAGTTTGACTGGAAGAGATCACTTATTGCTGATAAGACGCTTATTCTTTACCTCTATTTTTGTGTATAATTTATTGTATTGTATAATTTTAATTTGTATAGTAAAAAATAACGAATGTTTCAATAACGTTGATTTAATACATGTGTGTACTAATGTTGATGTTTGACGATTTATTTTATGATTGTAATTTGTAACTGTTAACAGTTATGTTGAATAAATAATTGACGTATTTATAATGACAATTTTTTTTTATTTTGCATCTTCTTAATTTAGGTCAATAATATTCACTGTGAAAAAATACGAGTCCCGAAATCCCAAGGCTTATCCATGTTATGTTTAATGTTTAAGGTCATTCACCCGAAATGGCACTACCTATTCCGATCACTGATAATAATATATGACCGCCTTAAAGTTAGTCTAATTCAGACCAACTTAATCCAACAGATAATTCAACCTGTCTATACATCAGTCCATTGATAGGATCGGCGACGTTGACAGCCGACAATGTTAAGCCAAGCATTATTTCCATATACACCAAGGCCTAGATTCTGGGTCGCCGCCATATCTAGATAGGCAAGGGGACCAACATACATACTGAATGATAATCGCTTTATTAAATGAGCGATCTTGCATTCGTAATGGTGACGTCAATTGCGAATGATTACATGTTGCACTTTAGAAGCGGGGTAATGTGTAGCCTAATACACATATACCGTAGAAGCCAAGTTATTACGCATTGGGGTAAAGTGAAAAGGTTTTGATGACAACAAGCTTATTTCGAATGCAACTCAATCTGCAATGCACCACTGCGAAGGACAATTTCGCCAAAAATCTACGTTTCTTAGATAAATTCCAGTCTACAACCAGAGGCCCGTTAATTAAATTTCCACCGATCCCAACTAAGCACGTACTCAAATGACGCAGTCGCAAAAAATCTCGAGCGAGACCAGCGTACAGTGGTTTGCCTCCGTTAGTGTACCCTGTCTGTGCTCGGCAGACTATGGCAGTCGTCCAGACAAATCGTGCTTTTAATACTTGAGAGTATTAAACGCGCAGTCAAGGTGTCATAACAGCGCATGCGGGCGGGCATTAGCAATGGAAAGCAGTGTTGGCGCTAAGCCACGTTCATTAAGTTAGATAAACGCACAATAAATGCCTCCCGAGACGTCCGAGACATTTAGTATTGCTGTTCAATTAAATTAATGAAACTTGCAACTTTACTGGGAACACACTATAGATGCGGTTCAATGGAGGACCATGGCCGCTAAACGCCATTAGTCGTACAGTCGCCATCAGATATATCGGAGCGGCCAACGTGGTCACAAATATCTGAACAACACCTCTATTGTCAAGGCGATAGTGCTTGTTCAGATATTTATGAGTACCCTGGCCGCTCCGATATATTTGATGGCGACTGTACAATGGATCTTAAAATAAACTAATAAGTCTATTTCCATACAAATCAACAACAACATTTCCGGATCCTAAATTCCTAATCGGTCTAATTCTAACGAGTTCCTTATTTTTGGCATATTACCATATTCAGGCAGCAATTAGATCATCGCTTTGAATCGAAAAATGGCGCTGTCAGCGGTCCAAATATTCTCAATATTTTTGTAGAAAGGAATATTCCGAGTTTGTCCACCATGTCTTATAAGGTTGTAAGGAATAAAAGTTCAATTCCACTCGTTTTAATGGTAGTTTGTGACCTAGCAATTATATTGTGGCCAATACAATACAATACAATATAAGTAATAATCTGATAAGCGAACTGTAACATTTTGTTATAATAACTGCATTAATTTAATCAATTAAATTTAAACTTTCGTGAGACATACTATCACTATAAAATATAACGGTTACACTCACGTCACTTTAGTCACTTGGCGCGACATGTTTCGGAGAGCTTAGGTCTCCATCTTCAAGCACTAAGAGTGCTATTTTGAACAACGCGCTACGGGCCGGTTCTATAATTTGATTAAATTACTATAAAATATAACGGTTACACTCACGTCACTTTAGTCACTTGGCGCGACATGTTTTGGAGAGCTTAGGTCTCCATCTT
Source organism: Pammene aurita (assembly GCA_947086415.1). Classification (NCBI taxonomy): domain Eukaryota; kingdom Metazoa; phylum Arthropoda; class Insecta; order Lepidoptera; family Tortricidae; genus Pammene; species Pammene aurita. The sequence continues at coordinate 1,073,374 of OX352310.1, forward strand.
CAAGCACTAAGAGTGCTATTTTGAACAACGCGCTACGGGCCGGTTCAAAATAGCACTCTTAGTGCTTGAAGATGGAGAGCTAAGCTCTCCGAAACATGTCGCGCGAAGTGACTAAAGTGACGTGAGTGTAACCGTTATATTTTATAGTAATTTAATCAAATTATAGAATATTGACGTTGACATGCGCTTAATTTCTTAATATGACGGCCATGCCACAAAATTAGCGATGTCACTATATTTTCCAAGGCAATGTGGAAATCTGCTCCAGATTGCCATTAGATCACCATGCCTCCTACGCGTCACCTACGCTCTCTAGCGGCGAGTAGCTGTCAACGTTCTTATGTTGATCTGTCACTTGCGGGATAGTTTCGGTAAACACCTAAACTGGATGTTTATTATAATTATGACATAATAATAATAAATATTCTTTATTGTACACCGCATGAGAAAAGAGAAAAATATACAATGATAAAAACTAGGTAACAACAGGCGGTTTTATCGCTAAAAAGCGATTTCTATCAGACAACCTTTGGGTAGCAGGAAACTATGAACTCAAAGCAATGAACTTAATACGCGTATATAATGAACTTGTTGATTATGTAAAATTCGTTAAGTTGTACATTTAAAAGGGCGGGATTGCCGACTGTTATTTCCTGTAGGTAGATTGTGACGAAATTACCGCTTAAATACCAGAGTAAGGGAGTTCTGAGCCGATTTGCTTTACTGTTTCTTCATCAAAATCAGCATAAATAGCATAAACGATGTATTGCCACTGGACTTTCCATGATTCCATAAACGTTCCACTGTTAGTGGATTTTACTTCACATTCAAAGTTCCAAATAAATCGTTAACCATGTACAGATGTAACAATGTAGGTACCGCACCGTGACTCTTACAGCACTTGAAACACAAGCCAACTTGCCATGTTTCATATGGTTTATTGCCAGGCGTATTATAGTTCAGGGTAGACGTAAAATTTGAAAATGCTTAAGTTGGAATGCGAACGGATATAGATAGTTGCCTTAGCTTACTCCAAGGGTTATGTCAATCTTGTAATAATGTATTTTCGACAGCCAGAGTTGGCAGTGAGAACAAAGGCTTAGGATAAGATGGGACGTCCCTTTTAGTATTTTGTTATACTTAACAAAAAATAATTTAAAAAAAACGGCCAAGTGCGTGTCGGACCACACATAATGGAGGGTTCCGTACCTTCAATGGAATAAGAACCAACCTAATACCAAAAGGTCGTATCTGATGCCTATGGAAGAAGTTTTTTTGGAAATAACTCAAAAATGGCTGCTCCGAAAATGTTCAAAATTTTCGTAGAACGTATGTGATAACTGATAAGGCGCATCTTCTAAATTTTTTTCAAATTTTTTGGACTTACGGTTCAAAAGTTACTATTATTTCTGAAAATATTCACTTAATCACAAAATATTCAAAGAAACCTCGATATACTGACAAGGCTTTCGGCAACAGCTGTTAACCCTGGCAAAATTCACCCATAAGTTGGGTGCGTCCGCAAATAGCAGGGTGCATGAACCCTAATGTTGATAGATTGCTGAACCTGCCCGTGCATTAGCGAATGTGTTCGACGACGGCGTAAACAAGCGTTCACCTACCAGACTCAAACGAGGTAGTACAGTCGCCAATATATCGGTACTTATTCGTTAATTGCACAAAATAAAATTAAACGAACAAGGGCGGACTTAATGTTACGATGCTTATCTTTAGCCATATATTTTAGTAAAAGATGTATAATATGTGCAAACATTTTCCGCCTGCAATAAGTTACTACTTTTGCAAAGGGCATAAAAAAATGGGACTACATACCTACAGGCTGTACGTAGCTGTATGGTACAATCAACTACAGATGTACTAGTAAGTGCATACCAGTGGCGGCAGGTCCATAGAACCTGATTCCCACCGGCTTCCCTAATTATTAGCGCGCTTACAGCTTACGGATCACGGAGAAGAGGGAAGCCATATTAGCTTCGGCTTGTCTACAAATATTTTTGACGCACCGCCACTGGTGCTGCAACTGATGCAAGGAGAGTAAGGTGTAGGTATGTAAGTATTTTGGCGCATGTAATTCTGAGTGTGGGTTAGTAAAAGGTGACTAGATCAATAACAAGCGGCACATCATTTTCCAAAAGAAAATTGTATACTTTGTTTCACTTAACAGGCTGACAACACCCGATGATCTTCATTGTATGTCTTTAGTTTCTTGATTTCTACGTCTGTAATTAAGGACAAAATTCCACCACACCATTTAATACTAAAAACATCATCTATCTAAACTCATATTGTAAGTCCTCTAAAATGCGTTCAAAAACCGTAGGCAATGACCAGCATTACAACAAACAATTTCACTATGATAAGTTTTTTATCTGTGGCAGTAATGTAATTTTAACTTTACATGCTCAAATATTGTTAAGTTATGAGTTTCAAGTTTGGAACAGCTGTCAAAACCAACACAATTTCAATGGGTTTCTATTCTAGTATCCATAGATTTTAAAATGTTGTCGATACGAAACGTCAGTACGATATATTTTTTGACATAAACCGCACGACATTTTGATCTCGGATGACATGAGAATAAGGACTTCGTTCGTTGGCTAATATTAAAAACAAACTCGCGACAGAAGTTTGTACATACATATATATATTTCTCTATGGTTTGTACGGCCGCCATTTTTGTTATCAACTTGTCAGTTATTGTTAGTCGAAACATTTTTAATTGCGAAAATGTAAATGTTTACTATTAACTATATTATAATAAATAAATATAGTTTCCTTATCAGTTCTAATTTATTTATTTTTATTAAGCTTACACCAGTAATGCATGCATAAATACTACTATTAACTAATGCAGGTCAATTGCCTTCGGCTTCTGAACCCATCTTTGAGTACTTGCAATATGTGTGTAGATAAAGTAATGTATGCAACTGTACATAATTAGGCCTTAAAACACTCGTGTGATCCTATAATGAAACTCGCTGCGCTCGTTTCATTAAACCCCACTCGTGTTTTAAGGCCCCTCATTATGTATCAGTTGCATAAACTACTATTATCTTTAATTGTATATTTCTCGATTAATACGTAGTTTTTTTTTATGATGTTGCAAAATTTGCAATGAGCTCCCAGCATACTAATTGTAACACAGGGTTTCTCTTTCACTCGCGCTGAAAAAGATAGTGGTGGAATTTAGCTGTTGTCGTCCCCTTAACGAATAGAGCTATTTAATTATTAACTACGATGAAGTATTTTAACACGATTTATATAACAAGTCGAGATTCACGTTCTGGTACTTTCTACTTCCCACCCTCCTTTCTAAAGTTCTTCATTGAAACCTGCCTCTTTTGCCGACCTTATCTTAAAACAAAACACCGAACGAATACCCATTTAAACGAACCATCACTAAATAGCCTTGTAACACGCCGTCCATTCACCTTTTGTGTTGATAGTTGATTAGAAATCTCTTTGATAAGATAATAGATCTTTGGTGGGTTAACTGGGCCACCTACTTGCCGTAATGGACTAACTTGTGTTGAGTTCTAAGACCTTGTCAATTGAAAGAACCAGTTAAAGCTGTCCTTTAAGCTAATATTAGGTATTATTTTTGGCAGACCCTCACAGAAATAGTTAGTTTTGATTAAGTTTAAGTGATTAATTTGTGTAAACAATTTTTGCTAAAGAGAATCAGTACATAGTCTGACGGGTTGCAATATATACTTACCAAAGATATAACGCAACCCACCGAAAAATAATAAAACCTAATAGAAAATGTACATACCAGCAGGAACACAGCCTATCGCGTTCATATTAAAACACATAAGGCAAGGATCAACATCGACCGGTCGACCCCTGTGGTTCAATTTTTTTTAATCGTCACCAAAACCTTCAGTGTATTAGATACGAGAATATAACTGAGGAAAGTTCCTTATGAATTTAGCTAGTTTATGCCGTGCAGAATTACACATATTTGCTCCGCAGCCAGAATTGATGGTTTCTAAATGAAATAAAATAAATATATAGTTATGGTTGCATAGCAGTGCAGTCTATAGTAAGGATAACGTACAGAAAGGAAAGTTAATTGTAACAGTATAATTTCGCCCACGGTTGTCAAGGTCTAACAAATCACTGAGCAGGCTATAAATCGCTCAAATTTGCATACTAGATATCCTAGCTTAGATGCAAGGCGACGTAGACTCGGCACTTCTAGCTGCGGGACAGGAATATTTACTGCGGCCGTCGTGTCACGTGTGGTGTGTGACATGTCCGAACAATAAGTGAATTGTCTGTTACCCTCTAGTTCAGGGGTTTCCAAACTTTTTTTAGTCACGCCCCCCTGCTGCCTAAAATTAAATTCCCACGCCCCCTCGCTTCGATGCAAGGAAACGCGCGCCCCCCACTATGGAAACCCCTGCTCTAGTTTATACTCCCCCCCTCCTAACGGCCTCCTAGCCTAGTCGGTAGTGACTCTGCCTACGAAGCAGGAGGTCCCGGGTTCGAATCCTAGTCAGGGCATTTATTTGTGTGTTTATCACAGATATTTGTTCCTGAGTTATGGATGTTTTCTATGTATTTAAGTATTTATCCATATTTATGTATATATCGTCGTCTAGTACCCATAACACAAGCCTTGTTGAGCTTACCGTGAGCCTAGGTCGATTTGTGTAAGATTGTCCTATAATATTTATTTATTTATTTTATTTATTTATTTATACTTAAAATTGCGTTATGTTATAAAGCAAGGATCTAAATAAAATCTATAAATTCTAACTTTATTATATGGACAAGAACTATATATAATTACAGGTACGTTTGACATATACATTCAAATAGTAAAGTAAATGACGACGAAAGTTGTGGCCAGTAATTAAATAAACAGGGCCAGTTATTGACGATTTACCCTATTTTTGGACGCCATTTAATTTGCGACAGTTTTTCATTTAACGCAGTTGTATCAGTTGCGACAGTATCTCGCGCGCGGAAACCGATCAGGGTTTATCAACGGCGATGACAGCTGACATCGAATAAAACCACGTTATCCACGTTAATCACCTGACCCCGATCACCCAGGTGATTGTATGTGACGATTTTGCCTTCTAAGATCCACCAGGTGAACCTATTGGACCATGTGTCTATCATACTCCCCCGGGTGATTATAATATACAACAAAATTCAAAAGAATCACCTGGGTGATCTTCCTGGATAAGTTTGTCCACTAGAGTCACTCGTGGAAAAATATTATTTTCGGGGGTATCCTAGTGGATATCATTCTGTCCACTATAATCACCCGGGGGAGTATGATAGACACATGGTCCAATAGGTTCACTTGGTGGATCTTAGAAGGCAAAATCGTCAAATACAATCACCTGGGTGATCGGGGTCAGGTGATTAACGTGGATAACGTGAAAAACTAGAATTTGACTTTATTCCCTAATTACTAAGTTTTACGGCAAACAGATAAAACGCATTAAGTGGATGAAGCGCATTAAATGTCGCATTTATCAGTTAACGGGGGAGTCGATAGAAACACGATTGTTTACAAGCCTAGTCTAATATTAATGGTATCTTTGAACGGTATCAAGGCGGGATCAGAGCGGCGCACTTTCGCCACTACCGGGCGTTACGGCAATCCTCGTTACTCACCTAACTGGCTCGCCTTACCGAAACCAAGAGAATAAATCTTATTTATCTTATAGCGATATATGCTAATGTCTATAATTTACTTTGTTAAATATGGCTTATTATATTTAGGGTAGCTTAAATATGATTCAAAGGGACGTCTACTGCGACGTCTGTGCATTTCGATAGCTTTTTAGGGCTCCGTAGCCAAAAAGGCAAAAATGGAACCCTTATAGTTTCGTCATGTCCGTCTGTCCGTCCGTACGTCCGTATGTCACAGCCTAATCTATAAGACATATCTTAATAAAATTTACACATAAGGTGTATGTATGCCGCTTTTTAGTTATGTAACTATAGCAGAAAAAATATTTTGGGGGGGGGCAGTCTAGGCTAGGTAAGGTATAACTCTATTCTGAAGATGTTTCAATTAGCAATTAATTCTAGTTAGCATCGAACGAGGTCTAGGCTGATTGAATCAGCTGTTCACGGTGAACTCCAACATTATGTAATTCCTTTGTTGCGAGCAAAAACTGGAATGTCATTCCCATCTCTCATGCATCGCCTTAAAACGACTAGTGTACGTATGATCTTGTGATCTGCAGTAAGATTGAGTGCTCGGAGATCACACTAATTCTGGTTTCGTTTTTGGTTCCATCAGTGATGAATAAGTCCTGGAATGGTGTGGGATGAAACGATCCGTTACGTTATTGAGGCTCGGCTGGTACGATTAACGATAAATTGAATGCACTTATACGGCGTTCATTTGTTTTACAATGAAGTGGTATAGTTTTATAAGATTGGTTGCGACATCATAAGTATCTCGTAGAAGTCGTAGACTTACAGTGTTTGACATATATAAATGTGACGTTACGCGGGTAAAAGTATTTACCTTATGGCGGTTGGCGCTTACGTTGCGAAGCATCGCATTAGTATTGTAGCGTCGTTAGCAATAGCGTAAACGCCAACCGCGATAAGGTACCTTTACCCGCGGAGCGTCACAAATAATAATAGGTATATTGTGCCGTGGGACAGTGTTTTATGGAAGCCAAAAAAGTGATATCCCCATTTTATTACAAATTACTATAGTTTAGAGCATTACGAATGCGAGACTAAAACTCCCATGTTTCTAATATGTGTAGTTTTTGAGACATAAATTTTTGAAAATCTTGTTTCTGACGCTCGGAAATTACGAAAAATAGAAATAATTTAAAAGATATTGCATGGACTGTTTGTTTCGCCAAGGTGTTCGACAAAACATTCCAAGACATACATTTAAGAGCAATCACTACCTTCCTAGATACATTTGTTACAAAGATATTAATTGTTTTATTAATTTTGGTTTTAATTTTTTTCCTTCCATGTCCCGCCGTAGTAGGTCGCAATATTGGTATGAGAGCTTCATTGTTATGTCTTCTATCTATTCTATTTTTTACAAGACCTAATTCCGTGGAACATTGAAGTAATCACCTAAACACTTTATATCCGGGTTACCTGGCCTCTAGGGTTGACACTTCGGTATTTTTAATTTTATACGCCGTTGTTTCCGGGATATCTATAATTCTTGGTTTTGATAATAGTTTTGAGTACATATGCAAAGAACTAGCCAAAAATTTGTTAAAAATTTCGACAGTGACTATACATAAACTTTTGGTCCATGGAGCTGCGATAATACAAAACTCGTCTGTTCCAATTGGAATGCTCTTCAGATCGAACGAAAACCATGTCTGATTTGTTTCATAGAGCGTTAGTCTCATCAGACCCAATAATTTAGGAACAACGGATGTCGCAACGACAAAAAATATTAAAAAACGTCTCCTACCATCTGCCGCAATAGCATTATTGAAAGCACCACAGGTTGCTTTTATATCGCCATCGGATGAAAACATAACACCATTATCAGAGTTATGTCCAGACGACAGCTATTCTGAGGTGCAAGATGGGGAGAGAGCCTGGAAGTAGAATATTGTTGCCTGGAAGTTGATAATTTTGTAGTAATTCATGTTTTAGAAAAAATATTTGCTACATTGGCGATGCATAATAGATATTGTAGCCGTTTCTTCCAAAAAAAACACATAATCTAAATATATAAAAGAAGAAACTGACTGACTGACTGACTGATTGACTGACTGACTGACTGACATATCAACGCACAACCCAAACCGCTGGTTCTAGAGATTCCAAATTTGGCACGTAGGTTCCTTATAAGGTCTAGGGATGCACTAAGAAAGGATTTTTCAAAATTCACCCCCTAAGGGGGTAAAATGGGGGTCCAAAGTTTGTATGGCGAATCAAGATTTGTTAGACTATTTTATTCGAAACTTCACAGAGTATTCCTAACGATAAATGAGTAAACTCGTGTTTCAGGTTTTTTGTAAATTCAACCCCTTAAAGGGGCAAATGTGGTCACAAAGTCTGAAAGTCAACATAGGTAATATCGTATCCTTTTTGAGTACTTATAGTACGCGGGCGAAGCCGCGGGAAAAGGCTAGTTGTAGTATATGGCTTTAACCGGTTACTTTTCGACCATAACCGATCGAATACCCGGCTTTGAAAATTTACCTGTTATTGCATTCCCTATACAGGATGTAACAAAAATACTGGTGATCAGTTTAAGGGCATAATGGTATCGTATTACGACTAAGAAAAAATTTTAGAATTTTTTTTACACCAACAAAAATGTTTTTTTTTTGTATCGGACACGTAGTCCCAGCCGGCCAACCCTCCATACAAAAGATTTATTTTTTTCACGCGAAAATGTTTTTTTTAAGTTTTTCATAATTAGAATACGATAACAATTATGCCCTTAAAAGAATCACCAGTATTTTTGTTACATCCTGTATACTGTGTTTATTTTATATCCAGGTTAGACGTGTGCGCCGCCATCAAAATCCGCGGCGGCGGCGCGCCGGGAATTTTTGGCGGCGTGGCTGCGCCACGCCGGCGTCAAGGTCACTTTTCACGGTTCTCGTTTCGCATTAAAAATATTTTAAATATCAAAAACTTTTTAGGAACACGGAACATATTATTAAAACGATATATAATGCCGTTTGCTTCAGTCCTGCCTATTTTTCGGAAATCGCTTTAATGTTGATGTTTTTCATAATTGTGATGAATTAAGATCCTTTTAAAGCCAACTCCATCTAGCCAGTGGCCGAGAGACTGGACTGAATCCATGGTTATACCTCTCCGTAAAAAGGCTCGACGCTAAAATGTGACAACGATAGAACTTTGTCTATTATATATATCGTATACCAGTAAAGTATTTCTTTACATCATGAATTCGCGATTGACAAAGTTCCTGGAGCGGAAAATACCTGCAGAGCAGGCTGGCTTTCTGTCTAGGCGAGGGACACGGGAGCAGATTTTCATGTGCCAGATCACCGAGAGATGTCGTGAATGGAACAAGCCATTAGTCCTATGCTTCATAGATTACGCCAAAGCATTCGACTGTGTTAGATGGAAAAACATGCTGTACGTGCTCCTGGCGATGGGTGTCCCTGCTCATTCCTTATTCCCAGCTCCCCCTTATTGAGTACTTGTACGCCGAAACTGCAAGAGTGCGCATCGAGAACACCTTGTCGGACCAGTTCAAGCCGGAAAGAGGAGTAAGACAGAGATGTATGTTGTCTCCGGAGCTCTTTAATATCTACGGCGAATACATCTTACGTAAAGTCACCGAGAACTAGGACGGTGGCATATCAATTGGCCGCAAAACGATCTGCAACCTACGCTATGTTGACGACACAACGCTCTTGGCTTCCAATGAGGAGGAGATGTTTCTTTTGTTCCAGCGAATAGAAGCGGAGAGCATCGAATTAGGACTTCACGTCAACAATGACAAAACGCAAGTTAATGTTCGTACACCGAAAACAGTCTCCTCTACGAAGCCTAGAACTAAAATACCTAGAATGCGTCAGCGCCTTCACCTACCTCGGCTCACTTATATCTAGCGATGGTAGCTGTGAACGTGAAATCATCCGGAGGATTCATATAGCGAAGAGTGCTATGACTCGGTTAGATAGGATCTGGAGAGATCGCGGCATACAGAGGCAGACTAAGGTTAGACTCATGCGTTCCCTGGTGTTTCCAATTTTCCTATACGGTTTTGAAACATGGACTATCAAGCAGATCTGAAAAGCCGTATCGACGCGTTTGAGATGTGGTGTTGGCGACGGCTTTTACGGATACCTTGGACTGCGATGCGCACTAATCAGTCCATACTAGAGGAGCTACGCATAAAGCGCCGGTTGTCTACGACGTGCCAGGACCACATACTTCAGACACCTCTCTTAATGCTCCTCGACGAATCCTCGAATCATCAAGACGGGAAAAGTTGAAGAGGCCCTCCCCCTGCAAGATCGTGTGCCCAAATCACTGCACCTGTAGTAAAACACGCGAGCTAGTTCAACACTGATTTATTCCAGTACAATGTAGGTAGACATAGTATTCTACAAGTACCCTAAACCTAATATACTACAGCACCCATGTAATTAAAACTGCAAGAAGTCATGCGTTTAGTGAGGGATATAAGCCTATGGAGGAACCTGGTCTTCAACAGAAGGACATGATCCTCAGCTCTGAGGGAACGTCTAGTGATGATGAAGATCCTCTCTCTCGCAAGTCGCAGTAGGCCCAAACATACCGTTCAGTATTAAGGATCAATCCTGCCACCGAAAACACTTCTTTTCTCAGGATAATTGAGTTGGTGGTACAATTTTGATGGCAGATTTATTATTTTCGTTACCAATCTTATTAATTAGGCCATCGAGTTCATATTTGTTAGGTGAGCGGTTAATCATACTCATCTATTAATCTCACGAAAGAGAAGGAATTGACCAAACCCTAAATATTTCAATGTGTAGATGTTTTCATGGTTTAATACGTCAATATACGTTGTAAAATTTTCATTTTACTTTCTTTCATCGGTAATTATCATTGGCTATTTTTTGCCGAATTCTGAAATTTTGGCCAACGGCGTGGATTTTGAAATCCGCGGCGGCGGCGGCGGCGTGGGTCCCACGGCGCGGCTACGCCACGCCGGCGCGGCGCACACGTCTAATCCAGGTAAATCCGGATACTGGTAGCGGCAGCCCTGGCTGCAAATTTTAATCGACTGTAGATTAAATCTTCCAGGGAATTAGATCTTGTAAAAAATAGGGTAGATAGAAAGCATAACATTGAAGCTGTCTTACAAATATCGCGATCTCCTACGGTGGAATATGGAAGAAAAAAAATAAAAACCAAAATCATTATAGTAGTTTATGTAACTGTTACGTAATAAGGGTCCTTAAAACATGAGTGTGGTTTTATGAAATGAGCCACAGGCGAATTTCATAATAAGATCACACGAGTGTTTTAAGGCCTATTTACGTACAGTTGCATACACTGCTTTATCTACACTCATATTATTTATTCTAAATGCCTTATTTGGAAACCATAGAATGGCCGCCATTGCACCGCCACCATGGCCAACTCTCGTGTGCCGGCGGTCGCGCGGGCGCGTGTCGGGCTGTCGGCGGATCCCCGGGAGGGTGCAGGTGTACATTATGTTATCAAAACTCATAGCACATCAATAATTGAGCATGAGAAGTTAAGGCGCTAGGCGCTGAATGTGGCCGAAAACGGTTACTTTCTAAGGGATATATCTCAATAACGAGTCATTCAAAAAATTTGAAAAAAATATATGTTAATTACCATTTTATGTACAACATTGTCAACGTTTGAATAACTCGTGTAACGTATAGTTTCTCCGTTATTTAAATGTAACGAAATATCGTTTTACGGTTAATTTTGCTTATATTATTATAAGCAAAATTACGGTTTATTCGATTTAAAATATTGTTGAACTAAAAAATGTGTACTACAGAACACTACAAACTCAACGTAGGATATTTAAATTGATTAAATTTTCTTAAACAACTTGATCATAATTCCACATTTCGTGCGTTGGTAGCTCGAAAACGGCGTTGCTGGCAGTCGTGAGCTAGCTTTGAGACGAGGTGGCTGTGTCGCTCGTCGCTCCGTGCTTCCCTTGTACTACATATACTTGTGATTGGCCCGTGAGCAATAATATCGGACTTACTGTGCCTAAAGACTAAATAACTGCAGAGGGTTCATGCGATGCGGACATAACGTGTCTTCCCGGGATCTATAAAGTATAGACGTTTTATCTTTTAAGATAATGTTCTCGTATGCATACGTACATGAACACGTTCGTATAAAAAGTGTATTTTATTTAGATTATAATACAAGTAAAAAACAAATAAAATTAAAATGGAGGAAAAAACAAAAATCATGAATCTCATAATTCTCTGAAAACAAATTTGGGCATGTAAGTAAACTACAATTATTATGTTTTAGTAGACTAATGCATCACGCAAAATAGGCGTTAGTCGTCGAGTTGTGGAAATCTGCTAGTACTGCAATACAATAGACTAATAATCAATTTAATAAAAACTCCGAAGCACCGAATTTATTTAAACATATTTATTTAAGAATACCGTGTTCTAAACGAATGTAATATGCGTTTTTTTTAAAGATTAAACACAATTTTTAATGTTATACTTTATCCTAATTTATCAAATCAAGAAATTGCGAAGTAAACTGCAAAGGATTGCATATAAACCGGCCAAGAGAATGTCGGGCTATGCTCAGTGTAAGGATCCGTAGTTGCCGGCCTGTTACAATACATCCATTCAAAAGGTGGTTTATAAAGAGATGTTTTGTGGCACTTACGTTATTTTACTATAGGCATCACCCAAAAACGGCTCAACCGATTTTATTCCATATAGTTTTTATTGAAAATACGTGATAAGTATTTCAATGGCCTCACTTCCAGGAATTTTTCCAAATTTTTTGGACCCACGGTTCAAAAATCAAAGAGCATGTTTTACTTTCGAAGCTATTATTTACGAAAGTATTCGTTTTATCCAAAAGTTGTTTAAGGCTTATTCTTCTTGAAAGACCTATCCAACAATGTGTTTCAGATACTTATTGTTTTACCACTTTGTAGGCGTAATTAAAACACATACGCATACCAAATTTCAGTGTACTATTTAACTATCACTGAGCAAAGCCTGATTGAGATTCTAATAAAAAATGGCTGATATTTAAGAGTTCAATATATGTAAGAATAAAGGAAAAAAAGCTTTTTTTTTATACCACGACGCTGGCAAACAAGCATACGACCCACCTGATGGAAAGCAGTTATAAAGCCTATGGACGCCTGCAACCCCAGAAGATTCACATGCGCGTTGACTACCCTAAAAAAACTTTACTATGTCGGTGAAATAAATACAAATTTTATATTAATTATCAACACAAAGTAAATAAATAAATTACTAGTAAGGGTTAATACTACCTATCAAATATCTTTAAAGGACCGGCCAAGTTTGTATCGGACCACGCATATTGTAGGGTTCCGTGGAAAGTAGTTTCTTGGAGATAACTGAAAAACGGATAAACCGATAATATGTGAAATCATTATCGTAGAAATTAAGTACGAGCCTTCTTGGTTTTTTTCATATTTTTTAGACTTACGGATTAAAAGTTAGATGGGGAGCCTATTATATTTAGACTTTCGAACAAATATTTCTGAAAATATTGACTTAATAAAACAGTTTTTAAAATCCTCTATATATATAAAATATTTTTAAAACCGTATCGTACAACATGTTCATATTTACAAAAAAATTATTTTTGACATTTAGTTTGACATATGTATGTATGGAGTGCCTCCCCTAAAAGTTTTTTAGCAATTTAGCCAGAAAACTAAGTAGCGGCACATGAAACACCCCTCTAGATAAAATTTCAGTAATATATGTTTTATAATAAAAATGGCTTTGACGGACAGACGGACATGTTTCAAAAGCTTTTAAGGGTTCGGTTTTTGCCATTTTGGCTATGGAACCCTAAGAAGTGTTTGCGCTGTGTTATATTTTAAAGATCTAAATTTAATGGGCTTACAGCTCTCATGACAATTGTATGACGATTTCGTGCACAAATACCGCTCCTTACATGTGCATTTTTACTATACGCAACTCGCAACAGGCTTAGTTTTGTTAATTTATCGTAATTAAGTGAATTATTACGGTTAATATTTAAAAACGCAACAAAAAAATAACCATCTATTAAGCTCAAGTGAGCTTAATAGATGTGCAAGTGCACAGCAAAAAAAATCCAAATTCACATGAAAACACCGCTTTGATCTGCATTCAGTTTTTTTTGCTGTAATTGTCAGTATTTTTTTATTTTTTCTGATATGCGGAATATTTTTAACCATATTTCGTAAATTCGTAAATATTTTGCCGCTCACTGTACTTTAAATTCAAAATCTAGGTTTTTATTTTTTTACATAAAAATCTACTAATCGAGATCGTTATTACTTATCTTATTTAATAGGTAAGTAGCATTCCTAAAAATGTCACCGTAGTACTTAATCACAGTATTCAATTCACAAAACATCCGCAAAAGGATTATAATAATTATTATAAAGCTGCCCGCGCGCCTCTGAGTAAAGTCATATTCTTTGAACATTGTTGCGGTGCATCGCGGTGGATTTACGCACGATCGAAATGAGAGGGGTACGCGGGTGGCGCGGGTAGAGAGCGCCCAAACGCTCAAGGACACTCCGGCGACAATCGTCTTAAAATTACGTTACTGCTACGGATAAAAAGCTTATCATAGTAAAATCGGTCGTGGTAATGCTAGCCATTGCCTACCGTTTTCGAACACGTTTTAGAGAACTTACAATATGAGTGTATTAGATAAAAATAATTAATATCATTGTAACAAATGTACCTAGAAAGGTTGTAATTACCTCTAAATGTACTTTTTTGAAAGGTTTATCCAACACTTTAGTCAACAGAAAAGTTTGTTACTTAATTTGCAATACATAATTATTTTTCGTAATATCCGGGTGTCAGAATCAAGATTTTCAAAATTTTATTTCTCTAAAACTACACATATTAGAAACGCGGGAGTTTTAGTCTCGCATTCGTAATGCTCTAAACTACAGTAATTTGTAATAAAATGGGGATGTCACTTTTTTGGCTTCCATAAAACACTGTGCGTGGTGTAGAGAGATATAGGAAACGGTACATAGATGTTTGCTTAAATTAGTTCGCATGACTAGGAATTTAAATTTGATTTCAGAATTAATGGCATGATTTTAGAATGCGTGAGCTGACCCGACCCTCAGATCTGGCTACGCTACATATGTGACTCTAGAGCCTACACAACAGCTACCAAATTTCAAAGTGATGTGGCAAGCGGAGGCACGTACTAGTAGTCAAGTAGTTGTCCGTATAAGGCGCGGGAGAATTGTACAAAAAAGTTAACGGTGACTGTCCGGCGGTGGGTTAGTATTGACAGTTCTTAAATTGAAAGCATACCGAACTGAAAACGGTAAATATGTTCCCGATTTAGTTCCACGGTAGCAACCGGAGACCGATAACTTTTGATTTCCAAATATTACTATTCTATCAATGAGAAATCGTTTAAACGTGTCATCAACCGACTTCAAGATTTCGAAGGAGGAGGTTCTCAATTCGTCGGGATCTTTGTTTTGCTTTTTTTAGGGTTCCGTAGTCAACTAGGAACCCTTATAGTTTCGCCATGTCTGTCCGTCCGTCCGTCCGTCCGCGGATAATCTCAGTGACCGTTAGCACTAGAAAGCTGAAATTTGGTACTAATATGTATATCAATCACGCCGACAAAGTGGTAAAATAAAAAGTGGAAAAAAATGTTTTATTAGGGTACCTCCCCTATACGTAAAGTGGGGAGTGATTTTTTTTTTTTTCATTTTAACCCTAACGTGTGAAATATTGTTGGATAGGTATTTAAAAATGAATAGGGGTTTACTAAAATCATTTTTTGATAATGTAAATATTTTCGGAAATAATCGCCCCAGAAGTAAAAAAAAATGTGTGTCCCCCTCTAACTTTTGAACCATACGTTTTAAAAATATGAAATAAATCTCAAAAGTAGAACTTTATAAAAACTTTCTAGGAAAATTATTTATAACTTGATAGGTTGAATAGTTTTTGAAAAAAAAATACAAAATAATTTCTGAACTAAGTTTGTAATTTAACCGTATAAGCAGGTGTTTATTGTACCTGTAATTTCTACAAAATCACAATTAAATGACGTGCTTCCAAATAAAGTAAAAACGGTGAAAATCGGTTCACGCAATAAAGAATTATCCCATAAAAATCATCTTCCCTAATTTAAGCTCGCGCACAATAGTTTACTTTATTTGCCGATAGATGTCGCTGTACGTGGAACATGGCGGTGTTATTTTAACTCTCAAGTGGGGACACTTACTGTGACGGACGGAAAACTAAGGAACCCTACACTGAGCATGGCCCGACACGCTCTTGGCCGGTTTTATTTTTAATGTATGTTCTAAGACCGATTATTCTAAGACGGCTGGACCGATTTAGAAAATATTTTTTTTGTTTGAAAGAGTATACTTCACAGTTGGTCCCTTGTAACCAGGTCAGGATCTGATAATGGGATCCTGGAGAAATCGAGGGAACTCTTCAACTATTATAGGCACACCTATAGTGATTTGAGTATTTTTTACAGCAGCTCGAAAATTTGCTGTGTTTGGCTGCTAAGTCAAGTCGGTTCTTTTTTGTTTAAAATTATTTTGAATTAGTTTTTGGACATCTCTAGTGCCCTTAAATGTCAAGGAAGCCATGAAAAATGGTAAACTGAAGAATCACGCTTTAACATCTAGTCTACGCTCACATTTGTATTGATTTACTCAGATTCTTTAAATTGAATCATCCCAGAGACTTCAAATAAATCAAACATAACATAACAATTTAAAAGCCAAGCATAAATGTCCATATTGGTCCACCATTGATAACATGTGCGAGTGACAGCATTATTCGTTAATAAGTATAATGTTGTTTGTGGAGCCGATGAGATCAGCGGGATCGAACTGGCGCCGATTTGGTAACAACCGCCTCCACTGCGCCTACGTGATATGCAGCACAGTACACCTTCAGTGAACAGTGTGACAAATACTTTCGTTCAACTAAATTTGACTTAATCTGATCTTAATAAAAAATTACTACATTAATAATAATAGATTCTTTAAATGGCGAATTTGATAACGTAAATAGATAGCGTAATGCTTTTGATCACTGCATTTATTAATTTATTATAAAATCATTTGCTTTTGGGTTTATGTCGTCATGCGCCGCGTACGCCTTAAGTAACTTCAATTATGTGTGTGGATGTATTACAAATTACGATTGCCTTTGATACCACCACTTGTGAACTTCTTATTCAATGCCTAGATTGAACATCTACGGAGCGCAACGATAAATGCATATGATTGGCCAGTAAATTATTTAGAAGAAGGCAAACTTAGGTAATTTAAAGAAAGGTAACGACTTCTTTGATTTTCGTACTGTTCTGAATGATTATAGTGCGGTGTAAGGGAGACAATACATGATATTTAATCGCGTGATTTAGGAGGCTGCCAGCCCGCCTAATGACATTTATGACACTGTTCCATATAAGATAAATAAACGTAGTTCGGTTTATCCAGAAATTTCAACTTACATATTATGTAACTCAACTCAGTACACAGGCGTTTAAGAAAACTGCGATAAATAGAAGTAAGAAGATACGATTCGTTACATCGCTGAGCGATAAAGTACGTGTACATTTGAAAAAGTTAACTATGTTTGCCATACCTACAACGAATATATGTATAATATGTAGGTATCTTTAAAAAGACACTTATATGTTAGACAATTTCCAGTCGGTAGTTTCCACCAGAGACGAACGAGGACGCGTTGCGGGGAATGTGTTTGTTAAAACCACAGAATAAATTAATTTATCTACACCAATATCATAAATCCTCTATTCCGCGTTCGGAAACCGTATGTAACTACCACCATTATTGCAACCAGTAACGTAACATCTCTGACAGTGTGGTAAAAACGTATGAAAATTCATTACCCACGGTAACGTTACCAAGATCCGCGCTCTCCCCGAGCGCCGGCACGCGCCCGCGCGACCGCCGACACAGAGTTGGTCATGGCGGTGCAATGGCGGTCATTCTACTGGTTTCCGAACACATCATTTAGGATTTATAATATGTGTGTAGATAAAGCAGAGTATGCAACTGTACGTAATTAGGCCTTATTACGTAACAGTTACATAAACTACTATTACCTATCCTCGCACAATGCAGCTCCAGGATTGGTTCGCAGCCTTAGCGCTCCATGTTTACTCTTATTTAAATTATTGATATTTTCTGTTTTTAATGCATGGCCTTGCCCCACCCTGCCTGTTCAGGTAAGTTGTCCAAGAATATACAAAGCCATTAACTGGTTTTGCAACTGATTATCATTTTATTATTTAAAGTGACAACTCAAACTGATTAATTAGGTCCCAAATTTATATTTAAGTCCAATACTAAATGTAGGTAGCCATTTCGTAAATAACAATAACAGCCTCTGTTCTACTAAATTATCAACAATGTTAATAAGTTTTTGCCAACAATTTCATTTTCTAATACAAGCTAATATTACCGCCGACTGTACTGTTCTTGTAAAAGTCATCTACTATACACAAAGGGAACTTCACTTCAATCGGACATCAGCCACCGGTTCAAATCTGGCTTGCAAGATTCTACTTAAACAACAAACACCGAGTCAAATAAAAGCTTGTAACAATAACAAGACGCATTGTGGTGGTAGGAGCTACCAAAAATACGTCTTAAATTTATGCAACTAATGCTACCGTCATCGTCCCTACCTTTTAATGGAACCAACTGGCATAGCCAGGGACGATGGCAAGAGACCGGAAGGCATGTCCCTCATTTCCTGGAGTGTGGGAAGGGTTCTAGTGTGGAACGCCACTTGCGTGGACACACTGGCCCCTTCCCACATTATCGGAACGAGTAAGCAGGTAGGTGCGGCAGCTAAAGCGGCCGAAAAACTAAAGACCTCGAAATACTGTGGACTCAGCTCCGGTTACTTTTTCATGCCGTTCGGACAGAGTCGAGACTCTTGGTCAGGGGGGGTCCCAGCGCTCGACAACTTTTCAAGGTGATATAGAAAAGACTGATCGACTACTGGTGACAGACGAGCTGGCAGCTTCCTCGCGCAACGCATCAGCATTGCAATACAGCGGCGAAATGCTGCCTTCCTTACACCTTGGCACCATGCCGCGGGCACCTAATTATTTTTTGATAGTTTTTAGGTTTATTTAGTTTTAGTTTTTTGTTAAGTTTTACTTCAATTAGCATTTCTTTTTAATATTAGTTTTAATTTATAGGTAAAGCGTAGTTTTATTTACTAATGTTTTATGCCTTAGTTTAGACCATGTCATTAAATTGGGACGCAAAAATGATGGCTTAAGAACAGGATTTGCTATATTAGAGACGAAGATAATGCATACCAAGGTGGGCGAAAATTCAATACCAAATGCACAAGGGAGCGTATAACTAAAAAAAAATAGACTGACCAATTAACGATACAATACAACAATCATACAGTCCTAATATACTTTCGGGACCGAAGCTTGGCATACACCCTATTAGGATGGAAGCTTGACAAATATATAATGATAGCTCTTTTATAAATTATTTGGACATCGAACGTCTTCATCGCCGTACAGACTTGGTCCTTGAGGTTCCAATGTTAACGAGTGACGCGCGCGCACGTCACGCCGGTCATGGTGCGGTCTAATCGAAGCCTATTCGTATGCCGCTAGTGGCGCCGGGAAGCCTTGAACTGACGAACTTGAACTTGCTGCTGGAAAAGTCATGAGGAACGCAAAAATAATTTTATATTTAAATATTGTAAAAACTCAGGACTAAAGAAACTAACATCTGTCGAAGGTCATTGTCGTTATAGTCAGATATATTTCGTTATGGGTCTTACTTTTATTTAAGTAGTACAGAATAAGACTATCTATAACAAACTTAGGTATAAAACTAAATAAACTTACAATAAACATACAAATAATAAATGCTCCCAGGTCACCTTCATGGGTCATGGTACTCATGGTGCCAAAACGGGTCGGAAGCGTTGCTTCTTTGGATGGCAAGGCCTATCCTCTGGCTAAAGAAGCTATTTTGATATACATACACTTATATGTATATACATTTTCGACGGAGCTAAATATTAACTAGCAACAAATAGAACTGCCTTCTACAATCTCCTTTGCATGTTAAATAGGCATAAAACAGTATAACTAGTTGTATCTATTCAGACCAAAATCGTGTTCGCCGGCCGTTTTTGTCGGTACGGGTCACTAACCTGAGGCATTTGCATATTTCTGAAACTACTGCTTAACTATCTTCTGTAAAAGGCTACGGGAAATACATTATGAATTGGGAAATAAGATATATGCCTTATAACTATAACATGCTTCATTACCGCTTTTAATTCCTCGACAGCAAGAATATTAATAGAAAGCGATATTATGTGATTGGGCCAACACTCTTTAAACAATGAACTTTTTAAACAAGTTTTTGTCAAAAAACTAATTTTCTAATACAAGCATTTAACGCTGACTGTACTTTTCTTGCAAAAGTAATCTACAGCTCAGATGATTCTAACCATCAGACCAGCTCAATGGTACCAATATATTGTATTGTCAGTCAACTTAAGTAGGTATGCTAAATTTCAGTACAATGGGACATCAGGAACTGGTTCAAAAAATCACTTGCAAATTTTTACCTAAACAACACAGAGTTTATTAAAAGCTTGTAAATCCTAATTCACGATACCCATTAACCCTATGACGAACTATAACATGAGCAAAACAATAAAGTTTCCTTCTACCGCTTTAATGTTTTAGAGATTCTCATGTAAACCAACCAAAAGCTGATAAAACTTAGAAACTATACTCCGCTTAGCGCGTTATTTCTTTAAAACCTATAAGCTGCCAAAAATAAGGGGTGCGTGTTCCCCCGCAATGCTAGACAGGGAACGCGCCATTGTTCCGTGGGGCGTAAGAGAGAGTCAGACATTAATCGTTGCCATGGAGGCGTACTAAGTTTACTGTCACTTACAATAAATTAGTGTCTGACTATAGGGTGAAATTACTTCGAGCGTGGCAGCGGGGGTCGCCCGGCTATGCGGGGGTCGCCCGGCTATGCGGGGTCTTGGGTTATTAGTCTATGTCACTGGTCAACCCTGGCGGTCTGGTATCTGGTATATTTGACTTACAAGCGCTTTGAGTCAGTACAAAAGCGTTCAGGAAATAAGTCTAGCCGTGCGACGCTAAGTTGTCCTAGAGAAGGGGATACCATGCAATTTCCTGCGAAGCGTTATTTAATTTCGCGCCAACTTATTATAATATTCCCACCGCAGGGAAACCAGGCGAAGTCGCGAGACAACGGCCATGGGAAACAAATACTAGATGAACTCTATTATAGACGCGGAATACCTGCGTAGTGGTATTATGGCCACTAACATGAAAACAAAGCCAAGGAAAAAAAATAGAAAGGGATTGTGATGACCACTAAAGAAGAATTAAAAAACAATCATTACTCTCGCGACACACGATTTGATCTTGCTTGCAAGACCTTCAAATAAGTTTTCCTTTACTTACCTTAATAAATTGCTAAATACTAATCTCTAATAAAAAAAAAAGCAAGATAAAAAAAAGATAAAAGATATTTATTCTTCAATTTAGGCACATTACAATGAACTTATGAACGTCAGAGAGAAAAAGAAAAACTACCACCGGTTCTAACCCTACACCTCTGACCCGAGAAGTATTATTTATGACCGGCAAGAAACTCGGCGGGACTTATTTTTTCTAAACAGTAATACAGTAATATTATATCTTAAAGATACACAATAATGCGTAGTTCTATAAGAAGACATATCCAAACAGCTTGAGGGATATACAATGTACGTATTGTTTAATTAAAATAAAATAATAATAATAAAATCCAAATCTGATTGCTTCTCAAAACGTTTGATATGCTTTCCTATCTGAACTGTGTCCTCTAAATCTTAGATGATTTTGTAGTAGTTTCTGGTTTGGGCCATGCATGTTTGTCCGTCATATAGTCCTCGACCCTGTAATAACCCTTTGACAATATAAAAACAGTTCACCCAAGTCTGAGTTAGAACTCCAGAAGCATTATCAATTTATCACATCTAAAGTTTAAGACATCTATATAAAACTGATACTATCTCGAGCTAAACATGCCGCGACCACAGCAACCGCGTTGACTTAAGATTCTGTCAAAAACGAAAGCACACTTTATAAGTTGATCATAATTATGTCACAAATTCGCAGCTTAGTGCACATATACACGTTATAGTTTAGTTTAAGAAGACCACATGTAGTCGGATATACTTCTGATACCTACCTAAAAAAAACAAAGATGTGATTTTTTGAACTGACTGTGTTAACAGTTATTTTTATACTATTACTTAAGTAGAGGTAGCTTATTTGCACAATCACATCACAAGGCGGTCAATAATTGTGTAATGTTTGTCGAGACATACATGGCGAACGCCGAACCGGCCCACTGTGTGTGAATCATTTAGTTAATGGGACTGTAGGGCTGTAAACCATACATGCCCATACAAAGACACGTGTGGAATATTTTGAAATCAATTTGAAATATTTCAATATTCAACATGTGCTTTCGTTTAACCCTAATTTGATTAAAAGGGCCATTTTTGGTGTTGCGTGATACGAGTACGACATCCTCATGCGACTCACGCACTGTATAGAGCAGAAAAGATGAATAATATGTTTTGAGTGATTCACTCTACAGAACTAAGACATATATGTAAGTTACATTTTCCGAAAATAAGTTTACAATATGACGCCTCACTGTTCTGAATTCCGTAACGTTTAACAAGTTGTCACAGGGCAGTGTGTTCCACTGATATATAGACACAAAAAAATCGAGTTAAACAGCAAGCTACTCAGGTATGATGTGTTAGGACTTACTCCGATGAAATATTTAGAAGCGTAATATATATGCAATGCCACATTGTAGGTAGGCATATCTTCTAACTAGCGAGGCATAAGTAAATTCTTACTTATCTTCTACCAATATAACACGGAACTAAGCCGATTCGAATCAGGTGGTTTAGCCAAGATGACAATAGTTAACGAAACGAAACGCTACACGCTCACGCTCTTTCTATCATATTAGTGCTATGGAGAGACGGATAGCGTTCCGATTCGTTTTCTAGTAATACACGGATGGGCTAGTCTAGTCGTTTAAAACCAACCGCACGAAGCCACAATATTAGATTGTTTGATAAGGGTCTAAAGTAGGCCATAATACCGAAATGAGGGAAAATTGTTCGAGTGGTAATATGGCTTTTAGACCAGAGTAATGCATACTATTTTTCACTTCGAATGCGAGAAAATAAGATAAAAATACTTATTATTTAAGGCCCATTTACACATTGATTAGTGTCAAGTGCAAGTTCATACATTTGTTACTAAACACACACATTTGTTACAGGTATGTATGAGGTTCTTCAAAAAAGGAGTGTATAGGTTCTTAAAGGGTAGGCAACGCGCATGTGAATCCTCTGGGGTTGCAGGCGTCCATAGGCTACGGTAACTGCATACCATCAGGCGGGCCGTATGCTTGTTTGCCACCGTCGTGGTATATTAAAAAAAAAAGTAGAAAATGTATGGACTCGCACTAAACACTAATCAATGTGTAAACAGGCCGTTACGCACAGTAACTAAACTAAGGTGAAATTATGGTTTAACTTGACGGTATTTTTTTTTTAACTTCTTTGACATAGATACAAAAAAAATTAAACACCGCGAATAAATGCCACATTTCCTGATTGGTCGATTTTAATATTGCTGTATTCTGATTGGTTGATATTAAATAGGTACAATGTTTTTTTTAAGGACTTAAATTATTTACACAGTATACGCACCAAAAAAGTATCTAGCGTTCCTATTAACTTCGATATGTGTTGTGATTGGTGGATTTAATATGGTGAAGAGTTCCGATTGGTCAATTTAAAATGTTTCGTAAATAATAAATACGTATAAGAATGTATTTGCTTCTACATATCGAAATATATAGCTCAAGTAATATGTACTCGCTATGTAAAGTTTCGATAACACAAAAACTTGCTAGGTTAATCGATAAATAATAATCTGTTAATGAGTTTCATTAAATAGGGTTCAGGTTTCACAACATTTCACATCATTTAACAATAACGCATAATAAATCAATTATTTTAAAGTTCGAAAATAAAAGGGGGCTAATAATTTTAAACAAAAAAGAACCAACTTCACTTAGCATCCACCTTTCCAATAGCAAATGGTCAAGCTGTTGTAAAGAATACTCAAATCACTATAGGTGTGCCTATAATAGTTGAAGAGTTCCCTCGATTTCTCCAGGATCCCATAATCAGATCCTGACCTGGTTACAATGGAACCAACTGTGAAGTATACTCTTTCAAACAAAAAAATAATTTTCCACATCGGTCCAGCCGTCTTAGAATAATCGGCATACATAAAAAAAATCCCGACGAATTGATAACCTCCTTCGGAATCTTGAAGTCGGTTGAAGACGGGTCACTTCTTATAGAAATGTCCGCTCATGGTGACCCGTGATCATTATGCTTGAGTGTATTTAAGTTATTTATTTTATACTTAAACTAGTCTACTTTGAGTTAAGGACTAAGAATTTGTAAGTGATATTTAATGACGGAATTGATTTTCCGTTTTCGCTAAGCTAGGCTGACATTTATCCCCGATGAGCTTAATTTTAAGCTTGGTTATGGTTGCGCTGTTGCTACCATTACAGACAGACGACTCTTTGGAATAGTTTTATAAAGTGATATACTATATCAACGATAGAAAAGGTGGTCAAAGTTATTTTCGGAGGCAAAGAAGGAGGAGGTCACATTGTGGGAATAGGATAACTACTTTCTTAATGCTTGGTTCGAAGACTGCTGCAAAACAGAGGGGCGCTTAATTTAATTTTCATCAATAAATTATAGCACTCTATCTCAATCCTATTTGATGCTAAAACAATAGCAATAATGACACCTAAAACTATTCTTAGTAGTCTAGCTAGGCATAAATCTAAATTAGGTCTATCTATCCATATCATAGTTAAGTCTCCGCATTAAATCGGTAATTGAGTACATTCACAACTGGCACAATGATCCCTTTAAGCATGTGACACCGAGAGCCCTATAATAAAGATACCACGGTTCACTGGATCTTAAATCACAATACCTCCATTGATAATCTTATCTCCTTAGATTAGACTGATGGATGTCTCGATACAGAGATGCATTGTGGTCTCATTTTGAGGGAATTTTGACTATTGTATAAAATGATAAATACTTAAAATATATGTAAGTTGTGTAAGTATAACACATAAATAATAAGTAGTAGATATGTACGTATAAAGGGAAAAAATCGCGTGAACAATAATGCGAGTGAAATTGTAAAATTGATACATACTCGTAGTTACTCTCGACCTTTTTTAACCAACTTCAAGATTTCGAAGGAGGAGGTTCTCAATTCGTCACTCCGCAGATTTCTTCTAAATATTGGTTTTCAGTAAGTGGAAGGACTGTACAATATGTGACATCGAGTTCAGGCTTCATATTTTTTTTGTAGCTTCTACTCGCCAAAAGACAACTCCTTACCAAATTTTAAGTTGCGGAAACGCTTGGTTTGCGAAATAAAAAATAATCAAAGTTCCATATAAAATCCCGATTTTACACCGCCATGACACAATATTTTGCAGAGAGGGGGGGAGTGTGATAGTGTTAGGTTCTGGCGCTTCGCCGGCCGCTGCCGCGGCACGCTCGCTTCGCTCGCTCGGCTCGCGCGCTGTAGGGTCGCAGTTCTACCTAACACTCCTCCTCGCTTCGCTCGTCGTCGTACCTACACCGACCTGCCTTAGAGTCTGTCTGAAACTACTTTGAACTAACCTAAAAAGTTCCTACAAAGTGTCATGTCTTATCCCCCGCCCACAGACCCCGCCAATTCTATTTGCGTTTTGTTTTACGCGTTTTAGTAAAATCGTACAATTTTTGATAATTATTTATCAACAAATTTCCACAAAATAATGCTTATAAATTAAAAGAATTGTTGAATAAATATCATGTAACTATTATTGTACACAAATAAGTCGTAAAAACTGAACATAAAACAAATCATCACGTTTTAGTTTTTCTTAACACGTTTAACGAAACGCAAATTATTGTGTCATGGCGGTGTAAAATTGGGATTTTATATGGAACTTTGATTATTTTTTATCTCGCCAACCAAGCGTTTCCGCAACTTAAAATTTGGCGAGGAGTTGTCTTTTGGCGAGTAGAAGCTACAAAAAAAATATGAAGCCTGAACTCGATGTCACATATTGTACAGTTGAGCCCAGTAAGTACCTCCCTACGTTCTTATGTCTTGATTTTATTGATATTTTCCAGAACTTTTAGTTTGGCCGTTCTTTACACACTTGTCCTTTTTATGTGATTCAGGTATTAATAAATTCACGTAATTAATCAATGTTATATGCAAATGTTATAACCAGTACTTAAAGTATTAAAATATTAATAGAGCAACTACCTACTAAATTGTTTAACACTTGTAAACATAGCAATTTTTCGTTATACAACGTTTCACGTCGACTTCGCACATTGTCGTAATTATTTACGAGCTGAATAATAGTTTATCTACACTCATATTGTAAGTCCTCTAAAATGCGTTCAAAAACCGTAGGCAATGACCAGCATTACAACAAACGATTTCACTATGATAAGTTTCTTATCTGTGGCAGTACCGCAATGTTAACGTTTCATGCTCAATTATTGATGTACTCTGAGTTTTAATAACATAATGTACACCTGCACGCGCCCGCGGCCGGCGACACGCGCCCGCGGCCGGCGACACGCGCCCGCGCGTCCGCCGGCACAATCGAGTAGGCCACGCCCGACACAATCGAGATGGCCACGGCGGTACTGTGGCGGCCATTCTATGGTTTAGGAATACGGCATTTTAGATAAATAATATGAGTGTAGATAAAGCAGTGTATGCAACTGTACGTAATTAGGCCTTAAAACACTCGTGTGATCTTATTATGAAATTCGCCTGCGGCTCATTTCATAAAACCACACTCATGTTTTAAGGACCCTTATTACGTAACAGTTACATAAACTACTATTGCGGACCTCACTCGGTATAGTCATTAATAATGACTCATTATTAATATTATTTAAAATAAACCCCTTGTAAACCGCGAACCATTTCAATGAATGACATAAATTGACAACAGACTTTTAGATTTTTTTGAAAATCATAGACAATGAGGAGCCACACTAAAAGGTCGGGGCAGATGTCGCTACTGTGCACTGTATCTTGTTTACGTTTTGTGTGAAGTGTCATTATGAGGAAATTTTATTTAATTCATGCGGTATAAGGATAAAATCTTCGACTTCATGACCGTACGTGAACCGCAAGCTGAGCTGCGAAGGAGGAACGCATCGGTGGCAGGAAAAAGGCTGATTTAAAACAAAGGTAAACACTAACAATATTTGAGGTTATGTTCTGTATTTTTAGCATTATTTTCAATTATCAAAGCTCACGTGCTGTTTTTATTTTAGATAAGAGGCGTATGATCGACACTAAAACTTTGGTGCACAGCTGGATATCCAGGGGGACCGTTCATATGCGTGCTCATCTTCTGATACTTACAGGGATATAAACGCAGATTCGCCGATTCTCAACATAGCATGCATGAAATATAAGAATATTTTCAAATATTTTGCACTTAACCAAAGGGATAACTCCTATATGAGTCTCGTCATCTTATCGTTATCCGACGGTACATTTACGTGTTTGCGTGGACACTGTGGACAGTGTAAAGCCAATGTGAAGAGTGTAATGTAACATATTTTGTGGCGCTCAGTAGTCACTAGAGCTGTGTCTCAGGGCAAAATACAGGAGCCAAATGCCTTACAAATGTATGAAGCTACTTATGGATTGGACGCGCAGAAATGCATAATATTAATTTCTAAAGAATATCCATTTCTTGTCGCCTCACCAGATGGGTTGCTAAGTGAGGATACTGTTATTGAGGTAAAGGGTCCTGCATATGCTGCAAGGTACTGCTTAAGAAGCGAGTAAAACGAGGTAACAGTATCATACCTAGAAAATAAAAAACCGGCCAAGAGCGTGTTGGGCCATGCTCAGTGTAGGGTTCCGTAGTTTTCCGTCCGTCACAGTAAGTGTCCCCACTTAAGAGTTAAAATAACACCGCCATGTAGGATATGATATGAACGTTCCACGTACAGCGACATATATCGGCAAATTAAGTAAATTATTGCGCGCGAGCTTAAAGTATGGAAGATGATTTTTATGGGATAATTCTTTATTGCGTGAACCGATTTTCACCATTTTTACTTTATTTGAAAGCACGTCATTTCATTGTGATTTTGTAGAAATTACAGGTACAATAAACACCTGCTTATACGGTTAAATTACAAACTTATTTCAGAAATTATTTTGTTATTTTTTTTAAAAACTATTCTACCTACAAGTTCAAAATAATTTTCCAAGAAAGTTTTTATAAAGTTCTACTTTTGAGATTTTTTTCATATTTTTAAAACTTATTGTTCAAAAGTTAGAGGGGGTGACACATTTTATTTTACTTCTGGAGCGATTATTTCCGAAAATATTTACATTATCAAAAAATGATTTTAGTAATCCCTTATTCATTTTTAAATACCTATCCAACAATATATCACACGTTAGGGTTGAAATGAAAAAAAAAAAACACTCCCCACTTTACGTATAGGGGAGGTACCCTAATAAAATAAAACATTTTTTTCCACTTTTTATTTTACCACTTTGTCGGCGTTATTTATATACATATTAGTACCAAATTTCAGCTTTCTAGTGCTTACGGTCACTGATATTATCCGCGGACGGACGAACGGACGGGCAGACATGGCGAAACTATAAGGGTTCCTAGTTGACTACGGAACCCTAAAAATGGATATTTAAAACTAAAAAAAGCATCCTTATTATGCTCTAATACAAGGAGAGCTTTATTGCAGCAAGAGAAAATATTGCAATTTCACTGTCCACACTGTGCCCATATGCTGCAAGGTATTGTTTAAAAAACGATATAACAGTAATTAATATGCCTAGAAAATATAAACAGGAATTTAAAGCTAGAAAAATCCGATTATGCACAAATACAAGGATAGCTTTATTGAGGCAAGATAAAATATTGGAATTTCATTGTCTACGCTTTAAAAAATACATTAAGCTAGAAGCCACAAATGCTCGTTGAAAGTTGTTGCTTCTGATTCATATTTGTTCTGTGTCATAACATAAACATATATTATGATATCTGACTCTTATACATATTATATATATAAAGATTACTTGTTTTGAATAAAAAGGCATTAGAATGTTTTAGTTTTGTTTTATTTATTTTCTTGTTCATAACATAATGCATCAACATCGTCATCGAGAATAATTGGTTTTCAGTAAACACTGCTGCCAAATTATCTGATCTAATCCTAAGTGTCATTGAACTTGAAGATTGTTGTCAGACCCAAAGATGATTTATGAAAATTATACTTCACAAAAGTGTAATGTAACATATTTTGTGGCGCTCAGTAGTCACTAGAGCTGTGTCTCAGGGCAAAATACAGGAGCCAAATGCCTTACAAATGTATGAAGCTACTTATGGATTGGACGCGCAGAAATGCATAATATTAATTTCTAAAGAATATCCATTTCTTGTCGCCTCACCAGATGGGTTGCTAAGTGAGGATACTGTTATTGAGGTAAAGGGTCCTGCATATGCTGCAAGGTACTGCTTAAGAAGCGAGTAAAACGAGGTAACAGTATCATACCTAGAAAATAAAAAACCGGCCAAGAGCGTGTTGGGCCATGCTCAGTGTAGGGTTCCGTAGTTTTCCGTCCGTCACAGTAAGTGTCCCCACTTAAGAGTTAAAATAACACCGCCATGTAGGATATGATATGAGCGTTCCACGTACAGCGACATATATCGGCAAATTAAGTAAATTATTGCGCGCGAGCTTAAAGTATAGAAGATGATTTTTATGGGATAATTCTTTATTGCGTGAACCGATTTTCACCATTTTTACTTTATTTGAAAGCACGTCATTTCATTGTGATTTTGTAGAAATTACAGGTACAATAAACACCTGCTTATACGGTTAAATTACAAACTTATTTCAGAAATTATTTTATTTTTTTTAAAAACTATTCTACCTACAAGTTCAAAATAATTTTCCAAGAAAGTTTTTATAAAGTTCTACTTTTGAGATTTTTTTCATATTTTTAAAACTTATTGTTCAAAAGTTAGAGGGGGTGACACATTTTATTTTACTTCTGGAGCGATTATTTCCGAAAATATTTACATTATCAAAAAATGATTTTAGTAATCCCCTATTCATTTTTAAATACCTATCCAACAATATATCACATGTTAGGGTTGAAATGAAAAAAAAAAAAACACTCCCCACTTTACGTATAGGGGAGGTACCCCAATAAAACATTTTTTTCCACTTTTTATTTTACCACTTTGTCGGCGTTATTTATATACATATTAGTACCAAATTTCAGCTTTCTAGTGCTTACGGTCACTGATATTATCCGCGGACGGACGGACGGACGGGCAGACATGGCGAAACTATAAGGGTTCCTAGTTGACTACGGAACCCTAAAAATGGATATTTAAAACTAAAAAAAGCATCCTTATTATGCTCTAATACAAGGAGAGCTTTACTGCAGCAAGAGAAAATATTGCAATTTCACTGTCCACACTGTGCCCATATGCTGCAAGGTATTGTTTAAAAAACGATATAACAGTAATATGCCTAGAAAATATAAACAGGAATTTAAAGCTAGAAAAAGCCGATTATGCACAAATACAAGGATAGCTTTATTGAGGCAAGATAAAATATTGGAATTTCATTGTCTACGCTTTAAAAAATACATTAAGCTAGAAGCCACAAATGCTCGTTGAAAGTTGTTGCTTCTGATTCATATTTGTTCTGTGTCATAACATAAACATATATTATGATATCTGACTCGTATACATACATAAGATTGTTGTCAGACCCAAAGATGATTTATGAAAATTATACTTCACAAAAGTTGGTGAAAACAATTGTTGTAATGGTCAACTTGAGTGCTCTTTAAATGCTGTGGGTCCATGTGTGCACTTTGATCTAGAATTCTAGAACATCAATTTCCACAGTATTACATATGTCTTCTTCTCGCCTTACTTCAGTGCTATCTCTTACGGTTGGTTCTGTCGCTGTAATGTGTTTTATTGCTGTTTCGTGTTCTGTCACTTCAAAATCGTTAATAAGGAGCTTTCTTTGAGTGGGTGATGCATACTCGTATCAGTTCTCATGTTCAAGAGCTGCTGGTTTTCTTGTTTTGTTTTGGTGACCCAGAATATGGACGGTACAGCCTATTCCTCAAAAAAATTGCAACTAGTTCAGCAACTGAAAGTTAAATAAGCATTTAAATAAAAAAAATAAATGAGATCTGTTATTACTAACAAGGTAATGTTAGATATATTGAGTACCTATACTTTTAAGTACTTACAGATAGTTCTGAAGAAAGTTTTAAAGGCTTGGCGTACAGGCACACAGTGAGCATTTTTAATTGATAACTTTCCTTACTTAATCTTTCCGAAATGATCATCTTCTTTAAATGTAGCCTACATAAGCGGCTCGTATCACTTGCGCTAAAGTTTTTTATTCTTAACGCATTTTGCCAACGTTTCCTGTATCTATAGGGTCTTTAGGAAATAAATGGGTGCCTCTATTTTTACATTTCACCGCACAACATTGAGGCATTCTTGATAAAACTGGGAAAATATGGGAATGTTTTGAATTACGAGACAAATATGTATGTGATTTGACAGTTCTTATGTCAACGCTCGGTACAGTTCACAATGCGCCACCTGGCGTGAAAAAATGGCAGTTTTTCTCCTAATTGGTGTGGTGATACAACAAGGAAATAGAAAAAAAAACTGTTAACAATATTTGACTAGCCAGACTAAAACTTTCATGAGCCATAAACAACGTATAACGTATGGAATCAAAGAGAAAACAAAGATTAGTCTATGTATGGAATTGTCAGATTTTGACAGTACGTCATAACATAATTTTTATACAGAAGAATTATTTTTATACTTTATTTATATTTATTCTTTTACATCGCTGGCAATATTGCCTCTAAAACGTGCTGTGGAAGAAGGCCCTCACAAATAAAACAATAAGATGTCCAGTTACGACAGGGCGGTGACGGTATTTTCACCTGACGGGCATCTACACCAAGTCCAATACGCCCAAGAAGCTGTCAAGAGGGGGTTCGCGGCCGTGGGGGTACGAGGGCCTGATGTCGTAGTGCTGGCCGGTGAGAAGAGAGCAGTAGCGAAGCTGCAGGAAGGCAGGATGGAAAAGAAGATATACCCACTGGACGAGCATGTAGCGTTAGTGTTTTCTGGATGGACAGCGGATGCCAGGGTAATGGTATCAAGGTTTGTTATTGTGTTATTAAATATTCGGAAGGGCTTTAGAATGTCTGGCATGGCCAAATGATGCCATTTTTTTTTTGTGGGTAGAGGAGGCTGCATACAGTGTATTTTTGAAATCAAAAAAGTGCGGAAATGCGTCAAAAATGCGATTTTTTTTTTTCAACTTTTTGACATAATTTATGAAAATGTGCATATTGTAGGGCAATTTTAGGTCAGAGTATAGGATTATAGGAGAGTCGGGGGAGGGGGTGATGGGGGAGATGGGGGAAAGAGGGAGATGGGGGAGAGTGATAGGGAAAGGGGGATATGGGGGAATGGGGTTGATGGGAGAATGGGGAGATAGATGAAGGGTGGTGGAGGAATGGGGGTGAGGAGATGGGGGAAAGGGGAAGTTGGGGGAAAGGGGGGAAAGGGGGGAAATAACCATAACCTACCTATCTCTGGGAGCAGTTTAGTTTTTAGGGTAAAAAAAAAATAACCATAACCTACCTATCTCTGGGAGCCGTTCCGTTTTTAGGGTAAAAAAAATAACCATAACCTACCTATCTCTGGGAGCCGTTCCGTTTTTAGGGTAAAAAAAAAATAACCAGGTCCGCCTAAAGCAAAGGGGGCGCCATTTATAACACCTATTTTTTATGATGTTATCCTTGAGACAACGCTAAAATAAGCATGTTTTGTAGAAAAAACTTTTTCTCTAAAATCAAAAATGGCCGAGATAATTGACTTCAAAGTTGGCAAATTTCTAGCACTTGTAAATTTTTTAATGTCAACTCAATAGTGACTTTCCGTATCTCCGGCGCTGCGGGAACAGCAGCCCTTCCGCCCTTGCATGACGGCGCACGGTCACTTCGCTCGGCTCCGCAGCTTCGGCTTGTTGGTCGCCTTCGGCGACCAGCCTCAGCCGCTCGCCTCACTCGTTCCCGCGCTTCGTCATGGCGGGCGAGGGCTGCTCTCCCTCCGCGCCTCCGGCTCTATAAAAACACTCTAGGGCGCGCTGTGTCGGCACGCGTCCTAACCAGCGAGAGCCCTAGATTCGGACTTTCTATACCTTTGCTATACCCCAACTAAATTTTTAAGAGATTCTCTTCCAATGGGTACCTACTGGAAGAGAGAAACTTAATATTTATACAATTAGGCAAAGTTTTGGGCTTATATAAAAAAAACCTCGAAGACTAAAGTGGGAGCTTCGTTTCGCTTCAGCTCCCACCTTAGTCTTCCAACATAACCATGACAGAGTTGATTCCGTCCCGACAGGTCTTTATCACTTGCTTATTTAGAAAAAGAAGGTAATATTCAATAAAACAAGTATGTCATTTATTATTATTTCCTTTATTTATTTTTCTACTTAGTTTAGGGTTTTTACAATATTTTTATAAAAGTAAAATATAAAAATACATCTAAAACATATGAAAACAATAAAAGCATTATAAAAAACCTAAACTAGGGTGCCGCCGGCAACGGAGCAGGGCCCAGGCTGCCGGTGGTTAGGGCCGCAGAGTGAGGAACCTTCGGACTATGCGCGCCGTGTCCAAGATTACCGCCTTCTGAATCTGACCCTTGATCCAACCACAACCTCGTAGCGAAAGTCTCTCAAGATGTTGGTCGAGACTCTTCGCTATGAGACCGTTCGCAGAGACAACTATCGGCACAATGATCGCCGAATCAACCTCCCACATGGCGGTTACCTCGTGAGCCAAGTCTAGGTACTTGCTGGACTTGCATTATTATTATTATTATTATATCGTTTTAGACAGGCAGCTTGAGCTGATAAGTCTAAATCAAAGTTCACTATACACTAATTCACAACTTTAGATAGTTTGTCGAGTCTATTTTTGAACTGATTAACACTGTTGGAGTTCACAACTTGGGAGGGTAACTTGTTCCAAGTATTCACTATTCGGTTCGCAATAAAGTTTTTGCCGATATTTGTATTATGTATTGTTGTTGTTAGTTTAAAGTTATGTCCTCTTGCGCGCGTGTTTAGATGTCGAGTGAACAAGTCGGTCAGTTCTGGACAGTCGTAATAGCCATTTAGTATTTTAAAAGTCTCAATCATGTCTCCACGTTCGCGCCTCTTTTGCAGTGTTGTTATGCCTAGCTTTTTTAATCTATCCTCATATGATAGTGCCTTTAGCTGTGCGGGAATTTTGGTGAATTTGCGCTGCACTCGTTCAATCATTTCAATGTCTTTTTTGAAGTATGGAGTCCATACTATAAAGCCATACATTTATACATTTATTTGTAAACATACACAATACATTTCAATAATTCTTCAAAAGGATCTAATTTCTGTAACTTAATTCTACGCCTCCACGAAAATTCCAATAGCCAATCTGTAAAATTTCCCTTATAATTATCTTTCTGGAAGATCCTTTTAAGTCCCCGCCAGTGACTCTCAATTCTCTGAGTGTGCGTCCCATCTAGTGCCACAAAACGATTCTCTGGATCACTGTGATTCACTTTCTTATGAACATATCCATGTTCAGGAAGGCAGTCATATGCTCTCCAAAAATCTGTATGTATCGTGGAGCCTTCCTGAACATGTTTTTTAATAAGTGGCACCAATACATCAGCAGACCTTATATTGTCGGGACACACTTCTATTCTCAAATCATCACTGCCATCTTCAATCATTCCTAGGACCCAATGACCCTCCACTTGCCTTCCTCTATTATATTTTCTCTTTCCGAATTTGGATTCATCTATCTGTACAATTTTTCCAGGGCCACCAATTTTCGGTTGCTCGTCCTCATGTTCTAACATATAAACACATATTACCTCACGACAATAATTGTACCAGTCTGATATTGTACTAGTGGAGACGACGTCTTCCCTCAAAGTCTCCCGTTGCACCTGCTCATAACTGTAGCCACTGGTAAACATATACATCAACTCGAATACCAGCGGTAGATACAGGTGCACATTTTCAAACCATGTATCTTTTGCCCTGCTCACTGACTTACTGCGGCAGTTGCCCTTCCGACAGCGAAAAATTCCCAGCTGTCCTTGGCCCGATGTCTCCAGTAGCATTGGCTTTTTATGATAATTGCACATTTTTGTGCGCGGGAGCAATTGCCTTTCCACAGCAAATGCAATTGTCGATTCCAAACTATTAAATGTTTCAAAGATTTTTCTTAAATTCCACTGTCCTTTTATTTCCTCCGCATAGAGATGCACACGCCTGCCTGATGAACCAGAAGCTCCTGGTGGTGCAGGGGTGCTCTCCGATGCTTCCGTAAAGGTGGGGGATTCACACTGCTCCGTAAAGGTGAGTGATTCAGGCATAAGCTCCGACACACCTTGAGGAACCTACAACAAAAAAAAAAGTTGATATAAGTTATTTTCACCATTAGATCTGAAAAGAAGCATGAGACTAAATATGAGTTTGTTGCCATCAAGTAGTACAAGCTTTGTCTAGTTAATTTGGGACTAGGTATGTGTCAAATTCTACAAGGCTAATTTCATTCATCCTTAAAGGTATGAGTTCGCCTTTGTACATAATTATGTAATTTATTTTTTTATTTTCATTGTAACATGTTTCTTTTTTATGTACAATAAAGTGTTTACATAACTGTAAACCCTAATTAGCATGAGTTTAACTTTATCAACATCCTATTTAACTTTTCTTCACATTACAACAAATGCTATATAAAATAATGGAAATATGTTGTTTTACAAAGTACTTACGTTAAGAACTCCATCCCAAGTAGAGCAGCCAGGTACGGGAGAAACCGAACACGTTAGCGACTCAGTGTAGGTGGAATCCAGAGCCTCAACGACCTGTACATCGGTTGAAGACATGGTGGTGGCTGTGGACACAAGTGGCTCACTAGAGTCCAACACTTGCACACACGAAACAAACGGCTCACTAGAGTCCAACACTTGCACAATTGGAATCGGCGCTGAAGAGGAGCTCGGATCAAGGGACTCAGAGTCCACTTGTCCTACTCTCAACTCTTCAGGCGATGAAATGGCGGATGACGAGGGCTTGGGCTTCGGTAGCACCATGGTAGTCGTATATAAGTATCACAGGATCACGATAAACGCTCTCAACTGGGAGTACAAATAACAACTGACATAACAAAATGTCGCCCAGTCCATCGGCGTCATTCCTTTCTCCCCACATCCATTACGTTTCGTTTTACACGTATAATTTATTTGTAATTATTTTAGTACAGAAATTTACTGAAAGTGTCTTTCAAAGTTAAACAAAACAATGACTAAAGACAAAAATAAAATACAGAAATGATTTGTAAAAAAAAACCCTAAAGTTGTGTAAAAATTTAACTTAAAAAATAAAACATGATGTCAGCCTATGTTAACGCGTGCAACGAAACGCACAATATGCGTCTCGCTATCGTAGAATTATTTTCTTATGAGATTTTTTAACATTTTTTTCCTCGGAAACCAAGCGTTTCCGCAACTTGAAACTTGGCAAGGGATCGTCTTTTGGCGAGTACTATCTATATTAAAACTACTTTGAACTAACCTAAAAAGTTCCTACAAAGTGTCATGTCGTATCACCCGCCGCAGACCCCGCCAATTCTATTTGCGTTTTGTTTAACGCGTTTTAGTAAAATCGTACCATTTTTGATAATTATTAATCAACAAATTTCCATCAAATAATACTTATAAATTAAAAAAATCATTGAATAAATATCATGTAACTATTATTGTACACAAATTAGTCAAAAAAACTGTATTTATGTAAAAACTGAACATAACACAAATCATCACGTTTTAGTTTTTCTCAACACGTTTAACGAAACGCAAAATATTGTGTCATGGCAGTGTAAAATCGGGATTTTATATGGAACTTTGATTATTTTTTATCTCGCAAACCAAGCGTTTCCGCAACTTAAAATTTGGCGAAGAGTTGTCTTTTGACGAGTAGAAGCTACAAAAAAAATATGAAGCCTGAACTCGATGCCAGACATTCTAAAGCTGAGCCAAATATTCATTTGCCCTAAATACTTTGGCTATAGCTCTGGGTTTTATTGTAGACTTTTCTAACAATTCTATGGCATCAATGCAATATTATACTTAAGATTTTGGAGGCTTACACTTAAATCATAATTTTTTTTTTGTTGGAACGGGACTTAGAGAAGGGCCTCTATCTGCCCGTGGAATGACGCCGGGGTGGCCCGGAAGGGCCACCCCGGGGGAGAGAGTTTGCCTGAGGCCGGAGGGGCCTACAGGTCTTTGTGCCTTTGGAAGGCGTCATTTGTCTGTTGGTAATGTCATTGTTGATGTTTGAGGTGAGTTGTCGTTTAGGTAGGTTGGTTAGTCATGTTATGAAACGAGGCGGGGGGGGAGAAGCCATGTGCGGTGACGCCTATTTAAAGAGCTATTGGTTTAAAACTTAAGGGGGTCCCTCTCTATATCTATGGTTGAGCTGAACGAAATAAAATTCAAATTGCACGATCTGTTTGAGGCACAATTTACATACAAGGAATGTTAATCCCTTAGATATACATTATCCGTCTGTGCTTTCTGATGTCATTCCGGTTTCCAATAAATGCCAAATTAGACGACCATAAAATGTCCACTTTAAAGTGGCGGCAATATGGAGCGACCGATTATTTTAATTTTAAAGCACTTATCTTTTTGTAGACACCAAAATTATACGAGTTTGTAAATGATTTGGGTTTTAGCCTCGCGTGCTGGATTTTATATGTAAAGATGCATTTTTCAACAGACTTCAAAATTTCGAAGGAGGAGGTTCTCAATCCGTCGGGATTTGTTTTTTTTACGTTTATTCACTGATTATTAGAAGACGTCTTGACCGATTTAGAAAATTATTTTGTTGTTTGAAAGAGTATACTTGACAGTTGGTCCCATTGTAACGAGGTCAGGATCTGATGATGGGATCCTGGAGAAATCGAGGGAACTCTTCAAATATTATAGGCATACTATTCTAATACTATAGTGATTTCTTCAAATACTATAGTGATTTTAAATATTTTTTATAGTACGTCGGGCATTTCCTTTTGGAAGGGTGGAATGTGGAATCTAAGTGAAGTCGGTTATTTTTTGTTTAAAAT
Organism: Pammene aurita; assembly: GCA_947086415.1. Taxonomy (NCBI): domain Eukaryota; kingdom Metazoa; phylum Arthropoda; class Insecta; order Lepidoptera; family Tortricidae; genus Pammene; species Pammene aurita. The sequence goes on from OX352310.1 coordinate 1,111,591, forward strand.
TATTAAGCATATTAACATTGTTGGAAGCCCGTGTTGCTCGAAGTATTAATTAACATCATACAAAATCCTATCATTGCGTCACCCGCGCATTACTCTACTCAAAGGTTAACTGGAAGAGATACCTTAAAGGGATAAGTTCGCCTTTGTACTTACGTTTTCCTATTATTGTATTGTTTTTGACTGGTTTTTGTACAATAAACAGTTTTTACATTACATTACGCCCTGCTGTTTATGTCATTTATATTATATGGAATCAAAATATTTCCGCAGGGCTCAAATCGAATGCCAATCTTTTCGGCTGATGGTGGAAGACCGGGTGACCGTTGACTATATCACGCGTTACATCGCGGGCCTGAAGCAGAAGTACACCCAGGGCAACGGCCGTCGGCCCTTCGGCATCTCCTGCATCGTGGGCGGGTTCGACAGCGACGGGACGCCGCATCTCTTTCAGACAAACCCCTCGGGGACGTTTTACGAGTGGCAGGTACGCTTGTCCAAGGGTATCTGAGGATCCGTTATGTTAGTAGCTCAAGGGAAAAACGTCGATACATCTGCACCTATTTATGGTGTTTTTTGTCTTTTTTTTATGAAATAGTAGGCAAACGAGCAGACGAATCGCCTCATGGTAAGCAATTACCGCCGCCCACGGACGCCCGCAAGACCAGAGGGGTCACAAGCGCGTTGCCGGCCTTTAAGATGGGAAGACGCTCTTTTTTTGAAGGTTTGAAGGTCGTATCGGTCCGTAGCGGTCAGGCAGAAAGGAGTATAGTTACTTCTTCCCTAATTAGGCATAGCTCGTTGGGTTCAAATTTTGGTTGTCTTTTTAGGCTTGCTCAACGGGCAGATATGACGGGGCGGTCCTCGAGTTCTTGGAAAAGAACTACAATCCACATACAGTCGCCTCGGATAAGGGAACCATCAAACTAGCCATCAGAGCACTGCAGGAAGTGGTACCGGGGAGAGACCAGAGCAAATTTGAAGTACGTTGATTATTAGAACGTTGATACTTATGGTTAAAATATTTAGTTAGACTAACTTATTGTATATTTAACGCTTAGATAATTCAACCTACCGGAGTCGCCATTGACAGGCGTTCCCATCTGCCGAAAACATGAGTAGAGAGAGAGCGGTTATACACGTATGGACTGACGTTTATTTTATAATATTTGTACGTCACGTACGAATAGCCATACATTTGACGTTCCCCTCCCCCGCAAAAATTGGCAGACTTTTTTTGTATAGTAGATGACAGACATGGCTACTCCGGGTTGAATTCTCTAAGATTTAACGGCATCATGACATGCAGTACGGGCACTAACTTTTTACACGACTACCCAAATAAAAGGAGTGTATTGTTATTAGATTATATCATATCCTACGCATACGTACATTTGAAGTACGCAAACTTTATCCCGTTGTTATGAGTTCCAAAACGAAATAGTCTATAGATATTCCGTCTTTAAAAGGTGGCCGTGTTGAAACGAAACGAACCAGAGAAAATGCTTACTCTACAAGAGATAAACGTTATTATCGCGGAGATAGAGAAAGGAGAGCGAGAGAAATAAGAAAATAAAGATGTATATATTCTACTATGTTTACGGTAATACCTACAAAAAAAGTGAAACAGAACTTGAGTATTATTTGTAGTGAAATAGAACTTGAGTATTATTTGTGGAATGTAAACAAAACAACAAGAAAAATTCACTTAAGACGATTGTCGCCGGAGTGTCCTTGAGCGTTTGGGCGCTCTGTACCCGCGCCACCCGTTTATCCCTCTCATTGCGATAGTGCGTAAATCCGCCGCGATGCACCGCAACAATATTCAAAGAATATGACTTTTCACAGGGGCGTGCGGGCAGCTTTATAATAATTATAATCCTTTTGCGGATATTTTGTGATTTGAATACTGTGATTAAGTACTGCGGTGACATTTTTAGGAATGCTACTTACCTATTAAATAAGATAAGTAATAACGATCTCGATTAGTAGATTTTTATGTGAGACTAGACTGTGTTTAACCTAGATTTTGAATTTGAAGTACAAATATTTATGAATTTACGAAATATGGTTAAAAATATCCTGCATATCAGAAAAAAATATAAAAATACTTACTAGTACAGCAAAAAAAACCGAATGCACATCAAAGCGATGTTTTCATGTGAATTTGGATTTTTTTTGCTGTGAAAGTGAGCTTGAGATGGTTATTTTTTGTTGCCACTTTATATATTAACATTAACGGGGATCAATTTTACTCTACGTCCGTAGGAAACACCTGAGACAACCCTACACGTGATCCCTGGGTGGTGCTAAAAGAGTAACAAACTTGGCAGCTGCACTGTCCCATCTGGACCTCGCAGCACTCACTGGGTTTTCTTTATCATCTGCTTTCCCACTACTACTACTCCGGGGAAGAAATGCCTATCTATATCCAGTGACATGTAGCCATACGATAAATAAATAATATTAACCGTAAAAATTCACTGAATTACGAAAAATAAACAAAACTAAACCTGTTGCGAGTTGAGAATACTAAAAATGCACATGTAAGGAGCGGCATTTGTCCACGAAATCGTCATACAATAGGCATGATGAATTTTTGATTCGGTTTGATGTAAGGATCAAATATCTGTATAAAGCCAATTAGGTACATGCATGAAGTTTAAATTTTAACGAAATATTTTTTATTACGATGGTTATTGCCATAATATTATGCTACAAACACATTTTTTTAATTTAGTTAACATTTATATGCTTAAAATAATACTTAAAAAGTGTAAAAATTTCGCGCAAAAACCTAATAATCTAAACGCAACGCTATTGGTCGAACGTACTCGTGACGTCACATACTTGACAGATTTATTATTTTGTTCGTGGCAGACACTAAATTTAGACGAAAACTGATTAAAAATTGTTTCTGTGGTGATTTAGCAGCTTTTTGCGGTTATAATTCAAATATCGGCACTTAAAGACGAATTTGAGGTAAGCATTATGCTGGGTTTCCATTGGGTTTCAATAAGTTTGCTCTTAAATAAATGTCCTCCATTGGTTCCTTACAAATACGTCAAGCTAGTTTTATTTAGAACTAACCTAGTTTGCATAAGTAAGATGATAACTATACTTTTTAATGTGTTTGGTAAATGGTAGATTATGTAATCCGATGATTAGAATATGCATTAACACTGTAATAAGTAGATTATAGCTTAGTACGAGTATCTGAACGAACGCTCGCTCGCTCTAGTCAGTTTCAGTCTGAGCTGATGTCAAGTCAATGTCATTGTCATTATCCTCAACTCAACTATGTCACCCAGATACTGCAGCACTGGCATTTCTCATTTATAATAATATACTTAATACACAACAACGCAGGTACAATGACGGATAGCGGATTTGTAAAGACGCAAATGGACAATTTGCCGAATATAATGCATTTATGATGTCGTCGTATTTCACCAATAATAACAATGTTAATGCCTGCCAAGACGAAAGGAGCGAAAACTGCAAGGTAATTATAACTTTTAATCTATTACTTACTTATGTGTAATGATTTAAACTGGAAATCCAAAACAGTAACCTATAAGTAACCTTGGCTTTATTTTGAAACTGCTACTTAAACTGTTCTGCTACGTTTATATAAATTACTTACCTACTCCAAAAACCGTAACAGGCATGTGAAGTGATCTTAGATGTGAAGAGTTATTGCATAATTATAATCATTATTTTCTTTGTGAATCACAGGTACTTGAAATGGTGTTACAATAGACATAACATGACCATTGGCTATGTGCAAGTATGCTGAGATGGTGATATGTAAAAGCTAGAATCACCCCGGAGCTACCAAATCAAAAATTGTACTGTAACAACACAGAAGGAAAAGTTAAATCTGTTAACAGTGGAAACATTAATTATTTTACATGTTTTTAAAGTGGGGCATTCCACTCATACAATAGTATGTTATTCAATCAAATACAAACATTGAAAACATTGAAAAAATAATCAACCCAGCAGGATTTGAACCTCGCATCGATACGCCTTACCGGGGCTCGATCGCTTTACCAATTAAGCTATGGGTTCAGTGAACCCATAGCTTAATTGGTTCAGTGAACCCATAGCTTAATTGGTAAAGCGATCGAGCCCCGGTAAGGCGTATCGATGCGAGGTTCAAATCCTGCTGGGTTGATTATTTTTTCAATGTTTTCAATGTTTGTATTTGATTGAATAACATACTAGTGGAAACATTGTTCAGCACACTTGGGTAAGGATACATATTTGATTTTCATTTCTGTAAGGAGAGTAACTGACTGGCTAGAGCCATCTTATAGTAGGAGTTCGGCTTAGTGTTGTGAGCAAATGTGGTTAGGTTACCCGAGATGGATTAATTAAAATCTAAATTTTGATGGAGTCACCCACCGCTGCTGCTTATACGCTTGAGTCCATTCCAGCCTCAGACATAACAAGGATATATGAATGGTCTAATTATTAGAGCTATTATATAATTGTCATGTGAACTGATTTGCCAGGGCATAGTTGATTTTTTTGTTTTAAACATGCCAAATGTCCAATCCCATTTATGTCTGCATTACTGATGCTATATAGATACATATGGCAGTGTTTATAATAAATCTATGACTCTAGTACAGTATCAGATTTATTGGAGCACCCAAGATGGTCACAAATATCTGAACAACACCTGTCACGGTGATAATGTCCATGATAAGATATTTTTAAGTACCTTGGTCGCTCTGGTATATTTGATAATAACTGTACAACAATATAGTTTAAGTTATCGGAAATTTTATACACTAGCCACACAGATATCTTTCTGTGTGTAATTAGTTTATTATATTGTTTTAGGAAGATGACATGGCTACACCAGTGCAGCGGACCAACCAACAACTAGCATCAAATATTAATGCAAGAAATCCAAACTATCATCAGTTGGTACTAGCCTTAAATTGATTAAGGTCAAGGATATATGTAGTATTATTACAGAGTATATGTATTAAATAGAGATGCAACGTCTAAGAAATTTTTGAGGCTCCAAGGTGCCAAGTCTGAAGCAAGAGCAAGCAAGTTCTTGAGTGGACATTGTTAGTTTTATAAATTATTTGCAGATAATGTTAATTAAGATTTATGTGCAGTACTTAACTATTTGTAACACTATCTTTCTAGCTGCTTTCATCTAGAAAGATAGTGTTAGAAATACCTACTACCCCTATTATTGAATAAAACTAAAACATGTAAAATAGAAATCTTTTTATTATTAAACACAACCTGCATGTTTACTTATCCACAGCCTACCATTATTACCTTGTCTAATACAGATATTAAACTATGGTCTACACTCGCGATCAAAAAAATCGACTCAAACTAATTTTTAATTTCATCGTTTAATATCTCAGGAACCAATCATGAGATCAAAAAAGCAACGGTACCATTTTAGAGCTAACAGTGTCAGCTTTCAATACGAGCATGTTTTTCAGGCGAAAAATTTCAGTTCATGAAAAACAAGCTAGCATACCAAGGAGGTGTAAAATTTGGGTGCAAAAATGACCTTAACAACGAAAGAAAAAACATTTTCATGAACGAATAACAATTTATTTTTATCTTTAATACCTGGTGTTACCACCAAAAACCTTTTTCACACATGCCATGCGTCTCTTCATTGACCTTATCAGCTTCCTGATGGTATCCTGGGGGCATGCTTCCCACTCTTCGACCAAAGCTTCTTTCAGGGCCAAAATTGTCTCCGGAGCAGGATTGCGAGCTCGAACCTTGCGTTTCAGGTAATCCCATAAGTGCTCGATAGGATTTAAATCAGGACTCAGAGGTGGCCACTTCAGAGTCGGGATGCCAACTGCGTCAAGGTACTCCTTTGTGACGCGGGCGGTATGACAAGGGGCGTTGTCTTGCATGAAATGGAACCCCTCGTCAAAGAACCCGGCGTAGGGGACGACATGGTCTTGCAGGATGTCGGTGATGTACCTGTCTGCATTCAAACCACCGCCTCGACCCCCGCCATCAACAAAAACCAGCTCGGTCCGCCCCTCCATGGAAATCCCCGCCCACATCATGACGGAACCTCCACCGTAGGCGACTGTTTCAGCGAAGCAACACTGGGCGAACCTCTCTCCAGGTCTTCGGTACACCCGTCCTCTTCTGTCGCTGCCATGGAGACACACTCTGCACTCGTCGCTGAAGAGTACGCGGCTCCATTGGTCGTAGGTCGCCACGAATTCCTTCCGAGCGTCCCGATGCCTCTGAGTCAGTTTGGGCCCAGTAGCAGGTCTTCTTGGTGCTGTGAAGTTGACCACCCCAAACCGTTTGCCCGCAAATGGCATATCGGTATCGTTAGTTCATCGTTAGTTCATGTTTGTTCAGCAGGTTAAATCGTTAGGACCCGATCGTAACGTCGATTTTTTAAAAAAACAAAATGGGGTGGCTAACTTCACGTTAACCACCCCAAACCACTTTTTTTGCTATTTCTATTTTTATATCGAAAGATATTCGTTAGTTCATGATAGTTCACCAAATCAAATCGTTAGGACCCGACGCAATCATTTATTTTTATTTTTTGAAAGTGGGGTGGCTAACTTCACGCCAACCACCCCACCCTGGAATCGACAAATCTAACTATGTGGGGGCATCGGGCGACGTTAGTTCACGTTTGTTCAGGCATTAAAAACGTTAGGATCCCATCAGTATTGCCAGAAAAAAATAAAATCGAAAATTTGCTATTGGCGGCTGAAGGCAGGTATGTTAGGTGTCGTAAAAAGTTATACAATCGGGTCCTTACGATTCTTCAGCCTAAACAAGCGTCTGCAGGCCTTACTTAATCGATACAGTACGGTATCTTGCGGGCAATCAAAAGAGAAAAAGAGATTTCCGAGGTTTTAGATTTTTTTTCATACTATGGGGTGGCTAACTTCACGCCAACCACTGGGGTGGTTGGCGTGAAGTTAGCCACCTGGTCAAGTTAGCCCCTGGAATTGACAAATCTAACTATGTGGGTGCATCGGGCGACGTTAGTTCACGTTTGTTCAGGCATTAAAAACGTTAGGATCCCATCAGTATTGCCACAAAAAAATAAAATCGAAAATTTGCTATTGGCGGCTGAAGGCAGGTATGTTAGGTGTCGTAAAAAGTTATACAATCGGGTCCTTACGATTCTTCAGCCTAAACAAGCGTCTGCAGGCCTTACTTAATCGATACAGTACGGTATCTTGCGGGCAATCAAAAGAGAAAAAGAGATTTCCGAGGTTTCAGATTTTTTTTCATACTATGGGGTGGCTAACTTCACGCCAACCACCCCACCCTGGAATCGACTAATCTAACTATGTGGGGGCATCGGGCGACGTTAGTTCACGTTTGTTCAGGCATTAAAAACGTTAGGATCCCATCAGTATTGCCAGAAAAAAATAAAATTGAAAATTTGCTATTGGCGGCTGAAGGCAGGTATGTTAGGTGTCGTAAAAAGTTATACAATCGGGTCCTTACGATTCTTCAGCCTAAACAAGCGTCTGCAGGCCTTACTTAATCGATACAGTACGGTATCTTGCGGGCAATCAAAAGAGAAAAAGAGATTTCCGAGGTTTTAGATTTTTTTTCATACTATGGGGTGGCTAACTTCACGCCAATCACCCCACCCTGGAATTGACAAATCTAACTATGTGGGTGCATCGGGCGACGTAAGTTCACGTTTGTTCAGGCATTAAAAACGTTAGGATCCCATCAGTATTGCCACAAAAAAATAAAATCGAAAATTTGCTATTGGCGGCTGAAGGCAGGTATGTTAGGTGTCGTAAAAAGTTATACAATCGGGTCCTTACGATTCTTCAGCCTAAACAAGCGTTTGCAGGCCTTACTCAAACGATACAGTACGGTATCTTGCGGGCAATCAAAAGAGAAAAAGAGATTTCCGAGGTTTTCGATTTTTTTCCATACTATGGGGTGGCCAACTTCACGCCAACCACCCCACCCTGGAATTGACAAATCTAACTATGTGGGTGCATCGGGCGACGTTAGTTCACGTTTGTTCAGGCATTAAAAACGTTAGGATCCCATCAGTATTGCCACAATAAAATAAAATCGAAAATTTGCTATTGGCGGCTGAAGGCAGGTATGTTAGGTGTCGTAAAAAGTTATACAATCGGGTCCTTACGATTCTTCAGCCTAAACAAGCGTCTGCAGGCCTTACTTAATCGATACAGTACGGTATCTTGCGGGCAATCAAAAGAGAAAAAGAGATTTCCGAGGTTTTAGATTTTTTTCCAACTATGGGGTGGCTAACTTCACGCCAACCACCCCACCCTGGAATCGACAAATCTAACTATGTGGGGGCATCGGGCGACGTTAGTTCACGTTTGTTCAGGCATTAAAAACGTTAGGATCCCATCAGTATTGCCAGAAAAAAATAAAATCGAAAATTTGCTATTGGCGGCTGAAGGCAGGTATGTTAGGTGTCGTAAAAAGTTATAAAATCGGGCCCTTACGATTCTTCAGCCTAAACAAGCGTCTGCAGGCCTTACTTAATCGATACAGTACGGTATCTTGCGGGCAATCAAAAGAGAAAAAGAGATTTCCGAGGTTTTAGATTTTTTTTCATACTATGGGGTGGCTAAGTTCACGCCAACCACCCCACCCTGGAATTGACAAATCTAACTATGTGGGTGCATCGGGCGACGTTAGTTCACGTTTGTTCAGGCATTAAAAACGTTAGGATCCCATCAGGCAGGTATGTTAGGTGTCGTAAAAAGTTATACAATCGGGTCCTTACGATTCTTCAGCCTAAACAAGCGTCTGTAGGCCTTACTTAAGCGATACAGTACGGTATCTTGCGGGCAATCAAAAGAGAAAAAGAGATTTCCGAGGTTTTAGATTTTTTTTCATACTATGGGGTGGCTAACTTCACGCCAACCACCCCACCCTGGAATCGACAAATCTAACTATGTGGGGGCATCGGGCGACGTTAGTTCACGTTTGTTCAGGCATTAAAAACGTTAGGATCCCATCAGTATTGCCAGAAAAAAAAAATCGAAAATTTGCTATTGGCGGCTGAAGGCAGGTATGTTAGGTGTCGTAAAAAGTTATACAATCGGGTCCTTACGATTCTTCAGCCTAAACAAGCGTCTGCAGGCCTTACTTAATCGATACAGTACGGTATCTTGCGGGCAATCAAAAGAGAAAAAGAGATTTCCGAGGTTTCAGATTTTTTTTCATACTATGGGGTGGCTAACTTAACGCCAACCACCCCACCCTGGAATTGACAAATCTAACTATGTGGGTGCATCGGGCGACGTTAGTTCACGTTTGTTCAGGCATTAAAAACGTTAGGATCCCATCAGTATTGCCACAAAAAAATAAAATCTAAAAAATGCTATTGGCGGCTGAAGGCAGGTATGTTAGGTGTCGTAAAAAGTTATACAATCGGGTCCTAACGATTCTACAGCCTAAACAAGCGTCTGTAGGCCTTACTTAATCGATACAGTACGGTATCTTGCGGGCAATCAAAAGAGAAAAAGAGATTTCCGAGGTTTCAGATTTTTTTTCATACTATGGGGTGGCTAACTTCACGCCAACCACCCCACCCTGGAATCGACAAATCTAACTATGTGGGGGTATCGGGCGACGTTAGTTCACGTTTGTTCAGTCATTAAAAACGTTAGGATCCCATCAGTATTGTCAGAAAAAAATAAAATCGAAAATTTGCTATTGGCGGCTGAAGGCAGGTATGTTAGGTGTCGTAAAAAGTTATACAATCGGGTCCTAACGATTCTACAGCCTAAACAAGCGTATGTAGGCCTTACTTAATCGATACAGTACGGTATCTTGCGGGCAATCAAAAGAGAAAAAGAAATTTCCGAGGTTTTCGATTTTTTTCCATACTATGGGGTGGCTAACTTCACGCCAACCACCCCACCCTGGAATTGACAAATATAACTATGTGGGGGCATCGGGCGACGTTAGTTCACGTTTGTTCAGGCATTAAAAACGTTAGGATCCCATCAGTATTGCCAGAAAAAAATAAAATCGAAAATTTGCTATTGGCGGCTGAAGGCAGGTATATTAGGTGTCGTAAAAAGTTATACAATCGGGTCCTTACGATTCTTCAGCCTAAACAAGCGTCTGCAGGCCTTACTTAATCGATACAGTACGGTATCTTGCGGGCAATCAAAAGAGAAAAAGAGATTTCCGAGGTTTTAGATTTTTTTTCATACTATGGGGTGGCTAACTTCACGCCAACCACCCCACCCTGGAATTGACAAATCTAACTATGTGGGGGCATCGGGCGACGTAAGTTCACGTTTGTTCAGGCATTAAAAACGTTAGGATCCCATCAGTATTGCCAGAAAAAAATAAAATCGAAAATTTGCTATTGGCGGCCGAAGGCAGGTATGTTAGGTGTCGTAAAAAGTTATACAATCGGGTCCTTACGATTCTTCAGCCTAAACAAGCGTCTGTAGGCCTTACTTAAGCGATACAGTACGGTATCTTGCGGGCAATCAAAAGAGAAAAAGAGATTTCCGAGGTTTTAGATTTTTTTTCATACTATGGGGTGGCTAACTTCACGCCAACCACCCCACCCTGGAATCGACAAATCTAACTATGTGGGGGCATCGGGCGACGTTAGTTCACGTTTGTTCAGGCATTAAAAACGTTAGGATCCCATCAGTATTGCCAGAAAAAAATAAAATCGAAAATTTGCTATTGGCGGCTGAAGGCAGGTATGTTAGGTGTCGTAAAAAGTTATACAATCGAGTCCTTACGATTCTTCAGCCTAAACAAGCATCTGCAGGCCTTACTTAATCGATACAGTACGGTATCTTGCGGGCAATCAAAAGAGAAAAAGAGATTTCCGAGGTTTTAGATTTTTTTTCATACTATGGGGTGGCTAACTTCACGCCAACCACCCCACCCTGGAATTGACAAATCTAACTATGTGGGGGCATCGGGCGACGTTAGTTCACGTTTGTTCAGGCATTAAAACGTTAGGATCCCATCAGTATTGCCACAAAAAAATAAAATCGAAAATTTGCTATTGGCGGCTGAAGGCAGGTATGTTAGGTGTCGTAAAAAGTTATACAATCGGGTCCTTACGATTCTTCAGCCTAAACAAGCGTCTGCAGGCCTTACTTAATCGATACAGTACGGTATCTTGCGGGCAATCAAAAGAGAAAAAGAGATTTCCGAGGTTTCAGATTTTTTTTCATACTATGGGGTGGCTAACTTCACGCCAACCACCCCACCCTGGAATCGACTAATCTAACTATGTGGGGGCATCGGGCGACGTTAGTTCACGTTTGTTCAGGCATTAAAAACGTTAGGATCCCATCAGTATTGCCAGAAAAAAATAAAATTGAAAATTTGCTATTGGCGGCTGAAGGCAGGTATGTTAGGTGTCGTAAAAAGTTATAAAATCGGGTCCTTACGATTCTTCAGCCTAAACAAGCGTCTGCAGGCCTTACTTAATCGATACAGTACGGTATCTTGCGGGCAATCAAAAGAGAAAAAGAGATTTCCGAGGTTTTAAATTTTTTTTCATACTATGGGGTGGCTAACTTCACGCCAACCACCCCACCCTGGAATTGACAAATCTAACTATGTGGGTGCATCGGGCGACGTTAGTTCACGTTTGTTCAGGCATTAAAAACGTTAGGATCCCATCAGTATTGCCACAAAAAAATAAAATCGAAAATTTGCTATTGGCGGCTGAAGGCAGGTATGTTAGGTGTCGTAAAAAGTTATACAATCGGGTCCTTACGATTCTTCAGCCTAAACAAGCGTTTGCAGGCCTTACTCAAACGATACAGTACGGTATCTTGCGGGCAATCAAAAGAGAAAAAGAGATTTCCGAGGTTTTCGATTTTTTTCCATACTATGGGGTGGCCAACTTCACGCCAACCACCCCACCCTGGAATTGACAAATCTAACTATGTGGGTGCATCGGGCGACGTTAGTTCACGTTTGTTCAGGCATTAAAAACGTTAGGATCCCATCAGTATTGCCACAATAAAATAAAATCGAAAATTTGCTATTGGCGGCTGAAGGCAGGTATGTTAGGTGTCGTAAAAAGTTATACAATCGGGTCCTTACGATTCTTCAGCCTAAACAAGCGTCTGCAGGCCTTACTTAATCGATACAGTACGGTATCTTGCGGGCAATCAAAAGAGAAAAAGAGATTTCCGAGGTTTTAGATTTTTTTCCATACTATGGGGTGGCTAACTTCACGCCAACCACCCCACCCTGGAATCGACAAATCTAACTATGTGGGGGCATCGGGCGACGTTAGTTCACGTTTGTTCAGGCATTAAAAACGTTAGGATCCCATCAGTATTGCCAGAAAAAAATAAAATCGAAAATTTGCTATTGGCGGCTGAAGGCAGGTATGTTAGGTGTCGTAAAAAGTTATAAAATCGGGCCCTTACGATTCTTCAGCCTAAACAAGCGTCTGCAGGCCTTACTTAATCGATACAGTACGGTATCTTGCGGGCAATCAAAAGAGAAAAAGAGATTTCCGAGGTTTTAGATTTTTTTTCATACTATGGGGTGGCTAACTTCACGCCAACCACCCCACCCTGGAATTGACAAATCTAACTATGTGGGTGCATCGGGCGACGTTAGTTCACGTTTGTTCAGGCATTAAAAACGTTAGGATCCCATCAGGCAGGTATGTTAGGTGTCGTAAAAAGTTATACAATCGGGTCCTTACGATTCTTCAGCCTAAACAAGCGTCTGTAGGCCTTACTTAAGCGATACAGTACGGTATCTTGCGGGCAATCAAAAGAGAAAAAGAGATTTCCGAGGTTTTAGATTTTTTTTCATACTATGGGGTGGCTAACTTCACGCCAACCACCCCACCCTGGAATCGACAAATCTAACTATGTGGGGGCATCGGGCGACGTTAGTTCACGTTTGTTCAGGCATTAAAAACGTTAGGATCCCATCAGTATTGCCAGAAAAAAAAAAAATCGAAAATTTGCTATTGGCGGCTGAAGGCAGGTATGTTAGGTGTCGTAAAAAGTTATACAATCGGGTCCTTACGATTCTTCAGCCTAAACAAGCGTCTGCAGGCCTTACTTAATCGATACAGTACGGTATTTTGCGGGCAATCAAAAGAGAAAAAGAGATTTCCGAGGTTTCAGATTTTTTTTCATACTATGGGGTGGCTAACTTCACGCCAACCACCCCACCCTGGAATTGACAAATCTAACTATGTGGGTGCATCGGGCGACGTTAGTTCACGTTTGTTCAGGCATTAAAAACGTTAGGATCCCATCAGTATTGCCACAAAAAAATAAAATCTAAAAAATGCTATTGGCGGCTGAAGGCAGGTATGTTAGGTGTCGTAAAAAGTTATACAATCGGGTCCTAACGATTCTACAGCCTAAACAAGCGTCTGTAGGCCTTACTTAATCGATACAGTACGGTATCTTGCGGGCAATCAAAAGAGAAAAAGAGATTTCCGAGGTTTCAGATTTTTTTTCATACTATGGGGTGGCTAACTTCACGCCAACCACCCCACCCTGGAATCGACAAATCTAACTATGTGGGGGTATCGGACGACGTTAGTTCACGTTTGTTCAGTCATTAAAAACGTTAGGATCCCATCAGTATTGTCAGAAAAAAATAAAATCGAAAATTTGCTATTGGCGGCTGAAGGCAGGTATGTTAGGTGTCGTAAAAAGTTATACAATCGGGTCCTAACGATTCTACAGCCTAAACAAGCGTCTGTAGGCCTTACTTAATCGATACAGTACGGTATCTTGCGGGCAATCAAAAGAGAAAAAGAAATTTCCGAGGTTTTCGATTTTTTTCCATACTATGGGGTGGCTAACTTCACGCCAACCACCCCACCCTGGAATTGACAAATATAACTATGTGGGGGCATCGGGCGACGTTAGTTCACGTTTGTTCAGGCATTAAAAACGTTAGGATCCCATCAGTATTGCCAGAAAAAAATAAAATCGAAAATTTGCTATTGGCGGCTGAAGGCAGGTATATTAGGTGTCGTAAAAAGTTATACAATCGGGTCCTTACGATTCTTCAGCCTAAACAAGCGTCTGCAGGCCTTACTTAATCGATACAGTACGGTATCTTGCGGGCAATCAAAAGAGAAAAAGAGATTTCCGAGGTTTTAGATTTTTTTTCATACTATGGGGTGGCTAACTTCACGCCAACCACCCCACCCTGGAATTGACAAATCTAACTATGTGGGGGCATCGGGCGACGTAAGTTCACGTTTGTTCAGGCATTAAAAACGTTAGGATCCCATCAGTATTGCCAGAAAAAAATAAAATCGAAAATTTGCTATTGGCGGCCGAAGGCAGGTATGTTAGGTGTCGTAAAAAGTTATACAATCGGGTCCTTACGATTCTTCAGCCTAAACAAGCGTCTGTAGGCCTTACTTAAGCGATACAGTACGGTATCTTGCGGGCAATCAAAAGAGAAAAAGAGATTTCCGAGGTTTTAGATTTTTTTTCATACTATGGGGTGGCTAACTTCACGCCAACCACCCCACCCTGGAATCGACAAATCTAACTATGTGGGGGCATCGGGCGACGTTAGTTCACGTTTGTTTAGGCATTAAAAACGTTAGGATCCCATCAGTATTGCCAGAAAAAAATAAAATCGAAAATTTGCTATTGGCGGCTGAAGGCAGGTATGTTAGGTGTCGTAAAAAGTTATACAATCGAGTCCTTACGATTCTTCAGCCTAAACAAGCATCTGCAGGCCTTACTTAATCGATACAGTACGGTATCTTGCGGGCAATCAAAAGAGAAAAAGAGATTTCCGAGGTTTTAGATTTTTTTTCATACTATGGGGTGGCTAACTTCACGCCAACCACCCCACCCTGGAATTGACAAATCTAACTATGTGGGGGCATCGGGCGACGTTAGTTCACGTTTGTTCAGGCATTAAAAACGTTAGGATCCCATCAGTATTGCCACAAAAAAATAAAATCGAAAATTTGCTATTGGCGGCTGAAGGCAGGTATGTTAGGTGTCGTAAAAAGTTATACAATCGGGTCCTTACGATTCTTCAGCCTAAACAAGCGTCTGCAGGCCTTACTTAATCGATACAGTACGGTATCTTGCGGGCAATCAAAAGAGAAAAAGAGATTTCCGAGCAGGGCATGCAAATATTGGATGATTCTCAATACCGGTATTGAATCTGATATTAGGGCTCTATACCGGAATTCCGGTATTAATACCGGTATTGGAGGTGACCATTGAAAAACGTTATTTAAAGGCTAAAATTAGTTAAAAACTCAATCAACCTTAACAGTTAATCATATTTTGTTGTATTTATTAGCTGCAACTTGTTAATATTCATTTCATATAAGTACAGTCGTCTTGATAGATGATTTTTGGTCTTTTAAATTTGTGATCCAGCAACTGGTGGTACATAACGTTTTATATAATTTCATATCATACCTATATTCTAGTATTACATATCGTTGTTTTGTACAAGGTAATAAATAGCATAACGTTTTTTGTTTTTTTTTATTACCACGACGGCAAACAAGCATACGGCACGCCTGATGGTAAGCAGTTACCGTAGCCTAATGGACGCCTTCAACCCCAGAGGATTCACACGCGGGTTGCCTACCCTTTAAGAACCTATACCTTCCTCCCTTTTCCTTGTCCTTTTTTGAAGAACCTCATACTGTAGCCCGCTGGGAAAACCTCGGCAGGGAGTTTATTCCACGGCCGCAGCGTTCGTTGGAGGAAATTCTTCTTAAACCGTACGGTGCGCGACCCACTAGGCTCCAGGGTGTGAGGATGAACACCCTGGTGGAAAGGTGCGGTGACAGAGCTGATGTTTAGGTATTAATTGAAATTGTTTATGTAATTCTAGATAGAATGAATCTAAATTTTTAAAATTTACATTGAGTCTAACTATAGTACAGTGGCCATCTTAACCATTGTGTCTAAATGATGTTATAAATGTTATATTTGAATTGAATACGTATTAAATCTATATAATACAATTACATACGAATGTAGGTGCCTTTATAATTGGTTTGGTGGTTTAGTTAGAGTTATTCGATAGCGGACATTCAACAGAACCGTAAACTAAAATTTTCAAATGTAAGTTTTGAACGTCTTTGACCTAAACAAACAAATATCGGTGAATCTGTCATTACATAGTTAAAAAAATATATATATTATAGGGCAATCTTACACAAATCGACCTAGGCCCACAGTAAGCTCAATAAAAGTTAACAAAACTATTCAAATCTTGTTATCTTCAAGCTTCGATTGATTACTTCAATATGAGAAAACACATTAGATAGGTACTTAATAAGTAGTACAAGTACGTGCAAGGGTCTACGACATTTTCTTACTGATATTTTAACTGTATTTTTTTTCTACGGATAATGATACATTTCGCTGTGTAAAAATAAATTCTGTAAAATGTTATCAACGGATTTTCTCATTTTACTAGTCGTAGTACTCGTAGTTAAATTCCAAAACATCTTAGGCTGATTTGATAAAAATCGTCAATCAATCGAAAAAATATGAGGCTGATTTTGTATCAATTTAAATGTCCCTGCAGAACTAATGAACCAGCCATATTTAAACTGAACAAACAAAGATTAAAGAAGATATATAGTGCAGTAGGTACATGCAAAATAATAATTACTTATAATATTAGACTCAATATCTGCAAATTTGTACTTTTACCCATTAATTTAATCAAATTTACATAAAATTTTACGAAAACTTTCCAATACCGGGATTCCGATATTTCGATATTGGTCCTTAACAATACCGGTATTGAAATATCATAAATATTGGTTCGATTTTCCGGTATTTCGAGATTCCGGAATTCCGGTATTCATGCCCTATTTCCGAGGTTTCAGATTTTTTTTCATACTATGGGGTGGCTAACTTCACGCCAACCACCCCACCCTGGAATCGACAAATCTAACTATGTGGTGGCATCGGGCGACGTTAGTTCACGTTTGTTCAGGCATTAAAAACGTTAGGATCCCATCAGTATTGCCACAATAAAATAAAATCGAAAATTTGCTATTGGCGGCTGAAGGCAGGTATGTTAGGTGTCGTAAAAAGTTATACAATCGGGTCCTTACGATTCTTCAGCCTAAACAAGCGTCTGCAGGCCTTACTTAATCGATACAGTACGGTATCTTGCGGGCAATCAAAAGAGAAAAAGAGATTTCCGAGGTTTTAGATTTTTTTTCATACTATGGGGTGGCTAACTTCACGCCAACCATCCCACCCTGGAATCGATAAATCTAACTATGTGGGGGCATCGGGCGACGTTAGTTCACCTTTGTTCAGGCATTAAAAACGTTAGGATCCCATCAGTATTGCCAGAAAAAAATAAAATCGAAAATTTGCTGTTGGCGGCTGAAGGCAGGTATGTTAGGTGTCGTAAAAAATTATACAATCGGGTCCTTACGATTCTTCAGCCTAAACAAGCGTCTGCAGGCCTTACTTAATCGATACAGTACGGTATCTTGCGGGCAATCAAAAGAGAAAAAGAGATTTCCCAGGTTTTAGATTAATTTTTCATACTATGGGGTGGCTAACTTCACGCCAACCACCCCATCCTGGAATCGACAAATATAACTATGTGGGGGCATCGGGCGACGTTAGTTCACGTTTGTTCAGGCATTAAAAACGTTAGGATCCCATCAGTATTGCCACAAAAAAATAAAATCGAAAATTTGCTATTGGCGGCTGAAGGCAGGTATATTAGGTGTCGTAAAAAGTTATACAATCAGGTCCTTACGATTCTTCAGCCTAAACAAGCGTCTGCAGGCCTTACTTAATCGATACAGTACGGTATCTTGCGGGCAATCAAAAGAGAAAAAGAGATTTCCGAGGTTTTAGATTTTTTTTCATACTATGGGGTGGCTAACTTCACGCCAACCACCCCACCCTGGAATCGACAAATCTAACTATGTGGGGGCATCGGGCGACGTTAGTTCACGTTTGTTCAGTCATTAAAAACGTTAGGATCCCATCAGTATTGCCAGTAAAAATAAAAACGAAAATTTGCTATTGGCAGCTGAAGGCAGGTATGTTAGATGTCGTAAAAAGTTATACAATCGGGTCCTAACGATTCTTCAGCCTAAACAAGCGTCTGTAGGCCTTACTTAATCGATACAGTACGGTATCTTGCGGGCAATCAAAAGCGAAAAGAGATTTCCGATGTTTTAAATTTTTTTTCATACTATGGGGTGGTTATAGATTATACTTAATTCATACAGTTTTTGTTTTCGTTTTGTTCCGTTGGGGTGGCTATTGTTGCTAACATCACGCCGACCATATGGACCCGGGTATGACCTTAAACTACGTCTGGACACGGGCATGTCCTTAAACTACGCCCAAAAGAGAGGTATGGGTACTGCGAATGTCATATCGCTAGGTGTGGTAGGGTACAGCACAGCGAATATCATCTCGCTGAAATCTGGAGCAGAGCCCGACTGGGGAAGTACCTCCACCTTACAGAAAACCACAGCCAAATAGCACTACACCCTACTCATAGTGTTGTGTTCCTGCTCGTGAGAAAGGTTGCCAAAGAGCTCAAAGAGGACCTAGTGTGTTGACGAAGAGGGACCCTCTTGTTCCTTTAGCCGTCAACATAGTGAGTCCTCCTTTTTGTAAATGGTCGTCAACGCGCATGTGACACTTCTGGAGTTGCAGGCGTCCATAGGCTACGGTAGCTGCTTACCATCAGGCGGTCTGTATGCTTGTTTGCCATAGTTGTGGTATATTTAAAAAAAAGCAGATTATCGATATCTTAATGAATACTAACTCACTGCTATCACGTCAATTTGCCATACTATCCCTTGCTAAGTCCATGCAGGATAAGTGTACGAGTATTAGCCACTTTTTTTATTCATAAACGTGTAACAAACTAGAGCAATGTTTTGTACACTGTCACAAGTAGCCATTTATCCTAAATGTAAATTATACTCATACTTAGGTACCGCCTCTTAACCGCCATGGAAAAAAGTGATGGAGTTAGTAGCTACGCAAAATATAATCATGTTCTAAACATGATTAAATCGACTAAATCGTTAGTTTAGCATCCGTCTTACTAATGTAATCACTTCAGCTAATCATGATTGAAACTAAAAATCGACATGATCTACTCATGTCGGTGCTCAATCCGTTTGGAAAGCTCATGGTTGAATTCGTAATCATTTTTATATTATGAAGATTAACATTTACATTTTTAAGTTTAGTTTCAATCACGTAAATTTTTGCCCAACTCTGCTTCCACGGCAGTGAGCAGGAAAGTGGGGAGCAGGAGCTGTTTGTATACACGACACTTCTGACGCTGTCGGTGCTTCTCGCGCTGCCCTTTGCCCAAAAGAGCGGTTTTTGTGTGGAAGTCAAAGGACGAGCAGCGCGAGTAACAGTGCGTGTTTACATGCAGCACGTTCGCTTAGTACTACCAAGCGCTCGAATAAGAAGACACTATGCCAACGCAGGAATAACACGCCAACTTATACCTACTTACCTACATAAGCTTTTTAAAAGGAATATACAACAGAATAAAATATTGACACATTATATAAATTGATTTATTTTGTCAATAAACAATTAAGACTTAACAAAAACAATTCTAAAGATTACTGTAATAAATTGTCAGTTTTGGTTTCCATACCCGTCCTAGAGAAATAAATGGTAATGATCAGCTTACTACTGTGCAACGAGAGGGTAATATGTTTAGCTTGTTGGTTTGAAGTATTTGATTTTAGATGTATATTAACTTATACCTGTCATGTCATGGTTCGTCTTTAATATAATATGATTTAAAACGTTTAGTGATAGTAATATTATATATGTGTATATATAATATACGTGTCTCGTTCACTGGGGCGGGATGCGGCGCCAGTGTGAGATCCGCCAAACTGAATAATATTATTATTATTTAGTTAGGCGGATCTCACACTGGCGCCGCGTCCCGCTCCAGTGAACGAGGCACATGCAGAGCGTTAATTATCCTGTCTCGCACACCGTCGCCGCATGCGGAAGCTGCGGCAGTGTGATAACCGCCTTAATGACATAATTAAAAAAAGGACATTCCAGTTTCCCGAGAAATATTACCAGTTTCATGGACGTCCATTATAGGGCATTCCTCTGGAAGCAAACTGGTTCTAGGTTACTTATAATTTTGATTTGACTCTACTAAATAAACTACTTATACTATAAATAAAATACATATATGTTACTGTTACCGTAACGAATTCAGGCCATTACAACCCCTCAATGGGTTAGTTTTCAGGATTATAGGTATCTTCCATCGTTCTTCCCTGCAAATTTTCTGAGTCGGTTCAGCAGATTCAGCTTGAAATAATAAATTTGACAGATCAACTGTTACTTTCGCACATATAGATAAGTAGGTATGCTAAGAATAAAGAACGTAACATTAGAGTTTAGACCTGTGATGTTATTGCCTGAAATATGAACAAACAGAAAAACCTTGTGATTACTGTCAACCTACCTAGTACCTACAGCTAAGGGGACTAAAAAGCTCTTCTAAGTTTGTATCTACATTTAATATTTTTTTATTAATTAAAACTGAATAGGTACCTATTAGTAGTCTTTGCAGTTAGTAAATATTAATTGCTTAAAAATATCGATTAGGTACTCCGTTGTTAATTCGCCTGATTATGCCTTTCATTTTTTTATTTAAATTAGTACTTTGAAGTATTATTTACTTATGTTCTCTAGTTGTAAGTACACTAATACGTAATAACTTTTGAAATTATATAACGTTTGCATGAAGAAAACAATATTTATTGAGTTAAGAAAGAAAAACATACGTGCTCAATGCTTTTGTCCAAGGCTGTACTTGAAATATATACAAAGCTTTCAAAACACACTTCATTGTTAGGAGCCACTAATTTTAGGTACCCAGGCGCACAAAAATTGGCCTTGTCTTCATAGTCTTCATACAAAACAAAAGAAAACATACACCGGGCGTATCTTTGTGGTAATAAGGTTATAAATATTTGCAGCAATCTTTTTCATTATTCAATGAAATCTATGGAGTGCCCCTCTAAAAGTAAAAGACACCTTCAGGTAAAAAATATCATCAATTACAAGTATATGGTTTACAGTCTACAAATAAAATGGCTGAGTGGTGAGCATCGCCCATGACGTTGCTATAGGTATAAGACCATACCCCGGCCGGCGAGAGCAAAAATGCGTTGACAGCTTAATAGTGCGAGGACACACACTTTGGTCGATGTCGATAAAAACAACACGATGTACTGGACCACCGTTATGATATGCAGAAGTATTAATTATTGTTGTAAACAAAATTAAAACCAAGTGTTTGTATTTATTCAGTATTTTATGTAATTTTCGTAATATACAATTAGCATTTTTTCTAAATTTTCTGATTTTAAACTCCTTCGCCTTGCCGATAAAATCCATTTCATCCAACTAAAGGACCGTTCTAAATCTACTGTAGTAATCGGAGCAAAACGAAATAATTCATAGTGATTATGAATTTGTTCTGTATTAGGTAGTTCCACTTCTCTGCCAGATATCAATTTATTTAAATTGTTTAAAGTTAAAATGCCAACGTTCTTCTTCAACACATTCTGATACTTATTGTGAATAACTTTACCTTGAGGATGTAACCGTAATTTTGACAAGTGCACTTTCAACTTGTGAACTATATTTAAACTGGCTTCCAGACTTAAATTTTGATTTTGTAATTGTTTTATTGTATTAGGTATTATTGAAATATAATTATTTATCCATTTAAGGTCATTCAAAATATTTAAATCGTTCATTGCACGTTTGACTTTCAAAATATACATTGAATCCCTATTAGGGAATGTCTGTATGACTCGCTTGATTTCAGGCAAATATTTATGATAGTAGCAGGCCGCGTTAATCCATGTGCCCCATCTTATTATAGTTGGCTGCGGTGGTAAGGGAACAGTTAGTAACATCTGACGAAACGTTCTTATTCTTTTAGGCGATTTTCGGAACACCTTTTTTGTGTATGCGATTAAATTATTTACAACGGGAAAAAGTAATCGAACTTGTTCAGCCACCCTATTTACGCCATGAGCTAGACATGTAACATGAACTAAATTAGGAAAAAGAGTTTTCAAGTTCTTTCCTGCCTTTAACATGTAGGCTACGCCATCCGTAAGGAGTAACAAGACTTTGTCATGTTTGTTATGGTCATTCCCCCATAGTTTCTCCAAGGCAATTTTAATAAGTGTTGATATAGTAACGTTATTAACTTCGTCTAACCAAAAACTCGATATGATGTGTGGGGTACTTATCTTTTCTTTTAATAAAGCTCCAACCATTACATTACCGATTTGACGTCCGTTTGCATCTGAGGATTCGTCTACGCTTACGTAAATTCTAGCATTTGCAAGTTCAGTCCTGATTTGGTGCATTTTCTCTTTATATGCAATGTCCAAAGTAGTTCTTCTCAGAAAAGATTCATCGGGAATACAAACTTTACAAAATTTTCCGGATATGCAATTTTTAATGAAATTATTGAAAATGGGGTTCTTAATTTGGGTCCAGGGGATGTTGCAAGCCAAAATAAACTTCAACAGTTCCAGATTGAATAAATTTTGTGTTTTTGTTGAAACGCCGCAGTGCCTTTTGCTTCTGATGTGCCTTTGTAAGGAAGATTTGGAATTTAACATTGTGATTTCACATTTTTTACAAAATAAATGTTCACCTCGATCTTCTATATATTCCGCGTAATCGGCTATCCAAGTACACTGTTTCTTCTTGCGTGGCATGGCGGGTCGATAATATAAATGAATTAAATGATGGTAAATTAATTTGTTTCAATGTAATTTCTACGATTGACACCGATTGATTTGAGTCAATGTCAAATAGTAGTTGTTTATAATCGCGAAATACACATATGATATGAAAGAGGTCTATTAGTTACGAGTATGTGAAAAGTATCTATTTACAACTGTCACTCACTCTTATCTATTACGAACATTCCCGTGAGTATGATAAATTGATTATAATTGTAATCAGTTGATTGAAATAGTATATAAGCTTAAAAATAATAATGTGAAATGTGTGTGTGTGTAAATAATAATTTTATGTTGATAGAAAATTGTTTTAGGGTTATTCTTAGAAACGCGTGGAGGTATCAAGTTGAAATAAATAACAAATACTAATGGCTCAGTTTAAAAAATAATAATAATAATTATGCTTAATTAAAAGTCGACTATTCTATCGACATCCATATGTCGATAGAATAGTCGATATTTAATTAAGCACTAGGAGCAGACGCATTTTTGCTCTCGCCGGCCGGGGTATGTATAAGACTCAATTTTGGTTATGGAACCCTCAAAAGTACCCAATGATTTTGCTAGATACGCCGAAAAATACCTCGGGAAATTACACGGTAACTTAAAGAGTCAGTATTGTATATAATATACTCAGAGATGGGCAAAATGTAATCGACTAAAGATTAACGATTGAGATTAACAAAATTAATTGCGACTGACGGTTGAAAACGACGACTGATCAATCTTAGTTGTATAGAATGCAACTAGTTTAGTTGCAGATTGATTTCGGACAACTAAATTTTGTAATCGACTAATTAGTTAGACTACTTTTTCGCGAGTAATAAGTAGAAGCAAATTGAACAGGAAACCTCGGTATTACTATGTTGACAGACTGAACAGGACATATTAACGGATGTATACAAATAAAATTGTCATGTACTTATTCCCTACGATATTTTGATTATTTATGGAGTGAGATCTCTTTGCTAACTAAAATACCAACCAAATGAGCTAAAATTGTATATCAAACGTTTAGTTTGGATGGCAATGCTACAACACGTCATGTTAGAGCTCGTCAGAGCTCCTTAACCCGCAAATTTCGATAGTCATAAAGCTTATAACAAAAATGAAACTTAAGTCAAAAACTTTTTGTTATCCATCATGTAAGTAAGTAATTAAGTAGTGCATCTCTCTGAAATTGGATTGAATTTCCCTAATCTTAAAGGGTAAATAAGAACTGTGTACAGTCACCATCAGATGTCTTTGTGTCTATTATTTGAGGTGTGCAATAAAGAGTATTTATGTTATGTTATACACGGTGAATCTAAGTAACCCGACAGATTTTAACCATAAATTCCTGAGGGCATAAGGATTAATAAATGTTCTATGAATTTAGGTCAATTTCGCCAAAAAAAAATGTTTTTTGCTTTTTTTTCGATTTTTTTAATGCTTTTGAACATAAAAACATAAATGTTATTGGTAAAACTGTCGATTAAAATAAATAAATACATTTTTTTTCGTAAAAAAAAACAGTTTATGTAAAGTATTCCTTGGCACTTTGATATCGTTCAATAAGAATGTCTAGACAAGACCCCATAAAGGGTGAAATCGCCATCAAAAAAGCGTTTTGTACTGAGTCACAATAAAAAATGTTTTATTATTTAATTGGTAGTAACTCTGAAACAAGGCCAATTCCAGAAAAGTTTATACGACATTTTTGTCTCCAATTATGATCAGGAATTTATGGTTAAAATCTGTCGGGTTACTCAGATTCACCGTGTATATCGGAGTTGTGGGGAAAATCGGAACAACGTCTCTGTTGTCACAGCGATGCAGTGCATGTAACGATTTCCTTTCTTCATACATCGTTCTCTTTCTTACTTTATACCTGGCGTCCGTGTCCTTAAACCTTTACCTACATTTGCACTTTGCAGTACTAATCGTCTGAGCATCGTAAGCAATAACTTAAGCACCTAAAATCTATAATTATTCACAAAATCTATAATTGTTGACAACATGTTCAACATTTTAGACATAAACCCTAATCAGTAACTTATTAAATATTTTTATAACAATTTTTTATAACCAACCGAATTCCTTTGACAATCGTCATTTACGCGTTCAGAGGACATCAACGAGTCCGAACTCTAGTGTATGGTATTATTATAGTCACCTGCTGGGGCTAGCACCAGATCAGCTCGATGGTGCCATAACATTAAACTGTCATCCAACCATTTCAAATTAAACGTGTAAATATAGTTTTAGCTCAATCGGTTGAAGATATCTGCTTCAAACTAACATAGTTACAACCTTACTACATACTAGTACCTATACAATGTACATACCTACTCCTAGTCACATATTGCAAGTTATGTACGAGTAAATTGCAACTTAAATGCAAAAACGAGTGACTAACGAGTTTTGATATAGATTTAACCGTAAAATTTAGTCGATTGAAACTAAAACTAATTTAATTGTTAGTCGAACATTCTCACAACTAATTTAATTGCAACTAAATTAGTTACAATTAAAAAAATAAGATTGATATTTTTAATCGATTGATTAGTTAACTAAAAAATTTATCGATTAATGCCCATCTCTGAATATACTACTTGGAGAAGTATTTTGTGTTAATATTACATGAACCATTTGGAGCCACCTTTGACCCCTTCATAACTCAAAAACTATTTCACATAAACATGTCAAATTTGGTTCATATATTGAAACTTCATCATCATCATCATCATCAGCCTATATTAGTCCACTGCTGGACATAGACCTCCCCTAATGAGCACCATAGCGCCCTGTCTTCAGCTTGCCGCATCCAGAATCTGCCTGCAGTCTTTCGCAGATCGTCATCCCACCTGGTTAGAGGGCGTCCTACACTACGTTTGCCGAGACGCGGTCTCTACTCAAGAACACGTTTACCCCAGCGGTTGTCGGTTCTTCGCGAGATATGGCCGGCCCACTGCCACTTCAGCTTGCTAATTCTTTGAGCTATGTCGATAACTTTGGTATTGAAACTTGCGAAATATATGTTCTCCAAGTTTCATAAACACACCTCAAACTATTATTTAGATATTAACGTTCAAAAATCGTCATTGACCTATACACCAAAACTCTAACCCTGTTCCAGATGACCTAGAAAGTTCAAATTTGGCATCGAGATAGGTAATTGGGTGATTTTACACTACAAAATTATTTTACATACATCAATATCGAAGGCCATACTATCGTCGTCTCCTCAGATGTTATATCTCTCTTAGAGAGGTCGTCGTATTTACGCCAAGCGCATACCGATAAACAATACGCGACGTAGTGATGGTGTGTGTAAGCTACGACACCTGTTAAAGTATATGTCTCGTCCCCAAGAGACATTTGTTTCGGTAGTTCACCTAATGCGTATTTACGCGCCGTAGAACAATTGTTCCTTGGGAACAACTCATTTGACAGAAATTCGACGTAACATACCTGCCTTCAGCCGCCAATAGCAAATTTTCGATTTTGATTTTTTTGTGGCAATACTGATGGGATCCTAACGTTTTTAATGCCTGAACAAACGTGAACTAACGTCGCCCGATGCACCCACATAGTTAGATTTGTCAATTCCAGGGTGGGGTGGTTGGCGTGAAGTTAGCCACCCCATAGTATGAAAAAAAATCTAAAACCTCGGAAATCTCTTTTTCTCTTTTGATTGCCCGCAAGATACCGTACTGTATCGATTAAGTAAGGCCTGCAGACGCTCGTTTAGGCTGAAGAATCGTAAGGACCCGATTGTATAACTTTTTACGACACCTAACATACCTGCCTTCAGCCGCCAATAGCAAATTTTCGATTTTATTTTTTTCTGGCAATACTGATGGGATCCTAACGTTTTTAATGCCTGAACAAACGTGAACTAACGTCGCCCGATGCCCCCACGTAGTTAGATTTGTCGATTCCAGGGTGGGGTGGTTGGCGTGAAGTTAGCCACCCCATAGTATGAAAAAAAATCTAAAACCTCGGAAATCTCTTTTTCTCTTTTGATTGCCCGCAAGATACCGTACTGTATCGATTAAGTGCCTTACTTAAGATTAACATACCTGCCTTCAGCCGCCAATAGCAAATTTTCGATTTTATTTTTTTGTGGCAATACTGATGGGATCCTAACGTTTTTAATGCCTAAACAAACGTAAACTAACGTCGCCCGATGCACCCACATAGTTAGATTTGTCAATTCCAGGGTGGGGTGGTTGGCGTGAAGTTAGCCACCCCATAGTATGAAAAAAAATCTAAAACCTCGGAAATCTCTTTTTCTCTTTTGATTGCCCGCAAGATACCGTACTGTATCGATTAAGTAAGGCCTGCAGACGCTTGTTTAGGCTGAAGAATCGTAAGGACCCGATTGTATATCTTTTTACGACACCTAACATACCTGCCTTCAGCCGCCAATATCAAATTTTCGATTTTATTTTTTTCTGGCAATACTGATGGGATCCTAACGTTTTTATTGCCTGAACAAACGTGAACTAACCTCGCCCGATGCCCCCACGTAGTTAGATTTGTCGATTCCAGGGTGGGGTGGTTGGCGTGAAGTTAGCCACCCCATAGTATGAAAAAAAATCTAAAACCTCGGAAATGCCTTTTTCTCTTTTGATTGCCCGCAAGATACCGTACTGTATCGATTAAGTAAGGCCTACAGACGCTTGTTTAGGCTGAAGAATCGTTAGGACCCGATTGTATAACTTTTTACGACACCTAACATACCTGCCTTCAGCCGCCAATAGCAAATTTTCGATTTATTTTTTTGTGGCAATACTGATGGGATCCTAACATTTTTAATGCCTGAACAAACGTGAACTAACGTCGCCCGATGCCCCCACGTAGTTAGATTTGTCGATTCCAGGGTGGGGTGGTTGGCATGAAGTTAGCCACCCCATAGTATGAAAAAAAATCTAAAACCTCGGAAATCTCTTTTTCTCTTTTGATTGCCCGCAAGATACCGTACTGTATCGATTAAGTAAGGCCTGCAGACGCTTGCTTAGGCTGAAGGATCGTAATGACCCGATTGTATAACTTTTTACGACACCTAACATACCTGCCTTCAGCCGCCAATAGCAAATTTTCGATTTTATTTTTTTGTAGGAATACTGATGGGATCTTAACGTTTTTAATGCCTGAACAAACGTGAACTAACGTCGCCCGATGCCCCCACATAGTTATATTTGTCGATTCCAGGGTGGGGTGGTTGGCGTGAAGTTAGCCACCCCATAGTATGAAAAAAAATCTAAAACCTCGGAAATCTCTTTTTCTCCTTTGATTGCCCGCAAGATACGGTACTGTATCGAATAAGTAAGGCCTACAGACGCTTGTTTAGGCTGAAGAATCGTTAGGACCCGATTGTATAACTTTTTACGACACCTAACATACCTGCCTTCAGCCGCCAATAGCAAATTTTCGATTTTATTTTTTTGTGGCAATACTGATGGGATCCTAACGTTTTTAATGCCTGAACAAACGTGAACTAACGTCGCTCGATGCACCCACATAGTTAGATTTGTCGATTCCAGGGTGGGGTGGTTGGCGTGAAGTTAGCCACCCCATAGTATGAAAAAAAATCTAAAACCTCAGAATCTCTTTTTCTCTTTTGATTGCCCGCAAGATACCGTACTGTATCGATTAAGTAAGGCCTGCAGACGCTTGTTAAGGCTGAAGAATCGTAAGGACCCGATTGTATAACTTTTTACGACACCTAACATACCTGCCTTCAGCCGCCAATAGCAAATTTTCGATTTTATTTTTTTCTGGCAATACTGATGGGATCCTAACGTTTTTAATGCCTGAAAAAACGTGAACTAACGTCGCCCGATGCCCCCACGTAGTTAGATTTGTCGATTCCAGGGTGGGGTGGTTGGCATGAAGTTAGCCACCCCATAGTATCAAAAAAAATTTAAAACCTCGGAAATCTCTTTTTCTCTTTTGATTGCCCGCAAAATACCGTACTGTATCGATTAAGTAAGGCCTGCAGACGCTTGTTTAGGCTGAAGGATCGTAAGGACCCGATTGTATAACTTTTTACGACACTTAACATACCTGCCTTCAGCCGCCAATAGCAAATTTTCGATTTTATTTTTTTGTGGCAATACTGATGGGATCTTAACGTTTTTAATGCCTGAACAAACGTGAACTAACGTCGCCCGATGTCTCGATTCCAGGGTGGGGTGGTTGGCGTGAAGTTAGCCACCCCA
This sequence comes from Pammene aurita, assembly GCA_947086415.1. Classification (NCBI taxonomy): domain Eukaryota; kingdom Metazoa; phylum Arthropoda; class Insecta; order Lepidoptera; family Tortricidae; genus Pammene; species Pammene aurita. The sequence goes on from OX352310.1 coordinate 1,140,598, forward strand.
TAGTATGAAAAAAAATCTAAAACCTCGGAAATCTCTTTTTCTCCTTTGATTGCCCGCAAGATACCGTACTGTATCGAATAAGTAAGGCCTACAGACGCTTGTTTAGGCTGAAGAATCGTTAGGACCCGATTGTATAACTTTTTACGACACCTAACATACCTGCCTTCAGCCGCCAATAGCAAATTTTCGATTTTATTTTTTTGTGGCAATACTGATGGGATCCTAACGTTTTTAATGCCTGAACAAACGTGAACTAACGTCGCTCGATGCACCCACATAGTTAGATTTGTCGATTCCAGGGTGGGGTGGTTGGCGTGAAGTTAGCCACCCCATAGTATGAAAAAAAATCTAAAACCTCAGAATCTCTTTTTCTCTTTTGATTGCCCGCAAGATACCGTACTGTATCGATTAAGTAAGGCCTGCAGACGCTTGTTAAGGCTGAAGAATCGTAAGGACCCGATTGTATAACTTTTTACGACACCTAACATACCTGCCTTCAGCCGCCAATAGCAAATTTTCGATTTTATTTTTTTCTGGCAATACTGATGGGATCCTAACGTTTTTAATGCCTGAAAAAACGTGAACTAACGTCGCCCGATGCCCCCACGTAGTTAGATTTGTCGATTCCAGGGTGGGGTGGTTGGCGTGAAGTTAGCCACCCCATAGTATGAAAAAAAATCTAAAACCTCGGAAATCTCTTTTTCTCTTTTGATTGCCCGCAAGATACCGTACTGTATCGATTAAGTAAGGCCTGCAGACGCTTGTTTAGGCTGAAGAATCGTAAGGACCCGATTGTATAACTTTTTACGACACCTAACATACCTGCCTTCAGCCGCCAATAGCAAATTTTCGATTTTATTTTTTTGTGGCAATACTGATGGGATCCTAACATTTTTAATACCTGAACAAACGTGCACTAACGTCGCCCGATGCCCCCACGTAGTTAGATTTGTCGATTCCAGGGTGGGGTGGTTGGCATGAAGTTAGCCACCCCATAGTATGAAAAAAAAATTAAAACCTCGGAAATCTCTTTTTCTCTTTTGATTGCCCGCAAAATACCGTACTGTATCGATTAAGTAAGGCCTGCAGACGCTTGTTTAGGCTGAAGGATCGTAAGGACCCGATTGTATAACTTTTTACGACACTTAACATACCTGCCTTCAGCCGCCAATAGCAAATTTTCGATTTTATTTTTTTGTGGCAATACTGATGGGATCTTAACGTTTATAATGCCTGAACAAACGTGAACTAACGTCGCCCGATGTCCCCACATAGTTATATTTGTCGATTCCAGGGTGGGGTGGTTGGCGTGAAGTTAGCCACCCCATAGTATGAAAAAAAATCTAAAACCTCGGAAATCTCTTTTTCTCCTTTGATTGCCCGCAAGATACCGTACTGTATCGAATAAGTAAGGCCTACAGACGCTTGTTTAGGCTGAAGAATCGTTAGGACCCGATTGTATAACTTTTTACGACACCTAACATACCTGCCTTCAGCCGCCAATAGCAAATTTTCGATTTTATTTTTTTGTGGCAATACTGATGGGATCCTAACGTTTTTAATGCCTGAACAAACGTGAACTAACGTCGCCCGATGCACCCACATAGTTAGATTTGTCGATTCCAGGGTGGGGTGGTTGGCGTGAAGTTAGCCACCCCATAGTATGAAAAAAAATCTAAAACCTCGGAAATGCCTTTTTCTCTTTTGATTGCCCGCAAGATACCGTACTGTATCGATTAAGTAAGGCCTACAGACGCTTGTTTAGGCTGAAGAATCGTTAGGACCCGATTGTATAACTTTTTACGACACCTAACATACCTGCCTTCAGCCGCCAATATCAAATTTTCGATTTTATTTTTTTCTGGCAATACTGATGGGATCCTAACGTTTTTATTGCCTGAACAAACGTGAACTAACCTCGCCCGATGCCCCCACGTAGTTAGATTTGTCGATTCCAGGGTGGGGTGGTTGGCGTGAAGTTAGCCACCCCATAGCATGAAAAAAAATCTAAAACCTCGGAAATCTCTTTTTCTCTTTTGATTGCCCGCAAAATACCGTACTGTATCGATTAAGTAAGGCCTGCAGACGCTTGTTTAGGCTGAAGGATCGTAAGGACCCGATTGTATAACTTTTTACGACACTTAACATACCTGCCTTCAGCCGCCAATAGCAAATTTTCGATTTTATTTTTTTGTGGCAATACTGATGGGATCTTAACGTTTTTAATGCCTGAACAAACGTGAACTAACGTCGCCCGATGTCCCCACATAGTTATATTTGTCGATTCCAGGGTGGGGTGGTTGGCGTGAAGTTAGCCACCCCATAGTATGAAAAAAAATCTAAAACCTCGGAAATCTCTTTTTCTCCTTTGATTGCCCGCAAGATACCGTACTGTATCGATTAAGTAAGGCCTACAGACGCTTATTTAGGCTGAAGAATCGTTAGGACCCGATTGTATAACTTTTTACGACACCTAACATACCTGCCTTCAGCCGCCAATAGCAAATTTTCGATTTTATTTTTTTGTGGCAATACTGATGGGATCCTAACGTTTTTAATGCCTGAACAAACGTGAACTAATGTCGCCCGATGCACCCACATAGTTAGATTTGTCGATTCCAGGGTGGGGTGGTTGGCGTGAAGTTAGCCACCCCATAGTATGAAAAAAAATCTAAAACCTCGGAAATGCCTTTTTCTCTTTTGATTGCCCGCAAGATACCGTACTGTATCGATTAAGTAAGGCCTACAGACGCTTGTTTAGGCTGAAGAATCGTTAGGACCCGATTGTATAACTTTTTACGACACCTAACATACCTGCCTTCAGCCGCCAATATCAAATTTTCGATTTTATTTTTTTCTGGCAATACTGATGGGATCCTAACGTTTTTATTGCCTGAAGAAACGTGAACTAACCTCGCCCGATGCCCCCACGTAGTTAGATTTGTCGATTCCAGGGTGGGGTGGTTGGCGTTAAGTTAGCCACCCCATAGCATGAAAAAAAATCTAAAACCTCGGAAATGCCTTTTTCTCTTTTGATTGCCCGCAAGATACCGTACTGTATCGATTAAGTAAGGCCTACAGACGCTTGTTTAGGCTGAAGAATCGTTAGGACCCGATTGTATAACTTTTTACGACACCTAACATACCTGCCTTCAGCCGCCAATAGCAAATTTTCGATTTTATTTTTTTGTGGCAATACTGATGGGATCCTAACATTTTTAATGCCTGAACAAACGTGAACTAACGTCGCCCGATGCCCCCACGTAGTTAGATTTGTCGATTCCAGGGTGGGGTGGTTGGCATGAAGTTAGCCACCCCATAGTATGAAAAAAAATCTAAAACCTCGGAAATCTCTTTTTCTCTTTTGATTGCCCGCAAGATACCGTACTGTATCGATTAAGTAAGGCCTGCAGACGCTTGCTTAGGCTGAAGGATCCTAATGACCCGATTGTATAACTTTTTACGACACCTAACATACCTGCCTTCAGCCGCCAATAGCAAATTTTCGATTTTATTTTTTTGTGGGAATACTGATGGGATCTTAACGTTTTTAATGCCTGAACAAACGTGAACTAACGTCGCCCGATGCCCCCACATAGTTATATTTGTCGATTCCAGGGTGGGGTGGTTGGCGTGAAGTTAGCCACCCCATAGTATGAAAAAAAATCTAAAACCTCGGAAATCTCTTTTTCTCCTTTGATTGCCCGCAAGATACCGTACTGTATCGAATAAGTAAGGCCTACAGACGCTTGTTTAGGCTGAAGAATCGTTAGGACCCGATTGTATAACTTTTTACGACACCTAACATACCTGCCTTCAGCCGCCAATAGCAAATTTTCGATTTTATTTTTTTCTGGCAATACTGATGGGATCCTAACGTTTTTAATGCCTGAACAAACGTGAACTAACGTCGCCCGATGCCCCCACATAGTTAGATTTGTCGATTCCAGGGTGGGGTGGTTGGCGTGAAGTTAGCCACCCCACTTTAAAAAAAAAAAAAAAAATGATTGCGTCGGGTCCTAACGATTTGATTTGGTGAACTATCATGAACTAACGAATATCTTTCGATATAAAAATAAAAATAGCAAAAAAAGTGGTTTGGGGTGGTTAACGTGAAGTTAGCCACCCCATTTTGTTTTTTAAAAAAATCGACGTAACGATCGGGTCCTAACGATTTAACCTGCTGAACAAACATGAACTAACGATGAACTAACGATACCGATATGCCATTTGCGGGCAAACGGTTTGGGGTGGTCAACTTCACGCGGGCGGTCTTCTTGGGGTAAGGTTGGCTTCCTTGAGTCTCCGCCGAACTGTTGAGGTGCTAACAGGCACAAACCGGTTCCGCATCAGGTCTTGCTGGATGGCAACAGCGGTACGGTGGCGATTACGAAGACTGGAGGTGGCGATGAAGCGGTCATCCCTCTCCGATGTGCACCGCTGACGGCCAGATCCTTGTTTCCGTTTCAAGGTTCCAAACCGACAAAACCGACGATAAACTCTGGAGACAGCAGACTGGCTTAAATTCAGCTGCTCAGCAACAGAACGCTGCGAGAATCCTCGATTCACCAAGGTGACGACTTCGGTGGCTTCAGCTTCGGTGGTATCCATTTTTCGAAGGTGATTCCGGTGTAAGATTGCGAGGAGATGTGCACTGGTCAACTTCTGATAAGCGAATGATAAGAAATAACCGGTTACACCGGTTTTTATTGGTCTCCAGAGGGCACAACTCGTGCATATCATAACCATGTAAAATGCCATTTTGTACAAAAACTGCGATAACCTAAAAACTACGCAACTGAGATCGATGTCTTTTACTGTTTTTTGTAGCTGAATAAATTCGTAATAAAATTGCATTCAAAGTTTTATTAAAATATTTCCCGCTTTCCGGAAATACGACCAAAAGTAAAAAATGTTGCTTGAGTCGATTTTTTTGATCGCGAGTGTACTGTAGCGTGGGGCTTCAACATGTGGAGCTCTCGGAGCATTTAAGTATAGCAAAACTCCTTTCTTTAATCGAAGTGGCACTTTTACCACACTTTCCTTCATTATTTTATGTTGAATGTCATTTTCTGCATCCACTTCGACCTGAAATGAATACATATTTTTATTTTACAAATCTGTTCAAGAAAATAAGTCTTAAAAGAAAACCTTTCTTAATGTTAGTAGTTGGTACAATATCGTAATAATATGGTCCTACATTGTTCCAAAATTGGCTCCATTGTTGGCAATCCTTATTAACTAGGTATAAAAAAAATGCAGCAGTAGATATATAGAATATAAATTATAAACTTATATAGGTATGTCATATACAGTCGCCATCATTCTACATGCACTTTATCGCCTTGAAAATATAGGCGTTGTTCAGATATTTGTGACCACCTTGACCACACCGATATACCTGATGGCGAATTTACAAAGGAAAAATGTGACCTAGGCCTCCGGTACCCAGGGCTGAGATCGAACCAGCGTCTTCTGCATTCGCAGCAGACATTATACATGTAATGATTTCTTTAGGTACGCACCGTTCCCAGTGCATCTACACTTGCAAGTAACGTTATTAAGGTATATGTATAATTGTAGACACAACATTACTCTAACTAGGTATAAATATATTTGAATACAAGATAAATAGGTATTTACTTACGTTGAAGCGATCTTCACAGCAATAAAAAGTCGTAGTCTTCTCATCATTTTGCACCATGGTTTACAAGTTTTCACGTCTTTCGGCAGATAAAAAACACCTTATTGGGTGCACTTATTATATTGTTCATGCACTTTGGCACTAGGTAATACCCGTATATAAGGGTTTTTTAGTTTCATTCATGGTTTAAGCGAAAATAACTTTGAAATATTTGAACCACCAACTGAAGTAGGAACTAATCTCATACTAACTTGATACTAACCTATAAAATTTTGTGAGATGTGACGTCATCACAATCTGTCATTTTCGCGCCAAAAATTATGAGCGTTTCAACCGCTCAAACGTTTTTAAGATTTTCAATATTTTTTTATTAAATAACGAAAAGCTTTTAGAACAAATTTTTGTTTTTCCTAGTGTTAAAACAATGTAAACAGTTAAATAAAAAAATAAAATTTATTCATGCATGTACTCAATTGCGGTATTAAAGCACAACAAAAATCAGAAATGAGACTCAAAATTTGGCACTCGCTTTTGTTTCTCAAAACGCTCCTAACAAAATGATATGCAACAGTGACGTCACGGTTGCATAGTCGCCCTGTTTAAAGTTAGGGTTCCATAGCCAAAATGGCAAAAAAGTTTCTTGAAACATGTCCGTCTGTCCGTCCGTATGCCACAGCCATTTTTATTATAAAACATATATTAATGAAATTTTATCCAGAGGTGCGTTTCATGTGCCGCTACTCAGTTTTTTAGCTAAATTGCTAAAAAAACTTTTAGGGGAGGCACTCCATGGGTACATACATATGCCAAACTAAATGTCAATTTTTTTTTGTAAATATGAACACGCTGTACATCAATCGATACGGCTTTAAAAATATCTTATAAGGCATGTTCACGTAATAAAGTAGCCATATGAAAACGTAAATAAATCGTTTACTTCTAACGCTACAGATAACAAAAACAGGTTATTATATAAGAAAACATTCAAAAAATAAAATACAATGCATTTTTTTGCGGAATCCTCAAGAACTGGAGAATTGTTTTACTTTCTTTCGAACGCCTGCCATTAGAGTAGTTATTGACGTGTTAGTGAACTGACGAGCGGCTGCGTTCCATATTCTTTTGAAGTCAGCATCACTGTCCGCTACTGGACCTTTCTTGAGCAGGTATCGCTTGATGTTCGCCCAATACCTTTCTATCGGGCGAAGTTCTGGGCAATTTGGCGGATTCATGTTTTTCGCCACATAAATAACATTCTGATTATCGAGCAAATTTAAGGTTGTTTGAGCGTAATGAGCTGAAACTAAATCAGGCCAAAATATAGGACGACGTTCATGTTTCCTATATAAGGGCAAAATTCGCTTCGTAATACACTCCTGTCGGTAGACATCTCCGTTGATTGTGCCAGTAGTAAAAAAGCTCGAACTCTTCAGCCCGCATGAGCAAATAGCTTGCCATACCATGATTTCAGGGGCGAATTTTTTAAAAGCGATGGACTTATGCTCTTCCGAAACATCCTGGCCAGCCACACACGTATAAAATTGAGGCCCCGGTAAAGTTCTCATGTCTTTTTTTACATATGTTTCGTCATCCATTAATATGCATCGGTCGCGATTTTGATTGAAAAACTTGCTCAAAGTTTTAGCACGACATTTTGCTCTTTCGATCTAAGCAGGGGTCCTTTTCGGGATTTTTTGTTTCTTTCTGGTCACAAGATTATTTTTCTTCTTAGCGTTTTGTACATTTCCCACCGATGTCTTTACCTTTTTGGCGATATCTCAAACAGAGGCCGATGGATTATGGCGGAACGAGGAAGCTATTGCGGTGTCCAATTTAGGCTTCACGGAGCCTTTTTTTCGACCGCGACCTGGTAGATCATGTAGAGTATGAAATTGCCCAAATTTACTGATCACTTTTAGCACACCGTCCTTAGATATTTTATATCGTTTTGCTAATTCACGCATCGAGACACCCTTTTCGGTGCAATAGGCGACAATAATTAATTTACGAATATTTTCATTTATTCTCAGCATTTTGATTCTATTTACTCAATGACCTCCATTTTATACTTTTTTATAACTTTTATATATTTTTTGGAATGTCACGTACTAGCATTGCAAAAAGTTTCTATATTCCTGTGAAGACTTAGTTCTAGGTAGCTACTTTATTATTATTATTATTTTATACCACGACGGTGGCAAACAAGCATACGGCCCGCCTGATGGTAAGCAGTTACCGTAGCCTATGGACGCCTGCAACCCCAGAGGATTCACATGCGCGTTGCCTACCCTTTAAGAACCTATACGTGAACAAGCCTTATAGGATTTTTAATACTATTTTTACTAAGTCAATACTTCCAGAAATAATTGCTTCGAAAGTCTAAATATAATAGTCCCCCCCCCATCTAACTTTTAATCCATAAGTCTAAAAAAATATGAAAAAAAATCAAGAAGATACGGCCTAGTACCCAACTTCTACGAAAACTATTTCACACACTACCGGCTCAGTCGTTTCTGAGCTATCTCCAAGAAACCACTTTCTACGGAACCCTACATTATGCGTGGTCCGACACACACTTGGTGGGTCTTTTAAAGATATTTGATAGGTACTATTAACCCTTAGGGGGCGTCCATTAATCGCGTCATACGTTTTTGGCTTGTTTTAGACCCCCCCTCCCCCATGGTGATCTTTGATGATATTTTCAGGACCCCTCCCCCCCTGTCCAATATGACGTGTAATTTTTTGCTAACTAAAGTAAGTACAGTTTTCTAACACGTGAACCTACTTACGTAACGTACGTACACGTAAAGGTTAACAAAATTAAACTACATGTATACATATAAAATAAAATTATCTTTAATAGAAAAAAACCGGCCAAGTGCGTGTCGGACCACGCGGTTTCGTACCTACTACCGAAAAAGTAATATCAAAAGGTCGTATCTGCGTATGAAATGAGTTTTTAGGAGATAACTCAATAATTCCTAAACCGATAATGTGCTCAATTTTTTTCATATTTTTTGGATCGCCGGTTCAAAAGTGACAGGGGGACACAAGTTTTTTAGACTTACGAGGTGATTTTTTCTTAAAATATTCACTAAATAAAATAAAATCTAACAGACCTCAATGTTATTTTGAAAGACCTATCGAGTGATGTGCATCATGACGATATTTAATAAAAAAAAATTTTTTTGACACATAATTACATGTTTATACGTGGAGTAGTTATAAATAGTACTCCTTAAAATATCTTTTTATACAATTTTACTACAAAACTAAGTAGCGGCATACAAAAACACACCTTATATTTAAATATTTATTAAGATACGTTTTATAGTTTCCGAGTAAATTTTTGCCATTTGGCTGTGACATACGGACGGACGGAGAGACGGACATAACGAAACTATAAGGGTTACGTTTTTGCCACTTTGGCTACGGAACACTAAAAACCTACTTCACAAAATAATATGTCAAATGCCATTAAAAATTATTTACAATTATAGTGCTAGTGCAATTTTACTCTGCTTTTGACAGATTGATTCATTTAAAAGTTCATAATTTTTATTTCATTGTCCAAAATACAGTATAGCACAAGGAACAAAAAAATTACACGTGATATGTGCCCAGACCCCCCTCCCCCCTGTGGTGATCATTGGTGATTTTTTCTTGACCCCCTCCCCCCTATACAATATGACGCGATTAATGGACGCCCCCTTAGTAGTAATTTTTTTATTAACTTATACTTGTGTTGATAATGAATATAAAATTTGTATTTATTTGCATTTTACCGACATAGTAAAGTTTTTTTTAGGGTAGGCAACGCGCATGTGAATCCTCTGGGGTTGCAGGCGTCCATAGGCTTTATAACTGCTTTCCATCAGTCGGGTCGTATGCTTGTTTGTCAGCGTAGTGGTATAAAAAAAAGCTTTGTTTCCTTTATTCTTACATACATTGAACTCTTAAATATCAGCAATTTTTATTTCTTAAAAATTAGTCTTTGCTCAGTGATAGTTAGTACACTGAAATTTGGTATGAGTATGTATTTTAGTTACGGCTACAAAGTGGTAAAAGAATCTGAAACACATGAAGTACACATTGTTGGATAGGTCTTTCAAAAAGAATAAGTCTTAAACAACTTTTGGATAAAACGAATACTTTCGTAAATAATAGCTCCGAAAGTTTAAAATGCTCTTTGATTTTTGAAACGTGGGTCCAAAAAATTTTGAAAAATTACTGGAAGTGAGGCCATTGAAATACTTAATAATAAGTATTTTCAATAAGAATATGTGGAATAAAATCGGTTGAGCCGTTTTTGAGTTATGCCTATAGTAAAATAACGTAAGTGCCACAAAATATCCCTTTATAAACGACGTTTTGAATGGATATATTGTTACAGGCATATGGCATATGGCAACTACGGAACTCTACACTGAGCGTAGCCCGACATGCTCTTGGCCGGTTTATATGCAATCCTTTGCAGTTTTCTTCGCAATTTCTTGATTTGATAAATTAGTATAAAATATAACATTAAAGATTGTGTGTAATCTTAAAATAAAACGCATATTAGATTCGTTTAGAACACGGTATACTTAAATAAATATGTTTAAATAAATTCGGTCCTTTGGAGTTTTTATTAAATTAATTGTTTAAGGTATTGTACTCGTAGTGTAGTACTAGCAGATTGAGCAACTCGACGACTAACGCCTATTTTGCGTGATGCATTAGTCTACTAAAACATAATAATTGTAATTTACTTACATGACCAAATTTGTTTTCAGAGCATTATGAGATGCATGATTTTTGTTTTTGTCTCCATTTTTATTTAATTTTGTTTTTACTTGTAATATAATCTAAATAAAATACACTTCTTATAAGAACGTACATGAACACGAATACGAGTACATTATCTTAAAAGATAAAACGTCTATGCATTATTGATTCCGAAAAGACACGTTATGTCCGCACCGCATGAACCCTCTGCAGTTATTTAGTCTTTAGGCACAGTAAGGCCGATATTATTGCTCACGGTCCAAGCACAAGTATATGTAGGACAAGGGAAGCACGGAGCGACGAGCGACACAGCCTCCTCGTCTCAAAGCTAGCTCACGACTGCCAGCAATGCCGTTTTCGAGCTACCAACGCACGAAATGTGGAATTATGATCAACTTGTTTAAGAAAATCGAATTAATTTAAATATCCTACGTTGTGTTTGTAGTGTACTGTAGTACACATTTTTTAGTTCAACAATATTTTAAATCGAATGAGCCAGTAGATATAAGCGAAATTAACCGTAAAACGACATTTCGTTTTATTTAAATAACGGAGAAACTATACGTTACACCAGTTATTCAAACGTTGGCAATATTGTACATGAAATGATAATTAACATATATTTTTTTCAAATTTTTTGAATCACCCGCTATTGAGATATATCCCTTAGAAAGTAACAGTTTTCGGCCACAATCAGCGCCAAGCGCCTTAAGAGTCCGGTAATGTTTTTTTTTTCTATTTCGCTCAACTTTTCGATACTACGAGGGCGGTTTGATAACTCGGTGACTTTAAGTAAAACAAAAATCATTTTAACATATAAACTTTTTAATTACGATTCTGAACTCCTTGGTAGCTGGCCGTTTTTTTTTTTTTAAAAAAGGTGGGAAAATAAAAAAGTTATTGAGGCATATGTCAAATACGGTCGGAAAATTGTTGGAAAATGGAGAAAAGCGAATTTCGTGTGTTAATTAAACATTACTTTTTACGTGGAAAAACTATTAAAGAGACTGAAAACTGTTTAAAAAAATATTATGGGGAATCTGCTCCTTCTCATGGAATGGTACATAAGTGGTTTACAGAATTTCGTTCTGGGCGTACCACTACCAATGACGCAGAACGCTCTGGTAGGCCAATTGAAGTCACCACTGATGATGTCGTGAATAAAGTTCACGATATTGTTTTGGATGACCGTCGAGTTAAGATTCGTGAGATAGCTGAGACTGTACACATTTCATCTGAACGAGTTTTTCATATCTTGCATAATATTTTGAATATGAAAAAGCTTTCCGCAAGATGGGTGCCGCGTTTGCTGACAGCCGATCAAAAACGACTTCGTGAAACAACTTCCGAGCAATGCTTAGCCAAATTCAAGCGTAATCCCAATGAATTTTTACGTCGTTTTGTGACGGTAGATGAAACGTGGATCCACCATTATACGCCAGAGACGAAAAATCAGTCAAAACAGTGGACTTCTGCTAACGAACGGGCCCCAAAGAAAGCGAAAACCGTTAATTCGGCAGGAAAGGTAATGGCCACTGTTTTTTGGGACAGCCAAGGGGTTATTTATATAGATTATTTGGAGAAAGGTAAAACAATAAATGGCCCTTATTATGCTACATTGTTGGAAAAATTCAACGCAGAAGTAGTGAAAAAACGGCCACATCTGGCAAAGAAGAAAATCCTTTTTCACCACGACAATGCCCCTGCACACTCGTCGGCAGTCGCAACAGCCAAATTAGTAGAATTGCGTTATGAAATACTGCCCCACCCACCTTATTCTCCAGATTTGGCCCCATGTGATTTTTTTTTACTCCCAAACATGAAGAAATGGCTCGGTGGGAGAAGATTTTCATCAAATGAGGAAGTCATAGCTGAAACTGAAGCATATTTTTCAGGGTTTGATAAAAAATATTTTTTGGAGGGGTTGAAAAAGCTGGAACATCGTTGGATGAAGTGTATGGAGTTGAAAGGAGATTATGTAGAGAAATAAAATTATAAAAGGTCAAAAAGATTTTTTTTTCTGCAAAAAGTCACTGACTTATCAAACCACCCTCGTATTTTGCACTAACTAACAAGACTTCTTAGTTAGTATGCACATTTTTAAAGGTCGTTCCTTTTTCACCTGCATAAGTAGAACACTTTTTTGATTTTGTTTCATTTATAAATAATTCACCGTAATCTAACAGCTGTTCGCGATTTTTACTTGAAGAGGTGAAAAAGCTAAGATTTTTATTGATGTTATGACTATGTTAAACTAGTATGTAAAATATCTAAATACGTTTAAAAGCTAGTCGTTTAAGGAATAAGTTTTTTTTTATCTTCATGTATATTTTGTAAGCAAAGAGTAGTTTTAGCTAGAGTAATTTTGAGAAAATTGCCGAAGTTGTAGTTTTGGGGATATATTCACGTATTTCATAAAAATGCAAATGTAGAAATAAAATTTACTTTATGTTCTAATGAGATACCTATTTTAAAACATATTAGAGGGCATAAAAAATAATGAAAAAAAATCAAGCGACAAGTTTGCACGAATCGACGTCCTCACTAAACAAGCTCTGTAAGAATTTACTTTATGTTCTAATGAGATACCTATTTTAAAACATATTAGAGGGCATAAAAAATAATGAAAAAAAATCAAGCGACAAGTTTGCACGAATCGACGTCCTCACTAAACAAGCTCTGTAAGAATTGAGTTTTCGGGTATTATACAATAATATGTATGTACCTACCAAAAGTATTTTTTTGCCATAACAAGACTTCAACTATCTTATCAAATGCAATTCATTTGCGTTTTTTCATTATAAGAGCTTTTCGTTTTCAAATAGTACGGACTCTTAAATGAGCTGTTTCGCAAAAGTTCAGTCGCAAAAAAAGGCTTCTAGGCCCACGTTTATAACTTTTAGGCTATGGCTAAAATAATTCATGTTTCAATCCCTTCCGTCATACATATAAACAAAATAACATGCCTCATTTACATATCATTAATAATAACTCGTCAATAATAAATACACGAGCTTTTTATTTGATATTTAGGAGGTCTCATCACCTGCAGTTTTTACTATGTTCGGTTTTTAATTGTGTAACTAATAAAATTAATAAATCATCGATGTACTAGTTAAGTAGCCAAAGTAAATTGTAGTTAGCAGTCCATTACACATGTTCATTTATTGATATCATTATTTGTTAAAGTTTTTATTTATAGCGTGCTACTTATACACACACACACATACATAATTTACATAATACTCGTGTAACTATGTTAATTGTATACAGAAGCGTATCCTGCCATAGATTTTTCTATGGGTAAAAATATAATCATAACAATTTACTTACATTTATGTTGAGATTGTTAGGTAGGTAATTCAAATTCGTAATCAACTAGAAACTTTTTTACAACGTAACACAAGCATTTCTTAGTTACACAATTCCCATTATAACGTTTCCTAGTATATGCTTATATACTTTTAAAACACATCTTTCACCCTAAGATTGAATAGATTAGCACAGGTTTTTAGGGCGTTTTATTGTCTACGTGACACTTTCAGCTTACATGGCATCATACTAACCAAGTAGGTATGTAGGTACGTAAAAAAATAAACATACATCACCTAATCTTTCCGATATATTATCACTAAGGAAACCGATTTGAGATAAGAGAGATAACACAATGTTTTATATCGGTTCAGTAATCATGATCAAGAAACAAATGACGTCAAAAGTGCATATTTAGATTATTTCCGATTTAATTTCGTAATACTCTAATTTAAGGAGACGCAATCCCACGAATATGAAAACTGTGATTGTATATGTGTTGTATGCTTGTATACGAGTTGTATATGTGTACGTGTCGCGCGTAAACACGAGGAAATCGGCTTATTAAGGAATCACAGTTTTGTCTTCACGGCATTAAGTCTCCTTATTTTACATATACATATCAGACATATCTGTGTTTAAGCCATAATAAGTTATTTTTAAATACTTTTTTTCATGAAGGCTAATTTAAAAACATACAAATTATTTATTAGACAAACTTTACATATATTTACCATTAGCAATTTAGCACCCAGCTGATTTCTTTTCTTACCTGTAAAAATAAGAAATAATGCAAAATTAGTTTTTTATCCCAGCGCCATCTAACTAAACACTTGATGAACTACGATGACTTTGAGTCGAATCCCACGCATCGGTGCGTTTCGTACTCGAGCCTGCGTCGAGTTGCCGAGGAATGCCAGCAGATGGGGGGAGCAGTACGTCGCGCACGCATGTTGTTATGTTATGTCACAGATATGTATGTCATATGACTTGCGTCAACGACCGATGAGCAAAACAATCAAAATTGGCGCGCTTTACGGCGACATCTGAGAGGTTATGTTTCATGCAATTGCAGAATTTGCTAGCGAAAATGATTATTGCACTTATACGCAGTCTGCCTTTTTGATTAGGGGGTTGAAAATTGTGAAATTAACTTTATCACCACGGATATGCCATCAAGCTTATAAGGACTCGACTACTAGTTTATCCATAAAAATTACAAACGAGGCTACCATAAACCATAATGATGATAGATGTAAATCTGAGATCTATCAATATTTTAATTTGGGAACAAATGCTACTTAACCGTGCAACCTACAACGAAGGACCATGTTCTCTGTAAGGATTTATTGTTGGTATACGAGTACCTGGCATTAGCACCTGAAATGCGAGGTGGTTAGCGTGTGAAAGTATGCTAAACTGAAACAAAACGTTTTGTCATATTTCACAGATAAGCAACAATATAAATAATGACTGTCTGCTTGGATTCACTTCTACATTGTTTTTTCATCCAACTTGGTTAAACAAGAATACCGTTTAGGTAGAGATTGCATAATGTTTGTGCCTAATATTTAGCACGATCTTTACCATTTAAATACCAGTGGCGACGAGTGAAAATGTTCGTACGCAAACCTGAGTATTGAGTAAAATAGTAATAAGTGATGATTTTTCAAAAAATGTCTAAAACCATTGTGCTCATTCTTTAAGTACAGTAAAAATGTTCTTATCAACAAGTCAAGTCTAAGTATATGTAAGTGAAGCAATTACAAGATCTAACAAATCCAATGCTACATCAATCAATGGCTACATCTGGAAAAGGTTCAGCTCTACTAGATCAAATGTATTGATTCACTGTTCTGTGTGTAATTACTCTAGATGCATGTGGTTAAGAAGCTGTTGAGTTAGTGGAGAAATGGAAGAAGTTTATAATACAACAGTTCGTGACCATTCAACGTCAGACAAGCTAGTGAAAAGTCCCTCGTAATCATTTCAAGCGGTAGAATTACAATAGAACCAGGATTCATTAAAAAAAATTGCTTTGAACTTTTGCCTACTAATGTAATAACTAAGCTCTCGTTAGAATCTAATTCACTCAGCGCTGCAATTTGCAGTATTTGGCGTTAAACTTCCGTAAAGGTCACAATAAGCCGCATGCAACACCACTTACTGCTATTATGGCTAAGTACAACAACTATGAATAGTTGAATATTAACGCAAAGCTCACAATTAAGAAAATTATATTTAAGACTAACTTGATTTTTTTTATAAGTTAATAAGTAGATTCGCCTCTCTTCATGAAGGACCAGTTGAGGTAGAGCGTACATTTAAGCTTCGTTACCTGCCCTCCTCTCAATAATGTATTTAACAATATTTCAGCAATGCAAAAATTCGCTTCGCTCTATAGGTTATTTAATAATTATTAATAATTTAATAATTTATTTATTAGGTTATTTAATAATTTCACCGAACTAAAATTATGAATGATAAATCCGTCAATGATTTGCCGTTTATATAAGCTACTAACGATCAATATGGTATTTAGGATTAAGTAATACCAGTACCTCTACCACGAGTCATTACAGAAAATTCTGAAACCTTTCTGCAGTCGTTAACGAATCAACGGGCTTCGAATAGTTTTCCTTCGGTATCGACAGCAAGAAATTCGAAATCTCTATGCTGACATACATCCGTCTCATAGGTAGAACGAGACGGATGTAGTCAGTGCAGTTTGTTATCGATAGGTTTTATTAAAACGCTACCATAAGACACTAATTTGACATACGTCACCGAAAAATACCGTATCGACTGTAGAAAACTCTTTCACTATCAAATTGTAGGGTGAGATGTCAAAACATGGTGAAAGTGAAAACCATTCGTATTTATTGTGTTATATTTATATATTATTAATTGATGAAATAATATCGACAAAGCCTTATATTAAGCATAATTTGTTAAGAAGACTGCATAGTATGATAACTGGAACTGGAAAACGAAACGGTAAATTTCAAGCCGATATGAGAAATAGAAATATCCACATCAACACTTCAATAAGAATAATTTAAAAAAAGAAATCTAGACCCAAGAACTGCTGAATATTTGCGAGATTTATGTATATAATAGCCAATTAATCTGATTTTAAATCGACACAAAAATACCAACTCTAACCTAAAATGAATGGTAAGTAGTTGAAATTTGATATGATACTCGTAGTTATAAACACTTTCATTTTCAATCATAATAATTACAATGAAACTGTGAAAAATAACAAATAATATTGAAACATCTTTTACAGGTTCTTGTGCATCATTCATTTCTGATTGATTGCTGTAGCAGCTAACTTATCACCGGCAAGGCAAACTATTTATCCCAGGAAGGTGTATTATTTTATATTCAAGAAGTAACAACTGCGTTTCAGGCCGGCATCTTCGAATTATTGCATCCAAGTACTATAAAATAGTGCTTACTTAAAAGACATCCAGATTTATACAGGGCACTTTGAAATGATAATGTACATAATTATATTAAAGATTTATTTATTGCGAAATAGCCTTTTAAAGTAACATTGTCACAAACTAGAAACTTATAAGTACTACTAACAATTACTCGTACGTGTAACTTATAAATAGAAATAAAACTATCATTATGCAAGAAGCGGCAAAGCCGCAATCCTGCGTTGTTATGTATGAAAACCGGCGGCTTGCTGGAGCATCTTTAGCTTCCCTTGTGCGTTTGTTAGGTCGTGAGGCTCCGTGCCCCTTGCTCCACGGATCGATTGCCTCGACACCAACAATAGTTAGACGAACGACAACTATATGTAATAGTCTTGTAGTGATTTCGGATGTCGGGCGCCGCTCCGGCTTGTTCGCTGGTAAATAAATTAAAGGACTTGGCCAACGTGTCGGCGTCGACGCAGGTGGGATGTGTAACAATAGCGAACTGCCTATACTTTAGAGAATCAACAACATCCTGAAAGGGTAACTTATCCTTTTGTGATTATACAATAGACCTAAATAATAAGAAATAAACCTATGATCCACTATGATCTTGATCACTAAAAGTCGAACTGTCATGTTGACAAAATAACCAAATAAATTAAGAATCACCTAACACTACATATGGTCGTAGTTCTAGGACGTTTTAAACTAGTAGTGTTATTTGTACATTTGACATTTCATCAATTTGGTTTTCTTAGGTAATCCTATATCCTACGACGAAATAAATATATGGATGGATGGATGAAGTACTGACAGTTTTCACCCCTTTTCCTAGCTTTGAATATGTATGACGAAATACGTAATTTCCCTGTTTAAAAAAAAGTTGCAATCGGTGAACGTTATGAAAAAATAGTAAAAATAAAGATCCTGACGAATTGAGAACCTCCTCCTTCGAAATCTTGAAGTCGGTTGATAACATTTTATGCGTTAAAAGTCACGCGCGTTTAAATCAGGTAAAAAAACCGGCCAAGAGCGTGTCGGGCCACGCTCACTGTAGGGTTCCGTAGTTTTCCGTCCGTCACAGTAAGTGTCCCCACTTAAGAGTTAATAACACCGCCATGTAGGATATGATATGAGAGTTGCATGTACAGCGACATCTATCGGCAAATTGAGTAAACTATTGCGCGCGAGCATAAAGTATGGAAGATGATTTTTATGGGATAATTCTTTATTGCGTGAACCGATTTTCACCGTTTTTACTTTATTTGAAAGCACGTCATTTCATTGTAATTTTGTAGAAATTACAGGTACAATAAACACCTGCTTATACGGTTAAATTACAAACTTAGTTCAGAAATTATTTTGTATTTTTTTTTCAAAAACTATTCATCCTATCAAGTTCAAAATAATTTTCCAAGAAAGTTTTTATAAAGTTCTACTTTTGAGATTTTTTTCATATTTTTAAAACTTATGGTTCAAAAGTTAGAGGGGGGGGGACGCATATTTTTTTACTTCTGGAGCGATTATTTCCGAAAATATTTACATTATCGAAAAATGATTTTAGGAAACCCCAATTCATTTTTAAATACCTATCCAATAATATATCACACGTTAGGGTTGAAATGAAAAAAAAAATCACTCCCCACTTTACGTATAGGGGAGGTACCCTAATAAAAAAAAAAATTTCACTTTTTATTTTACCACTTTGTCGGCGTGATTGATATACATATTAGTACCAAATTTCAGCTTTCTAGTGCTAACGGTCACTGAGATTATCCGCGGACGGACGGACGGACGGACGGACGGGCAGACATGGCGAAACTATAAGGGTTCCTAGTTGACTACGGAACCCTAAAAAAGGCTTACTGTCATAGCTTGTATTTCAGTAAGCCAGAAACAAATTTCATGACCAATCGCAAGGCGTCCCAGGCGATTATAATTTTTGAAGTGGTTAAGGACGAAGTATAATGATGACTCGCGTAGGTCAGCTGTCGCTCCGTTGGTGGGTTGCGGAACGTCAGTATTTGATGCTCTTATTATCAGGAAAATCGTCAGCCGGCTGATTTGAGGTAGAAAAACCGTCTGCTGATACCCTAAATACCATATATTCATGTGACTAGTTTACGGTTTTTTCAGTGCTATACAGTCGGCTGATGATTTTTATTTTATTTGTAATAGCATATAAATTATCACCTGTTTCAACTGGGACGCGATGGTCATTTTATTTTATATATATTTTATGTGAGAAAATGGCTGCCGTTCTGAGGAACCCACTCAAGGAACGGCAGCTGACCATCACGAAGCTTGATTATTTACCGCCCTTAACCACTTAAAATTTACCGCTTGGGACACGATGACCAACGGAAATTATTCCTGGTTTACGGACTAGCAAGCATTTATTTTTAAGCATATTAAACACCCACAAAAAGTAGGGTATTTTTTCAGAGCTAGTACGGTTTCTATGCTTATTATTGATCACTGCTCATATAATTGTCTACACAGTTCTAAACCTTCAGATAAAATGTACTTAGGAAGTAAAACCTTTTTGGCGTACCTACAATCTGTTTCGGTTGGTGTGAAGGATGTGACGTTTGTCACGTCACGTCACTTTGTAAAGTATTGAAATCTACACAAACGAAACAAGCAATCGAACGTTCGTGAGCGAATTGCATAAACGCTAATTTAACTTATGGTATGGCAGTAATTTTTAGTTCTATAAGTGACCGCTAGAGGCTCTGCACAAATTCTCCATACAAATAATTTACGAATTCGTGAACGAATCTCGAATTGGGCTTATTTGCATGACTCGTGGTAGAGGTACAGGCATATGAATCATGCCCGCGGCCGCGCGAGCGAGTTATATACCTACGTTTTGCGCCTCCGCCGGGGGAGCTAAAGTCAGTGGGTTACCAACGCGCTCACTGAACGCACGTCGCACCGCGCGCGACGCTACTCGGAACTCGGAACAATGTCATCACGAAATTTTTTTATTTATTGCGATGTGGATGGATGTAAGGAGTGGTCCTGAAATAAAGTAGCAGTGTACAATCTTGTGTATTTTTTAATTTAGTGCTAATTTTGAAGCAGTATATTTATTTTATTAATCCGTAGATACAATACTAATAAATAAAAATACAATCATAATAGAATATGTGAGCATATTTAAGTTTTCGCGTTTTTAATTCAACATACTTTGTAACCTATTGAACAACATAATTTGACAATCTTCAATCGACATCCGCTACAATGCCACAATTGTATTTCCATTTTCACAACCCGTTTTATGCTTTTCAGAATTTCATCTTACCAAGAAGCTACATTAATTAACTGTATTTTAGTTAGGATAGTCAGGAAGACTCTCTAATCTAACCTCTGACAAAGATTTTTCTATGGGAGATAATTTTCTATGAAAAAAGGCAAATACATTTAATTATAAATTACTGTAACTACCTTAAAATGAAGCCAGATAAAAAAGTTTACTATTGAAGAAAGACAATTTATTAAGGTATAAAATAGCTCATCAAATCAAACTATAAGAAAAAACATGTTTTTGAGAAACACCTCAAAAATTCTGTAAGAAGACGCTGTTCAAAAAACTATGTGTATGATGGAATACAAAAGGCGAAAACTTCCAAACGCTGTTTTATTTAAGTATGATTGTATTTATGTTTTGTATGATTGTATCTAGAGATTATTTAAATATAAACACTGCTTCTAAATCGGCACAAAATAAAAAGTTAAATCAAAAAAGGCACGGCTACTTTTTTTCCCGACCACTCCTTAAAAAATAGCAAAGCTAATAAAAATAAGCTTATCGTATCTTAGACTATTAACGAAATACAAATCTCTCAAATAACTATGATGATATCGCTAAAAGGCGATTAGAATAAGATTGAGATAGCTGTCAATCCATATAAATTTTGACAGTGTGTGGCAAATTTGTCAAGATTAATCATACCCTCATCGCGGCAACAAAATATCAATCAATATAACTCATCTAACTATAATTGTTATGCCCCATGCGAACCAATTAAACACTGAATCAATACAAAATAATAATAATAATAATAATAAATACTCTTTATTGCACACCTCATACAGTTACAAGCACAAATTTTACAATTAGATAAATTTAGGTAGAGGTAACAACAGGCGGTCTTATCGCTAATGAGCGATTTCTTCCAGACAACCTTAACAAAATACCTATTTCCTTAACTATAAAACATTTCCAAGCATATGCAACCCTAGCGATTGTGCGGGTGCGCGGGAGGTGTGGGGTGCCGCGCGTTGAAGGCCGCTCCATTGTATTATTGCGTAGGTACGTAAACCGTAGGTATTTGCTTTTTCTATGAGTGATTCATATCTGTTCGTAAGAACTATTATATAATCTGTGGTAATACCTTGTATGAGCAGTCAAGCCGTAAGTAATAAAGAATCAATTAAGCGAGCTGTAATAACTTAATAACAATCATTACACATGTAATTGTAATTTAACGACGACAGTTACATTGTTAATCGTTCTTGGTAGCCGCGCTGTAATCTCGATTCCTTGTCATCGGACAGGCGATCTTATTGTCTGCAATTATTACGACACTGTCATGACCTCACACGACAGTTTGCAACTTGGGTAGTAAACATTTTATGTAGCCGCATCATGGATAAGATACGATGCCATCGATGCTACAAGCAAAATTGCATGGCGCAATACGCATATAGTTTTAGGGTGCATATGTCACAGGCTTTTTTATTTTGAAACTAATGGCTACTTTACACCAGATGCATAGAGCACGCCAGCGAAAGCTCCCTATCTCATATCTCCCTAGCACGCAACGAAATCAATGTACCATATAGATTATCATATAATTCCATACATTACACCCGGCGTGAACTGTCACCGGTAATAGTATCTTCCTACACGAAAGCCGCAAAAATATGGCGGTAACACACGCGTATTTACGCAGGAAGAGGCCCGAACGTGGAGTCCGTTTCTTAAATGCTTGTAACTTGTGAAAGAAGCGTAGCGTCCCTTTCTTTTAGAAGATGTTAAAACTTGACTTCCGCTAGTATTATAAGTTAGTACAAGTTATTGAGAAACAGGCACCTGACCTAACATTTAAAATACGAGTAAGCTATTTATTGGCTATAAGTAGGCACATTAATGGCCACACATCAGGTAGTGTATTTAAGACAATGTACTTCGTTTAGTAGGAAGTGAATTGGACGCGAACGACGCTAACTGGCAAACATTGTCGGTTTTTGACAATTAACGCGACCGTGTGAACCAGTATTAAAACACAGTAGTGCTCAAAGTGTATGCCTGGTTCCTAAAGACGCTTTAGAATGGCTGTTCATAAAGGTATATGCAATTTTGCAACTGGGTGTGGTATGACCCATCATCATCAACTCGTCTTATGATACTAATATGGCATATGAATTTAAAAGATTCATGCAATGGATAAAGGTCGACAAATTTCGTAATTGTAAATTAACGATTCAAAGAAAAACGTAGTTAAACTTAAATTAATCAATCGAATAATTTTGTATGATCGACCAACAGGAAGGACCAAAGACAAGGCATGTTGATCGAAGTAAATCGATGCATCGTCATCGTTATTAACACATTCATTGCCACCCAGCCAAACAAGACATCCGCGCCAGGCCACAAAAATTTCGTCATATAAAGCTGTAGTACCACGATCCCGACTATCGGGTCGACCGGCCTGGGAACGAAATCATAAAATACCCGATAGTCGGGTTTTCGGCACTGAATGTGTTAATACACATATCTTATAGTATTTCATACAATCGTGACTTAATGAAGTGATTTCAGTCGCGTACCGTGTTTAGGCCCCGAAGCTTGCTGAGTGGCCTAAGTAAGTACGAGAGATTAAAAATAATTTTAAACAAAAAAAACTGACTGCACTTAGCATCCACCTTTCCCAAAATCAAAAGCTCGAGCTGCTGTAAAAAACACTCAAATCACTATAGGTGTGCCTATAATAGTTGAAGAGTTCCCTCGATTTCTCCAGGATCTCATCATCAGATCCTGACTTGGTTACAATGGGACCAATTGTGAAGACCTCTTTCAAACAAAAAAACCGGCCAAGTGCGAGTCGGACTCGCGCACCGAGGGTTCCGTACAAAACTAGGACAAGCAAAAGTTGTAGTATGTTTATTACTTATTTCAATTTAATACCTCTACGCGTTTACGAGGAAAAAGGTAGTAAGTTTAAAATTTCAAAAAATATTTTTTGTGTGATTTTACTAAAAATGTCTACTTTTCGTAATTTTTCCTTTGTCTGTGCTATATGAAGTTTCTTCGTGCCAAGTTTCAAGTTTCTGAGTTTACGGGAAATACCCTTTAGGTTTTGAGTTTCTTGCGAGTACTCAGTTTCAAAATATGCGACTTAAATTGCTATTTCTTTTGATTGCTTTCACATAAAAGTTTGGTTTTGCTACATCGGAAAGGTCCTATAGCCCTGAGTATTTAACATGAATTTCAATTTAATACCTCCACGCGTTTACGAGGAAAAAGGTAGTAAGTTTAAAATTTCAAAAAATATTTTTTGTATGATTTTACTAAAAATTTCTACTTTTCGTAATTTTTCCTTTGTCTGTGATATATGAAGTTTTTTCGTGCCAAGTTTCAAGTTTCTGAGTTTACGGGAAGTACCCTTTAGGTTTTGAGTTTCTTGCGAGTACTCAGTTTCAAAATAAGCGACTTAAATTGCAATTTCTTTTGATTGCGTTGAAATTAAAAAGGTGGTTTTGCTACATTTGAAAGGTCTTATAGGGCTGAGTATTTGACATGAATTTCAATTTAATACCTCCACGCGTTTACGAGGAAAAAGGTAGTAAACTTAAAATTAAAAAAAAATATTTTTAGGGTTCCGTACCTCGAAAGGAAAAAACGGAACCCTTATAGAATCACTTTGTTGTCCGTCTGTCTGTCTGTCTGTCTGTCTGTCAAGACCATTTTTCTCAGGAACGCGTAGAGGTATTAAGCTGAAATTTATATCAAATACTCAGGTCTATTGTCCCTTGGAGCTGTGAAAAAATCAAACTTGTAAGCCAACGCAATCAAAAGATACAGTCGTTTATGCTGCAAATTTTAGATTTTTCGGCACTCGCAAAACCTAAGGGGTACTTCCCGTGAACTCAGAAACTTGAAATTTGGCACGAAGCAACGTCATATAGCATAGACAATGGAAAAATTACAAAAAGTAGAAATTTTTAGTAAAATCATACAAAACAATATTTTTTTAAATTTTAAACTTACTACCTTTTCCCTCGTAAACGCGTGGAGGTATTAAATTGAAATTCATGTCAAATACTCAGGACTATAGGACCTTTCAGATGTAGCAAAACCAAACTTTTATGTCAACGCAATCAAAAGAAATAGCAATTTAAGTCGTATATTTTGAAACTGAGTACTCGCAAGAAACTCAAAACCTAAGGGGTACTTCCCGTAAACTCAGAAACTTGAAACTTGGCACGAAGAAACTTCATATAGCGCAGACAAAGGAAAAATTACGAAAAGTAGACATTTTTAGTAAATTCATACAAATTTTTTTTTTTTTAATTTTATACTTACTACCTTTTATATAGGTATTAAATTAAAATTCATATCAAATACTCAGGTTTATAATACCTTTAAGCTGTAACAAAATCAATTTTCTATATCAATGCGACGGGTGAACTTTTACTTATATACCTACAGGTTTGTACGGAACCCTCGGTGCGCGAGTCCGACTCGCACTTGGCCGGTTTATTTGTATGATTTTACTAAAAATGTCTACTTTTTGTAATTTTTCCATTGTCTATGCTATATGAAGTTGCTTCGTGCCAAATTTCAAGTTTCTGAGTTCACGGGAAGTACCCCGTAGGTTTTGCAAGTACCGAAAAACTCTAAAATTTGCAGCATAAACGACTGTATCTTTTGATTGCGTTGGCTTTTAAGTTTGATTTTTTCACAGCTTCAAGGGACAATAGACCTGAGTATTTGATATAAATTTAAGCTTGATACCTACACGCGTTCCTGAGAAAAATGGTCTTGACAGACAGACAGAAAGACAGACAGACAGACAGACAGACAGACAGACAGACAGACGGACAACAAAGTGATCCTATAAGGGTTTTTTCCTTTCGAGGTACGGAACCCTAAAAAAGAATTTTCCAAATCGGTCCAGCCTTCTTCGAATAATCGGTGAACCTCCTCCTTCGAAATCTTGAAGTCGGTTGAAAAGCTTAATGATGTCACTATTGTATACAATACTTTTCCTACGAGTGCTCAAAATAGGCAAGCCGGTAACAATTAAGTTCGGCGAATGCCTTACAACTTAGTAATTCAGTAACTTCGATCTCCCGGTGGAGGACGGTACTCCTCCCGGCCGTTGTATAATATTGTATGAAGATCCATTTCAGCATAGTCGACGATGCTAAAATTTGCGACCATAAAAGCTCCATCAAAAAGTATGCGCAAGTAATTCGGTCTTCAAAGTCTCCATTCAAGCATTATAGTCGACGAGTAGAATAAATATTATTTCAGGGTTAAAACCCTGTCTAAAACAAGTTATGTTCCCAAAACTAACTATTTTTACAACAGTTTGAGAACCTCAGCACAAATAACAATACCACATAACAGCGACTCAGTCCGTCTTTAATGAGTGCCTATTTCCATCTCTGTCTTGTAGGGACCATATTGTTTGGGTAATGGTATGACGGTAACGGTTTTAGAGCTATTCTTAACAAAAAGGTACAATTACTCAAATAAGACTATTTGAGGAGGTTTTCCAGTTGAGAAAACCATTGTTAAAGTAAATATAGTGCTATTAGCTTAGCCGTTACACTAAAATGCTAAAACAAAAGACAGAATACTCGTAAATATGAGATACTCTTCCAGTTACAGCGTTTTAAATTCAATCGGGCAGTAGATTTTTCCATTGTACGATACAAATACGATAACTTTGTATACGCTTCTAAGCTCTGCTACGATGTTAATAGTTCTGGAACGACATAAAGACCAGTGTTTTCAGGTAAATCCTATTCATAAAAGACATGCATACTGCCTGCCTGTAAAAGGCTCCTCTACTCTACTCGTAATTTTGGCCTGTTCATTGCCGAAAGGCAGGCAAAATTCTCCATTTCCTTATAAACTAAAGACAAATCCTAAATCCACACATAACCAGTCATTAGCACCTATCACGGCCCCATGCATATCTCGAGGATGCCGGCAATTGGGACGTCATTAGGTCAGTGAGCGCAGGAACCGGTTCTCTGAAACTGCCCGCTTCCTATGCTGATCATTGTGATGGATGCTGCTATGACAACAGTTTCCCTCAGCCTACGTAGACGTCGTCATTTGTAATAGGGATACGCCGGGTGATTAGGCTTTGTTCTTCGTTAAGGACTAGGGCTGAAACGACTACTGAAGCTTACTTTTACGTAACCCATTGTGGAAAGATGTTTGCGGTGAGCGGGTGGGGTATTCAAAATGAGCTTGACACCATTTT
This sequence comes from Pammene aurita, assembly GCA_947086415.1. Classification (NCBI taxonomy): domain Eukaryota; kingdom Metazoa; phylum Arthropoda; class Insecta; order Lepidoptera; family Tortricidae; genus Pammene; species Pammene aurita. The sequence goes on from OX352310.1 coordinate 1,167,267, forward strand.
ATTGTTCAGAAAATAAGAGCGCGTGAAGTTAATTTTGAGCACCTCAATCGCTAAGCTACTTCTGCTGCTGACTGTACAATACTGTACATATGTATACTTTAAAGTCAGCCTGTGTTTATCTGTGGTTCCGTGATATGGACAAAAGGGAATAACAACATCCCAAAGGTAATTCCCGACTTCACACTTTAAAATTGTTCTTCCAACAAATCAACATATCGACATAGACTTTCATTGGCTATCAGGCTACCAGTTCTCTGTTATTCGATAAGTGAGTTTGTTATTGAAGTTTTAAACGAAGCAAAAGCATGTATACTATATTATATTTAGAATGTTATTAAAGCAGATAAATCCGAATGTGCAGTGTACATTTCGCACTGCACAGGCACAACACGGGAAGTGAACGATAACCAATATCACTCAAGGTCGGGTCACCAACATTAATGTACAAACATCGTGATATTGAATGATTTAAGTGTTAATAATTTATTAAAACTTGACCCACTTTCCCGCTTGGCGTAAAGTCATATTAGGTTAGGTTAGGTTAGGTTAGGAGATCATCTTGATAGAATTACACCACCACTACCGCGTAAAAATAGTAGACAGTTAATCAATAATAACCATAAATGAATGGTTTTCATTTATGGTTATTATTGATTAACTGGTTTGCAAACTACTATTCATAATTGCCCGGATGACCCGTACAATCGAAGATTCTCTTCACAGTCGGTGGTAAGAATGCTTTAAAAAAAACATGTCACAATCAATATCCCACAAGACGGATGGCACAAAGGTAATAATTTACTAAGCTCACTAAATGGTTTATTTCAGTTCAGGCTTACATACACTGGCCAACGTTTTTAATGCAAGGTTAATATGAAATTAAGACGACGAAGAAAAACATGACGACTGAATAGATGGAGACAGGCAGGCTCTTAATGTCAAGTTCGTCAAACCGGGAAGCAATCTATTTTGGTCCCTTTCTTAAGCCGAACTGCGTTCGGAACAGTACGTCGTTCAGTCTATTATTATCCCTGTTACATTTATGCTTTGTTTGGCGTGTAGGGCGAGCACGGGCACGATGCCGTTTATTGCTAACATAGCGTTCTACTCTGTCGTCTCGTAGGTCGAACTTAATAAATAAGATACATAATTGTATCCGTTCATCAGTGATAATAGCATCTCAGGTGCATTCCTAGTGCAAATAGTAGAACCCTACTATTACCCACAATTAGACTATCCCCCACTGACGATTTGATGGTTACTGCTAATTGGCAAACATCTACCTTGAAGTAAAGGATCTGCGATTAAATTCAAGCAGGACTTTATGTTTCACTCAAAAAACCTCGGTGATATCACTTATGCATGAGAAACTGTTAGTTACTGTTAACGTCAGTTGAAAACTCAGTGATTCCAACAGCAATTAATAACACCCTTCAAAAAACAAAGTCTGGTCTAAGTCGTAAACAAGTAGCTACTTTAAATCTAAACCATAACTTGTTAAGTAGGGTACTTGAAGTGCGTTACGCGTTACCTCTTTATAGCCTGCCCATAACCGCAACTCATAAGTGTAACGGTTTCCACGTAGTAAAACTCCACTTTTTGTGAGGCCCCTGGATCTGGTTATCTAGTTTGAGGTGGTTTATGAGTTGTGGGGCACTTGTTTATTTCTGAGAACCAAGGAAAGCGATATGGATTTTACGTTACAACCAACAATACGTAGTAAACAATTATATCAAGTAGTCAAACAAATTGATATAGGTACACATCTGTAACGTAGAAGTTTCAGAATATTATCCAAAATGTTAATTTAAGGATTTAGTGTGATAGGTATTTTTATGGATTGCACATGGCGTATTATTACAAATGTCATAAGGTTCTGTCCCATTTTTATACTTTCTATAATACGACCCTGAAATAATACATCCTGGAACCTTTATTTACAAAGCCTCAGCCTCAGGTAAAACGATTCGAATATCTATCGTCATCGTTGACCTCCTTGTACCTGCCTTCTTCTTTACAGCAAAATGGAGTATGTGTCTAGAGATTGGCATATGTTTAGAGCAATTTACCTTTAGACCGGTGTAGCGACACCATCGCGTTAATATCTTGTTCGATGTAATGATTGACACGTGACATCAGCAGTGGTCTATGATGACAAAGTTTAAGGTCAGAGATGATTTCATTGATTTACTATGTTAAGTTGTTTTCGTGGCTTCTGACCGCGAAACATTATCGACAAGTATTTATTTATACATTTGTAAATACGTGTGTATTTATAATATTTATATACTCGTATAATCTAGGCGTGCGTATGTGGGATTTCCCGTTCGTCACCTCAATCTTCCCTAAGTATTCAACAGGTGGGACATATATACTTACTATAATTTATGTAGCACACCCCAGGACAGTATAATTTTATACAATGTGACTCGTCGTTTGCATTATCCGCGGGTATTTTGTAAATAAATAATAAAAATTGACATTATATAATGAAAAGTAACAATTTGATTAGCAATAATAGGGATAGGGATAGAAAATAAATAAATAACACATTTTACAAATAATTTACACGACAAACCTGATCCCTGCCATGTGTTTCTATCCTGTACCTACAGCCTACACCCTAGGCCAATAGTATGGAAACAAACTTATATGACAATAAAAAAACTGTAATTTTCACTTAAATAATGTATTTATTAAAAAGAAACATAATATTAAACATTTTCCTCAATTTGTATTGATATTTCAATTGAAAATTTTATAAGTTTTTATCAAAATACACCTAAACTTTGTTTTCTTCAATGTATCCACCCTTTGACTTTTTCACTGCAGCACACAGTCTCGGCATTCTTTGAATTAATTTATCAATCGTATCTTGTCCAATATTACCCCAAGCTGTTAACAAATGCGTCCACAGTGCTGATCTTGAAGTTGGACAAGTCTTTCTTATCTGCCTGTCCAGCTCATCCCACAACAACTCAATAGGATTGAGGTCGGGAGATTGAGGCGGCCAATCCATTATTTCGAGGACGCGTGATTTTTCTTTTTTCTTTAAATAGTTTGTACATAACTTGGAAGTGTGCTTGGGGTCATTATCATTATCCTGTTGGAACACGAACCTTTTTCCAATTAATCTGAGACCGGACGGTATGGCGTGCCGTTGCAATATTGAATAGTAACCTTCTTTTTTTAGAATTCCTTCTACCTGGAACAAATCTCCTACTCCTTGGCCTGAAAAACAGCCCCAGACCATTATAGAACCACCACCGTGCTTTACTGTAGGCACCACGCACGCAGGAATCATTTTTTCTGTTGGTAAACGACGAACAAAAACTTTCCGTTTTGAGCCAAATATTTCAAACTTCGATTCGTCCGTCCACAAAACCTTATTCCACTGTTCTAATGTCCAATCTTGGTGCTTCTTTGCCCATGCTGCATGCGTTTCTTCTTATTTTGAGGTCGGAGTAAAGGCTTTTTAGTGGCCACACACCCTTTCAAGCCGGCGGCACGAAGTCTTCTTTTAACTGTGGTTAATGAGACTGATTTTGCACGGGATTTATTCAACTCCGCACAAATTTCCGGGGCTGTCAGTCGTCTGTTCCGCTTACTTGTAACAACGATATACTGATCCTCTCCAGAAGTAGTCGCTCTGGGCCGACCAGGCCGCTCCAGACTGCTTAATTTACCCGTACGCTTGAATCTGGCAATCGTTGAAAAAACGCCTTTGAGGGAAATTTTTAACTTTGTAGCGATTTCTCTCATTTTTTTACCATCTGTAGTGTGACAATGGCACTACGTACGGCGATACTTAGTTCAGAGGTTTTCACCATTTTTCACTTAAAGTTCGACGATTATGATTTTATGATGCAACTTTCTCGAATGGCTTTATACGTTTGAAAACTTTAATATTTTGTATTGGATTTTATATTATTTTATTGACAATTCAAAAACAAAAGAGTAAAATGACAATAGAACGTTTTAAAAGCAAAATAACTTATAATTTTCTTTAGTAAAACTGTAAATTCAACTTTTCATAGAAAGACAATTAAGAAGGTTGATTTGTATGTTCTCTCAAATTTATATTTTATTGCCATATATTAGGATGTTTTAATACTTTGGGTGCTGTTTTAATGTTAAAAAATTGCCTAAAGTAGTTTTTGCGTTACCAATACACAATAATAACAATGGAAATAACAAAAATGAAGAAAAATATCTTTGTTTCCATACTATTGGCCTAGGGTGTATAATAAAATGTAAGGATTGATAAAGAATATTTATGGCGCTTCATTTACTTTACATTATTAAATATTTCAGTTTACTTTACAGACAGTAAAAGTAGACACATGCTCTGAAGTCTGAATGATGTACAAAATATAAAGTTGAAATACCTACTGTTATTGTTATTGCACGACAGTTTCCAATTTCAGCATGATAATTTATAAAGGAAATATGTAGGTATTTGATCGTCATGCATGGATAGAAAAATTGGAAGCTGGAACACGCCTCTTTGAATGAGGAAGAAAGGAAAGACTGAGACGTGTTACTATGATTTCCTAGTAAAGACACTACAATTGTTTTGTTTACTTTGGGACTTATAAGTAACCTTGATATCACCATAACTGTTGATTTTTAGATAGATAAACAAATCCACGAGACTTAATGCCAGAACCAGCCATGGAGAAATGACTCAGACACAAAAAAAATACTAGTCAGACAGATAAGGTATTTTGATGGTTGGTTTACTAATTAATTAGGTAAGTAGTTTATGATAACCAGTAAAAAAGTAACTGGTCGCCGTACCTGCTAACATACATAACAATACTTAGGTACCTATTATAGTCAAATTAGGTTGTTTTTTTACTTTGACTTATTTACTAGGTATAAATAATTAAATATCACAGTAATTGACGCACTGTGCCCTCGGTTGTATTCTGCTCGCTCCGCTCTCAGTAGACAGCGTCCGTGCCTCAATTATAATAACGTAAAAAAACCGGCCAAGTGCGTGTCGGACCACGCATAGGAGGGTTCCGTACCTTCAATGGAATAAGAACCAAACTAATACCAAAAGGTCGTATCTGATGCCTATGGAAGAAGTTTTTTGGAGATAACTCAAAAATGGCTGAACCGATAATGTTCAAAACAATTTTCGTAGAAAGTAAGGCGCATCTCCTTAATTTTTTTCATATTTTTTGGACTTACGGTTCAAAAGTTACAGGGCGAAGGGTTTCGAAGCGATTATTTCAGAAAATATTCACTTAATCACAAAATGGTCAAAGAAACCTCAATGTTATTTTTAAAGACCTATCGATTGGTCACATGTTGATATTTGATAAAGTATTGACGTGTAAAATGTATATTATATGAATAAACGATTGAATTTAATTGAACTGAATAATGCTTTTGAAATGTGGCATTCCGTTCGTCTACATGTGTTTCAGTATAATAACTTGTAAAACATTATATAAGTAGGTAATATAATATAAGCGTCAGAAATTTCTGGGTAAATGAGCGAGGTACATATACATACTGATAAGACTATTACTATGAGCGTTTTGTGATAAGTTGATAACACATACTATGTCTATGCTGGCTCTTTTTATGGTTTGATAAATACCGCCCTTCGCAGATTTCTAGCGCGAGGAATAAATTAATATGAGAAGTAATTATTTCGTAAGTATATAAAAAAAACTGACTTGTGTAGCAAAAAAATCAAAATGCACATGAATGTGAATTTAGATTTTTCAACAGACTGCGCGGGGTGTAAAGTCAGCAACAAAAGTAGCTAAGCAGCTCAAGTGTTCAGAATAACCTTCAAGCACTCTTATTCTCTTAACAATAAAGTCGTGTCAAGCTCATTTTGAGCACTTGAGCTGCTTAGCTACTTTTGCTGCTGACTATATGACGTTGATTGATTAGAATTAGGTAAGGTAGTCTAAGAATTTCTAACTTATAATTGTTGTATAAGTACAACAAAAAATATATATCTGAAACATGTTGCCGAATTTCGATAAATGGTATACCTATGTAAATAAACCGATAGTCATCGATTTAACAACGCATATAAAGATAACAATCTCTTTGGACTTGCTATCATGCCGACTATAAATATTTTAAGGGCTTCGCAAGATAATAGTTAATTGGTTATATTTCTCTATTTTAATGATCCAGGTGAACAAAATGAAGATACGCATGTGTGTATGTGTGTGTGTTTTGTTCGTGACACCTTTGGAGAAAGAGCGCAAAAACCAATACCGAATGCGTTTTCAACACAAGTTTACTTTTGTAATATTATGGCAAGTCGTACCCCAAAACATATGCAAATGGCATAATTGTTACCGCCGCCCATCGAGTTCAATTGAGTTGTCGGAGTACAACGTACAACACAAGCCATGACATGGCAGCGGTTTAGCGATTTAGATCAAGCTAAGCTAAATAAATACATGCTTTAAGCGATTAACTTAGCTTTTAAGGCATTATTCACAAAATGTAAAGGTTGAACACGCCAAAACTTGGGCACGCAAAATTTGTTTTTAAACCAGTTTGAAAATAAATAACTACATTATGAATACCACATTTAATGACAAATTTAATGAATTCTAAAATCAAATTTTTAATTTTAATTAATGTTTACACAGTAAGCCATAGATCGAACTTTTCTACGCACACGGCTCATAAGACTTTGCACCATCTCTTTAGAAAAGATTTTTGTCGCCCAGGTCCATATTTTTTGTAGCTCAGGGACCGATTTTACTTCTCCGCCTTTCTTTTTTAGAATTCCTTTCATACGAGTAATACTCCAGTACTCTTCAACAGGCCGCAGTTCCGGACTATTTGGCGGATTGCATATTTTGGGTACCACCATTATCCTGTTAGCGATGTACCATTCCATAACTGATTTTGCGTATTAGCAACTGGCTAGATCTGGCCAAAACAGCGGTGGTGAGGCATGCTGTCATATAAAAGGCAGCAAACGCTTCTGTAAACAATCTTTCTGATAAATATCGCCGTTTATTGTCCCGGTGGTAATAAACGAGCGACTTCTTTTACCACAGCTACATATTGCCTGCCAAAGAAGGTATTTTTTTGGAAATTGCCCACATTTTTTTAATTCAAAATCTTCAGGAGTATCTGTTCGAGATTTGCTAGTATAAAACTCTTGATCAGGTATTTGTTTACAATCCAATTTTATATACGTCTCGTCGTCCATCACCGCGCATTTAAATTTTGTAAGAAAATATTCATAGAGTTGTCGCGACCGTATCTTTGCGGATAAGTTCTGTTTTGAGTCTCGATCTGGTGCGGCCTGGGCTTTATAACTCCTCAGTCCTGCCATCTCTTTCACTTTTTGGACATAGGACTAAGACATTTTCACTTTTTTAGCAACATCACGAGATGAAATCGTATGATTTGAGGCAAAAATCTTTAAAATACTCTTTCCTGTTTCTTATTCTTGACTCCCTGCAACCCACCACTTCCTGGCTTTCTATCTATTGTCAAGCGTTCACGGAAACTTTTTAATACGTGACCAACAGTAGATTGTGGATATTTCAGCCTTTTCGGATTTTTTACATGTTCGTGCAAAATGCGTTCACGTTTTTGATATTGTACGCTCGACATTTTGCCAACGAATAAATAATAGAAAATAAAACTATCATCATTTTATAGCCCAGTTCCTTGTGAGAAAATTGTTGTTTCAAAAGTTTAAATATCTCCATTTTTCGAATAACTATAGCTATTTTTATATGCCCAGGTTTTGGCGTGTTCAACCTTTATGTCAAATCTAAAATGCTTTTTTATTATTCTTAAATCTAAATTGATAATCGGCTGTCTCTAATCCGTATCCGACGTTAATACGTTTTTAGTAAAAAGAGACAAACTTCATCAGAGGTTTTCTAGTTTTATGAATTCGAATTTTCAACATTGCTTAAGCCAAGCCTTAAGTTACGAGATAAAAATTATCTATTCTCTATTCATGTAGAAACAACATTTAAAGAGCGAAATATAGCTGTTTAATAACATCAAGGTTGAAATGTCCACCTGTCTGCAGGATGAATCTTTTGAAAGTGGGAAATTCGTAAAATCTGCAATCGCGAATAATTTCGGACATGCGTGACAGCTATACGGGACCGTTCAATTAAAGTGAAATAAAAGGCCATTCGTTTGTGTGTTACGTTTCATCTGCTCGGATAATGAGATGCTACGTGGGCGTCCAGAATTGACCATTGAGTGCCATTGATTAGATTCACCGCTCGGAGTATCGACCCAACTGAGTCAAATCATCCGGTTTTAAAACAGTTCCAGAAAAGGAAGGTTCTCTAAGTATTTTCAACAGACTTCAAGATTTCGAATGAGGAGGTTATCAATTCATCGTGGCCTTTGTTTTTTTGGCTATCTTTTTCTTTCTTTTTTTATGTATGTTCACCGATTATTCGAAGACGTCTTGACCGATTTAGTTGTTTGAAAGAGTATACTTGACAGTTGGTCCCATTGTAACGAGGTCAGGATCTGATGATGGGATCCTGGAGAAATCGAAGGAACTCTTCAACTATTATAGGCACATCACCTATAGTGATTTGAGTATTTTTTACAGCAGCTCGAGCATTTGCTTTTGGAAAGGTGGATGCTGAGTGAAGTCTGTTCTTTTTTGTTTAAAATTATTATAACTATTTTATCTACCCTACCTCAGTCACTCCTAAAGCTCCACATACAGTTTGAAGGAACCCAGCCAAACGCGTCTTAAGCGGGAGAGTGTGTTATGCGAGACTGTCCTTTTATATTTTTTGGCATCATGTAAACGGATTTATGTATCTCACATTTAAGTAGATAATTAGCTAAAACTTCACGGCATCCTGCGAACTGCGTACTCCTGTCAATCGTATCTTACTTATACATACATACAGTGCCGCCCAACGTTGTGTAACAAGTGACATCACCTATTTATCCAGATGCCCTTTAATCGCCGTTTAATCTAGTTTATCTCGAAGGTTTTATCTACGTAAACAATTTACCCAAGGCTCTGATCTTAACTTGATAATTTGAAGGAACTCAAGATTTAGAGAACACGTTTCGTCAGGATGATGAATGCGGTGTCACGGTCGCGACTCTAACTCTATGAAAGTCAATGCTAAGTAAGTATATTAAGTTAGTAGCATTCGGTTTACATAACACGTACTAGACACAAGAGACGTAGAAAATAAGCCTGGTTTACCCCAACTACCCCAAGTGTTAAATTTTCGATAGCCCCTAAAAATAGAGCAAGCGTTCGTGGGACATTCTCCCTATCCGTCATCGTCATTCTTGCGTCGGAAGATTTAATAAACGATATACTCCAGGGAAATAACCGTTTGTGGACACAGCTTCTGAAACGTTTGAATATCTGTACAATGTTAAGGACATTTCGTTCTCAAGACTAATTCTTGCAGATTGGTGCCAAGGTGGTTTTTGCCAAGTCCTCAAATCACTTAATAATCAAGCTCATAAATCACTTAAAATGCTATCCACAGACATATACTTGTAACTGTCCAGTTTCGTTAGTAACAAATCAAGTGTGCCAATTCGTCTATTCGAGATTCGAAGAAATATCATGGGACAAGAGAATAATAATTACTACGTCTTCGTTGGTTCTCCCCCACACAAACAAAGCAATCGGATCATGACAGTTAATCGGTCGTTGTCCCAAATAATGGCTGCATAAATTAAACGATTTGCCGAACAAAAACTACAGTACTCGCATCGCCCACGAGGCACTGACCTGCGCAACATGCTCCAACGATTCTTTGATCTTTGCTTCACGATGTATTTGAAGGTGATTAATTAGTTAATTACCTATTTAAGAACTCCAAGTGTTTCAACGTATGTTCAGCAACACGTGTTTCCTGTTGATTATTCTACTGCATTGTTACGTTTCTTACGTAACTTACATGCAATTTCTTAATAAATTGTCAATAAATATAAACCTAGCCTAATTTTAAAGTATGGACTTTTTGTCCAATACTGTCACATGCCAGTCACAATAAATAAACCGGCCAAGTGCGAGTCGGACTCGCGCACCGAGGGTTCCGTACAAACCTGTAGGTTTGATATGAATTTCAATTTAATACTTCTCCGCGTTCATGAGGAAAGGGGTAGTAACTTTAAAATTATTAATAATATTTCATTATATGATGTAACTAAAAATTTATCTGTTCTATGCGGTATTATTATTTATCTGTGCTATAAGACGTTGCTTCTCACTGTCGTCCTACCAAATTTCAAGATTCTGAGTTCACGGGAAGTACCCCGTAGGTTTTGCGAGTGCCGTAAAACTCTAAAATTTGCAGCATAAACGACTGTATCTTTTGATTGCGTTGGCTTTTAAGTTTGATTTTTTTACAGCTCCAAGGGACAATACCTCCACGCGTTCCTGAGAAAAATGGTCTTGACAGACAGACAGACAGACAGACGGACAACAAAGTGATCCTATAAGGGTTCCGTTTTTTTCTTTCGAGGCACGGAACCCTAAACACTCGATAAGTACTGGTAATTTAAATAATATTTATAAACCATACACCTTTTTGCCCATTTATGCAGAAAAATCCACGTTTAATCGCGTTCACAGAGATCAAATACTGACAAAGTAACCAATGATAAGCCAGACTATATACCATAAACATCATAACGTATTTACATATTTCTATCACGTATGTCCGATTCTATTAGTGTTGAACACGTGGTGATAGTGTTGGCATAGGTCAGTAAAAAATAACCACTGATTGATTTCTTCAGCTGACGTAAGAGATTTAAATCAATCAAGTGAGTTCATTCAGTTTTGTATTAACAGGCGTAAAATGAAGTAAACGTATGCATACCTATAATTTATTTAGTAATTAAGTTTAAATTTTAGAATTGTGCTAACATAGTAATAAGTTAATTTTGTTTCGTTTTGTTCTTAATATACTAACTATGGATCATTGTTGTCTGCAATAAACTTATAAATAAAATAAAAAAATTAAATTGTTATGAAGTGAACAATTTAAATTTGGTGAAGAAGTGACCTTTAAAAAGCGTAGTTTTAATACATTGGACAGCAACTATTATTGCTCTTTTGATTGTTTTTGCTTTCATTGGTATGATATGATATTTATTTATTCAAGAACAATTTACATTGTGTTTGAATACTTATTCAATATATTGACAATTAATATTTACCTAGTAACCTATACAATGAATAATATAAAATGCATGCAGTATTAACATAACCCTGTCAATAAAAAATATATATTAAAATTTTACACCAACATTTTCAATTAAATTTTATTTTCACTTCTCAGGCTCGTAAAGTTCGATTGTAAGTCGTGCGTGGACGATAAAAAAACGCTGTTTAAGCTCTAGTGCATAAAGTAAAATTTTCTTCTAAGACTAAGAATGAAGTTCAACAGCCAAACAGAGTCAAAATAAATTGCACAATTTAATTGAGCAGTAAAATTTCGTAGAATACTGAAACTTGTTATTTTATTATATTATTGCTATAATTATTTGAATTCTGTGTTTTCTATAATTAAATCAGTGAAATCAGATAAAATAGGAGTTGATAATAGTTTTTTCTCTTCTCATGCTCAAAAAGTGTGTCATATTATGCTTACCAAGGCGGACTGAAGTAGTACATTTAGCCTCTAGGGCTAATATGTATACATATATATGATTTACAAAACATTTTAAATTTACCAATCAGAACACTTCACCATATTAAATCCACCAATCACAACACATATCGAAGTTAATCGGAACGCTAGATACTTTTTTGGTGCGTATACTGTATAAATAATTTAAGTCCTTAAAAATAGTACATTGTTGCTCAGGGATGGAAAGAATGAGGTATACATAGTGCTTTTCTCAAATAATGTGAGGAAATCAAACAAATTAAATCTCAACTATAAGTAATAAGTTTTTAATAAGGGTTAAGTGACATAGTACAATACAAAGAATAAGGCATGTTAATAGTTAATGTTAAATGTGACATTCCGGGGCAATTTGTGAACGAAAAGGTATTTCTAGCATTTTGGCTGTCCTTCCACAGCATGAACGTACCATGTCGTAAGTCCTGTTATATTTGTCCCGCGACTTAGCAGGAAGCAAGTTGTTCATTATTAAGCTTGCTTCTTTCAAATGAGACGGTGTGCCGTCTATTTCCATCTCACTGTCGTCATTTGAGCTCATACTGTTTACTATTTTAATTAATTTTAAAGAAAACGATAACTTATTTCACAACGAATTGCCGCCTTTTATTTTGCATATTTTTTTTCAAATCTATTTCCACAGACAAATAATCGTCCGATACGCGCATGCGCCAATGCGCGCGCATCTCGAATCGCGACAACGTGTTTGCGATTATTTTGACATTTGTCTGGTTGAACTAAGGTTTCACTTGGCTGAATGCAACATTTCCTTAGTAATTTATTTGCAATCGTAGGATTTAAAAAGTTAACGCAGCGGATAAAATAAAAATGGATTTTCATACAGTCATTTTATTCCTAGGAGTAAAATGATTCTATGGAAAGTCATTTTTTTCCGCTGCGTTTTTACTTTTTAAATTTGAAAAGAATAAAATTGAGCACTTTGCGTTTTCAATTTACGAACAAAATGCGACCATTTCCGAGCATGTTTGAGAAAAAATATGTATTTAATATCAACCAATCAGAATACAGCAATGACATCGACCAATCAGGAAACGCAATTTATTTCTCAAAACATGAGGTGTTTTTTAGGTCCTACTTCACAATCATTAAAAAAGATTTTATTTTATGGAAGCGCTTTAAAGCGTGTTTAAACATACCGTCGTCTGTGGCATTTATTCGCGGTATTTATATTTTATATCTATGTCAAAGAAATTAAAAAAATTAAAAGACCGTCAAAAGTTAAACCATAATTTCACCTTAGTTTAGTTATTGTGCGGAAATAATAAGTATTTTTATCTTATTTTCTCGCAATCGAAGTGAAAAATAGTATGCATTACTCTGGTCTAAAAGCCATATTACCACTGGAACAATTTTCTACCTCGTGGTAATATGGCCTACTTTAGACCCTTGCCAAACAATCTACTATAAAATTCCCCGAAATGTTTTTATGACTTGGCAGAAAACAAGTATCTGTCTAAATTCACATGTTGAAAATTAAAAAAGAAACATTAAAAAATTAATTGTCGGGAACCATATTTATTTACATGGTAATATTTTTGTTACAACTTGAAATAGTTTCACGATTAGCGATAAATAATTTCCTATCAATTGAAGTGAAAATTAGAGTGTAAAACTCTTCCATAAAACCCATTTTACACTCGACTTTATATCAATCCTCGCTCGCAAGCTCGCTCGGATGGATAAACGCCTCGCGTAAAACGGTACGTTTTATGCACTTGTTGTACAATCTACTATTTAACATTAGACATAAATATTTAAAAATAAGCAAAAGTTATGTCACAAATGGAATAAAGATAAACAACAATCATCATCATTTGTACTAAATTGAATTGAATACAGCAGTGTGTCAATTAAGAAGTATTCATTATTTAAAATAATTGGTCTTCTTATTTGTCTTAAAAGCTTACATTCAATTCAACATTAGAGCACAATTCTTTCCATGTTTTGACTTAATAGGTGCACTTGTGTTGTGACTGAGGTATAGGCACTTTAATCGTTAAATCATAACATCATTTCATTCAGCTGCATAAATTTCCCTATCAATTAAACACGATAACATAAAACATATCAATCAACTCTCTCAGATCGTATCACTCTCAGTATCATACACTTAATACGTCTTTGGCATCACGAATCTTGCAGATAACTCGAGTTTTATAACAGATATCGGTTTTTTAAAAACATTATATTTGTTATTCAATCAAATACAAACATTGAAAACATTGAAAAAATAATCAACCCAGTTGGACTTGAACCAACATCGATACGCCTTACCGGGGCTCGATATCTCTTTACAATTATATTTCTTTACAATATGAACTTCATTACTCTTCGAAGAAGGGAGTTTTGGTAACAATTAATTCCAGTAACATAAGATCGTAGGAATATAAACAGTCGAGCATCGCATTACGAACGACAAATACAAATCTCGTGCGTCTCGGTTTAGGCCAAGTAAATAAGATCCCATCAAAAACATAAATGTGAAAGGCTGCCAAGTTCGATACTATGGGAATGCTTCGCCTATAAAAGAAGTGCGATCTGAATAAGTACCAAGTTCCATAAAAATACCTCAAATCATAAATAGTTATAGGAATGCACACGTGATTTCCAGCAGTTTTTAAGGTACATTTTGAATAAGTATCACGTTACATAGAAATACCTAAAATTATCATAGTCAGAGAAACGCACACCGGTTTTTTAGCAGTTTCCTGATAACAATTATTATTTTCAGTACTTTTTAATGATGTTACTTGGCAAGTTTTCACACACCACACACCTTTTCAATGCAATGAATCGACACCTTTGGACTGCAATGAGTCAAGTATATAATTTTCTATTAAAACTTGCCAAGTTACATCATTAAAAAGTACTGAAAATAATAAATGTTATCAGGAAACTGCTAAAAAAACCGGTGTGCGTTTCTCTGACTATTATAATTTTGTATGTAACGTGATACTTATTCAAAATGTACCATAAAAACTGCTGGAAATCAAGTGTGCATTCCTATAACTATTTATGATTTGAGGTATTTTTATGGAACTTGGTACTTATTCAGATCTCACTTCTTTTATAGGCGAAGCATTCCCATAGTATCGAACTTGGCAGCCTTTCACATGTATGTTTTTGATGGGATTTCATTTATTTTTGTTAGGTGTAGGTTCTTTATTATTTTTTTATCACTTTTGCTTTAGGAAATGTCTCATTCCACTTAGGAATAGTCAGAGAAACGCACACCGGTTTTTTAGCAGTTTCCTGATAACATTTATTATTTTCAGTACTTTTTAATGATGTTACTTGGCAAGTTTTCACACACCACACACCTTTTCAATGCAATGAATCGACACCTTTGGACTGCAATGAGTCAAGTATATAATTTTCTATTAAAACTTGCCAAGTTACATCATTAAAAAGTACTGAAAATAATAAATGTTATCAGGAAACTGCTAAAAAAACCGGTGTGCGTTTCTCTGACTATTATAATTTTGTATGTAACGTGATACTTATTCAAAATGTACCATAAAAACTGCTGGAAATCAAGTGTGCATTCCTATAACTATTTATGATTTGAGGTATTTTTATGGAACTTGGTACTTATTCAGATCTCACTTCTTTTATAGGCGAAGCATTCCCATAGTATCGAACTTGGCAGCCTTTCACATTTATGTTTTTGATGGGATTTCATTTATTTTTGTTAGGTGTAGGTTCTTTATTATTTTTTTATCACTTTTGCTTTAGGAAATGTCTCATTCCACTTAGGTATGTACTTTATACTATACCCTTTATACTAAGTGTCTAATTCTATTTTACTATTTATTTATAGGTGATTTTTACAAATAAACTGGCTCCCTACACCTATAAAATGTACCTACTTACATATAATTACATACATCAATAACGTACTTTATTCTGTTTGTATTAAGTACGCTACCTACATAGATAATTAATAACTTGGTAATACCTACCTACCAGTAGGTATTATAATTGGTGGCCTATTATGTAGCCCTAGAAGTGCACCATCCCATCTCATCCCGTGGCGTATCGGAGGGTGAGATGGGCAGTAGTATATATAATTCCATCTTAGAGTATATATGATTTCCATGTTCTTGAATCTGCGATTTTATTAGTTGTAAAATTAGAAATTATTTAGACTATGCGAGAAAAAATAGTCTTTTCATTTTTGTTTGACTGATTTAGCGCACCTAGTGTACCTAGTGACCTGCTTTGTACTTCGTAAATCGTGGGTTCGGTTCCCGCAACAGACACACACACAGAGTGGTGAACAATTTTATTGTTCTTGTCTTTAAGACAAACATGTATTGTCTTAAATTGGTATGTATCTAAATTTAAATAAGTCTTATCTCATTTCCACTCCATACCTACTTATAGTAGAACAAAATTACACATTCGTTGTTTTCGAAACTGACTCACACTTGGCCGTTTTCAGATTTTTACTTTATTTCGACCTAAAGACAAACCTTCGAGCCAAATTTCAGGTCGGCACGACCATTGCAAGATAGACCCACTTAGTTCATTATGACTTCATAGTAGAACAAAGTTACACCATCGCTATTTTTAAAACTGACTCATACTTGGCCGTTTTCAGATTTTTCCCTTTACTTTGACCTTAAGACCTATCTCCATGCCAAATTTCAAGTCAGTACGACCATTGGAAGTGGTCTAGGTTTTTGATGAGTCAGTGAGTCAGTGAGTGTATAGTAAAAATAGCGATTTTCTGACGTCAATATCTCAAGAAATGCTATAGGGAGAATAATGAAATTTTGTATTCTAGACAATTAAGGGGATGTCAACAGACACTCGAAATTTCATATGCGTAGTTAAAATATGTTTTGAGTTATAGGGTGGTCGAAATTGGCCCGAAATGGTTCGTGTAATATAACCCACAGCCGGTGTGTCGCTTTTTTTTGCTCGAACTTGGCGGACACACTGCCGTGTGTCTAGATTTTCACCTCAGCAGCAGGAAGGAGGGTTCTTTGATACCTAAAAACAGTGAGCAAAACTCAATTTTGCTGCGAGCGTGAGACAAAATGACCTTGTTGACCTTGGAATTACAATGTCAATCCGCGCGCGAGGTCTAATACAAATTCGAAATACTCGGAAGCTATTCGTGTTGCCTTTTTCACGTCATTAGTAAATAGAGAGAGACAGAAATATTTTAAACGTCATTCAATCAAATTTAACTTCATTTTAATTCGTAATCTGAACTTTCGATTCGACCCCTGAAACGGAGTCAGAACGAAACGTTCCGAAATGAGCAGAAGTACTAATTTGTAAATATAATTTAAACAAATTTTAATTTTGAAATGTTTAACCATACAACACCTAAAATAATTTACGTTCTTTATTTCAAGATCAAATAAGTATAAACGGAAAAATTACATGATTATCATGTGAAAAATATTATTACTTACAACAATCTATCATATTGTGATCAAACAGTAGTTACGGAACGCAGATAAAAAAAAGTTGACAAAAGTCAAAATGGCGGTATAGATATTTTAAAAATATTGAATTTATTTTGATTATTTTTGTGTAATTAACTTATAATTGAGGTTTTTGAACTCAAATGTAAGAATATTATAATAAATACAAGTGAAAAAAGTGATTAGAAAAGAAGGATTAAGCATCACCCAGGTTGTATTTTTCCATGTCTTCTCACTGCTGAGGTGAAAAATAGTATGTTCAACACTTTGATAAATATAAAGGGAATAGATATGGTACCAGGCGCACGATCGTGTGCCATCAAATATAGGTTCCGGCGCCTATATTGAATCAGTCGTGTCATGGCTGCCGAAGAGCGTGCTTTCAAGAATAACGACTAAAATACCCGTAAATCATGCCAAATTGTGCCTTTTTTGAATGCTTTAATAGCTCAAAACATAAAAACAAAGCTCACGGAATAACTTTTCATTCGTAAGGCAGGCAAACATAATTTTTTATCAAAATTTATCAAAAACATTTTTGTTATTGAGTAAGCGAGACAGCTAAATAGGCATTACCCACGCGTGAAACACGTATGTCCGAGTGTCATGCCCCTTTGGGTAGCGTTAGCAAATAATATGCTGATAAAAATGCATTTTTATTTCATTCTGTTCTCCTAGTGCTTGAAACCGTTACCAAGCTAAACGTATGTACAAATTATTTATGGTTATGTCATTTTTTTTATTTATGCTTCTAAACTAGAGCCTGTTGCATGACAATTTGTGAATTGTAATATTTGCTGAATGTAGG
Source organism: Pammene aurita (assembly GCA_947086415.1). Classification (NCBI taxonomy): domain Eukaryota; kingdom Metazoa; phylum Arthropoda; class Insecta; order Lepidoptera; family Tortricidae; genus Pammene; species Pammene aurita. Next base: position 1,185,191 of record OX352310.1, read on the forward strand.
GTTCCGTAGTTGCCGTCACAATACACCCAATCAAAATGTATTTTTATAGGATATTTTACGTCCTTTTACTATGAATAAACAACTTTATGAAATAACTCAAAAATCGCTCAAATAACTCAATAGTTTTTCAATATAGTTTTCATTGAAAGTAATTATTAGGTCTCAAGCTCTTGAATTTTCCCACATTCAAAAGTTAGAAGGATTTTTGGAGCCATTATATCCGCGAAAGTTTCAATCGGGACGCGATGACCATTTTTTTTAGATTGATTAAATCGCTGCCGTTCCTCAACCCACCAACGGAGAGGCAGCTGACCTTTACGAGGCTTCATTAACAATCACCCTTAAACACTTGACAAGTAATCGCCTGGGAGGCGATGACCAACAAAATTTGTTCCTGGCTTACGGTCTATAGAGACTTATTACTTAAGCCTCAATAGGTATTATAAATTATTTTTTTACTTGAAACATCTGTAAATGAGAAAACATGCATACCTATAGTTTTCTAGTCTAGACATAAATTTCGATTTTACATGTCAAAACCTAATATTGTCTTCGGTTGCCGCGATAGTTATTCATGAAATAAAATAACTAAAAACGGATTATATCGCGTGTACTGAGCTTAAATTACATCCCGACGTTTCGAACACTTTACAGCGTTCGTGGTCAACGGGTCGACTGGGGAAAAATATACAATTACCTCAGTTCAAAAACTATCACAATATGCAAACCTACTCACATATTAAATATTAAACAAATTTATATTTATATTAGTGAGTTTTGGGTGATACCCGATTAAGGCTTCTTATTCCCTAAAAGGTCGAAAAACTGTATTAATGGAAAAAGCCGCATAAAATGCTATTTATAAGAAAGTTTGAAGTATTAGTAATAAGAAAAAATACTTTAGAACCATATTTATTATCATTAAGTACCCAAAAATACGATTCTTACAAAAAGTGTCATGTGAAGTGTGATTTATAGGTCATTTTTAAAAATTCATACTATTTTTAAATTGACCACTATAGTAATGATATTTTTTTATCGTGATAGAAATATAGTCTAACTTTGTTATGGTAATATTTTTAGGGCTAAATATTTATAGGGTTTTCGTGGAAAAAATTAAATGTAACCGTGTTTTCATAAAAAAAAACTGGCATATAGTCAGAAGGTATTTTGTCTATTATCCAAGATGAATCTTCGATTTTTATTTCGATGGCCGTCTCAGACATGATATACTCAATTGAATTTTATCCAAATTGAATAAGAATTGTTACCCTTTTTTGCGTAGTTTGGAAATAAACGTTACATCTAACTGGAAAATCCGGAAAGGTCTTCAAAGACAACCGATTGTTTTCATATTTTTATTTTTAAAATGTAATTTTTGCTCCGATGGCCATCTAGATAAAGAAATGAACTATTATATGCATCAATAGTTGATTTAAAAAACTAAGATTTTTCGCCATAGCCTTCGAAAAAAATGAAGCATTTCGTGAAATTCGTGCGTTTTGGGAATAAGGCCTCTTACTGTAAGCAATTATCTTTAATACCCGAATTACCCGATACTGAAAACGTTTCTAGAAAGTATAGTACTTAAATTTCTAACAGTTTTATTTGCTCTTGCTCATTTAGCCGTGAACACAGTGAATCCTCCTTTTTGTAAAGGGTCGGCAACGCGCATGTGACACCTCTGGAGTTGCAGGCGTCCATAGCCTACGGGTAGCTACTTACCATCAGGTGGGCCGTATGCTTGTTTGCCACCGTCGTGGTATTAAAAAGTTTTATTTGCTAACGTTACCTACGAAATTAGGCACCTAGCGCTGATTCCCGAGACTTACAACTCGTTCAGGATAAGTAAATCTTTTTTACCATTATAACTATGCACAATCGGAGGTCACACCTTTACATTGGTTGTTTTGAGTCGTGCGCGAGGTAGGCGATGGAAATTAAAGTACTAGGACCGCACGGATCATTCGCAGAAACGGCGTAGTGCAATATAACCGTCGCTTACCATACACGTCTCTTTTGACAAACCATTATTGCATTAAAATGAGAAACCTCTAGATCCGTAACAACTACGCGAAAACATTGATGCCTTTATACTGGTTTTTTGAGACGATCGTTCGTTATCTATTTCGTTGAACACTGGAATATTCGACAAGAGCACCAGAAGTTTAGAACTAGAGATTTATTCATATTTTAAAAATATAGTATGCTATTGACTCGACATTTAATTTTCTATCTCGGTCCATCTTGCCCGCTTTCATATTGATGCGACAAGGACTTACTACGATTAATATCAATTCATTATTTTAATTTTTTCAAACCCAAATGACTCTCTTTTTACTTCTATACGTCATTGTTAGAAATATGACGATCTTGTCTACACTACTGTAAATCATATTAGTTGGTCTCTGTCACACTTTGTGCAATGCGCAAAATATGGAAGTCTCGCTTACACGCCCGTGTTAAGTATATTGGTGTATCTCTTTTACCCCTGATGCACATGTACATTATAGCATTTATAGCAGTGTGTAAGCATTTACAAGTGTGTGGGTGCCGGAACACATTTCAGTTTTGTCAGCTATGAACGTCAGGTATCTTCCTCTTTTTACTTTAATCAAAGGTTCAACATGAGAATAAAGTTATTTACATCTTGTGCTTTTGAGTCCCTCTCTACACTCAAGATTCTAAATTAGAATCACTCGCTACGCTCGTGATTCTATTATAGAATCTTTCGCTTGCTCAGGACTCAAAATTAGCACTCGAAGTAAATATGAACTTTCTTCTCTTGTTGTACAAATATCTATTTTTTGAAGAATTAATTCCCAGCAGGCTGGAAATCGTTTTAATGCTTTCATGTGGTCCTAAATGCATGTAATCCGAGTTTGCCCAATCCCAAGAGGTGTGCATAACTTTTAAGCGAAAATTTTGCTCTTTGTCAGGTTTTTGCTTGTAGCTCGAAAACGGTACGTCCGACGGAAAATGTCATGTATAATCAATATTAAAGAGGGTTAAATTGTGCCTCGAATGAGTATCTTTACTTCTAATTCGGTTCAGCGGTACAGGCGAAATCTAAAGTTATAAACCGGGAAAATGTCTCATTTAATTGAAAAACTCATATTTTGACTAACATACCACATATCTTTGAAACAGATGACTCCTGGTGAAAAACCTATAGAATGAAAGTTGAAGACAATATAATTTCACGTTAAATAGACATTTCAATTTTCAAATTCAGTCATTTTGAAAGACTAAATTTGGCATGAATTCAAAAGCGGTTTTTTACTAATTCCTTCTAAGTTGCATATTTTTCATAAATATGAGGTGTAAGGCGTACATTGAATGCATTGTTACAAATAAGAACATTTAGCTGCTAATTTCTAATACGTACCCAATCAGAAAACTATTTATACACCGTGTTTTTTTTATTTCCGGTAATTACAATGGTATATTCCTGAGCTTAACTTAGGTTTATTTCTCAAAGACGCCAGTGTCCTAATTAGCTCCAGTTCTGAGGTAATCGATATGTTATTAATGCCTTCTAATTGTGTAAACCTACATTTAATTTTTTTTATATAAAACTTTATAATTGAAAGAAAAATTAAAAAATTCACCGCAACTAGCAAGATTCGAACTTGCGACCTTTCGGAACACCGGTCCGAATTTTTCCATTTTTCTTTCAATTATAAAATTGAAATTTTGATTGCAGACGTTTCTGCTTAGTACAACATTAATATTGTATTGTCTTAACATACAGTTACATGACTTTATAGCGGGTTCTCAGACTAAAAGAAAAATTTACACAATCAGAAAGACAAAAAAGAACGGCTTATAATTTTCCGGGTATCTAAAACATGAATCGGCAACTTTTCTAAGGCATATAATAATATAAATTGGCCGTGAATTAATATTTTAGCGACAATATTTTTTGATAAGCCTCAAACATGTGGCATCATATTATTGAAAAACGGCAGCAATATATAGCTGACCAAAAAATTTACCGGGAACTTGAAATAATAGGTTGGCAACAAAAATATTAACTTGGCAGCTATTATTCAAAGCAGGCTTGGTTTAAATATTTGTTGCTAGCTATTTGTTTCTACCTAATTAACCATTATTTGGGTATCATTTGCTGGTATCATTTCAATTACGGGAGCACTAAAATTTCAGGAAAGTGGAATATTTTTAAGGTTCCGTACCAAAATGGTTTAAAAGGAAGCATGTACTACTCTGTCTTGTCACAATGTCTATTTGCTCTGAAATTTTGTAGGTTGTATGTCCCCTGGTGTTTTAAGGGGTAATTAAGAAAATTAAATAGAATGTTTCGCAAACCATAGGGTCATTGTTAGTTGCCATCAGGCGGGCCGTATGCTTGTTTGCCACCGTCGTGGTATAAAAAAAATTGTCTGCGCGACCGGTATGCATTTTCCATGGCAATAATAGTAGTTTATGTAACTGTTACGTAATAAGGCCTAATTACGTACAGTTGCATACACTGCTTTATCTACACTCATATTATATATCCTAAATGAAGTGTTCGGAAACCATAGAATGACCGCCATTGCACCGCCATGGCCAACTCGATTGTGCCGGCGGTAGGGCGGGCGCGTGCCGTTAGTCAAGAAGGAGGACAGGATTTACATTATGTTATCAAACTCGATGTTCAGAAATTGAAACTCATAACTAGAGGGCGGAGTACCGGTGGCAAATTTCACACAAAAGGTATGGAGTCGTTTTTATAATTATTATTTTAGGCTTGAATAATAAAATTATTCATTTACCTAATTTACTTAGTATGGTACCTACTCGTAAACTGGAAGTAAGTACTTAACATTTATTTTCATAAATCGATTTCAGGAACACCTAAATGTTATGTCGTAAATGTTTTGCGTTATTTTTCAATTTCTTTTAACAAAGTCACCATTCGATATAATATTTTTTACCATATGCAACCTTTCTTTTCAAAAAGTTACTAATTTACAAATTTATGAGACATTTAGAAACTAATTATTTGACATTGTCAATTTAAACAGCTGCTTTACATCTATATTATCTGAATTATTATTGCGTCGGCTAAATATTTAAAACCGAAAAATATCAAGATGAATAAGCCATGTGAAGCAACAATTCTGCGGATGATAGAACCGTACGAAAATCTTATATATAATGAAGAAGAATGTAGCATTCACTGTATTTCTTGCTCAGTGGATTTAAAGCAGTTGAAAAAATATAATGTCGAAAAACACGTTAACAGTAAACAACACCAAATTAACTGTGGAAACCAAAATGGCACCTTTGCCTATGATTTATGCGTTTTCCTTATAACGTGTAACATCCCATTGAAAAGAGTTGACCATCCAGAATTTAAAAAGTTCTTTGGAAAATACTTAGATAAAGGCGTAAAACTTCCCGAAGAAAGTGTTTTGAGAAAATACTATCTTACCAGAATATACAATGCGACCGTCAAGCAAATACGAAATACATTTTTCGATTCCAATTTATGGCTTGCGGTGGATGAGACTCTTGATAATTTCGGTAATTGCGTAGTAAATGTAATTATAAAATCACTTGATGATGCTTTACGAAGGCCATATTTGTTAGCGTGTAAAGTCGTTAGTACTGTAAACGCGAACTCAATTGCAGCGGTGGTTGACGAAAGCTTGAATATTTGTGGGAGGATAATTTTACAGATAATATGAACAAATTTTTAATATTCTGTTCGGATAGCGCAGCGTACATGCTTGCGGCCGGCAAGATTTTGAAGAAAAAGTACACTAAAGTACGACACGTAACTTGTTTCGCTCATGGACTACACAGAGTCGCGGAGCAGATAAGATCTGAACATAAATTGGTCAATTCTTTAATATCCAATGTCAAGAAGATTTTTTTAAAATCACCACACCGCGTCCGATTTTTCAGGGACCATGCGCAGAATGTGCCTTTACCGCCGGAACCCATTATCACTCGTTGGGGCACCTGGTTAAATGCAAGTTTTTACTACGATAGACATTTTGACGTGATTAAAAATGTTGTGATGCAATTGAACAGTAAAGAAGCTATTGCCATTAGAATAGCCCAGAAGTTGTTTGAAGATGAAAATTTAAAAAACGAGTTAAGCTTTATAAAAAGTTGTTACGAAATTATACCTGAATCGATAGAAAAATTAGAATGCACTAAAATTCCGATAGAAGAAAGTTTTCTGGTAATAGATATAGTTAGGAGTATTTTAAGCCTCCAAGGAAGTGAAACCGTGCGAAATAAACTCGAATTGGTTCTAGATAGAAACCCAGATGCTGACGAATTAAGGAATATGATTACAATGGAAAATTATAAACAAGTCCTTAAACATGCAACCATGACATCGGTAGATGTAGAGCGATCGTTTTCCACTCATAAATGGATCTTCAATAAATTAAGAAACCGATTCACTCCGAAAAACCAGGAACATGTGGCCATAGTCCATTCATTTTATAACATGGATACGCACTTAAGTGTAGATTGTGAGGAGGACCTCGAACACATAATTCCAGTCCTCAATTGTAATTGAATGGTCTTGAAAATAATATATCGTTTGGCAGGTATAACTTCTTAGTCTACTATTTAGTACCTAATGATAATGTTTTGATAAGAAAACATATTATTATGTATTATAGATATTAACAACATATTACATTATATTTGTATGCTCGTAATATAATTTCTATAAGTTCCTAAAAATTATTATGCAAAATTAATCATTTATTCGTTATTTATTTAATCATAAGAATACTTAGGCGACTCCATACATTTAGTGTGAAATTTGCCACCGGTACTCCGCCCTCTACTCATAACGTATCAATATATGAGCATGTAAAGTTAAAATTACTTTACTGCCACAGATAAAAAGCTTATCATAGTAAAATCGGTTGTAGTAATGCTAGCCATTGCCTACCGTTTTTGAACACGTTTTAGAGGACTTACAATGTGAGTGTAGATAAATATTTAAAAAATTTAAAATTCTGAGTAATTTCTATTTTTAAATAAGCCTAGGAAGATTTAGGTGCGAAGACGAGCAAAGGAACAAGGAGCTAACTGTGATTAGAAGTTAAAATTCAGTGCATTTGTCATAAAAAATTGCTAACAAAAATATATAATAAAAATTTTGATCTGTATGGAACCCGTAGTATGCAATTTTCCCTCTCTTCATTACGTATTTTGAATGTATACATTGAGCACTTGAGCCTTAGGTAATACCTACTTCCAAAAGGTAGGCACATGACTACTACTATCAGGGTATCTATACATATAATAAATAATTTAATTGAATATTTTAGTCATTAATTTTTAGTAGAAACACTACTAGATATACATTATACAACTTGTTTTATTTTAAATGTCAATAAACAACAGGTAACGATTATTATAAACTGCAATATGTTTTTCTTTTCATTTAAAACTTAAGAAGGTGTGGTCTGTGTAGAAGTAAGGTAGGCGACTATACTTCTATTTTTTCACAATAGAAAATTAATGATCCATTTCGCCTACGTATCTTTTTTTTCAGCCCTATGAGGGAAAACTACGACAATCGCACGATTTTTCTAATCTAAAAAAAGGAAGTATAGGTCTGCTGGGTTGATTAGTTTTTCAATGTTTTCAATGCTTGTATTTGATTTAGTAACGATTTAAGGAAGTATAGGTAGGTATTTAAGTAATACCTACACAAAACGCACCCTTCATGTTTTCCATTAACTAGGTAGGTAAGTATTTAGGTAATACCTGCAAAAAAGGCACCATTCATTTATGCTCTATTAACTAGGTTGGTATTTTGGTAATACTATACAAAAGGCACCTTTCATTTTTTCTAAATCATATGTGACATATGAATTTTGGTTCTAGATATCTGACTATAGATACCTACCAATATTCATAGACCCTAGTAACTTTTGAAGAATCCATTTTATCTTATAATTACACCTCGTGTAAAGTTGCCCGTTGTACGTTGTAATATTGAATATGTAATTCACTTTATCTACACTCATATTGTAAGTCCTCTAAAATGCGTTCAAAAACCGTAGGCAATGACCAGCATTACAACAAACGATTTCACTATGATAAGTTTCTTATCTGTGGCAGTACCGCAATTATAACGTTTCATGCTCAATTATTGATGTGCTCTGAGTTTTGATAACATAATGTACACCTGCACGCGCCCGCGGCCGGCGACACCCGCCCGCGCGACCGCCGGCATAATCGAGTAGGCCGCGCCGACACAATCGAGATGGCCACGGCGGTACTGTGGCGGCCATTCTATGGTTTACGAATACGGCATTTATAATAAATAATATGAGTGTAGATAAAGCAGTGTATGCAACTGTACGTAATTAGGCCTTAAAACACTCGTGTGATCTTATTATGAAATTCGCCTGCGGCTCATTTCATAAAACCACACTCATGTTTTAAGGACCCTTATTACGTAACAGTTACATAAACTACTATTAATTGCTTCCTAAATATTTTAAAAGTACCTTATTTTTAATTTAATAGGTAATCGTTTTCGATTAAAAAAAGGCTTGTAAAATGCTTCCCAGTTATAAATTCAGTTTTCAATATAATTATTTGATACCTACCTATAGTTAAACAAAGGCTATTAAGACATTAAAAAACAGCCCATATTGCTATAATGTACGGCCCCAAATTAGTCGCCAACCTATTAATTTTGGTACCCATTTTTATTTTTGATAGCTACCCAAATTCAATTATTTAGCAGCCTGGTTAAATACATGCCAAAAAGGACTATCGATTACCTCAGAACTGGAGCTAATTAGGACACTGGCGTCTTTGAAATATAAACCTAAGTTAAGCTCTGGAATATAATTTGAAATTGCCGGAAATAAAAAAAAACACGGTGTATAAATAGTTTTCCGATTGGGTACGTTTTAGAAATTTGCACCTAAATGTTCCTAGTTGTAACAATGCATTAAATGTACGCCTTACACCTCATATTTATGGAAAATATGCAACTTAGAAGGAATTAGTAAAAAACCGCTTTTGAATTCATGCCAAATTTAGTCTTTCAAAATGACTAAATTTGAAAATGGAAATGTCTATATAACGTGAAATAATATTGTCTTCAACTTTTATTCTATAGGTTTTTCAAGGAATCATCTGTTTTTAAGATATGTGGTATGGAAGTCAAAATATGAGTTTTTCAATTAAATGAGACATTTTCCCGGTTTATAACTTTTGATTTCGGCTGTAACGCTGAACCGAATTAAAAGTTAAGATACTCATTCGACGCAAAATTTAACTCTCTTTAATATTGATATACTAGATATTTTCCGTCGGACGTACTGTTTTAGAGCTACAAGCAAAAACCTGACAAAGAGCAAAAAATTCGCTAAAAAGTTATGCACACCTCTTGGGATTGGGCAAACTCTGATTACATGCATTTAGGACCACATGAAGGTATTAAAACGATTTCCAGCCTGCTGGGAATTAATTCTTCAAAACACTTTTTATAGATCTTATTTGCTTGGCCTAGTTATGTTTGCTTGAAATTGAGACTCATTTTGGCCACAGACAGTTAAATTTTCCTCGAAGAATATGAGGTACGAGGTTGGGAGGGTAAACAACGAATTTGCAAGCGTCCCGCGCGGGCGAACTCGGGAAAGTGCTGGTTACGGTGCGATGAGCACGAGATTCGATTTTTTTCGCGAATGGCGTGTGCCACAAGCTGCAGCTATATTAAATTGATAAAAACGGCACGTAGGTTATGAAGTCTGAAAATAGGCTCCATACCTATCTATAAGCACCAGCACCCTAGTGGTTCTTATGGATCTCCCTACTATCTTACAGATAATTTTATATAGATTTATCCTCATTTACATAGCACTAAATTTCTTATTAGAGCTTAGCTATTATTATTTACAGATTTTTTAGGCTTTCACCTTTAGCCGATAAACAACCGACTCTTAGGCACGGACTCGACCAACGCCAGTATAGCAGGCAGCATGGAAGCTAGCGGCCTTTTACTGGCTTTTACCTTTTCGTTCATACTCTCCGTTATTCTCTCATACTCGTTCATAAGTAACGCTAGAGTTTACGCTTTAAACCGTTGTTGTGGAGAGATGAGAAACTACGATTTTCATTAACAAGTTACGTTTTATTCATGCATCTTGTATGAGTGCTTAACGTAACAACACCAATGAGTGTGAATGACTTTATACACATAATACTAAATAATATAGTTTATCTACACCCATATCATAAATCCTCTATTCTGCGTTCTGAAACCGTATGTTATTACCACCATAATTGCAAATAGTAATGTAACATTAGTGTATTATCTGTGCCAGTGTCGTAATAATGTTCTAAAATTCATAACCACATCGATGTGTGTAGCAACATATATTATTAATCCTAAATGTATGTATAATACACTCAAGATCATCATTATGACCATGATCATGATTATCATGACTTGATGGGATGTAAACCTATAAAACAAGCAGTGTATGCAACTGTACGTACTGTATACGTAAATAGGCCTAAAACACACGTGTGATGTTATCTATACATATAATAAAGCTGAAGAGGGTCGAAAGTCTGTACATGGAATATATTCGAAAAAAAGTTGGCTGGGGATACTTAGAATAGAACCGATAACAGAACACGTTACAACAATTTTTAGAATTTTTGTCTGTTTGTCTGTTTGTCTGTTTATCTGTTTATCTGTTTATCTGTTTGTCTGTTTATTTGACCGCGCATCACGTGAAAACGGCTGAACGGATTTTGATGAAATTTTGTATAGAGATAGTTTGAGTCCCGGGAAAGGATAATAAATAGTTTTCATCCCGAAAATCAACCTTGGAGGGGGTGAAAAAGGGGTTGAAAGTTTGTATGGAGAATTTTTATTAGAAATTAGTATGGAGATAATTTGAGTCCCGAGAAACGACAGAATAGTTTTCATCCCGATAATAAACCCTTGTGGGGGTGAAAAGGGGGTTGAAAGTTGGTATGAGGATTTTTTTACCGCTGAACTGATAAAGATGAAATTTGGTATAGAGATAGTATGGGTCTCAAGAAAGGACAAAGGATAGTTTTCACCCCGAAAATCAACCCTAAAGGGATGAAAAGGGAGTCGGAAATTTGTATAGGGAATTATTAACCGCAGAATTGATTTAGATAAAATTTGGTATGGAGATAATTTGAGCTCTGGAAAAGGAAATAAAATAGTTTTATCTCAGAAATTATACCTTAAGCGGATGCAAAAGGGGTGGAAGTTTACATGGGGAAGAAACAACCAATATGCGCTGTACGTATTTAGATGAAATTTGGTATTGAAATACAAATGGAATAGTGACCCAGTGTCCTAAAAATAGTACATCATATTTTAAAATTTCACCTTCTGGAACAAGATCTAATTTTGAATAAAAAAAGATGACCTCGTGGGCCATTATGACAAAATTGTATCGTCCTAATAATTAAGCGGATGCAAAAGGGGTGGAAGTTTACATGGGGAAGAAGCAACCAATAACCGCTGTACGTATTTAGATGAAATTTGGTATTGAAATAGTTTGTAATTTTTTTGTCAAGGTGTTCATATTTATAACAAGTTACCCGTCGATGCTTTAAATTTAACTTTACCCGCTCTTAAGAAATATTTGAAAATGTCATTAATGTCAAAGGGTTATCGTAGGTTCGAGGACTATACATGACGGACAAAGATGCAAGGCCGAAACCAGAAAGTACTACAAAATCATCTAACATTTATAGGACACCGTTTAGGTAGGAAAACATATCAAACGTTTTGTGAAGCATTTAGGATTTATTTTTCTTTATAATTAAACAATAGGTACATTATCTGTCCCTCAAGCTGTCTTGATGTCTTCTTGAAGAACTACGCATTATTTTGTATCTTTAAGATCTAATAATGTATAACTGTTTTGAAAACAATAAGTCCCGTCGAGTTTCTTTTCGGTCATACATAATACTTCTCGGGCCAGATGTAGGGTTAGAACCGGTGGTAGTTTTGGAACGATTCCTTATCGGACGGTTCGCGGATGGGGGGGAGGGGGTCACGATAATGCGACACAGATTGAGAAACATGTTAAATGGAAGGAAATAAAAAAATATAAAATAGAATAAAGTGAAGTGAAGTGAAAAATTTCGAATATTTCAAAATTTCAAAAATTTCAAAATTTCAAAAATATTAATGAAATAATATAAATCGTTTGTATTTTTTTTACTCTGACGTTCATTAGTGCATTGTAATGTGCTTACATTGAAGAATAAATATCTTGATCTACACCAATATCATAAATCCTCTATTCCGCGTTCGGAAACCGTATGTAATTACCACCATTATTTCAACCAGTAACGTAGTGACAGTGTGGTAAAAACGTATGAAAATTAATTACCTACGGTAAGTAAAATCCACCCTCCTCCCCGACCGCCGGCACGCCGGTAACAGTTACATAAACTACTATTTATCTCTTTTTAGTCTCGCCATGTCCGTCTGTCTGTCTGTCCGTCTGTCCGCGGTCTAGCTCAGTGACCGTTCGCACTAGAAAGCTGAAATTTGGTATCAGTATGTGCATTAATCACGCCGCCAAAGTAATGGAATAATAACTAAAAAAATTATAATAACTAAAATATTTTTATTAGGGTACACATAAAATGGGGGGTGACTTTTTTTCGCTCCAAGTCTATCGTGTTGGGTATTTTTGAATAGGTCTTTCAAAAAGAATAGAGATCTTCTAAGACATTTGGATGAAACTGATAGTTTCGTAAATATTAGATCTGAAAGTTCAAAAAAGGGCGTCTCCTCCATCTAACTTTTGAACCGTGGGTCCAAAAAAATAGAAAACAATAATGGAAGTGAGGCCTGATAAGAACTTTCAATAAAAACTATATTGAATAAAATCGGTTCAGCCGTTGTTGAATTATCAGTCAAAACGCATAGTGAAAGGAAGTGCCGGATAGTAAAATGACGTAAGCGCCGCCAAATATCCCTTAATAAACGACCTTTTGAACGGATGTTTTGTAACAGGGCGGCAACTACGAAACTCTACACTGAGCATCGCCCGACATGCTCTTGGCCGGTTTTTTTTGCATTGTTATCCCAGAAATCACCCCTTACGGATTACTAATTCCAATTCAAGAAAATCCCCAGCCAGGTTATACGTAGGCTATAAAAATTCAACGTCTAAAAGGGGGGGTAGCTACTACACTCGCTTAGTACACCTCAAATAGAAAAAATCATTACTGACCCCCTCTAAAAGTCATTTCTGCATTTGTGACCCCCCCACCCAAATTACAACCACGCTGCAACCGCGCCTGTTCTTACCTTTCATGCTTAGATTGATTTGACGGGAAGATCGATTTGGATGACATTTGCCGTGGACATGAACGTATAAATACGAAAGTGGTACTGTATCGTCCGATATACACCTGCTACTCTATGTCTTTTAAATCATGGCAAAAAAAATTATAACGACAAAAAAAGTATTGATTTTTGACTGTAGTTTCATTTTGTGGTAATTGTAAAAAAAATATCAGGACAACTGTCCTCTAGCGTATCCATCTGTCAACTTTACTTCACGTTCCGCCTCCAGGGTAGAGGGAGAGAAATTAGGGGTGAAATAGCCGCTTTCTGACACAGACCGAATTCCACGCGGGCGGAGCCGCGGGCACAGCTAGTTTATTATATTAACCTAACCTATATGTTGACGAACTGATTGGGAGACTCAGTAGCGCGCGTGTCGGATGTCATGTTTTGGGAACATGTTTCAATAACATAAGCTACGCGGATGACATGGCGCTGCTGGGCCCCTCAGTTAGCTCTTTAAAAAAACTAATCACCATATGCGAGGGTTACGCCGAGCAGCATGGTCTTAGGTATAATGCAACCAAAAGTGAAATACTAATTTTTAAGGTTCAAAAGTACAATTTAGATTCGACTATGCTTAGGTTCATGCTGGGAGGGGTACCCCTCAAAGTGGTGGAGAGTTTTAAGTATCTAGGGCACGTGCTAACTGGAGATCTGAAAGATGATATGGATCTAGAAAGAAAGGAGAGCTATGGCTGTAACGGGCAATATGGTTGCCCGCAGATTTGCACGATGTAACACACAAGTAAAGTTAACGCATTTTAAAGCATATTGTCAAACTTTTTACACGTGCAGTCTGTGGGCGACATTTACGCAGAGAGCCTATAACACGTTAAGAGTTCAGTACAATAACGTCATGAGGATGCTGTTGAGGCTGCCGAAGCACTGTAGTGCATCTGGTATGTTCGCAGAGGCGCGAACGGATGACTTTTATGCCATTAGGCGTAAAAGAATAGCGTCTCTGCTGGCACGCGTGCGCGGCAGTAGCAACAGCCTCCTAATGACGTTGGCTGAACGCCTTGATTGCCGTCTCACGAGCTACTGGGTAGACGTGCTGATAGGCAGGGCAAAATAAAATAAGTTTAGTTTAATTTAGTTGTAGGTAAGTACTAACATCGAGTGTAAGTAAAGCAATATTTATTTTTCTTGTAACTAACAAAACTATGGATCAAACCGGTCTGAAATAAATGAATTTTATTTTTTATTTTATTTTATTATGAAACTCGCCTGCGACCTGCGGCGAGTTTCATGGTACAAAATTAAAAATTATCTAAAAAAGTGAGTTCAACACTAATAACTTTTCAACTGCTATTAACATTGCAGATCCGACTGTGACAGTTGTTTCAAAAAAAGTGTAGGTAATAGCAGGAACACTTGAAACCCTGCTGGGCTGCATTTGGCATCTTTCCTTGTTGGCAGACACTAAGCTTGTATCGATGTCGCA